>JAUDYJ010000005.1:14937704-15537704 GCA_030761175.1 Masticophis lateralis | reverse complement strand
TGTTGATTGATCTTACTCTCAAAAAAATTATCCTTAGTTCTAGGTTGCTTCTCTCTTTCTTCAGTTTCCATCCATTGCTTCTTGTCTTGCCTTCTGGTGTTTTGGAAAATAGGTTGATTCCCTCTTCTTTTTCTTAACTTACATGTTGTATCAATGTGTGTGTTAAGTTGCACACGTTGATAGAAAGGTAGTGAGTAGTATATGATCTGCAGCAATGTATCAATATGAATGTGTCAAATGAAGCAAAAATAGCTGTGTATAAGAGCATGTTGAAGGGATGTGGTGGCTCAGTGGCTCAGTTTGTCGATTGTAAGGTTGGTGGTTCAGTGGTTCGAATCTCTAGTGCCGCGTAATGGGGTGAGCTCCCATTATTTGTCCCAGCTTCTGCCAACCTAGCAGTTTGAAAGCATGTAAAAAAAGCCAGTAGAAAAATAGGGACCATATTTGGTGGGAAGGTAACAGCGTTCCGTGGGCCTTTGGCATTTAGTCATGCCGGCCACATGACCACGGAAATATCTTTGGACAGTGCTGGCTCTTCGGCTTTGAAATGGAGTTGAGCACTGCCTCCTAGAGTCAGGAACAACTAGCACATATGTGCAATGGGAACCTTTACCTTTACTTTTAAGAGCATATTTCTACTCATCCTTTGCAGAAATAAGAACTGGGAATGTCAAGAGAAATATAAATACTGAACACATTGTGCTTGGAGTACTTAGGATGCATGTAAAGCACAACAAAAAGTGACAGCATCAATAATTAATGGGTGGTGATGATTATTTGCCATCAAGTTATTGTCTTAGTAACTCCTAACAATCACATAAATAGATTTTCTTCATGATGATCCTAACCTGGTCCTTCAACTCTTGCAATTGTTAAATCACTATGAAATATAAAAGTGACCACCCACTGTGAAAGAAATACCAGTGGTCTTGTCAAATAAAAATATGAGCTGGTGTAGTTGAACAGAAAGAATGAATGTGAATTCAATCTTAAAACAAATACACGAAGGCAGAATAACTGGGTCTAGAGGAGAGAGACATTGACCAAAAAGTTGTTGTTGGATGGAATTGATGAGCTCCTATAAAACTAAGAAGTGTGATGTTTAGGGCCCAAATCTCAGTATATGAATATGGGTGTGAAAGTATTGAAAGAATGGTTGGCTTGCAAAGATGGAAGGTTACAGTGAATGGATCACGATAACCTTTAACATTTTTCAATCAAAAAAGAAATGTATCTTGGTTATACATCCCAGATTTTTTGCGATGGAATTTTCAGGACAAAATAAAGCACTGAAAATTGAAATGACTCATGTGTTGAAAAAGTCTGTAAAAAAGGATTATATGAAAAAATGCTCAAGAAGCATATACTGGGTTAAGATATGGATATCAGTATAAATTGACATAACACGCATGGACATTTTTATGTTGACTTTTTTTTTTAAAAAAAAAATACAAACGGATACGGAAAAAAATAGGAAATAAGAGAAAGCTAATTTAGTAAATCCTCCCTTTCCTGTCATCGAAAGTGAATTTTATAGATGACTGTAGGGAAGAAAGGAATTGAGTCTATGAGCAGTTTTCCACTCATATAACCTTTAGATAAAATTCATAAGAATGAGATATAAATGAAACACATAAAAAATAAATCAATATGGAGTAGGTCATCAACTAAGATAATACCAAGATAACATAATGACATTCAGCCAATCACATAAATGAAAATACATTTCATTAGCTGAATACATTCAGCTAATCACATAAATGAAAATACATTTAAAATAAACTTTAAAATTGCAAAGACATTTCCTATCTAATATGATATTTTTAATATAAGATATTGTGTCATACCTTTCTATTAGCCCTCCTAATCTACCACCTCTTACAATACTAGACAACACATTATCAAAGTAGAGACCTTCAAGTTTCTAGGTTCTATAATATCTCAAGACTTAAAATGGACACCTAACATCAAAAATGTCATCAAAAAAGCACAATAAAGAATGTTTTTCCTGCACCAACTCAGAAAGCTCAGATTGCCCAAAGAGCTGCTGATACAGTTCTACAAAGGAATTATTGAATCTGGTTTGGTACCGTAACCGAACAAGACACAGACTTCAATGGATAGTTAGAACTGCAGAAAAAAACACTTGCTACCAACTTACCTTTCATTGAGGACCTGTATACAGCACTAGCCAGAAAGAGGGCTGTGAAAATAACTACAGACCCTTCACATTCTGGACATAAACTGTTTCAACTTCTTCCTTCAAGAGGAAGCTATGGGGCATTCAATACCAAAACAACTAGATGCAAGGACAGTTTTTTCCCCCATGTCATCACTCTGCTAAAAAACCTAATTCCTACAACACTGTCAACTACCTAGTAGGGCTGTATCACTATTATCGTTCTTATCTTACGATTTATATTAATTGTTTTATTTAGTATCCTAATATGGTTTATGTTGATTGTTGATTTAGTATCCTATGACTATCAATAAGTGTTGTATCTTATGATTTATGATGAATGTATTTTATGATGATTATGATCATGATTAATTTACTTGCATGTATGTACACTGAGACAAATTCCTTGTGTATCCAATCACACTTGGCCCATAAAGAATTCTATTCTATTCTATTCTATTCTATTCTATTCTATTCTATTCTATTCTATTCTATTCTATCCTATCCCATCCCATCCCATCCCATCCCATCCATTATGATGATTAGAGGACTCGTTCAAGTTATATAGAACTGGGACTTCCCATCTTCTTTTGAAAATATCTGCTCTTCAGTTTAGTGAATCTACCAGAATCCCATGAATTTAATGCAGTTTTTATGAGTCTGAACAAAATAAACAAGATTGTGTATCTTTTCACATGCATATTGTTTGGGACAGCGACAGAATGATGGAGGAAGACTTATTACATACAGAGCTAAGCAATAAAATATGGTTTGAAAATAACATTTTACTTTGGGCCTCCAAAATCCAATTTCAAATCAGTGAATGTTATTAAACATGAATCATAGAGCTCAGCCACCAAGTAATTATTTTAGCCTCAGCCTAGTCTTTTCTTCCTATCCTCATCAAACTTAACTTGTAATCATGACTGTAAAATGAAGGAAATGTAATGCAAACTTAAGTACCCAAGCAATGACATCCTAAAAATTCCCTTTTTCCCCCGGTCTCCTATTTTGCATGAATGGCTATGGGAATCGTTTGCTAATGCAACAGTTTTATTCTTCCACCCAGCTGTGATACGTCTTTAAATGAAGTCCCACTGCTGTTTTACTAATGCTTCAAAAGTTCTTGCCTTGGATCTGCTGTGACCTTGGTGTTGTGTGCCATTTGTGCATCATTAAAAGGTGGTAATGAAGTTCTGCTGCACGCAGATTGTAAAAGGTCAAGCAGAAAGTTGGGAGCCAATGAGGATGGGAAGAAAAATTGTGCTGGCGGCAGAGGTTGAGGGATTCATTATATTGATGTGGTGGGGTTTTCAGGAGACTAATAACTGGCCTAGCAGAAGAATGTAAATCTTCTCCGCTTCTTAGTCAAGACTCTGCTTCCTCTTGATTTGTGAGGATATATTTTTATATAGAGTACAAGAGAAGTCAGTACATTCTGGAGGAAATTCCCTGGAAGTTTTTGGAAGGAGAGAAGCACAAAACAAACTGGACAAATGTTCCTTGTGGATGGTCAGCATTGTTAGCTTCCTCAGAGTAAGCAGTATTTGGGTATTTATTTATTCGTCTGATTTATCTGACTCTGGGCAACATATTTTATTTTAAACCACAATTCTTCCAAATGCTGGATTAACACGAGTAAACAACACGGTCATACTAACATGCCAGTGGCCTATAGCTTTTATTTCACCCCTCCACCTATTGGAAGTAGCTAAACAAAAGTCTATTGAACTTACTGAAATGTATTTCCTGATCAAGGAAATTTTTGAGGGAAATGTTTAATTAATCTGCATTTTTTTAAAAAAACAATATAACCAATTACTAGGTTGTATTCCATGTCTTTAATAAAAATATTTTATAGTGTTATTTTGTGCAGGAAACAATAAGCTTTCTGCAGTGGTGGGATTCAGCCAGTTTGAGCCGGTTCAGGGAACCAGTAGTTAAATTGCTGGCTGACCCCTCCCTTCCCCTTCCAGGAGTCCCCATGTGCCCCATTTTGGCTCCCAGGTTAATGCAGCGAGACCTACTAGGCCCAAAATGGGATACAGGGAGGAGGCGGTGCGTCCTCCCTGGGGCCCGTTTTTGCTCCCAGGAGGCTGAGTACTGCCTATCATACTCCATGGCCACGCCGACCATGGCCACGCCCCCCCAGCCAGTCATTAGGGCAGAGAACCGGTTGTTAAATTATTTGAATCCCACCACTGCCTTTCTGACAGCAACCATCAGAATCATTCTTCTAAATATAAATATTTGCTAAGCAAATATTTTCTTTCATAACAAGACCTTCTGCCAACTACCATCCAACATTATATCTTCCTATTCGCCTCAGGATTACTATATCAATTAAAACTAAGATGATGTTATTTATGTTATGATGTTACTAAATTGTTTGGATGTTCTGTGCAGTGTAAAAAAAACTGGGTTAAAATGACACATGAGGTAAGAAAGATTTCTTCCCCTCCCAAGCTCAAAAAGGTGGATTCTTATATTAAACAAGAAAAGTAAGCAAGATAAATCTGCAGGGTATTTTACAATTTTACATCATGACTATTTACCCATTATATTTTTATATCAAAGTAGTACTGGCGTCTATAGATGAAGCTCAGAAGATATTGGAATAATGAAGGACAATTAGTTTGGAAAAGAGGATTTCTTTAGAAATTTTGTTACAAGAGAAAACAGAATTATGTTACTGGAGTGTGGTGCTCTTTCATTTATTTAATTATCAACTAATCCAAACAAGATATAATTATCTGCCTTTTATTGCACAATTATCTCTGCAGCTTCACATGCTTCCATGATATCCCAATGGAAGACATCATGAGATAATTTCTCCCATGATGCTTTGCAGAAAGAAGCTGCTACTACACGGACTGCATAAAACTAATTTGGAAAGACCATTTGGGCATAATTGTACCTTATAACAAAATGGGTATGAATTTTGGGAAAGAATAAAGGGCTTTTAAATCACGGTCTTTGATATCCATCAATTTCATAACATATAGGTAAGCTTAACCATAGCTTCAATTGAGAAAATGTGACAATCCAAGACCAGGCCAAGTCCAAAAATGCCAGGGAATTTCTAGAAGCCTGGCACTCTGATAAATCAGCCATCAATAGACACATAGACATTAACAACATCTATAGACTATGCAAAAGAGATAATCAACCAGCCCCAAAGAGCAAAAGACTCCAGCATCTCTCCACCAGTAATCAGCACTCAGATTAGTAGATTAACTCCAAGGTTAACTTCAGACCAACAATCAAGAAAGCAATACCCCAATCAAGAAACTGCCACAGAGCCTTCAGTAAACAGCCCAACCAAATAATCCCTAAGACTGCCCCCACTCACCCAGAAAGGTAAAACACTAGAATATAAACTGACAGCAAACAGCACTCCTTACTGACACTGATGATGTTAGCTAGTTTGGGTAATGAAATTCTTGCAAACTCAGAGAGCACCAGGGTCGCCTCATATCCACCAAAATTCTGAACATCAAGTCCTAGAAGCTTTCAGCCACAATACCAAAGAGTGAATCCTGAAGGTATGAGTGATGCCACATTGAGGATGACTTTCCTAGATCATAGACCTGTGATGGCAAACCTATGGCAGGGGTGCCACAGGTGGCACATGGAGCCATATCTGTGGGCACATAAGCATTGCCCTACTAGGCTCCAGCATGCATATGTGCACCAGCCAGCTAATTTTCAGCCCTTCCGGGCCCACCTGAAGTCGGGAAATTGGCTGTTTCTTGCCTCCGGAGGACCTCTGGGAGGGAGGGAAGGCAGTTTTCATCCTCCCCAGGCTCCAAGAAAGCTTCTTGCGTGCCAAAAGCAAGGATAGTGCAGGGGGGGTCATGTGCGCATGTGCGAGAGTGTGATCCATTGAATCATGGGTATGGGCACATCTGCGTGCGACCCCCACCCCTGCGTGATCCCCGCTTTTGGCAGAACAAAAAGGTTAGCCATCACTGTCATAGACCATTTTTTAAAACAATTCTGCCAATTAATATCAGATGCCCAATGAACTCTCTGCCACTATGTATAATAAACACCCCAAGTGCTGCATTGATTGGCGTCCTCTTTACCAGAAAGATAGAATATACGCGGCAGAAGAAACTCTGAAGACACTGTCAGACTCGTAAATCTACTGTTGGAAGAAACATCCTTCTGGGTTCAGTTCCAAGTGGGGAGAAAGATGCTGGAAACATGGTGGCTGCTTGAAAAGATGGTTTTAATGGTGGACAGGATCATATGCCTTGAAGATCTTGGGTGAAAAGGAAAAAAGGGGGGAAGAGATGCTGAGAGTGCCTGAGTTTTATACCCTCTCTGGGCTTTTGAATTTGGGCTTGTATTCTGATTGGTTGTCAGACTCCCACAGGGCCATGCAGGGGCAACTCTGTAGACTGTCCTGAGTCCCAAGCTTGGTTAAACTCTGCTGGTTGATGATGTTGTGAAAGGGCTTTGGGATTCCTATTATGGCTCTGCCTGAAGGAGGTACAGTAGATCTTTGTTATGTAGAATAGACTGACCCAGAGCTTAATGGCCCCTTGACAAAGGTGTGGGGGGGGCTGAGTTTCTGCCTCCCTTTTAGGAGAAATATTCTGCCCTGGTAATATTTCCTAAAATATTTCATTTTTCTAGGAGGAGGTGGGTGCTAACTTCCTACACTACATTACATTTATAGCCTCTATTTTCCCTTGAGAGTCAAACCAGGTTATATGGAGTTTTCCTCTTATTTTATACCTACAGCACAAAGTCTGAAAAGTAGACTGGGCAACAAGAGGAAGAAAGCCTCATTAGTTGGCTCAGTGGCTAAGACAATGAGCTTGTTGATCAGAAAGATTGGCAGTTCGGCAGTTCAAATCCCTAGTACAGGTCTCTTGCGTGACCAGGGGGTTGGACTAGATGACCTCCAAGGTACCTTCCAACTCTGTTACTGTTACAAAGCTCTTTCCTCAAAGACTTATAGTAAGGTTCTGTGGTTCAGTGGGGAACTGACTCCACGTTTCCCAGTCTAAGGCCAACTCCTTATCACTATATTATTCCAGCTGACTTAGATGGCAGTTAAAGTTATTGCATTCTGAATGATTCCAAAACTGATGATCAAGTTGGTAAGCATTGTATATTCCTACAAAAATCTGTACATTTGCAGGGGAAATTTTCTTTTGACCTTGCAGGATTTTGTTGCATTACGCCATTAAATAAGGCAATCCAGCGCCTCCAAGACTGCTCAGCTAGACAGCATATTAATATCAAGGAATTAGTGCTTGTAATGCAAAGTGACACACTCTTAAAATGGCTTTCAAGTATAAATACATCACAGCTGCTCTTCCAGTGACAAAATATCTATACCCATCACTCAAATCCCTGCACTTAACACACAAAGGGCCCATGTGTACAGCGAAGGCCTGAAGATATCAAAGAGAAAGCTTGCGAGAAGAGAGAGCCTCATTTGCAATGCTTGAGGCACTCTCGAAGAGGTGACACATGTGTTTCCATGACTGACAGTACTCAGGAAGGCAGCTACAGACATTTCTATAAAAGCATATAAACAAAGATGGTACAGCTGTTCACTTAACAGGTGTCCAATTATGTAAAACTTGGGGAACATACAAAAGTCAATTGAGGCTTCAAACCTGCCAGGAAGATGACCCAGAATTGAGCAGGTTATTATTTTTTTCCCATAGAAGCTTTAAAAGGGGGGGGAGGGGAGAGAGAATCAGATTTCTTTGATAAAACTTTCCAGTAGTAGCAAAATGTTTAAAAAATACACCATTTGTCAGTGTAAGTCACGGCAGTTCAAAGTGATTGTCTTACGATAGTTGATTAAACACAGTATTTTCCGTAACAGGCATGGCTAATTAGTGATGGAGCCTTGAGGTAGCTCTGCTGTAATGCTCAAACAGTTTAGATTGGAGGTAATCCCAGTTTTATGGCTTTACTCAAGGATAATGATAGGTAGACTTTAGTCAACTTTTGATCTAATTCAATTAAAGTAATAAGTTACACATAAACAAGCACATGTGTATGTTTGTTTGGGGGAACTTAGGATGGGGGTCCCTTTTTTGGAGATGTGCCTTTTGGGATTTTAGATGTGACATTAACCACAGTTTCAGGGCAGGACTGTTATTCATAAGTTTGTCTTGGATCCAGTGGTGGTATTCAGCCGGTTCAGACCGGTTCAAGCAAACTGATACTGCCAACCTGCGGGTGGGCCTGACCACCCATCCTGGCCACCATGCCATCCTATTTAGCCATGTTTTGAAAGCCGCATGCATGCATGCAAGCCACATGCATGAGCAGAGCGCATGTGCAGAAGGCCGCATGCATGTACAGAAGGTATGTGCGTGAGCAAAGCGAGCATCAAGTACCAGGCCCCTTTAATTGGGAGAGACTTTGCTCTCTCACCCCCTCCCTAACCCCAATATCTATTGGACATGATGGTCCTATAGATTGGCAGTGTGAGATGCTGTATAAATAGTACACAGATGTGGCCGGCATGACTAAATGCCAAAGGTGCATGGAACACGGTTACCTTCCCACCAAAGGTGGTCCCCATTATTCTACTTGCATTTTTTATGTGCTTTCGAACTGCTAGGTTGGCAGAAGCTGGGACAAGTAACGGGAGCTCACCCATTATGCGGCACTAGGGATTTGAACCGCTGACCTGCTGACCTTTTGATCGACAAGCTCAGTGTCTTAGCCACTGAGCCACCGCATCCCCTGGTTCTAATAAACCCTAGTAAAATAATGTTGCTCTGGATTTTTGATCTTCCTGGATCTGGTGAGGCTTCATCTCTGATTTTGCCAAGATAATACTGCCACAGGCAATAATGATGTCCAACTGGACTTACAACTCCTGCTTAAGGAGTAGGTGGCTGCTGTGGCCAGCAGGCTCTTTGCACAGATTCATTTTGTACTCCAATTACACATGGTCTTTGATTGGAAAACCTTGCTTGCACTTACTCAAGCCCTGGTCACTTCCCCATTGGACTACCGTAACACACTCCTAGATTTCAGGAAAGCCTTAAAAGCATCCTGCAGCATTTGGATAGAACGTGTCTAGAGCCCATAAAAGTTCAATCCTGGTACATGTTGAGATACCCTTTTGTGTTCCAAGCGTTCTTGTTGTGTTTTTAATAGCTTTTTGCCATTTTTATCATTGTTTTGTCAGCCAGACAGGTTTAGGCTTCCTAAGTCTTGTAAAGTCTTGAAATAAAAGAAAATTAAATCTGCCATAGCAGATTGGTGTTTGCCTTTACAGGAGCACAGTCTTTCAATAAAATAACATGGAGATTCATAACTGCAGGTTTCAGGTCAAATGGAGTCCTGATACCTGTTAGTCCTTCAAAGTAAGTCTGGTTTCTATAAAGTAAGACATTTCACTGTATCAGGTTTTATACTTAGTTTTGCCATTGCGATGAGAACCACTTCATACATATCCTGCTTTAATAAGAATGCTACAATGATAAAACCATTGTTTTCTAGCCCAGTTAAGAATGAGAAAGCTCTTCTCTATATTAGACATTAAGTACTTGTGATGGGAAATTTTGCTCACATAAAGCTTTGTAAATGCCTTTGATAGGCATATGTTTGTGTAGGATTTAATTTCTCCGAATCAAAACCTAGCATTTGCAGGTGCGTTAAAAGTTCTCATTGAAGGGAAAATTATTGGTCCGACACAAGCGCTCATCATGTTTGTAAACTTGGCTTTTAGAGGCCTCAAGTGCCATTAGCCCCAATGCCATAAACAGAATAATTCAAATAATTGAGATTGTGAAGAAATAAGGCCATGCAACTAATATGAAACATGTTATTTCTCCAAGAATTTTTTTAAAAAATAAATCCCTTTTCTAATGACCCAATACTTCAGATAAAGAAAAGAAATGTCTTTTCTAATGACCCAGTACTTCGGATATATCTTCTTCTGCATTTAGTGGCTCTTATGCTTACCAGTGCTTCTTCTTCTCTTAACACGGAACAATTAATGTCTGTCTGTAGTCATTAATGACAAGTTTTGTGGCTGCACAACTTTGAAAGTATCTTTAGGCCATCAATAAATTGAGGTTGGTCCTACAGTAACTCGTTTTTCTTGTAATGGAAGTAGCAACTTTTACTTTCAAAGTCTTTTAATTTTTTTACAATGGAAGAGGATGTGAATTAGATAAGAAATAATACGAGAGACAGAAAATTTATCTAGTTGTTGTTGAACTTCTCCAGGGACAAAAAAGGACTTCTTCTCAATTGTATTTGTTGACCTTTACTACCCGTTAGAGTCAATCGTGCTGAAAAACAAGAAATTTGAATCAATCCATCAGAACAAGAAAAATATGTGTCGTTTTATCGCCATTGATCACTCTAGCTATCTGCAGTTATTTTTTTTCCTCCCTTAGTCAAAATTATTTATTTATATATCCTGAGTTTTGATAGATTGCTGCAAAGCTAGCAGCGATCATTGGTTACCCAATTATATATTTTGGTGGAACATATCGTCTAGAAGAAGACTAAGAACTTGAAAACATTTTATAACCCGAAGGGTTGAATTGCAAAGGGTGGCAGGATTTGAACTAATTTCAAAGGAACATCTGGGAATGCAGCTTTTGTTTGAAAGGCTGCAAAAGCCTATTTTTAGGTATAGTATAAGCTAGTTGGAATGATTTTTTCCTAGAGGAGTGAATATCTTCGTGGTTGGATTTTACTTATATAAAGTCACTCTGGGGGTTGTGTGGAGAAATGTTTTACTTTGCTGATGGGGGCAGCGGCAAGATGAAGATTATTGAAGTGGATTTATGAGAGGAAATATATTTGACATCAATCAAGTTGAAGAGAAGATCGAAATTTGGATTATATAGACTGAGAAATGAATTATATAAAAGATAATTTTTCTTATGATATAACTGTATGATTATGACTACATATGCATATATATTTTTTGTGTTTTATGTTTTTGGGTTTTTTTTTTTCTCTCTTTAGTTAAGGGTGTAGTTAGGATAGAACTATAATGGTGTTTTTAATTATAACTTTTTTTTTTATTATAATATTGTTTAGATATATTAATGTTTGTTCTTGTTAGTTTGTTTTTTACTTTTTTGCCCTCTTTCCTTCCTTCTCTTTCTTTTCCTCTTTCGAAATTTGTTTAATTTAGAATTTGAATATTTAATAATCTTCTTCTTTTTCCCTTGTTCTAAATTTTGTTTTTTTTAAACTTGTAGCGGAAGTCAGGGGGGGGATAGGGAGGGAAAGGGTTGGGGAGGGATGATGGGAGGGGTAGGGGAGGGGGATTGGGGGGGGAGAAAATGGAAAAATGTTTGTATTGTAAAACTTTTTCAATAAAAAAAAAATTATTTATTTAGAAAAGGTTGGATATTTGAACATTTAACAACATTACAGAATAACAGAGTTGGAAGGGACCTTGCCGGTCTTCTAATCCAATGCCCTGCTCAATTACAGGTGTCAAAATCGCAGCGTCATGTTGCCGTCACACGACTTATCACAATGTTTTTCCTCTTCATGGAGCTGGGGTGGGCATGGCCTATGCATGATACATCTGGCCCGCGGACTGCGAGTTTGACATCCCTGCCCTATACCATTTCACACAAATGATTGTCCAGTCTCTTCTTAAGAACCTCCAATATTGGAGGATCCACAACTTCTTGAGGCAAGCCGTTCCACTCACAGATGAAATGCTACCAGTTCAGACCAGTTCGCCCGAACCGGTAGTAGAAAATGCTAAGTAGTAAAAAATGCTACCTGTTTGGGTGAACCGGTAGTTAAAAAATGCTACCGGTTCAGGCTAAGGGGTTTTTCTGACAATCAGCTGTGTGATGATCAACTGTTCCACGTGATTTACATTCACTAGAAAGCAGATAATCCTGCTTTCTAGCAAATCTAAATCATGCGGCACAGCTGTTCCCTACCCCCGGCTGTTCTACTTACCTTTGCAGACTCAGGAAAGGCTTCTTAATCCTCCTTTTTCAGCGTTGCGTGGTAATGACTGCAGTGCGCATGTGCACGAATTGTGCATTTGGTGCGCACCATGCATGCATGTGTAAAGCGAACCAGTAGCGAAGCAAACTAGTAGCAGACTTCAGCGCATTTCACCCCTGGTTCCACTGATTAATTGTTCTCGCTGTCGGGAACTTTCTCCTTAGTTCTGGGTTGGTTCTCTCCTTGATTCGTTTCCCTTCTTGTCCTGCCCTCAGGCCCTTTGAGAATGCGTTGGCCTCCTCCGCTGTGTGGCGGCCCCTCCAATATTGAAGACTGCTCTCATTAGAGGAAGTTAAGTAGAAATCAGGAATCACGGCCTACCATTCATCATTCAATTCTCAGTCAAATTTTTTAAGATGCTGGAATTCATAGACATAAGTTCAATATACAGACATGAGTAGATCTATGCTCTGAATTAACTTGTTTTATTAATTTTTATATAATAGACATAAAACATGAAATAAGTAAGTAAATCTCTTGTGAAGGTATGTATCAATCAATCTAACTGCCAGGCTTGAATGCATTTTTAAACATTCTAATTTTCTACTTTCTATGAGTTTTGAGTTCTTAATGATTCTTGTCATTAGCACAAAGCATACATTGTTTGGAAAACAATTTCCCTGATCTGTGATTTTCTGAAAAACAAGTTTTACATGAATAATAGTTCAGCTGCGCTGGGATCCTGAGTCTTTATATTTACAATCCTCAAGCCAAACCAGGAAATATATTGTTCCAAACAAACTTTTCCTCTTCTCTTTTCTTTGTCTGAGAAGCACAGCCAATGATGTTGGACAACTCGGCATCTTTTGTTCTAAGACAGCTTTTATCCTGTAGACTCTACCAAGCTCATTTTAGTGAGAGTTGTTTTCCATTGCTTTCTGGGGATTAATTTCTAACTTTTCTTCAATGCATAGCTCTCCCAGGCGCTTTAAAAAACTTTCCCTGCATAGCGTTAGTCCGCCAAGATTATTTTATATCTGATTCAATGCACGTTGTGCTGGTGTTGAGCCACTGTCTTGGATAAAACCAGCTCAGTGAAGACTTTAACTACAGTTGGTCCCTGAAGGACCTTTCAAGCTTTCCTGTCACAAATCTCTTGTGTGAAGAGTTGCTTCAAAATTCATAAAATGTTGGACTGATCATTTTACCCCGACCTAATATTGTTTCCTCAGCAATCTAGAACATTCTTTAAGAAGCATCCAGTCTCTCTCCCTATTTTTCTTTCATTTTATTTTTAAAAAATAAAATAATGGATGGGCCCAACCTCCATTGACATCTACTAAAAAAATTATGATTGTTGGGGGTAAATGAAGAATAAGAATACAGGCGGCCTTTGACTTACGACCACAATAGAGCCTCAGATATCAGTAACTAAGAAAGAGAATTTTTAGGTGAGTTTTGCCCCATTTTGTGACCTTTCTTGAAGGTTGTTAACATTTGTTAAGTGAATTGCTGCAATTGTTAAGTTGGTAGCATGGTTGTTAAGCGAATCTGGCTTCTGCATTGCTTGTCAGGTCACAAAAGGTGAGCACATGACCCCAGGACAGTGCAGTTATCATAAATACATGCCAGTTGCCAAACATGAAATTTAATCATGTGACCATGGGGATGCTGCAACAAATCATTGTAAATCAAGGACTACCTGTAGTACCCAATTCATACAAATGTGTAAGATTTTGATGAGATTTCCAACAGTTACCTTTTCTTGGCAGTCTTCCATTCCATCTCTAGCTTTCAACTTTCCCTGCTGCTTAGCAAACCGATTTCAATCTTTGCCAGCTCCCTCCCTCTGTCTCTATGTCTACGTCAGCTTCTTCCATTCTCTCCAAAATTCCACCTTTTAGCAACTAATCAAATTACTTCATCACATTCTTTAACTTTTTTTCACTTTCTGTCTCCCACTGTTAATTTTCCCTGATGTATTCTAATTTTTATCATGAAAGGTTTATTTATTTTATGTATTTATTTATTAAATTTATTGACAGCCCATCTTATCACAAAGTAACTCTGGAAGGTTTACAATATTAAAAAGATAAAATTTTACAAAGACTATGTACAATAGGAACTGAATAGTAATAATAGTAATAGTAATGATATTATTGTTGTTGTTGTTGTTGTTGTTGTTGTTGTTGTTATTATTATTATTATTATTATTATTATTATTATTGGTTAATCTGTAGTGAGATTCACAGTCTTTGAGGCTGGTTAATAGCTCAGCAGCTCGAGTCCTAACCAAGGACCTAGGAACTGTTAAGATATCGTCGGAGGATGTAAGCTGTTCCGAGTAAGGTGGTTTTTTGTAGAGTCAAAATGTTCAAGTCCGGTAAATTTAGAATTTCTAAATAGCGGGGTAGCCCTTTGGGTATTGCTCCAAGGGCTCCAATTACAATCGGAACAACACATGATTTCTTTTTCCATAGTCGCTCAACTTCAATTTGCAAGTCCCGGTACTTTGTGATTTTTTCTTGCTGCTTATCTTCAATCCGTGCATCACCAGGTATTGCAATGTCAATGAACCATACTTTTTTCTTTTCAACTACCGTTATGTCCGGTGTGTTGTGGACCAAGTGCCTGTCAGTCTGAATCCTAAAGTCCCACAAGATCTTGAGTTTCTCATTCTCTAGAACTTTCTCAACCTGATGTTCCCAGTGGTTTTTGCTGTACTCAAATCCAAACTTCTGGCACAATTTCCAGTGAATGATCTTAGCAACATGGTTATGGCGTTGTAGGTAGTCGGTTTGTGAAATTTTGCTGCATCCACTGATCAGGTGGTCGACTGTCTCATCTTTCTCACTACAGAGGCGGCATTTGCTGTTGGTGGTAACATGTTGAATTTTTGCCTTCATGCAGTTTGTGGCTAGGGCTTGTTCTTGAGCTGCCAAAATAAAGCTTTCTGTTTCTTTTTTCAGTACTCCTGATCTTAACCAGTTCCAAGTTAGTTTCTGGTCACCTTTGCCTTCAATACTTTTCAAGTATTGGCCATGCAGAGCTTTGCTTTTCCAATTTTCAGCTCGCTGCTCAATTACTTCTTTCTTATATTCTGCTTTTGTTTTAGTTGTCTTTAAAAGGCCTCCTTTATTTACTTCCTTAATCATTGGTTCTTCACTTTTCTGGATGTAATCATTCAAGCTGCATTTTTCTTCTTCCACAGTCTGTTTTACTTGTAGGAGTCCTCGACCACCCTCTGCTCTTGGTAAATATAATCGGTCAACATCACTTTTAGGGTGCAAGGCATGATTCATTGTCATAAGCTTCCTTGTTTTTCTGTCCAAATTGTCTAACTCCATCTGGGTCCAGTCAATTATTCCTGCAGAGTATCGAATCACAGGTATAGCCCAGGTATTTATGGCTTTTATGATGTTTCCTCCACTCAGTTTGGACATTAATATCTTATGAATTCGCCGAATGTACTTGGCTGAAGTTATTTCCTTGACTTTATTATGCATTAAGTCAGAGGCCTCTAAAATCCCCAAGTACTTGTAGCCTTCTTCTGATTTTACTGCCTTTATCGTTTCTTCATTCTCTAGTTCTATTCCATCCTCTTCTATGATCTTACCTGCTTTGGTTGCTATTGTTGCACATTTGTCAATTCCAAACTGCATACCAATGTCTTGGCTGAATTATTTTGTGTGTTCAGTTAATAAATTCAGTTCAGCTTTTGTTTTACCAAACAGCTTCAAATCATCCATGTACATCAAGTGCGAGATTTTCAGTCCTTTCTTTGCAAGTTCGTATCCACAGCTCAGATTTTTCAAAATGATTGTCAGTGGTAGCATTGAGAGTATAAAAAGTAGGGGGGAAAGGGAATCGCCCTGGAAAATGCCTTGTTTAATTTCAACTTCAAATAATAATAATAATAATAATAATAATAATAATAATAATAATAATAATAATAATAATAATAATAATAATAATATTTGACTGTACAAAAAACCACCTTACTCGGAACAGCTTACATCCTCCGACAATACCTTAACAGTTCCTAGGTCCTTGGATAGGACTTGAGCTGCTGAGCTATTAACCAGCCTCAAAGGCTGTGAATCTCACTACAGATTAATCAATAATGATGATGATAATAACAACAACAACAACAATAATAATAATACACCAAGTAAACATCCCTAACTAAAAGATAATAATTTTTCTTTTCATCATTTTAAAAATAAATAGATGGAATGTCATGTTATCGGAGTATTGTTTAGTTTAGTTTAGTTTAGTTTAGTTTAGTTTAGTTTAGTTTAGTTTAGTTTAGTTTAGTTTAGTTTAGTTTAGTCTGAGGATAGGTTTGAATTAATTGCATTCTGTGTTGTATTCTTCATTGTATTACTGTGTATTACTCTGGATCACATTAACTAGCCCTTCCTTCCTCCCTTCCTCCCCCCTCCCCTCCCCCCCCTTCCCCCCATCTCTCCTTTGCTCAATAGTAGTAACTGTGAGAGGGATCTTAGAGTCCTAGTGGACAGTCATTTAAATATGAGCCAGCAGTCTGCAGCAGCTGCCGAAAAAGCCAACACAGTTCTAGGCTGCATAAACAGAGGGATAGAATCAAGATCAAGTGAAATGTTAATACCACTTTACAATACCTTGGTAAGGCCACACTTGGAATACAGCATCCAGTTTTTGTCGCCATGATGCAAAAAAGATGTTGAGAATCTAGAAAGAGTGCAGAGAGGAGCAACAAAGATGATTAGGGGACTGGAGGCTAAAACATATGAAGAACGGTTGCAGGAATTGGGTATGTCTACTTTTGATGAAAAGAAGAACTAGGGGAGACATGATAGCAGTGTTCCAATATCTCAGGGGATGCCACAAAGAAGAGGGAGTCAAGCTATTCTCCAAAGCACGTAAGGGCAGGTAAAGAAGCAATGGGTGGAAACTAATCAAGGAGAAAGCAACCTAGAATTAAGGAGAAATTTCCTGACAATTAGAATAATTAATCAGTGGAACAACTTTCCTCCAGAAGTTGTGAATGCTCCAACCCTGGAAGTTTTTAAGAAGATACTGGATAACCATTTGTTTGAAGTGGTTTAGGGTTTCCTGCCTAAGCAGGGGGTTGGACTAGAAGACTTCCAAGGTCCCTTCCAACTGTTATTCTATTCTATTCTTGTCTGAAGTTAACAACTGAGCTTCCCATTTCAAAATAATTTATTTTTATTTATTCAGAAGTATTTTTAATGTTTTCTTGTTAAGGATTCAGCAATTCGTTTGTTCATTTGCTTTGCTTGCTTTTTTAGCATTGTAATTGGTTTTACAAAAGAGTCTCAAATCTCATGCCAGTTCAAGATTTATTTCCAGCAAGATGTAATTAATCTAAGAACAGCAAATTAAATCATCTCATGGTATGTTGAGCTATCTTTTGGGAAACAAATGATTGAAAAAGATTTTTTTTTTCAGGAAATCAAAATGCTTTTGCAATCGGCCTTTTGATTTCTATAGCCCATTTAATTTAATATCTGTATCATTAAAGTCAAAATAAGATAACCTAATTCATCCCATCCCTACAAAGCCCAAATGTTCAGTACCATTTGCAGATAATTTAAAGCATTTTATTGATCTGAATATCCTTATTCAAGATTGATTTCAGTAACTTTATTGAAACTCATAGTGTGCTTTTAGTTTCTTTCATTTAGCATTTGTTTTCCAATCTTTAATTAAAACAATTCTTGAAATAACTTATTTTATTAAAATCATGAATTAAATGCTTACATTATTTTTGATAATATCTTATGTTCAGGGTGTTGGTTGTTACCTATGAAGCTCTGCATAGCTAGGAATTAGTATTTTGGGGATCACCTTCTCCCAAAAATACCTACCTACTAGAGAGGTGACCTCTATTTTACTCCTTACCCTTCAAGAAATCCAACTCACAGGAGCATCATTGCCTCTGGAATATTTCTTTCCTTTCCTAGAAATCACAATGTGTCCTATAGACTCTAGTTATTTCAACAAGTCCTTGGGGCTTAACTGAAGGGATGGTTTTTTTATTGTCACAAGAAACCAGATATCTCTGTGGCTAAATGAAAGTAGTTTCTTGATTGTTGGTCACCTATTTACAAGAATCTTGCTAGACCAGGGGTCGGCAACCTTAAACACTCAAAGAGCCACTTGGACCCGTTTCCTACAGAAAAAAAAAATCACACCAGGAGCCACAAAAACTGGGTGAGCGTGGCTAACTCAATGTCACTGACTCCCATCCAGTCACATGACCACCTAGCCATGCCTACCCAGCCATAGAGCTATTCTCTATGTCTCTCTCCCACGCTCCCTTTCTCTCCCTCTCTCCCTACTCTGTATCTCTCCCTTTCCCTCTCTTCCCCTCTCTCACCCCCTCTCTAAGTATCACTCTGTGTCTGTCTATGTCTCTGTGTGTGTGTGTGTGTGTTTCTCTCTCCCCCCTCCCTTCAGGCGACCATCCTCCTTCCCCCTCCTCTTTTAACTCTCTGGCTGGCTGTGGCTGAGCTGGGAGCATTTGCACTCACAGGGAGACTCCAGCCTGAAGTGGCAGGAAGCAAAGGCTGCCTTATGTGCAAATGTGGCATGAAGGCAAGTACAGGGCAGCTTTGCTCCTGAACTCTCCGGCGACCCTCTCCTCCTCTCAGGATGCCCGGGACAGCTGTGGCTAAGCCGGGAGCTGTGCATGGGCAGAGAGACCCTCCTCAAATGAACGCCAAAGCTCAGAAAAGGCTCCCTTGGGGTGGGCAGCGGCTCACTTAAGGAAGGTCTCTCCTTAAGTGCACAAGCTCCCAGCTCAACCACAGTTGACCAGGGGGTTATGAGAGGAGGAGGAGAAGGAGAGTGCAGGAGAGAAGCTGCCCTGTACCTGCCTTCATGCTACATTTGGGTATAAGGCAACATTCACTTCCTGCTGCTTCGAGCTAGAGTCTAAAAAAGAAATAAGAGGGGCAGGGCGAATCAGTGATGGGACACGGAGCTATGGCAGAGGACCCAAAGAGCCACTTGTGGCTCTAGAGCCGCGGGTTGCCAACCCCTGTGCTAGACTAACTGCAGTCTCTTGGGAACAGGCAGACAAAGGCTTCAAAAATCTGGCCTCTGCCGTTTTCTCCCATGTAGTGATTCCAAACTAGACCATCTTTTTACTCCCCCAGTAAATCTGTGATTACAGCACAGCTAGTTAAGTCATTGCTTTTTTGTTGAGTTGTTGTATTTAAATTTAATCACCTAATGGAGTATATGAGGTACTCAGAGTTCCTTGGTGATTGGAATGACATATCAACTAAGTAAATTAGAAAAAAAACAAAAAAAATGCATAATCCTATTGTTAGTTAGGTTTAGGGTTATGGTTAGGATTAGGGCTAAGGTTAGAATTTTTTTGGCGAAGGAAAATGTTTATGTTTAGGTGTTCATGGATACCTTTTTATGCACAGCACAAGTATATAGTTTTTAATGAGGGGGGCATGTAGTTCCCATATACCGTGTTTCCCCAAAATAAGACCCTGTTTTATATTTTTTGAACCCCAAAATGAGCACTTGGCCTTATTTTCAGAGAGGTCGTCTTATTTTGAGGCGTGTGGAGCAAGATGGGGCTCCTCTTTCCGTCTTACCTGATTTCCAGCTCTGCATTTAAAAATTTTCAGGGAGGGATTATTTTCGGGAGGGGGACTTATTTTAGTGCATGTGCTCAAAAGCCCAATTGGGTTTATTATCAAGGGATGTCTTATTTTTGGGGAAACGGGGTATTTTAGCCATAATGGAAAAGAGGAGAAATGACAGAGGGATATTGTTTTTTGCTGTTGACCATGTTACTCTGTACATTGAATTTTCATTATCTTTCTTTATTGAGAAATTCAAAAGAAAAAACCAAGAGGAATTTAAAAAATATTGTATTCTCGTCATTGTCATTCTCATCATGTCAAAGCAAGCCAACTTCTTCAGTGAGATTAGCAAGGGCTGAGGTGTCACTCATAATAAATGCATTGGCTTCTGTTACAAGAAGAAAAAATAGAAAAAGATGCAATTATGGGCATAGGCAATACATTGCACCTTGGTGTATACTGTACTTTCTGAATTTTTAATATAAATGTATAGTAGTCTATTCCCAGACCATGAGTGACATCCATTTAACTTTAGGCCATAAAAAAGAAAAAGTTTAGTGTTCTGCAATAAAATAAGTAATTTGACTTTAAGAGCTGCTATGCAACAAAGATTTCTTCAGTCCTTATTTACACATCCCTGGGCATAAATATATAACATCTATTCCTGCATATAGGAAGCTTAATTGGAAGAAGCAGGACAGTCCTAAGATCTAATCATTGTCCCTAAGGATTGGGGTTTTTTTCTGTCACTATATCCAACAAGCACAACTATATCGAAAACAAGGAAGTAACTTCATTTATAAGCTCACAGAAGTGCCACGTTGCATTGTGCATAACTTCATTTCTAATCTTCATTTGGTTCTACTGAACTTCCCAAAGATACTTTATAACATATCAGGAGACAACTGCAAAATTTGAACCAATCTGGCCCTTTTCTATTACTACTGTACGATTACTACTGCTGCTGCTGCTGTTGCCACTACTACTATTAACTACGACAATAGTTTGCTCCCCTTTCAAATTAGAAATTAGGCTGTTAAACTTTCTGATTTGTAACTCAGGTATTGTAACTCTTTAGTACTGTAATTGTATTTTCATCAGGGTTCTTGAAATGTAAAACCCAATTCAAATTTCACTTTGAACCACTTTCACCTGATTCCAGTAAAAGGATTCTAACTGAAGGAGAAGTGGATTCTAACTGAAGGAGAAATCAAGTGTGCCAGTGGTGAAATCCAATTTTTTTTTACTACTGGTTCTGTGGGCGTGGCTTGGTAGGTGTGGAAGGGGAAGGACACTGCAAAATCCCCATTTCCTCCTCACTCCTGGGGGAAGGATATTGCAAAATCTCCATTCCCACCCCGCTCTGGGGCCAGCCAGAGGTGATATTTGCCAGTTCTCTGAACTACTCGAACTTTCCACTACCGGTTCTTCAAACTGCTCAAAATTTCTGCTACCGGTTCTCCAAAATGTGCTGGATTTCACCCCTGAAGCGCCCCCAATCATAAGCAAGTCCCTAAAATCTGTTCAGCAATGTGGCATATAATGACACACACATTCAATAGCAAAGGCTATCATTACACTTGCAGAAAATTTAGAAGAGAAGTTGAAAAGAGAGACCTTTCAACAATAGGTGGCAAAGTACTGCTTTATTCCCTACGATCAAAAAGCCAGGGGGAGGGAGATGTAGGGCATTAATTTACAGGTTGATCAAGGGATAACATTGGCCTTTTTTTTTCTTTTTAGCAAGATGCAGATAACAGCTTTAAAAGGCGCCTGAACAGGGCATGACATTAAAGACAAATTAATCTTAAAATTATTGGCACAAATCCTAACAGGAACTCATGAAGGATCTTTGGAGGTGATGGATCAAGTGCATACAGGGTCATCGTAAAACTATGAAGGATAAGATGAAATTGGCAAGACTGGCCAAAGCCATGCCAATTAATTAGGGTTCTAAAGCAGAATCTCTGAAGAGAATACTTGAAATAGCTTATGGTAGCCAGAGACTAGGGCTTGCAAATAAGCATAATTTCTAATAATAGAAAGAGAGCCATTTTCCCTATGGTCAAATTAAAAACAGTATGGACAAAACTACATAGAAATAAAAATTATTTTAACCCAAAGAGAAATTAGCATTTCTTTTCTTTCTTTCTTTTTTTCTTTTTAAGGGGAGAGTTGAGACTTTTTCCTGGAGTTTTGATATGGTGAAATATTTACTATTTCACTATGTAAAGAAGATTCAGTCCTGGCTACCTAAATGGATTAAACCTTAGGGTAAAAAGGATACTTGATACTGTCACAGACTCCTGCCTTGTCCTGTGTTTTATTAAGCACACTTATATTTGATTCAATGAGCCAGCTGACTTGAAATTGCAGCAAATTGTGTAGAGAGTTAAACAAAATACCTAGAGAAATACACGCATACACATACATCTATATATACAGTCAGAAAAACTGAAGATTGATGCCTTATTACAAAGAAGCCCAGGTCATTCACAATCACAGACCAGGGGGAAATCACATGCAGGGAAAATTTGCTCTCTAAAGACCTGGTGGAAATAAAAGAGATGATCTCTACTGAGCCTTTTAGCCTCCAACCTGGTATCTAAGTGAGTTGGCAGATTTTGTGCTGTTCATAATGATAGGTGTACAAGAATCAGGCCTATTTTCTTGCAAGGAACATCATAATCTTATGAGCTATGAGTTTCTGAAACCAAAATTACATTCTTGTCTACCGTGTGTAATGGCAGGATTAATTTACAATTAATTTACAAGTTATTTGTTTGTTTGTTTGCTTTATTCATCGAACAAAAATTACAATTTTGAACAAACAAAATTAAAAAAATAAATAAAATATGACGGGGACAATAGGCATCTTAGTGCACTTACACATGTTCCCTGTGGGGTCCACAGAGGTTCAGTTGGAATTAAAACTATGGAAGTTATTAGCTGAGACAACTGAATCAGATAATATATTCCAGACAATTCTGTTACAATTTTTCATATATATAATCAAACTTCAAGCAGTTTACATTAAGCTTAAAGAGGTTGTTCACATGCATTACATTTAAGAATAAAACTAAAAAAGTCATTTACAGGTAAAACGTTACTATGTACAATTTTGTATACAATACCTAAATCTGGCCGCAAGTGATCACAGTTAAACTATCCAAGAATTTCAAGCCTAGTAGCATATTATGAATAAAAGACTCCCTACTATATGTCATCTAATCTTTTAATGAAAGTATAAAGTATGCCTGACATAAATTTCCAAATGGGACCAACCTACCATTTTTATAAAAGGTAATATTTTTTTAAAAAAGCACACAAGAATGAACAGGCATTATAAATACTTCTCCCTAAAATCCATTCAAATTATGGAAGGAATTTATTTTTCTCCACTCCTCTCCGAATCTCAAAAGCTTTCTATAAAGCTTTTTATAAGAGATGTTGGGACTACTATAAAAGGAGATGCAAGACAGATAACGAAGAGATGCTTTGATATGTTCTGTGTGATTTTGTGGGCTAGAACAAGTTTCCACGAGGTTTTGAAAACACCACCTCTAAAAGAGTGGCACTTACCAAAAGAAGAGAATATTTCAGGGTTCAAGATGGAGACATATGTCATGTTACATAAAAGCTTGAATACACTCTATATTCAGGTAATGTTGTACAGAGGGGTACCTTGGCGTTCTCTGAGCTTGGTGATTTTCTTACAGACATTTTAATACCAAACTAGGTAACATCATTAGTGGAGTCTAAGTAGTCTAAATAGAGTGACACTAGTAAGTTTTATCTATCTTGATAAATGGCCACATAGGAGACAGTAGCAAGAATTAATTCATAGTGTACTTTTCTGTTTAGTTCTCAGATTAGCCAATCACAAATAAAAACAAGGACAAATTAGAAAAGCAACACAACATGCATTAAAAACTGTCAATTTAATTTAAAGTAATAAGAAAACAAGTTCCACATTCTGGGTCCCATCAGAGAGAAAACTCTTTAGTGATGGCTCTCAGTTGGACTCAAAATGAGAGAATACATGAAGAAATCTCGTCCTGGGATTTCTTAGAGAGCTCATGTGGATGTTAAATAAATCTGTTATGCCAGTGTGGAACCAAGTCCCAACTCAAGTCAATAAGGGTGTTGCCAGTCAAAAGCACACTCTCAGTTTGGACACAAGATGAACCTCCTAACAGTGTTTTCCAGCCTTGCAACTTTAAGATGTGTGGACTTCAACTCCCAGAATTCCCCAGCCAACATGCAACATTAAAATTGCCAAGGTTGAGAAACACTATTTTTGAGGCTCACATGCAGAGTTGGGCGTCACATACTGTAACAACCGGTTTGCAGCGATTGGAAATATGTGCGGCATCACAGAACACAGCAATTGGCTCTTGCGTGCCATCCACGCATGTGTGCGGCATCAAAAACAAAGGAATATAGGATGGGATTGCGTCTGGGCATGTGGGCCCACCCTCAGGTTGCAACTACCAGTTCTCACCCTCAGGTCGCAATTACCGATTCACTTGAACCAGTCTGAACCACCACAGCAGGCCACCCCCGATCACATGACATCATGTTGTTTAGTCTTGGGTTTGTATTCGTGCAAAATCTCAATAACTCCTGCTATTTCTATGGATGGGAAACTTCTAACTGTTCCTTCTGAACCTAAGAAGCCCTGAAAAACAAAGCTCAAAAAAAGGAAAAAGCAATCTGGTGATTTCCAGGCTGGCTAATCTTTTCTGTTACTAGTTTGAAAGAAGGCAGGCAGTTCCAGCTGGTCTGTTGCTAATTAAATTCTAGTTAATTTCAGCTCTATTCATTTGCCTGGGTTAAGGTACAATTCAGTATGTTTATTTAGAAACTCAAGTGGAGGAGGCAGAAATACTCCATTGCTCTTTAGAACTAAACAAAAACACAGACTTTGGTAATTTACATCTAGCAGGGTTTTAATTATGCAAACCTATCAGGAATCTTTCCCTCTGAGGATATTTGTAGTTGTTGTTTCTGTATTTAAATGTATTATAGCCAGCCACTCCATTAGATTCTGGGCATCTTACAAAATACACAAAAACAGTTAAATGCATGTATTTTTATTTTTTTATTTCTTACCTTTTTGCACAAACTGATAATAGTGTCTATGATTACTATTTCTTTTCTTCCAATACTGTAATTCTACATTATTTATTTATTTATCTTTAAAAATGAATGGAACACTTCTGACTAACTGACCCCCTCCCTCCCTCCCTCCTTCCCCCTCTCTCTCTCTCACACACACACACACACAGAGACACACACACACAGAGTAGAAAACTTGCATAGCCAAATTTCATAAAGAACTTTCTACAACACGATGAATGTGTTTGCTTTGACAGGCACCAAATGTTTATAATGTCATCTTAATTCCAAATATTACAGCTGCAGAAAAGAGGCAGTAATGGCTTTGCACAAAATTATGCCTTGCCAACAGATAACCCAATCCAACTTTCAATCACAAGCATATATATCCTTTCAAGTGTAGTTGTTAAGAAATGAAAAGGCTTTTCAGATGCTAAACGCGGAGAAAAATGGAAGCACGAATAGAAATTTTGTGGGAGAGACACGACAATATATACACATACAGGAGAGGGTGGGAGGAATTGCCTTTCTTAAGGTTTTCATGAAGAGAGAGAAGATAATTGAAGTTATTAACTGTACCTTGATCGGCTCATTGGACAGTTTTAAGTGATGCAAGGAATTCAAGATAATTCAGCTAAATTGATGACTGAAGAGTGAAGGGGAAATCTGATCTCTTTGGGGATCGAAAATCAACAATCTATTAAATTCATAGGAAGACCTGAAAGAGAAAGCAGCAGATTTCTTTGTACTACTGAGGCTGCATTAATTAAACATTGCTTTTAAGATTGAGGACTGCCTGGAGAATTGTAATAGTAATGAGATTCTCTGTCTTGAAATAAATGTAGCAACCCCGCCATAAGGTATGCTGACAGACAATTAAATCTCTTTATCAATCCAGCTTTTTCTGTGAAATGAAATCTCACATGGCTGCCATAAAATAAACTTAGATGGGGAAGCATAAATCTAATATCCTTGTATAGTCAGTTCAACACCCAGATTATGAGAAGCAAAGTTCTCAATATGGATATTTGTGTTTGTTTTAAAGATGCATTCTAAGGGTGTCAGTAAATTGCTCAATAAGACATCCAAAGTTGCATAAAATATCATGAATATTACGCTATGGCGTCCTATTTAGCCATGTTTTCTAAGTCGTGCACATGTGTGCAAGCCGCATGCCACATTTTCGGTGTGTGGCAAACTGGTGGTAAAATTATGTGAAACCCACTTCTGGAGGACACTTGAGGTATATTAACTCAGTAGGAATAAGAAATATTTTTAATATAACATTATGGTTATGAATTTATAGAGTGTTATACCACTCTATAAAGCCTTAGTAAGAATGGGTGGGGTGTGGTGACAAAAACTACATCCAGTTTTGGTCACCATACTATAAAAAAAAAATCTTGAGTCCCTAGAAAGAGTGCAGAGAAGAGCAACAAAGATGATTAGGGGCCTGGAGGCTAAAACATATGAAGAACGGTTACAAGAACTGGGCATAGATAGTCTAGTGAAGAGAAGGACTGGCGCGACATGAAAGCAGTGTTCTAATATTTGAGGTGCTGTCACAAAGAGGAGGGGGACAATCTATTTTCCAAAGCACCTGAAGGCCAGACAAGGAACAATGGATGGAAATTGATCAAGGAGAGATTCAACCTAGAACTAAGGAGAAATTTTCTGACAGTGAGAACAATCAACCCATGGAATAGGTTGCCTTCAGAAGTTGTGGGTGCTTCCTCACTGGAAGTTTTCAAGAAGAGACTGGACAGCCACTTGTCAGAAATGGCATAAGGTCTCCTGCTTGAGCAAGGGGTTGGACTAGTCAACCTACGAGGTCCCATCTAACTCTGTTATTCTGTATTCTATTCTGTATATTTATAGTCTCTTCTGAAAACTATATATAAAATAAATTAAGAATTACAATAGTATATTATGCCTCTTTTTAGTATGTCTGTTTGATTAATTAATGAGCAGCGTGGTGACATAATGAAGTTGCTCACCGCCTACTCAGAAGGTTGAGAGTTCAATCCTAGGTAGCGGGCGATGTTTTTTCTCATAGGTTGAAAAGAGAAAAAAAAAATCTGCTGCAAACTCCATGTGGCATCAGGAAGGGCACCCAGCCAGTAAATGCTCGGTGCCATTCAGTCATCCCAACTCTGTCCCTGAATTAAGGGATTACAGGGTCATAAAAAGGGAGCCACTTAAGTTAATGAAAGAATTTGCATGGCGGCCAAACACTGAAACTGGGCAAGGAATTCCCCCCAAAACAGAACAAGTTAAACAATTAAAAGTCCAAATAAGCATAGGAAGCAGGGACTCAGGTTCATATCATCCCATCCCCATCCCCTTGAGACAGGAATACCATTCATCCTGCCCCAGTAATTTGAAGGCCAATAGAGTTGGGGCCTGTTTTGGTATGTGGGAAAGATCACTGATTATAACCCTTGGCTTTAACTGGGCATCTTGGCATTACTGGGCATCTCTTTTTCTCTGAATATATAAATATAGTTCTGATGAATTTGCATGATCATCTTAATGCTGCTTTCTTTGAAGTCCCAAATACTGTCTCAGATGGTTTCTCTGTACTTGAAATTC
The DNA here is from genome assembly GCA_030761175.1 of Masticophis lateralis. Lineage (NCBI taxonomy): Eukaryota > Metazoa > Chordata > Lepidosauria > Squamata > Colubridae > Masticophis > Masticophis lateralis. The sequence continues at coordinate 15,510,269 of JAUDYJ010000005.1, read as the reverse complement.
TCCTGTATTTTGAAGGTATTAAATTCAATTCTACTGAGTATTGCATTTTACTGGAGTTTATATCTAGAATTTCATCTTTTCTTCATCAAAAAGAAAAAAAAATACCCCCACTTATAATGTATAATCTGTTCTGTTACTTGCTTCCACTTCAGGCTGTAGTTCAAGCCAGCCTACATTAAAAGAGGTTACAACTTGATTTGAGGTTTATTTCAGACTTGGTCTCTCTGCTCCTGACGGGTATGTTAACCCTGACTCTTTCCCTTGCCGAATTTGTCATTTTATATTACACAGGGAAACAGTTGAGATAAGCCAATAAACCTAGGACACCCATTCTTAGTCTCTAAGGATACCAACCCTTGACCCATAGCTAGCTTTGATGATTCTTCATAGCAACAAAGCAGGAGAAGATTTGAGGAAACATTTTTTCCCATCAGATATCCGAACATTTCCCAGTCAGTGTAGTATAATGGATAAGGGAGACTTTAATTCAACTTAACTTCACTTATACTGCAGAGCTTACAGGGTGACATAAGGCCAGTCAATCTCTCTCAGTGCTATTTACCTCACACAGTTGTTGCCGTGGTACCCTTTTAAATTGCTTTTAAATTTTGTATTCATGTTGTTTTACTTTGGCAGTACACCGCCCTGAGTCCTTCAGGTATAAAAATTTAATGAATAAATAAAATAAATAAAAAGGTAGAACATAAACACAATGATATTGGGATAAACAATTGCCTTAGCTACCTTTGGCTTTCTTGTTCAAGACTTCATCTTTACCACAAATGTCATTTTTGATCAATTCAAGGGAATTCTGAAGAATTGGGGCCAGAGGTTTATGCAGTAGATGGATAGCAGTGGGGATGGGCTTTTAGCTGTAATTTATTTATTAAAATATTTGAAGGAATAAAATAAATACCTACAAAAAAGGAGAAAATAAAATAAAAAGAGACAGATTGGGTAAAAAAAATAAATAACATTTAAGTTTAAATATTTAGTAAAATTAGCATCCCTTCCTCTCTCCTAATCTATCCTCAAATAATAGCCCTACCGTAACTGTAGGAGTAAGATAGAGGTTTGCTTTCATTTATAAACACATATATTCAGAAATCACTATTTAATTTTAAACAGGTAATATATGTGAAAAGTCAAAATAAGAAACATTTGTACATTTAAGGATGATTGCTCCCTACAAAAGGAGGGAGGGAGGGAGGGAGGGAGGGAGGGAGGAAGGAAGGAAGGAAGGAAGGAAGGAAGGAAGGAAGGAAGGAAGGAAGGAAGGAAGGATGCTAATTACAGTTAATCAAACCAGTTCCTATTAGGCTTGTTTTCTGCCATTACTACCATCATCAATTGCTTTCTGGGCTAAGAGAACTTGGATTTCTCCCAAAGATCACTCTCTTCTTACACCTCTAAGTAATCCTGTTCAGAAGAGTATTTATTATAGTGAAGGCACATGCTCAACATTGAATTGTAAGAGCTGTGGTGGCGCAGTGGTTAGAATGCAATATAGAATGCAGGTTAATTCTTCTGACTGCCAGCAGTTCGATTCTCACCTCCTCAAGTTTGACGCAGCCTTCCATCCTTCCGAGGTCTGTAAAATGAGGACCCAGATTGTTGGGAGCAATATACTGACTTTGTAAACCGCTTAGAAAGGGCTGTAAACCACTGTAAAGCGATATAGTGGGCTCTAAAGCACCATGAAGCGGTATATAAGTCTGCTATTGCTATTGTATGATTGCAGCATTTTCAAATATTAATTCATTTCAGCAGGGCAGGAGTATTGTGTCAAGAGATATATCAGTCCTTAAATTTAGGTTATATTCCAGTTGGAGTTCTTCAGTTAAAAGAGAATGAAGGAAGCAGGAAAGAAACAGGCTTCGACTCAACCCCTCCAAGACCGAGTGGCTGTGGCTGCCAGTGTCCCGATATAGCCAGCTGACACCATCGCTGGTTATTGGGGGCGAATCATTGGCCCCCACAGAAAGGGTTCGCAACTTGGGCATCCTCCTGGATTCACGGCTGCCTTTAGAGGATCACACGACGGCCGTGGCCAGGGGGGCTTTCTATCAGGTTCGCCTGATACGCCAGCTGTGGCCCTTTCTAGATCGGGACTCCCTACGCACAGTCACTTATGCTCTTGTCACTTCCCATCTGGACTACTGCAATGCTCTCTACATGGGGCTCCCCTTGGGGTGCACCCGGAGGCTCCAACTGGTACAGAATGCGGCCGCGCGGGGGATTATGGGAGCGACGGGACGCTCCCACGTGACACCTCTCCTGCGTGAGCTGCATTGGTTGCCGGTGGACTTTCGGGTGCGTTTCAAGGTGTTGGTAATCACCTTTAAAGCGCTCCATGGCTTAGGGCCAGGGTACTTACGGGACCGCCTTCTGCCACCAATTGCCTCCCACCGGCCGGTTCGCTCCCACAGAGAGGGCCTCCTCAGGGTGCCGTCAGCCAGACAATGCCGGCTGGCGACCCCCAGGGGGAGAGCCTTCTCTGTGGCAGCACCCACCCTCTGGAATGATCTGCCTCCAGAGTTAAGAACAATCTCCGACCTCCCGACCTTCCGGCGGGCTTTAAAAACTCATCTTTTTCAGCTTGCCGGCTTAGCCTGATTCCTGTAAATATTTTATCATTTTAGAGTTTTTTATTATCTTTTAAATGAATTTTAGTTTTAATTTATGGCCATTTATATTTGTTCTTTTATGAAATTTTAACTTTTTGTGCTTGTTTTTAATCGGCTGTGCACCGCCCTGAGTCCGTAAGGAGAAGGGCGGTATATAAATCTAAATAAATAAATAAATAAATAAGAAAGAGGGGAGTAAATTTCTTGATAGTTCACCAAAACCAGCTATACAGTTTTCAAGACTTCACCAATCTGCATAGAGAGTAATAAATTCCATCTCATTATGCTTATCGAAATGCATGTAGCCCTGAATGCCATCTATTGTGCTATGCATCAGACAAGGAGGGGCAGTGTATTGAGCTAAATCTTTGGAAGCTCTTTGTAGGTGATGCTTAATACAATTCCTTTTATTAGAGCTGTGGCATGTGCAGTATTCTTGGAACGCTGGCAGCAATCCAGATCCATTCGGGAGAGATTTCTTCTTCTTTTCTTCTTCTGCCCTTGAATTTCACTTCAGGATAATACATTTGAAGAGACCGAAGGCAAACAATGCCATGAGAATCATATATTTCTTAATGGCAAATACTGTTTTAATGTCTTTGTTGCTAAGCTTTTTAAAAGCTCGTAAAATTTCATGGCGGGTGAGTGGTTCAGCTCCATTATTTTGGTTACTCTTTTCCCCAAAGGACATCACACAATAGATTGTTTCATTCCCTGAACTGGGGTTGGTACGCTGCCATCTTCTTTTTCTTAGCTCTGCCACAGCCAAGTAATAGATTTGGTGGGTATAGAGAAAGATTTGAAATTCACCGTCTGCTTTCCCATTTCTGCCTCATTCAACACAGTCCCCAAAAGAGAAAACTGGGAATTGCTTTTTAGATGCATTGCCCTCATCTTCTCCCAATCCAGCCAAATAGTGTGCTGGGTGAGATATCAGAAAAATTGTAGCACTTTACAACTGCAGCATTCAATCCAGCTCCCTAAAGAGGTATTGGGAAATGGCTCGTTAAGTACATACAAATGGGGCCTTCATTTTAATGTTATAATATCTCCTTCCTTTTATCATCCCATTCCTCCCTCTGATTTTCTTTTCTAGAGGAATCTTAACTTTTGGGGACTACGGATCAAGTTTAGAATGTATTATCTAGGCCTTATATAACTAGCTAACCCAAATCATAGAATGACAAAACACATTGCTTGTCAGTTTACATCACTTGTCATTTCCAAAGAAATAACACAATTATGAGAGAGAGAGAGAGAGAGAGAGAGAGAGAGAGAGAGAGAGAGAGAGAAGAAGAAGAAGAAGAAGAAGAAGAAGAAGAAGAAGAAGAAGAAGAAGAAGAAGAAGAAGAAGAAGAAGAAGAAGAAGAAGAAGAAGAAGAAGAAGAAGAAGAAAAGAGACAGGAGGACAGAGAGACAGTGAAAGAGAGAAGGAGAGAGAGAGGGCAGAAAAGAGACAGAAGGAAAGAGAGAAGGAAGGAGGGACAGAAGGAGAGAGAAAGACAAGGAAAGCGAGAAGGAAAGAGTTGGAAGGAGAGACAGAAAGAGTGGGATACAGAAAGAAAGTGAAAGAGAGAGAGAGAAGGAGATGACATATAAAAGATATAAGTGCCTTGAAGGACAAAATATTCAAAAAGATCAAAGGTAAAAGGATAAAAGTCGGTGCTACAATCACCGTTTCCCCCTCTTTCAATAGTTTCCTGGGTGACATAAGGCTGGAATTGTACCAATTTCTGGAGGGAGATAATTCCAGAGGGTAGGTGTGGCAATTTAGTAAATATACTTCCTAGGTGCTGCATTCTTTAATTGGACCTGGAACAAATGGTAGCAGATGCCTCCTGTTCTCTGAACTGCCCTTGTGGTTGTGCACAGCACTTTGGCCCAGTAGTGGGTTTCACTTTCCTTCGCTACCGGTTTGAAACCAGGAGCATATGTGGGTGCTCACTTCGTTCATGTGCGGTGTTTCTGCACATGCACAGACCATCCGTGATGACGTCCGGGCAGGTGGATTGAGCCTCCCGTTGCCACCACCACCAGTTCGCCCACCACTGCTTTGGCCCAATCAGTTATCCAGGCAGATAAGTGAATTAAGATTTCAATACCCTCATATATTTTTCTTCAGAGATTCCTTATGGTTTGTAGTAGATCTCTCTTTTCCTGGGGGAAAAAAAAAGAGATGGTAACCAAAACTAAAATAATACTAATATTATTAGCATTATCAATTATCAATTAAAACTAAAATTGATATCCTACAGGTAATAATATTACCATGTTTAATAGATTAAAAGGACTATACCTGAACTTGGATTGAATCTGATCACAGCCGCAGAGAAAATTAAAATGGTTGTATGTGTGTTTATTAAACCAAAAGAGAGAGAGAGAGAGAGAGAGAGAGAGAGAGAGAGAGAGAGACCCTTTTCTTCTTTGGGGATTAAACTGCTGTCAATCACATCATAGATTTCATTTTGAAGGTTTTTCCAGTCCGGTGTACAGTGTATGTGATTTGTTTGATGTCATCTGCATTAGCATTCTGATAAATATGCTGAATATCAAGTAGCAAGAATTATTTGAAGTCAGCACGCTACATTGCTGTCTGTTTTATATTAAATTCTGAACTTTTTTTTTAGGATGTCAAAGAAAAAGGGGTTGTGCATTGTCTCCAGAAACTAAAAATTTTCAAAGTTCTGTTAATGAGGTGTTATTCACTTAAGACTAATATTTACACCCTAATTAAGTTTTAATGATATTAAATACCTAAAGCTCTTCAAATATCTGTTGCAACTGTAATCAACACGAAGGGACATTTTATTATGTTTGGTGGAAATGTAAAAAAGGCAGGGATTTTTGGATTCAATTACACACAATAATATAGACGATTTTAAAGATTTGTATACAATTGAAACCAGAGACTTTTCTTTTGAGATAACAGCTGGAAAGAATTAGGGAATTTTGTTTTTATATATGACAACTGCAGTGAGACTATTATATGCACAAAAGTGAAAACATTCAATTTTATTCAAAATGGAGGAGGAATGGATAGTGGAGATAATGGAACTTGCTGAGATGCTAAATGCTGAGATGCTTTAATTAGACATGGGACATTGTCTAAATTTCAGGATAATGGGAAACCATTTTATGCCAAAAAAAAAAAAAAAAAAAGCAGCAGGAAAATAAATGATGCTATCATATACAGGGTTACCTCTAGATGATCCTATGGAAAATATAATAATATAATATAATATAATATAATATAATATAATATAATATAATATAATATAATATAATATAATATAATATAATATAATATAATATAATATAATATAATATAATAATATAATATAATATAATATAATATAATATAATATAATATAATTAATATAATATAATAATATAATAATTAAATTAAATTAAATTAAATTAATAAATATAATAATATAATATAATAATATAATATAATATAATATAATATAATAAATAAAATAATAAAATAAAATAAAATAAAATAAAATAATAAAATAATAAAATAAAATAAAATAAAATAAAATAAAATAAAATAAAATAAAATAAAATAAATAATAAAATAGAAACAAAAAGGAAAGGAAAGGAAAGGAAATAGGTTTTGAGGTTTAGAATAAAAATAATCCATGGTAGAGAAAATGTCAACAACGGTAACTCTAGGCATATCTGACTCTAGGAAGTGGTGTTCACCTCTGTTTCCTAGCCAAGGGAGGCAGTGTTGTCCAAAGATGTTTCTGTGGTCATGTGTCTGGGATGACTATATACTGAAGCACGCAGAACAGTGTTACCTTCCTACTTAAGTGGTACCTATTTATCTACTTTCATTTGCATGCTTTTGAATTGCTACCAAGTTAGGAGGAGCTGGGGCAAGAACAGGAGCTAACCCCATCACACAATACTTAGGTCTCAAACTGCCAGACTTCCAGTCAATAAGCTCAGCATCTTAACTCCTAGGCTACCGTGGCTCTGAAACAATAGGTATTCTTTTAAAATGACACTCAACCACACCAAATTACAGCAGAGATTGATCTAGTTATTACCAGAATGATAAATGGGACTTCATCAGAAAACGCCAAATAGTTGGCCAGACTGAAAAGAGAGTAACAATCCCAGAAGAACACCTTGTGGGCTTCCATGTTGTCATATCCTATTTGGAGAACAATCAAATATGACAAATAATGTGGTTGGAAAAAATGTGGATTAACTCATCTCATATCACAACATGAAAACACTTCAGAAAAATGTTTTTAAAAATGTCCCAATTTTTATTTTATTTTTGCTCATTTCAATTTTTGCTAGTCTGTCAGTATATTCATGAACTGGAATAGGCATAGCAACAGGTCAGCCAATGGGGGACTGTTTGGTAACTGAAACATATTTGTTGTATGGGCCCATGAGATACAGTTTGGAGCCTGGGTGTGGCTTAACTGTTCTGTATATAAGCTTGAGGGCACTAGCTTCTCTCCTCTCCATTTTGCCTTCTCCATTTTGTGCTTCCATTTTGTGCTGTATTTGTACTTGCTATTTCTCTTCTCTACAATGTGGAAAAACCTACAAGGGTGTTGCATTATGTGTTACTATGTATAAGAGCCTGGTGGCGCAGCGGACTAAACTGCTGTTATTAAAGTAGTACTTAGCTGCCAGCTGCCTGCAATTGCTGCAAGTTCAATTCTTACCAGGCTCAAGGCTGATTCAGCCTTCCATCCTTTCGATGTAGGTAAAATGAGGACCCGGTTTGTGGGGCCAATAATCTGACTTTGTATAAAATAGAACACCGCTCGGCGGGGGGGAGGGGCAAAAAGCCCTACTAAGCAGGTATATACAAAAGTATGAAGTCTATTGCTTAATACATTGTAAGCCGCCCTGAGTCTCTAGAGAAGGGCGGCATATATAAATTGAACTAATAAATAATAAATAAATAAATATAAAGAAGTTTTGAATCTTGCTGAATTGTCTGATTTTGTGTGCTGCAACAACCTCTAGTCAACTATCCTTCTAAATATGGCTAATCACAATGGATCTCCAGGCTTTCAAAGCTCACTTTCAAATGTCTCACAGTGGCTTCAAAGATATAATCTCAACAATCATATGCTGATATTAGTTTTATTTGGGACTCAGATTCTTGAGAATGTCTAGCTGTCACAACGCCACTAGCCAACTCTATCAAGAAAGAGGTCAAGTCCTAAATGTTGTTCTAACTTCACTACCTTGTGAAAAATTAAGGTAAACTCTAGTTCTCCAGGTGGCTGCTAAAGTAGTGGAGAGCATCAATCAACCTTGTAAAAAATAAACCGATCGACGCTAAAGCCTGTCAGGTGTCTAATAGGGGAACTAGCAAATAAGAACCTTAAGGACATTTTGAGAAGGCCTGAGATTGAATCCAAATTCTCCCCTTTTAAAATAAATTCAGCCAACCCTGAAGTCTGCCCCATGGGTTAAGTGAAAAGTCAGTCTGCTAAAGGCTGTTTTATTAGATGCCAGATCATGGCAGGGAAACATAAAAATAATATTCTCTGGTATTTCCAAAGATTCCAAAGGTGATGAGACTATTTTATTTATTTTTTTTCATAATAATTCTTATTACATTTTATTAATGCAAAGATTAAAAAAAACTTATTACAAACTGAAAAGAATGTTAAAAAGTACAAAATATGCAAAAACATGTGGTAAGAAAAAAAGAAATGATTTCTCCCTTCAGGACAAGTGCAAATAATTTTAATAATTTATCACCTCTACTACAACAAAGGATCTTTTCTTCCCATATCTCATCTCTTATCAATCACCAAATTCTTAAAGCCCTGTCGTTCAATTCCAATCAGCAAAAATCCATTAAGTTACCAGAACTATCAATATACAGGTATTCATTGACTTATGACGATAAATGAGCCTAAAATTTCTATTGCTAAGCAAACATTTCTTACGTGAATTTTCCTCCATTTTATGAATATTCATGACACAGTTATTAGGTGAATCGTTACAATTGTTAAGTTAGTTACATTGTTGTTAAGTGAATCAGGCTTCCCTATTGACTTTGCTTGTAAGAAGGTTGCAAGGTGATCACTTGACCCTGGAACGCTGCAACCATCATAAACATGAGTCAGTTGCCAAGCCTCTGAATTTTGGTCACATGACCACAGGGTTGTTACAATGGTCGAACGTGTGAAAAACAAACATAAATCACTTTTTTTCAGTGCTGTTGTAACTTTGAACAGTCATTAAGTGAACTGTTGTAAGTCAGTAACTATCTATATGTATACATACATACATACATACATACACTAACCTTAATCAAATGAACCAATTTTATATTCCTTGACTTTTAATGTAATTATTTATCACTTTCTCTAAAAATCTATCAAAATCTCTTCTTCCTCTTATTTGTGAACAAATCTTTGAAGCCTTGCCATTTGGCCCCATTAGCAAAAATCCATTAAGAGATACCAGAGACAATAATGTAGGTATTTCAAACTTGATCAAATAACCCAGCTTTATATACTTTACCTCTGCTTTTAATAATCTTAATTTTTAATTCCTTTAAAAAAATGTTCCGGTGCTTGATTTTTTTTCATTTTTTTCTTAATCTCTTCTCAAATACTCCTTCAAAACTTTAATAGGTCTCATTTGTAAATCTAAAACAAACAGATTATCCAAGTCACCCTTCTGGTTTGTTATTTGTATATCCCTTTAAATTATTAATAGATGAACTGCTTTCATTTATTCGTCCAGTGTAGCATCTTGTTCCACATCATCCTTACAGCCTGTTATTTTATAACCACATTTAAATCAGTATCTGTCTCAGTTTTGACCAGTGAAATCTATTCCTCTTCTATAACCTCGTAAAGTCCCACTTTTATAGTAGCAGACAATATTGAGAGAAACATCTGCCTGCATTGTTTTCAAATATCCTTGAAGCTTTCACAGAGTATTTTGTTTCAATCCATATTAATGTTCTATTCTCCTTTAATTATAATCTTTAGTTTTTTCTGGTTCCCTCTAGAGTCCAACCTTCAAAATCCCCTCTTATCATGTTTTTTCTCTAATCAACACTTTCCCATGGGAAGACTTCTTATAATTGATTTCAAAGTCTTCATTTTTTAAATGTAAAATTCAAAACAACCCAGAAGAAGAATTCTTGTAATTAATTTCAAAGTCTTATTTGGCCCCTTAATCTGTTGATAATTTTCCAAAATCAATGTTCTAATCACCCTTTTGCTGTTTATTTCAAAATAAATATTTTTTAAGTCCTCAAAACTTTCATAAAACTTTTTTCATCAAGAAGGATGAAACACTCGGTGTGATGAAACATGCCTTTCTGAAGTTTCTTAATATAAAAAATAAAACATTAATAAGCAATTTCCAGAAGTGATTGAGAGAGAAGTATGCAAACTTAATGTGTGTTTGAAAGCTCTGACGACATCTTGGGCAAGATGTGATCCCTTAGCTCCTACCACTCTATACCTCTAGAGACAGTTGTTTTACAATTGTCTCCTCATGGGTAGGTGCTATAAGGAATGTGATTCTCTTATTTGTCCGTAGAGGAATTCCGATCCATTTGCTGTATCCTTGTTCTGTTGCAGTCATCAGTTCTGTTCTCTGTGGAGCAGTCTTTAATTTGCCAATGCTTCTCTGGAACTCCATTAACACAATCTTGTCCTAATGTGTTTGTATGAAAAGTGGGGGGGGGGGGGGAAGAGATTAATTATTTTTCATGAATGAAGGTAAATATACATGTCCCTTTAATATACATGTATTATTATTATCTCTTTTATTCATTAAACATGAAACTCAGTCAACTGAACATTTAAAAATGTGTCACAAATACTAGTGACTGGTGTTAAGGGTTGATACGGGCTACTGTCAGCATCCTAGATATCAACCGAGTATCTTCTCAAAATATATGATGTTCCGAGTAGCATAGTTTTTTTGCAGTTCAGCTGGTGTTATTGCAGAAAGCTGCAATTTCCTGATGTGTTTTGTAAAATTCTTGGATATGGTACCAAGTGCCCCGATGACAATGGGTATCACTGTTACACATTTCATCCATAGTTGTGTAGTTTTGATGGCCAGGTCGCAATATTTCAATAAACTGTTTGCGTTAGTGTGTTATGCTCCAAATGACAATCTGTCTGTATTCGAAAGTCCCACAAGACTTAACTGTCTCATTTTCGATAGCTTTTTTCCACTTTGTGCTCCCATGACTTTTTGGATACAGGAACGTCATATTTTTTACATAACGACCAGTGGACTAATTTAGCAACTCGGTATGATGGTGGTGGTGGTGGTGGTGGTGATGTTATAGAGCAGGGGTGAAATCCAGCAGGTTCTGACAGATTCTGGAGAACCAGTAGTGGAAATTTTGAGTAGTTTGGAGAACTGGCAAATACCACCTCTGGCTGGCCCCAGAGTTGGGTGGGAATGGGGATTTTGCAGTATCCTTCCCCTGGAGAGGGGTGGGAATGGAGATTTTGCAGTATCCTTCCCCTGCCATGCCCATCAAGCCACAACATGCCCACCAAGCCACGCCTACAGAACTGGTAGTAAAAAAAATTGGATTTCATCACTGTTATAGAATATTATAAAATACAAAATAGAAAAGTAAATAGAAAAACAATGAGGGGGGAAGGGAAAGGGGGAAGTGAAGTAAAGAAAGGTAGGGGAAAAAGGAAAAGAAAGCATTGACTTCTGACTCTCTCTGTTACAGTAAAATAAGACATCAACATCAAATCACAGCTTTTTGCTTTTCCATAATAGTATGGACAAGTCATTTCTATAAGGATCCATCAGTGTAATCTGTAAAACCCAAAGTCAGAGTTACATTCTTTTCCTCATCAAGCACGAAGTTCAGAAGTGGTTTCCACGAGGAAACAAAAGTAGTTACATTTATTATTTTTATTGAATGTCTAATTTCTTTGTTTTAGAATTTCCACAGTGATGGGCTTTACAAAAAAATAGCAAGCAGAATTCTGCTTTCGCCAAATTCCTGTCCTAGCTTGGAATTTGACATCATCAAGATAACATGATTACTAATATAACTCTTTATTTGCATACAGCCCATCTAGTGATAATTTCTCTGACCTTCATGAGCACTTTGATAAGGAGTGTGTCAGCTTTGGAAGCCATATTAGCCCCCGGAAGCTTCCACGCTGCCACCTTCTCATGTGTGGGAAAGCAGAAGGGGGGATTTAGTAGAGGGAATGTATTTAGACAAAATAGCCTTCTTCCTTTCGGTCAAGGTCAGGACAATCCTGCATCTGGAGAAGAAGTGGTTGGAGTGATGTCTTGAGATGGGGCCGATGTTGATTGGAGCATGTGATGGACTGATGAGTGAGGGGATGGTTTGGAGGTTTTTGATTTACTGAGGGAAAACCCGGAACTCTCAGATTCAGGTTTTCCCAGATGTATCAGTATACCTACTTTAATAAATGGAACTTTGAGAAAATGCTTGCTTCGGAGTTTTTAATTGGAGTTGGGGTTTTCCGGAATACTGACAGAGGGAGTAATTGGAGATTTGGGATGGTTTTCAAAGACTGGTTGATTTCAGATGGATTGAAACATCCCTTTAAATATTTTTTAGCTCAAAGTTGACTTGGACTTTGAGAATTGACCTGAAGTAAATCCAACAGTTGTTAAATGAACAAATGGTTCACTTCGGCTGTACTTTGTTGAAAACTGGAAATAAGTGCTGGTTTTTAGCAAAACTATTGTAAAACATGGTCATTGTGAGTGAGCCTAACCATCAGAACTTTGAATCCAGGTTAGAAATCCCTCTTTCATAAGTTCAATCATAACTTAGAACCATCACTAAGTGATTGGTTATAAGTCAAGGACTACCTGTAGTACAAAACTGGTTCACTGCACACACAGTGGCGAAATCCAAATTTTTTTTACTGCTGGTTCTGTGGCTATGGCTTGGTGGGCATGGTGTGGCTTGGTGGCCGTGGCTTGTGGCCATGGCAGGGGAAGAATACTGCAAAATCCCTATTCCCACCCAACTCTGGGGCCAGCCAGAGGTGTCATTTGCTAGTTCTCCAAACTACTCAAACTTTCCACTACCGGTTCTCCAGAACCTGTCAGAACCTGCTGGATTTCACCCTTGAGCACAATTCTGTATTTTTCTACCCAGAAGTACATCCCATCAGATTCCTTCAAGAAACAGCATTTTTGCAGTCTAGATGTACCTCCATTCCATTGTTCCTCTTTATAAGAATTTATTTTGTTAGAATTAGAATTCATTCACCCAAGGGATAGAACTGAGAAAATGAACACTCGCAGGAATGCTGCATTTTTGTCAGTCTATTATTGATAATTATTTTTAATCTCTATGTTGATAACACTTCATTCTTGCTTGGCATCCTTTCTGTCCTAAAAAGAATGGGGAAATAGAATTAATACAATTTCTAAGATTAATCTAGGCCAATTTATTATCTGGGCTTTGTCAATGACTTTGATTTCAGGGATTATAAGGGGATATACCTTTCAAAGCAATGCAACTTCTGTGTTTTTTTTTAACATTTCATATGGACAATCATTAATGTTCATAAAGAAAGGCAAGGAGAATGTTTTATCAGCTGTCCTTGCTCACTGAATGACCTAAATATTTTAAGAGAACAGTTTTGCTTCTTCAGCTAAAAGTAACACTATACCATAATATATTTAGCATGCAAATCTTGCAAGGGGTTTCAATTTACCTTAATGAGAAAATGAATTAATTAAACCTACAGAGTGGAGACAAAATAAAGCTGATATTAAGCAGGTAATGTAAAATTAAAAACACCAAATATACAAACTAAGGAGTGAATTTGAAAAGGTCAGAGGTTTTGCATAAGGAACAACACAAAATGGCAATTAATCTGTTAATTAATCTGTTCTCATTATCTGGTTACCCTATTGCAAAAACGATTGATAAAACTACCTCTAAGTCTATTTTCCATCAATTTCTTTATTTTTCTTTATTATTAATTTTTTTATTACTAATTGATTTGAGGAATACCTCATCTACTCCAGTGAATACTTAAAAAAAAACCATTGTAATTCTTTCAGGATAGGTATCATATAATTCTTGTAACTTGGCAAGAGTTATTCACTAAGCTGCAGCATTTTGCACAATTGCAGGTTTTGGAGCAGTTTTCAAGCCAACATAGATCCACATGGAGTGCTTTTCAGTAGTGAAAATGAAATATAACTATGGCAGGAACAATTGTCACAAAGTATGACTGGTTTATGAACTGCCACAGCTGACATCAAGCTGTAGGAGAGAGTCTGGCTGAGCCACAGGGAAGAGTTAAGCAGGGAATTAGACTGGAATAGCTATGGAGACACAAGAGGGCAGAGTTTGATGCACACAATCTTGATTGCTGTTGAACCTTATCTAGTCTAGAAATCACCAGCCTGAGAAGATTCCTGTGTTATAAGAATGAGCAATGAAATAGCTTATTGAACTCTTCATATCTGGATCTGATTATTCAGGCCTGGCACAGGCATGGTTATCAAAGTATTTTTTTGGCATAATTGACAAATGTGAAGCGGGCGATAACTGTGGATCAGACAGTACTTTTAAACTATGTTTTGCCATCTTCATGGGTGTGCAATCTTTGGAGAACATAATGACTCTACATACTGTACAGGTTGCCTATTTTCCAACAGCTTCTCTGTCTTTAATTTCATCTTGTTCTCCATCATACCATTATTGAATTTTGGCAGGATTCAGAGAACACCCATTGCTTTCTTGGAAGTGAATGGTACAAAGTATAGATATTAGTATAATCACAATATTGATGATATCCCACCCTCACACTCCCTTTACTCTCTCCTGCAGTCTCATATAGATTTTGAACAGCATGGATGGCAAGAGGAAACCCTGTGGGATATTGTCAACAGCCAACAGCAGAGCTCCCAATGTCTCATCCTGTAGGACAATGCCATTGTTTATGCTACTGCAAGCAAGTAAGAGGTCCAGGAGAACTAATTAGACATTTTTCCCCCACAAACAATTTTAAAGACAACCAGATGTCGAGCACAAAAGACCAGGACCACACATGAAGTTCCAATTAAACTGATTTATTACTATCATGCCTGGCACAGTAATCTAGTCAACTTTAGCACTATTGTGGTGTTAGATAAGGGCTAAGGGAATTCAAGAATAACAGAATAGCAGAGTTGGAAGGGATCTTGGAGGTCTTCTAAAACAACCCTTGCTGAAGCAAGAGACTTTATACCATTTCAGGCAAATGATTGTCCAATCTCTTCTTAAAAACCTCCAGTGTTGGAATAACTACAACTTCTGGAGGCAAGCTGTCCCACCGATTAATTGTTACAATTGTTAGGAAATTTCTCTTTAGTTCTAAGTTGTTTCTCTCCTTGATTAGTTTCCATCCATTGCTTCTTGTTTTGCCTTCAGGTGCTTTGGAGAATAAGTTTATCTTCTCTTCTTTCTGGCATCCACTCAAATATTGGAACACTGCTATGTTATCCCTCCTGGTCCTTCTTTTCATTAAACTAGACATAGCAATAGTAATAACACTTAGACTTATATATCATCTTACAGTGGCTTACAGTCCTTTCTAAGTGGTTTACAAAGTCAGCATATTGCTCCCAACAATCTGGGTCCTCATTTTGTCAACCTTGGAAGGATGAAAGGCTGAGTCAACCTTGAGCCAGTGAGAATCAAACTGCTGGAAATCAGCAAAATTAGCTTACAATACTGCATTCTAACCACTGCGCCATACCCAATTCCTGCAATTCTTCATCATATGTTTTAGCCTCCAGTCCTCTAATCATCTTTGTTGCTCTTCACTGCACTCTTTCCAGAGTCTCAACATCTTTTTTATATTGTGGCAATCAAAACTGGATGCAGTATTCCAAGTAAGCCTTATCAAGGCATTATAAATAAAATGGACTATGTAATCACAAATGGACTTCATACATTTGTGATTACATAGCAATTCTAGGCTGATTCCTCTTTTGATTGCCCTCCCAGATTCTGTCACACCTTATCCTATCCCAGAACAGTTACTATTGTTATTAATTAATCAATTAATTAATCAATCAATTACTTAATTGAATTTATATGCAACCCAACCCTCTTTGAGTCTTGGAGGTACTTAGTACCATATACCAGTTGAAATGCCAATTGCAATTTGTCTAAGTAATCCAAATCATTCAGATGTGCCTGAAATTTTTCCTTGTGAATTTTCTGAATTTCTTTGAGTCTTAGAGTTGGTAGACAATACTACTGTAATTTATTACATTTTATCTATTGCTTTTATTATCCTATATTCTACAAAACTTTCATGGGAGGATTTCTCTTAAAATATTTTCCCTTGGGATTTAATTGAGGTGTGAGGACACAAGGAAATTATATAAGCGTTAAAGATTAGATAGTATTATAGATAAATGGAATTTAAATTGATTCTTTACTATCAAGGTGATTCTTAAATGGATTCTGTCTTCTAAACAGGTAGAACAAGAGAGAAAGAATTTAAACTTACAATCATATTTCCCAATCAATATCTATTTAGTTTTGATAGGTACGGACCTTCAAAATTCAGAAAAACACCATATGTCTGGCCATTCTCTATTAACAAGGCAAAATACTGCAAGTGTGTATTTCTCACCAGACAAAGGCTTTGTAGATTTATAATAGCTACACCATGTGGTCATTACAAAGTAATTCTGAAAATTGCTGGGTATCAAATATGAGCTGTTTATATTGCAGTCAATTTCATTTTCTTAACTTCTTTTTCTTGCCTGTTCTACATGAAGGGTTAGAAGCAATTGTCTTTTCAATGGAAGATACATTTCCCATCTATACTTTGTTTTTATAACTGATCTCCTAGCTGGTTGTTTACTTTTGATTGTGTAAGATACTTTTATCCCCATCTTCTTTCTCATCTTTCAGATAGAACATTTAGGCAAGAAAAACAAAATGCACAGGTACAGTATATGTGGTACCTTGCTCAATAGTAGTAACTGTGAGAGGGATCTTGGAGTCCTAGTGGACAATCATTTAATATGAGCCAGCAGTGTGCAGCAGCTGCCAAAAAAGCCAACACAGTTCTAGGCTTCTAAATAGAGAGACAGAATCAAGATCACATGAAGTGTTAATACCACTTTATAATGCCTTGGTAAGGCCACATTTGGAATACTGCATTCAGTTTTTGTTGCTACAATGTAAAAAAGATGTGGAGACTCTAGAAAGGGTACAGAGAAGAGCAGCAAAGAAGATTAGGGGACTGTTGGCTAAAACATATGAAGAACGGTTGCAGAACTGGGGATGTCTAGTTTAATGAAAAGGACTAGCATGATAGCAGTATTTCAATATCTCAGGGGCTGCCACAAAGAAGAGGGAGTCAAGCTATTCTCCAAAGCACCTGAAGCACCAAAAAGCAATGGGTGGAAACCAGTGGTGACATTCAAATTTTTATACTACCAGTTCTGTGGCTTGGTGGGCGTAGCATGGCTTGGTGGGCGTGACAAGGGAAGGTAAAATCTCAATTCCCTCCCCACTCCAAGGGAAGGTTACTTCAAAATCCCCATTTCCTCCCGATCAGCTGGGACTCGGGAGGCAGAGAATAGATGGGGGGAGGGGCTGTCAGAGGTGGTATTTACCAGTTCTCTGAACTACTCAAACTTTCCATTACCGGTTCTCCAGAACTAGTCAGAACCTGCTGAATATCACCTCTGGTGAAAACTAATCAAGGAGAGAAGCAACTTAGAACTAAGGAGAAAATTCCTGACAGTTAGAACAGTTAGGGATGCTTTGCGAGTTGACAAGGGACTGTGGCAGTTTTTCACCATCTATTCCACCTTATTTTTTAGCAATGTTCAATGCTTCTCCCATTGCTAGATCCTAAACACTTAAAATATCCCCATCCTCAACATGCTCAAAATCTGAAGTTGTTAAGAATCCTTGAGGATTTGATGATACATAATCAAAAATACCATTTAGCCTGTAGTTTAAGTCAGAGGTTATGTTAGTTGTATTTATTTATTTAAAGGTCCCAGACTGCAAGCACTGCACTAATCCTATTATCTGTATTCCAGGTTATGGATTCCAGCCAACATTTGAAAGTTCACAAAAAGAGTTATGTTGAAAAACAGGTCCAAACATCTAATCTTTAAAACCTGAATTATTGAACTCTTCAAACCCTGCAGAGGGTAGACAAAACTGCTTTCATTTGAGAGCCTGCAATGTTCACACTTCTATTTTCTAATAAGTTTCCATCCCTTTGAAAGAGACTTTAAGATTAGTGTGTCTTGTTCTCTGTGCATTTCAAAAATTCCTCCACTGATTTTAAAGTTGAGACGCATCTGGGAAGGTGGTAGGGACACTTTCCTTGTTTCCATCTCTTTCTGTGGCCTTCTATAACCGTTCCTTCCCCCCCACTTTTTTTTTTTTCATGGTCTGAAAATACCTGTGGGATGACTTACTTTATGTAAGGATGAAAGCCTGTCAATTTTGTTCTTTGCTACCAATGCTTTAAAAGAAAAATACTTCAAGTTTATTTCATCTCACTGTTGGAAAAAAATGTGAATAAAGTTACCTAGAAAAAAAAGTATGAATCCTTTCCACTAAAATAAATATTGCAGCAGCTGCCAAAAAAGCCAACACAGATCTAGGCTACATAAACAGAGGGATGGAATCAAGAGCACGTGAAGTGTTAATACCACTATACAATGCCTTGGTAAGGCCACACTTGGAATCCTGCATCCAGTTTTGGTCGCCACGATGTAAAAAAGATGTAGAGGCTCTAGAAAGAGTGCAGGGAAGAGCAATAAAGATGATTAGGAGGTTGGAGGCTAAAACATATGAAGAACGGTTGCTGGAACTGGGTATGTCTAGTTTAATGAAAAGAAGGACTAGGGGAGACATGATAGCAGTGTTCCAAAGTCTCAGGGGCTGCCACAAAGAAGAGGGAGTCAATCTATTCTCCAAAGCACCTGAGGGCAGGACAAGAAGCAATGGGTGGAAACTAATCAAGGAGAGAAACAACTTAGAACTAAGGAGAAATTTCCTGACAGTGAGAACAATTAATCAGTGAAACAACTTGCCTCCAGAGGTTGTGAATATCAGAAGGTCACAAAAGGGAATTCATGATCCCAGGATACTGAAACTATTATAAATATGAGTCAGTTGTCAAGAGTCTTAATTTTGATCAGTTGATCCTGGGGATGCTGCAATGGTCGTAAGTGTGAAAAATGGTCATAAGTCACTTTTTTCAGTGCCGTTGTAATACCAAACGGTCCCTAAACAAACTGTTGTAAATTGAGGACTATCTGTATTTTTATATTATTTATAATTAGAGCAGTAGTAAGAATATTAAGTTTCTATGTAGATTCTATACACATCTTTCAACAATTCTGTTGAACAAAAAATGAACAGTGCAGAGACAGAAAATTAAGGCTGGAATATGAGCAAAATTATTCAGCACCTTCTTTATATACTTTATATACAAAATAAGTAACATACTCATTTTGTACATGTCCCTGGGTGAGACTGAAAGAATACCACTCATGCAGGTGAACCAAAAAAAGATCTAAAACAAATTGTGTGATAAACTTATTTTGGTTCAGTATAGTTCACGTTCAGCTTCCTTCCACGTGGAGAATAGCTTTGATACAAAACAATGGCACACCAAATCCTTGCATTGACATTGTTTGTTTGTTTGTTTGTTTGATTTATATGTCACCCTTCTCCGGAGACTCAGGGCGGCTTACAATGTGTTAAGCAAAAGCCTTCATACTTCTGTATATTCATACAAAGTCAGCTTATTGCCTCATTTTACCTACCTTAGAAAGGATAGAAAGCTGAGTCAACCTTGAGCCCAGTGAGATTTGAACTTACAGTAAATGCAGACAGCTGGTGTTAATCACAATGCTTTAGTCTGCTGAGCCACCAGGCCTACAATGTCAGGGAAATCTAAAAATGCTAGAAGTCTGTAGAGATTGTCAGTCATCCAGGTCATGGTTGTCCCAAAGGTGCTTTTTCCAGAGGCAACTGGACATCTTTGTTTTTTTTCTTTTGAAAACGTTTCGCTTCTCATCCAAGTGAAACGTCTTCAAAAGAAAAAACAAAAAAGTCCAGTTGCCTCTGGAAAAAGCACCTTTGGGACTATACATGCTAGACACAATGCAGTCCTGACAGCTAGATTGCTAGTTCATCATATTCAGCACTTGTATGCCTATCCTTGGTGCACCGCAAGGGGCGAACTAGCTTACACCAGCTGACTAGCAGTGCTTGGGTAGCTGGCTCTTCAATATTCCTCCACCAGTCTCTCCTCACTTGCCTTGTGTTGTGTTGCATCATATCTCCACATGCCCAGCCAGGTTTTTCCCACCAAAGTGGTACCCATTTATGTACTCGCAATATTGCATGCTTTCAATCTGCTGGATGAGCAGGAACCAGGGACCAAGTGGTGGGAGCTCACCCCATCTCACAAAGCTGGGCTCGAACCATTGGAGTGCAGACCATTTCTGGCCGTAGTTCCAGTGTCATTAAGCCACTGCTTCACCATGTCCCTTTTGCATTTAAAAAGTCCATAGATAGTAGGACATAAGTGATAGAAGCTCCTATGTATTGCAAAATACATGACAAAATTCAATGAAATATATAGATACTTGGACAACCACAATATAAATACATTTGCCCTACATTTTTAGGTTAAGCTTTCTTTGTCCAAGTGCTGCCTTGGATAAGTCTTATGGGAAACCAACAAAATCTTTGGATATGTCTGTTTTATAAATTTAAAGCACTTCAAATATCAGACTTTCTTTCTCCAGGGTTTTTCAGCTGCAGTTCTGTAATAGAATGGTAGAAATCTTTAAAAGCAATGTCACCAAATTCCAATTAACAGAAGTGGTTGGCAGTAAACCTCTCTTTCTTTTGGTGTGTGAGGCTGGTGTGTTTGTAGCATTCTCAGAATGAGTGAATGCTGCATCTGATGATTTAATTTGGCCCCGTCAACTGGCATTGATCCCAGCAACATTATTTTCTAAGTTCCAGTTGTCCCTATTTACCCTGCTCGAGAATTTTTTTTTTATGTCTTTCCCTAAGGGAATCATTGTACTAGTAAAGAATTGTGTTCTTGTCATATTAATGTAAGTATTCACTGTGCTAGTATTCAACTGTGCTGGTACTGGGCTTCTGTATTAAACTAGGCCATTTCTGGCTGTTATGGAAATTGGTAGGGATATAAACATTAAACACCTATTGTGTGCTGGGTTTCCCCAGCAAATGGACTATCTCCTTTTATAAAGAACTTTCGACTTAAACTGAGCTTTTTTGTTGTTAGTTGTTAAGTCGTGTCTGACCCATTGTGACCCCATGGACAATGTTCCTCCAGGCCTTCCTGTCCTCTCCCATCCCCTGGACTCCATTTAAGTTCATGCCTACTGCTTCAGTGACTCCATCCAGCCACCTTATTCTCTGCCGTCCCCTTCTTCTTTTACCCTCAGTCTTTCCCAGCATTAGGCTCTTCTCCAGGGAGTCCTTCCTTCTCATTAGGTGGCCAAAGTGTGTGTGTTTCATCTTCAGGATCTGACCTTCTAAAGAGCAGTCAGGGTTAATCTCCTCTAGGACTGGCTGGTTTGGACATCGGTTAGAATGTGATTTTTTAACTTCCTGCCCTAATCTAGTCTTGTCTGCATATTTCTTTGTATTTCAGACTAAATAGATACAATCCTTAGCTTTTTCAAGAACATAACTATCAGCACTGATTTAAAAAAAAGCATTCAGTATCAATTGGCTCCAACTATGACTACCTTCTGAAAGCAGATAAAAACTTGGTTGGGCCTTAAGAAGATTTTGTTTATATAATTTCTAGTTTATGCTTATTTATTTAATCTGTGGATTTTCAAAGTTGTACCTAGATATTGTATATTATGTGTTTTACTTTTCCAAAGTAAATAAAGTAAGTTTTCAAAAGTAAATAATTAATTAACACTACAGGTTCTTCTCAGGGTACAACTGTTCGCATAACAACCATTTCAAGTTACGATGGACCTCCTCAGATCTATGTACAACCTAACTTTTGGAATTATGATGGACACACACACACACAGAGAGAGAGAGAGAGAGAGAGAGAGAAAGAGAGAGAGAGTGTATCACATGATCACACTTTGGTGCTTAGCAACCAGCTCACCTTTACGGTTGATTGTGGTCACATAACTGTTATTTCTAATGTTTTCAGCTGGTTTTCTGGCAAAAACACCCATTGGGGAAAATGGATTTGCTTAATGACCACTACGTTCACTTAACAACTGATGCCTTCACTTAACTACTGTCACAAAAACTTACAAAAAGATTTGTAGATTTGAATCCAGTCATGTGCTGCCTTGACTTTTGACCACAACAATTTAAGATGGTTTTCAAGGCTCACTTATGGTCATAAATCAAGGATTAACTTTAACAGGCAGAAGAGGACAGTTCTTGACATAGCACGTAATTAACTTGTATGATTCATTATTTAATGGCCACCAGCTTGGATGACTTTGAAAAAATATTTGGGAAAATACATGGAAGGTAAGTCTATGAAGAGTTATTTTTCTCCATTTATTTCTAGGTGGGTATAATCTGTTATCCAGATAACCAAATTCTGGTTGTGGCCACTCAAGATACTGGGTTAGTCCCATGAGAAACTAAATGCTAGATTGAAAGGGCCTTTTGCATCAGCCAGGAGAGTTTTTCTTAACATTTAAAGGTCCTAAAACTTAAAAAAATCCTTCTCTTTTTATCATCATTATCATCTATATTAGTAGGTGCCAGTGTGAAGTTTAGGTTTTCTTCTAGACATTAAAACATGCATAAAAATTTCATAACTTTATATTTTTGTAATGTTTTGTCAGATCAAATTCAAATCAAGTTGCGGATGGCTGTGTGTTGGTAAAAAGACACGTTTCCCATTTTTTAAAAGATTTTTCAGAAGGAATAATTTTGATGGCTGAGGCAGAGGGACATGTATGCTTGTCAGAATTTTTAATCTGCTAGAAAGCCCTGAAATGTCCACATTTCATCATTTCCTCTGGAATGACCATCAAAATGATGCCTCATCATGAGGTACCATTATCTTTTATTCAGGAAGGTAGTTTTTGTAAGGAATTAAAAATGGGCTGTGGTAGAAGCAGTAACCATGAAGGAACAATCCCTTCCTTCACACATAAATAATGAGATCCACTTTTTTCTCAGCCTCTGAATGAGATCCTGAAAATGTGTATTTTCAGAGTTTCTTCTAGCTTTAACTCATCTCTTCTACAAGGCCAATTAGCAAGGAAAATAATTATGAGTACCATTTATACAATATGGTTTTCTGTACTAAAGACTGGCTTATGTACTTTAGTTCAGTAATCTTTTCAAGAGGATTTTGAGTTAAGTTATTCCCATGTTAAAAATGATGGACTGATAACAGAGAGAATAGCTTGCTGTAGGCTACCAAAATATGTTGATGCAAGGTTTTCCAACATTTAATATGCATTTTTTAAAAAAATTATGTTTTGTAGCCATTTGAGGGTCTCAATTGAATCTTACAATCCCTGATACTAAGGGCTAAGTTCTAAAAAAAATTTTAGTTCATTTAGACTATGAACCTAAAACTGAGAATCCCATTAGATTATTTTCTAATTCCTTCGCAAACACTTCTGTTAACTTTGACTTTTTACTATTCCTTGTGCTTGTATTATGTTGAATTTCAATATTGCATGGCCACTCCCTTCCAAGGTTCCTGTAACTTCAACCACTTAGAATAGAATAACAGAGTTGAAAGGGACCTTGGAGGTCTTCTAGTCCAACCCCCTGCTTAGGCAGGAAACCCTACACCACTTCAGAGAAATGATTATCCAACATCTTCTTAAAAATTTCCAGGGTTGGAGCATTCACAACTTCTGGAGACAAGTTGTTCCACTGATTAATTGTCCTAACTGTCAGGAAATTTCTCCTTAGTTCTAAGTTGCTTCTCTCCTTGATTAGTTTCCACCCATTGCTTCTTGTCCTGCCTTCAGGTGCTTTGGAGAATAGCCCCTGAGATATTTATTTATTTATTAATTAATTAATTAGATTATATTGGAACACTGCTATCCTGTCTCCCCTAGTCCTTCATTTCTGCATTTCTTTACAGGTTATAAGCTTTATGTTTTAAGTTAGTGTTATAGTGCTGCTACTTTGAATCAAGAAAGGAATTGGGAGGGATCTTTAGCCCAGGTCTTGGGGTAAACTAATCTTCATTATCATATAAAATCAAACATTGCATATCAATTTACTGGCGCTCAACACGCCGCACAACAAATATGCTTGTACTTAAGGGTAAGAAAAAAATGAAACAAAATATTCTTGGTGGCTGGTGACTTTTCCCCACCCCTAATTCAATCTCAGCTTCAGCAATTACATTTATGCACGTTGAAGTATAATGACCGTATTTCATTTCCCTTGGTATGAATTAGAACAACTCATATGAAGTCTATGAAATGGCTGGAGATTTATGTTGGTGTCATTAAAAGCACAACTGGCCCATTATGGTTTCATTATGGGGACGCCTGTGGTGTTGTAGGAGACTCAATTAAAAACCATCCCTGCTTATTGGTTAAAAAGACAAATGTTTTAAAGATTTTCCTGTTCTGCTCCAAGGACTATGGTACACATGGAAATTGGTAAGCTTTGCATTGTCCTTCGAGATTGTTGTAATTCCCTTATTCTACAGCGACCAGATTTGTGCAAAGTATTAGAGAAAGATACATTTGATGAAATCTGCACAATTGCAGTGAGGCTTATACAGGAAAAATAATGGAAAATGTGAGCCAAAGTTTCTCCATTGAGAACTCAAAGTTTATGCTTTCAAAAGATGTTGAGATATTTTATAAGCTTAATAAAAGCCATCTGCCCTTGTATTTTCCGGAAAAGTAGACAGATCTTAACTTTGCTTTGGTCAATACACACAGCATATATGTTAGAAGTTGCAGCAATCTAACCAACATACAAGTAAATAATTCAGCATGATTCATTTATATAAGAAACTTCTTTATATACAATACCATACAGCCAGAACCAGAACCCAGAACCAGAACCCAGAATCCAGAAGTACAGAATCAATAAGCACAGAAACACAGAACAATAGAAGTGCTCAAATATATACAGATCAGTGAACCTAAACCACGGCCGGGCTCCATGCTGTCTGGGTCACCAAACAGTCCTCATTGGCTGACCATTTACCATGTCTATTCCAGTTCATGAACCCTTATACCCTTTTGCATAAATTCTAATTTTAGTTATTCTTTTCTTTTAAATGCTCTCCCATCACTATATAAGGAGACTTCACATTAGGTATATAAGCATCCTATTGATTCTACTAAAAATTAAAAATAAAAATAAAAATACAGGTATTTAAACATAGTTTAAGCAATCAAATGCTTAAATTATTCTTGATACTACAGGATCCAATTGGGTCAGTCAGCAGGACCAGAGGTTTAGTCTTCCAAGCTTTCAGTCTCATGCTGGAGCCCATCCTCAAGGAATTTCTCTCTAGCACAGGGGTGTCAAACTCGCAGCTCGCAGGGCCAGATGTGTCAGACACTGGCCACGCCCACCCCCATTTTAGCGAAGGGAGGAAAAGTCCCAATATGTCAACATGATGGCGCAAGTTTGACACCCCTGCTCTCTCAGAATGTGTGTTTTGGGCTATTCTATGTGTAGTACTTATAGGGATGTTGTGGCTCAGTGGCTAAGATGCTGAGCTTGTTGATTAAAAGGTCAGCAGTTCAGTGGTTCAAATCCCTAGTGCCACATAATGGGTTGAAGTCCCATTACTTGCCCCAGCTTCCGCCAACCTAGCAATTCAAAAGCATGTAAAAAATGAAAGTAGAAAAACAGGGACCACCTTTGGTGGGAAGGTAACAGCATTCCGTACATGTTTGGCATTTAGTCATGCCAGCCACATGACCACAGAGACAGCGCTGGCTCTTTGGCTTTGAAACAGAGACAAGCACTGCCGCCTAGAGTTGGGAATGACTACACATATGTGCAAGGGGAACCTTTACCTTTTTATGTGTAGTATTTATATGGTGCCTGGTTGTGTGTCACTTTTAGTTTTGTGAGTGGGGTGTTGATGACTGGCTATTAAGTCATTGACTGTTGTTAGGTAGAGAATAGAGTTGATAAAGTTGATAAGGTTTTTGAGGCGGCCCTAACCACTGAACAATATGATGTGTGATTGTTAATGTTGGCTTTCAAACATACGCTAGTTTTCTTAAAGTTTCTTTTAATCTCAGCCTTCTGAGAGAAAGTCAAAAGCATTATGTACTGAGGATAGAATGATTGTGCTGTGAAAAGTCTTTCTTTCTTTGCATTTGATCCCTCTCACCCCCTGTGTAAAGACACATTCACAGTTTTCGCTACTAAATTGGGGGAAAAAACCAAACAGCAATTTAAAAAAAAAAAAGGCTATTACCAAAGCAGTATGTTTGTCTCCATTGCTTTATAATTATAGCTGGAAGATACCAAATTGGGTAAGTGTATATGTTGCCCTTAAACTCTTTTATTGTGCACTGGATTGGAAAAGGTTTAAGAAATGTAATATGTTTTTTTTTCTCACACAAAGGGGCAGCTTTCCGAGTTGCGCATTTTATTTCACTCCTATCAGTTTCATTAAACCAAGACATGCTTCTGAAGGGATGGGGGCTGTTTCCTCTACTTCCTTTCAGGAATGTATTACATCAGTGTCTCCATAAAGCCTTTGTAGTGTTGTCCGTCTTGTGTTACTATATACTCTCTGTAATATAAACTAAATCCTTGAACTCCTAAATGCATGTAGTGAGTGTCAAACGTTGAGGCTGTGGACTGAATTTTCTGGCCTTATCTTTGCTAGCTGATCCCTTGTTGTGGAGTTCAATGTGAGTGATGTCATTTGGTTGGGTAATAAAACATCTACAAGCAATCAAACAAGCCCAAAGAGCATCAAGAACTCCACTCTCAGCTACATGTATTCTCTTCTATTGATCGGTCATTCTTCTGGTAGTGTCCAGGGACTCCAGACTGCTGATAAGTCTTTCTCTGGATATGACTCCTTAGTTCAGTCAGGCAAGAGAGGATTTCTTAGTGATGGTGCTTCATTTGGGATCTCCCTCGGTAATCAATTGCAGCTAGTACTAACAAGAAAAGTCATCTTTTAGATTTAGATTTAGATTTAGATTTATTGGATTTACATACCGCCCTACTCCCGAAGGACTCAGGGCGGTGTACAGCCAACAATAAAAATACATGTATACAAAATTTAAAACCCAACTAAAATCAAATTAAATAAATTTGGCCCGGACAAAATTAAAACACCCCACATAGTTTAAAACAGATTAAAATTTAACGCTAAAAAAGAAGAGAGGTTAGGCCAGGCCCGCCTGGTGAAACAAAAAGGTCTTAAGAGCGCGGCGGAAGGTGCGCAGATCCGGGATCCTCCGTATCTCCGGGGGGAGCTCGTTCCAGATAGTAGGTGCCCCCACAGAAAAAGCTCTCCCCCTGGGGGCCACCAGTCGACACTGTTTTGCTGACGGCACCCGGAGGAGCCCCTCTCTATGAGAGCGTACCGGCCGGTGGGAGGCTATTGGTGGTAGTAGGCAGTCCTGCAAGTACCCAGGTCCTAAGCCATGGAGCGCTTTGAAGGTGGTAACCAAAACCTTGAAGCGCACCCGGAAGACCACCGGGAGCCAGTGCAGCTTGCGCAGGAGAGGTGTTTTCAGGCATATGTCACCAACAAGACTTGCAAACATACATTCGAATAATAGCACAACATGTTGGAAATGTAAGAAATCCCAAGGAAAATATTACCATCTATGGTGCACGTGCCCTGCAGCAAAAAAATTTTGGGCAAACGTCAAGAAATGGATAGAACAAATAACAGACCAACAAATAGAAAAGAAACTGGAAACATTTTTATTAGGAATATTCACAAGACCATATTCCAAAGAAATAAAATAATTGATGCTACACATCTTAAAAGCAGCACAAATAGTATATGCAAAAAATTGGAAACAGGAAAGAACTCCAAATGGGGAAGAATTGATAGATAAGATTTTAGAATGTGCTGAAATGGATAGATTAACAAAAGAAATTAAAGAAAAAGAAGAGACAGATTATTATAGAATATGGAACAGATGG
Source organism: Masticophis lateralis (assembly GCA_030761175.1). Classification (NCBI taxonomy): domain Eukaryota; kingdom Metazoa; phylum Chordata; class Lepidosauria; order Squamata; family Colubridae; genus Masticophis; species Masticophis lateralis. The sequence goes on along the minus strand of JAUDYJ010000005.1, from coordinate 15,482,495 downwards.
TATAAATGGCTTAAGACTAGAAATAAAGAATAAATTATTAGGAGAGAAGAGTATGACTAATATATATATACATATATAACAAATGAACAGAGTGAAATAAAAGTGTATGTAACAAGAATGTAGAAATGTATAATATTAAAGATATAAGTAAAATATATAGATCTTTACAGAGGGGAAGGAAAAAAAAGAACAATGGAGGAAAAAAGAGAGGAATGAAATGAAGACATAAGGGGAAAAAGACAAAAGAATAGAAGGAAGACCACGATGAAACAATGCTTAAAAATGATAATATATATATATATATATGTTGTATGTTATGTAAATGTCATATATGTGTTATAATAAAAATTATATATATATATATTTTTAAAAAAGAAAAATCATCTTTTCATCCACACTCTCAGTTCGACTTGTACTGTCTTTCATTCAGTGGTGAGTTTCAGCCGGTTCTGTCCGGTTCAGGCAAACCAGTAGTGGCAATTGCAGGAGGCTCCGCCCACCCACCCGGATGTAATGCGCGAGCAGCATGCATGGAAGGCCATGCACATGCGCAGAGGAGGTGTGTGCTAGTGAAGTGAGCGCCCTTGCGCGCGCACTCACATTTGCGAACCAGTAGGGAAGATAAGCGAATCCCACCTCTGCTTTCATTGTTCTTACTCCTCACTTTTTCTTCTTTTATCATTTTCTTTTATTCAAGACTGGACAATTATATGTCTCTGCTTTTATTGTGTTTGATCTTTTAGATGATTTTATCTGTTTTTATTGTTTTATCAAGAGACTCTTGATAACGAACCTAGAAACTAAATAGGATAGTTAGATAGACAGACAGACTTATAGCTAATGCATTGCAATGGACAGAATTGTCCTAGGTTCTCTTCTTGGATGTAGTCCATTCAAATATTGGTTCAATATTTGAAAAGAATAGATAGATCCATATTTTTCATTCAATAAAATAAGTCAGTTAACATATAAAAATCAGCATGTCCCCGATTTACACTTACTGGGCCAATTACTTCATAGATTTTTTAAAAAGAGAAAATATTGACATAAGAAGTAATATTAAAGGGGTTGATGATGGTGCAAGCAGCATGCTGCCACCTGACCTCTTTGGATTTAAAAAAGTTCTGACTGAATCCCTGATTCTGACTGAAGCCCTACAAAAATCATTATCATCATCATCATCATCATCATCATCAAGCAAGAAAAATATGGCTTCATCTAGAGTCGTTTTGAGAGTTGACATCGAGCTGGGTGGCACAGTGGTTAGAATGCAATATTGCAGGCTAATTCTGCTGACTGCCAGCAGTTTGATCCTCACCAGGTTCAAGGTTGCCTCAGCCTTCCATCCTTCCGAGATCTGTAAAATGAAGACCCAGATTGTTGGGGGCAATATACTGACTCTGAAAAACTGCTTAGAGTGGTCTGTAAAGCACTAGGAAGAGGTATATAAGTCTGCTTTGCTATTGCTATCATCATCATCATCATCATTGTTGTCATTGCCTTCATCACCATAGTCCTTTCCATGGAGGCCTAAAATTATTCCAGTTCCCAATTCTTCAAAAACAAAGCAGACATCCCCCTTCTTTTCTTTAAAGCAGCCTGGTAAAAGTTAACCCTGCTTTCAGAAATTGTAAGGAGCTGCTACATTCATAGTCCTGAAGATCTGCACAGGTGAATGCACACCATTCAAAGTGATGGACAACTGCTGGGTAAAAGAGAAGGAAATGAAGTATGAAGCAACAGTCATGTTCACTTCAATACTAGACCAAAAATCCTTTAACCCAGTACAACACACAGGAAGGAATCTTCATTTCTTTTCATGCAGGAATAAGATTTGTCTGCTTGAATTAGATTTGAAGTCAATAGGATTCTAAGCGTAGCTGAATGAAAATGAAACTGGTTTTTACTTTGGGACGAGAGCAAGCCCTAATCAAACATGGCTTGAATAAAGGGGGATTTATTTATTTAGCGTATGGCTGGTCACACACAATATTAAAACACTTCATTTTTACAGGTTAAAAACAATTAAAACAATTTACAGGTTAAAAACAATTAAAAATCAAAATGTGAATAAGGGGGGAAGATGCTTAAAGCAGATTGCTAGAGGGTTTTCCTCCATTCTCTAGAAAACAGATTCTCTAGAATCCCCAATTTTTTTGGTTTTATGGACCAGTGGCACCAGCTTCAGTGGGTTTTGGCAAACGTGGGGGCAGTGGTGAAATACATTTTTTTTTGCTACCAGTTCTGTGGGCATTCCCTCCTTACTCCTGGGGGAAGGATATTGCAAAATCTCCATTCCCACCTCACTCTGGGGCCAGCCAGAGGTGGTATTTGCCGGTTCTCTGAACTACTCAAAATTTCTGCTACTGGTTCCTCGAACTGCTCAAAATTTCCGCTACCGGTTCTCCAGAACCTGTCAGAACCTGCTGGATTTCACCCCGGGGTGAGGGTGATTTCGCATGCACAACCTAAATCCTGCACCGGCACAAAAGAAGCTTCGTGCATTTGCCCACTGCTTCAGCGACCCGGTTCCCAACAGATCGTGGTCTGGTAGTCCTCTGTCTGCAGCCCAGTTGTTGGGGACTCCTCCTCTAGAACATGCAAGGAACTAGCTACCTAGATGCTTTGTTATAAGTGTGCATGTCGGATGATGATGATAAAGGAGGAGGAGGACAAGAAGAGGACAAGGAAGAAGAGGAAGAAGAAGGAGGAGGAGAAGGAGAAGGAGAAGGAGAAGGAGAAGGAGAAGAAGAAGAAGAAGAAGAAGAAGAAGAAGAAGAAGAAGAAGAAGAAGAAGAAGAAGAAGAAGAAGAAGAAGAAGAAGAAGAAGAAGAAGAAGAAGAAGATTCAAGATCCTCAAGTTCGGAACAGATATGAAAGCAGATAAAAATATGTTTTACAAAATAATACAGTAGATTGTTTTGAAACCCACTATTCCTTGTTAAATTTCCATGGCAATGAAAATGAAAACCCTTTTGTTTATTTGCCTTTTGGTGTGTGCTTGCATTCTACCTCTGCCCCAACCAAGAATTCTTTCCTCTAGGGAGGCTGATACAATTCTGCTTTGAGAAGATATTTGACAGCTCCATCCAGGAGATGTTCCTGATCTTTTAAAGAATTTATTCCTTGCAGTATATGTTTTACTGAAGCTAGGGCCAATTTAATGGGAAGTATGTTTTCACGTACATTTATATGCACATATGCACTTATTTGTGTATGTGTGTCAACACACCTGCCTTTTCCTATCAGTGTATATTTATCCCATAATGAAGACCATTAAGAGGGACTTTTTCCTGCTCTCAGCAATCTTCCTAAGCTTCCTATATGGCCAAGCAAGAGCAATCATAATATAATGGTAATTTTTCTGGTTAGTTAATTGAACTAATTTTGAATGTGGGAACTGGTTTTAATAATTAGTAATATTTAAAATATATTGCTCCTTTGTATCCAGCCCACAGGAGCTGACAAAATGTAATTTCTTTCCAGTGGGATTGTAAAATCTGCCTTCAATTATGTATTTTCCTGTTCACTGTAGCTCTTTCTGATTAGGAGTATTCCTCTAATTCAAGAGTCGGCAACCTTAAACACTCAAAGAGTCACAAAGGTCCTAACCGGAAGCCCCCATTCAATTTTGGAGCTGACCGGAAGTTCGGTTCCCCCACCATAAAGTCTCCTCTTAGCACAGCGTCCTTTTTCCTATGTCAACCAGAAATCTGGTCCCCCCCTCCCCCACCATAGAGTCTCCTCCTAGCACGGCATCCTTTTCGGCATCAATTGTGGAGCTGACCAGCAATAGGGAGCCACAGCAGAGGGATGAAAGAGCCACCAGCTGCTTCAGAGCCACAGGTTGTTAACCCTGCTCTAATTTATGCTAAGAAACACCTTATGGCTAACTATTAATAACACTCAAAGGGTAACATCTGTTATTTGAACTCACATGCTGGTCAAGCAAATCCTTGACGAGATAACACAGGGAACATGCACTGCAGAGAACACAGTTGCTTATCTATAACCAAGCTTCATCATCAAGTTCCTTGGAGTGGAATAATCTATTGCCTTATTGACAGGGCTGATAAAGAGAGATGAGCGTCTAGTAGAGTCTGTTGGGAGTATCTTCAAAGAAAGGGAAGCTGCTGTGTGTATTGATGTCAATGTCATGAAAAGGATTTCAGAAATTGGAAACAGAGTGAGCAATTTGTCTTTAATAAGATTTTTTTTAAAAAAAAAGGTATTCAGGGCAAAAGTTTAATCTAAGAGAAATATGACTAATTCTATCCACAATGATTTGTATCAATTGCTTTTCTCTAAAATTCAATATTCAGGCTCTATTATCAAGACAATACTCCAGAGTTTTCTTCATAGGTGCAGGTAGTTGGTCCCTTGGTTATTTTTTTCTGTTTTGTTTATGAAATTGTTTAGACAGAATGTCTTTGCTTGAAAGTTTACCTAAGTGGTTTAAGAAAGATTTCCTCTTTTACTAAAAAAAATTGATGAGCGGTAGAAATAAATTAGCAAACAACATTTATTTATTGCAATGTTCCACGGGCTTAGTCAAAAACAGAGAAGGTGACAAATGTGCAAAATATTGTAAATGAAGAAAATTAAAAATAAAGGGACGATAAAGATAATGATAATAAAGGATGGGAAAATGGGGAATGCATATAGTAGAAAGTAAGAGGAACGAAACTGATATGTAAAAAGAAACACATATCATGTGTTTGTGTTTTGTATGTTGTGTTGTGTTGTTGTGGTAAAAACCAATAAAAAAGCACTGCAAGCTACTTTTGCTGACTGCCGGCTGCAATTCGGCAGTTCAAGTCTCACTGGCTCAAGATTGACACAGCCTGTTTGGCTATATAAAAGATAAAGACATGATAGCAGTGTTCCAATATTTGAGGGGCCGCCACAGAAAGGAAGGGAGTCAAGCTATTTTTCAAGGCACCTGAAGGCCAGACAAGGAATAATGGATGGAAACTGATCAAGGAGAGATTCAACCTAGAAATAAGGAGAAATTTCCTGACAGTGAGAACAATCAACCAATGGAACAGAAGTTGCCTTCGCAAGTTGTGGGAGCCTCATCACTGGAGGCTTTCAAGAAGAGATTAGACTGCCATTTGTCATAAATGGTGTCAGGTCTCCTGCTTGGGCAGGGAATTGGACTAGATCACCTACAAGGTCCCTTCCAATCCTGTCAATCCATTAAAAAAGAAGCATGAGATTCTTCTTTCAGTCTTTCCTTCATCCTTAAAAACCCACTGGAGGAGCCAAAATTAATGGTGTTCTGGAATTACTGTTAGAGATAGGTTAAGCTTTCTCTCTTATAGTTCAGATGTGAGAGAAAAGGCTCCCCGCTGATACAGCTTGCTTTGATGTGCTAAATGGTAAAATACCATAGGAGTCAGGAATCAGAGCACTGGACCCAGGGGTGAAATCTACTTACCTTCCTTACCGATTCAGAAGTGCGTGCACACCTTCTGCACATACACAAAACCTTCTGTGCATGCGCAGAAGGTAAAAAAACATTACTTCCTGATTAAAACCAGGAAGTAATGACACCCGGGTGGCGATCGCTACCGGATCGCCGAACCACGGGGAAAAATCGCCACCAGATCAGGTGATCTGGTCCAATCCGGGAGCATTTCACCCATGACTGGGCCCCTCTTCTTGATCTTCCTGGAAGAGTTACAGTTCTAAATACTTTTCATGGGCATCTTCACATAGGGTGAATGAGAAATGACTAGGGCCATGATGGCTGATCTTTTCTGGACCGAGTGCCCAAAGCGTGCACATGCCTGAACCCCCAAAATGCAATGAGTGTGTGCCCCCTGCATGCCCCCACGCATGTGCATGCACCACAGAGACCCGAAGACCAGCTAGCCAGCGGGAGGCGTATGTGCATGCGCAGCAGAGCTGAACTAGGGTGACGACTCCCATGCCATCAGAGAGGGCGCTGTGTGCTACTTGTGGCAAGCGTGTCATAGGTTCGCCATCATGAGACTAGGGTATAAGTGATCATCATAAGAGCTTTTTGATCCTGGAATGGCCACACAGGATGGACCTGTGCAAGCCCTTCCTGGCCATAGCCTCCACCTGTTTCTACGCAGTTTGTTCTCACTTGCTTTCTTGATCAATAAGCAATAGCAAATTTGTTAAAGAGACAAAAAAAGAGAGTTAAAGAAAGGGTGATTAGTATTCCAGAATCATTTGGACAGTAAAAAAAAAATAGAAAGGGTATGAAAAGGTATGATGCAGAATATAACAAATGAAAGTGAAGCTAATGAAATTGCTGACCTGCTGTCATGAATCCTTTTTGGGTCAGTTCCCTACATTTTCATAAGGTGATCTCTAAATAAAAAAACATTTGGAGAGTAACCAATTTAGAGTTAGGTGACTTTAGTAAATTTAGATCAATTTAGATCAAGGGAATTTAGTAAATGGAATTATTACAGTTTCCGGGACATTGTCTGGGTCAGGAATGTTATGTGCATCTGATCATAGAATTGTAATTCAATTTTTGAATTGCATCATAAAATATTGACTATAAAATATAGGTGATAGGTCTTTTGTTCTTCTATGTCAGTCATTCTAGATATGGTGTAGTTAATATGATTATGCTGGAGAGAATGCAGACTTAAAACCACTGTGTATATGGTCCCTCAATTAATATTAAGTAGCACTGCAATTGGACCATACAGAACTTCATGACAGAATTTGTGTGTATTTTCTTCATTTGAAGAATATCCATATGCACATGATCTCCAGTGAATCTGTGCTACAAACATATTAATTGCAACATGTTGTCCAGAATTTCTTTGAAGTGAGGCAGCATCTATAAATAAATAAATAAATAAATAAATAAATAAATAAATAAATAAATAAATAAATAAATAGATAAATAAAATGCAACATGCAAATTATTGTGATAATAGCAATAGCAATAGCATTTAGACTTACATACTACACTACTTCATAGTGCTTTACAGCCCTCTCTAACGGGTCAACTGAATGTAAGTTGTGTCATTTACCCCAAAATATGAACTCTTGCTTCACTTGCTAGATGAATCAATTGTAACATATTTACTAAGTTCTCCTTTTTCTGGTCCATCCCTTTATAGAGATCCCCTTTTAGAAGTGAGCCAATCAGTGGTGGGTTTCAAAAACTTTTACTACCAGTTCTGTGGGTGTAGCTTGGTGGGCGTGGTGGGGCTAGGTGGACGTGGCATGGCAGGGGAAGGATACTGTAAAATCTCCATTCCCTCCCCACTCCAGGAGAAGGTTACTGCAAAATCTCCATTTCCTCCCAATCAGATGGGACTCGGGAGGCAGAGAATAGATTGGGGCAGGGCCAGTCAGAGGTGGTACTTACCAGTTGTACGAACTACTCAAAATTTCCGCTACAGGTTCTCCAGAACTGGTCAGAACCTGCTGAAACCCACCTCTGGAGCCAATGACATAGAATGCTACTAAAACTCAATCATGGTGAATAAGTGAGTGACATTCAACAACTGATGATTCCAATTGATGATGGTACTAGTTGAATTGTGAAACGTTGTGAGCAAACTACCAATCTCAAGTGAGCACCAAGGACTCAAATTCAGCAAAAGTTTTTGGTCATTTGGTTTAAGCTAAAAAAGGTTGACAATCTCCATATGTTTGAGGACCAGCATATCAGCCAAGGATTGACACCATGAATTCATGGCATATGTGCCATCCCCCTTAGGTACCATTCATAGGAGTCCAAAATTAAATAAAAATTAGTATGTTAAAGGAAATATCATGTTTGCATGATCTGTGATTTTTGATATACCATATATTCTAAGCACTGGTGCAGTGGTGGGTTCCTCCTGGTTCGGCCTGGTTCTCCTGAGCTGGTAGTGGTCACGATATGACGTCACTGAACCAGTTCTTTATACCTAAGGAGCTTCACTTTGTACCTTCTCTCTTGATTTTTAGGTAGCTGGTAAAACAAGTTCATAGAAATATAGAATTTTTTTGAGCATATCAGTTGTTCCTTCTACATAATGTATGAATACTGATTTACAGTGTTTCTTTAGTAGGTTTCTTTTTCTTATTTGGAGAAGCAGTGAAAGAACTTGGATTATTTTCTGTGTTATGCTCAGATATTCAAAAGGAATTTAGGGACTTCCTAATTTTTTAACTGAAATTGTAATTTCTTTTGTCATTTTTATCAAGGCCCACTTGTCAGCTTTCTTTTCATTTGGATTGTCATATATGATTATATTTGTAGCTGTGCTTTCTTTTAATAGCTTTTATTATACTGTTTAAACAATATCGTAAACAGTATGAGCATAAGTTGGGTCAGAAGTTGAGGCATCAGTGTTTTAATACATAAACATATTTTTGCACTATAACATTTCCCAAAATGTCAAGCTCTGGTGGACAAATGTGTTGACTACATATTACATCATACTAATTTGCATTCCCTAACCAATAAATGAAGTGGAATTAAATTATCTTTCCATTTTGTTCTCAATTTTGTGATGCAGTCATAAAATGCATACAAAGTACATTGAGAAATTAATACATTAAGAGAAAATAGCATTCCGAAATCATGTCTTGCAAAAAAACACATTCGCCGAAAAAATCCATTTTTAAAAAGGCATATGCGAGAATAATTTTTATGCTCACTTAAAGATAACAAGCTTATGACAGAACTACACAAACCTTTTCTAGCAATAAATACGTACAAAAATTCTCATGTTATTGATACAGGATAAGTTTATTGGGTTATAATTTCCAGTACAGGTTTTTTCTGTTTTACTGCAACATAATATTTCCTGGTGCCTTGGGTTTTTCCTTCGATTTTAATGAAGATGCCAAAAATTATCTAAAATTTCCTTCACAAATTTCTTGTTCCAGAGAAAAGGAGGCGATCAGAATTTCTCAGAGTAATGCAAGAAATTAATCCTAAATCTAATCTTATCCCTGAACAATTTTACTACATACATGAATGAATGCTCAACACGTTGGTTTTTTTGCCTTAAGAAGTGTTATGCAGGATGCTGAAAAGAAAAAAGAGTTACCCAAGTAGTCCAGGACTTACAACCACAATTGAGCCCAACATTTCTATTGCTAAGTGAGACATTTGCTAAGTGAGTTTTGCTCCATTTCTTGCCACAGTTGTTAACTGCCATTAAGTCAGTTACATGATTGTTAAGTGAATCTGGCTTCCCCATTGATATCGCTTGTCAGAAGGTTGCAAAAGTGGATCACATGACTCTGGGGAACTGCAGGAGTCATAAATACCAATCAGTTGCCAAGCATCTAAATTTTGATCATGTGACCACGGGGATGTTGCAATGGTCGTATGTAGTAAATCAAAGGCCAGGCATTTGCTCTGATCAAAGATGTTTCTCCCACTCTTGCGGAGAGCTTTATTTTTTATATAGTTTTACACAGGCAGATAAAAGGCAGGACAGCAACAGTGTTCTAATTGGCAAATCCTCACCCTGTTCACGCACTCAGAAGAAGGTCAGATAACACAGACCAGAGCAAGAATGAGATCATACAGGAAGAAGATACATGACCCCAGAAACAGAAGCAGTTTGCTGCATTCTGCCTGATAATTCTTCCATCCCTACAGTCATAAATGTGAAAAATTGTCATAAGTCACTTTTTCAGTGTCATTGTAAACTTTGAATGGCCACTAAATGAACAGTTGTAAGTCGAGGAGTACCTGTAACTAAAAGTCATGAAATAAGAAAAAGCTATAATTAAGTTATACCAATACCATCACAATACTTTTCCCTGCTTTTCAGTCATGACAAACATCTAACCAATGCTCTATTCATTGTTTTTTGCTTTTTATATTTCTCACCTCTTTCCTTTGATCCATTCATTCTTCCTTCCTCCAGAGTTGCAAGCTGTAGTTCACCTGGTCAAATTTTGTGTTTCGTTAAAGCCACAAGGAAGCAGAAGCTGGCACAACCTTGACATGTTACCAAGTTAAATATAAAATAAATATTTTATAGTTTTAAATGTGTAGAATATTACAGATTCAGAATAAGAAATTTAATTTGAATAGAGCTATATGGGTCTTGCAATTCGAGCATCTTTCATTTTTTTTTCATATGAGCAAACCAGCTCAAGATGCTCTTTTCATACTGGTCACTCACTTTGATATCCAACCACATCCATTCATTCTCCATCAATTTTTGATCTTATCTTCTTTGATAGGAGCATGTGTAATTTTAGGTGTTTTCTTCCTACTGTCTTCAATGTTTCTGTTGGTTTTTGATTTAAACAACTCCACTTCCATTCTCCCATGCCTTAGAATTTCCCCATTTACCTATGCTGAGCTTGTCAGCTGGAAAGCTGGCAGCCTGGATTCAAGACCCGAGCACTGCACTATGGGTGAGTTCCTGTTCCTTGACTCAGCTCCTGCCCACCTAGCAGTTCAAAAGCATGCAAATGCGAGTAGATAAATATGTACCACTTTGGTGAGAAGGTAATAACATTCCATGCACCATTAGCATGTAGTCATGGCCACATGATCATTCAAATGTCTTTGGACAATGCTGACTCCCTCGGCTAAGAAATGGAGTGAGCACTGCCCCCTAGAATTGGACATAACTGGAGAAGGGAAACATTTTCCTTTACCTAGAATATATTCTATGAAAGAACACAATTTCATCTTCTGGGAAATGGATCAATCTTCCTGTATTTTTTTTTCAATGCAGGACTTATTTTTTTCCCTCTACCAATTGCCATTCTACTTTCTTTCTCGGTTTTTTTCATATCTTTCCTTTGTTCTGTGTTCATTTTTTCCGAATTCTCTTCTTGTTCAAAGTTTGTTCATCTCTAATTCCGAACTCATTGTCTATATATTCTTCACTGGTTCTCTGTCTTTCACCATAAATAATCAAACCACATTTTAGATATGTACAGATTCTTTTTCTCTGTGTACATAAATCTTATGCTTAAGCTATGTATTTGAGACAGACTTTTCTTTCCTAAGCAGATGCCGATCAGTCACCACTAACATTCTTTTCTGAATTTCAAAATGGCCCAAACATTTTTGTTGCCTTATCTTGTTCATGTTATTTAGCAGAATGTTACTTTTCTCATAAATCACACACTTGCAGCAGCAGCACCCAATTCTTCTCTGGATCTTCCATTATCTCCATTCACAGGAAGATAACATGCAACCATCCCTGAAATATGGATTCCTATTTTCATATACACTGAGACTAATTCATAATTTCTGACATACATTCAAGCCATTCCATTCATTATTAAGAATATAGCTTCACTTTCCTGTAGATTTTCATCAATCCTACAACATCCAGAATCAGCCTCATTCAGATTTATCATAACCTTAGCCTTTCTTGGTTTCATAACAACATGCAATATTTTCCGATTTTCATTATTTATTTCATCCATTAATTCATGCTCTTTCCATTTACCCCTCTTACCTTCTGAGCTTCAATCTTTAATATGCCAGGTCTGACAGCTATTAATCTCCACTGCCCATCATGGCTTTGATCAATTGAAACTTTCACAAAATTGTATTTAATAAAATAGAGAAGATGTGGACTAGTTCACATAGTTATTATAGAAGTTATAATAACCGTGCCAAATGCAGCAGTGCATCTTTAGTACATTTTGGAAGTATGTTACATGTGCAAGTACATTATATGTTTTTTCACACCATCCTATATAAATTAGGATCTCCAATCTATAGACTTCCTTGCAATCCAGCATATTATTGCCTCTGTTTTGTCAACAGTACAACATGCATTGTACTCTGAATCAGGGGTGGGCTGCTGGGGGTTCACAGGGAAAACCTAAAATCTGTATATTTTGGAGAACCCTAAATCCCACTTCTGACTGGCCCTGCCCACCCTACCCCTCCCAGGAGTCCCCACAGGGCACATTCCGGATGCAGGTAAGTTAAGACGTGCACGGAGGCTCAGGGAGGGTGAAAAACAGGCCTACCGGAAGTTTGGAAAGGCCAGAAATGGGCCCGTTTCCAGCGTCCAGAGCCTGGGGAGGTCTCCCAGAGGCTGGGACGCCCTCCCAGAGGCTTGAGGAAAGCCTCCGGAGCCCAGGGAGGACAACACCCCCCACCCACCCACCCATGGTGCAGGAGGCCAGCTAAGCCAGGCCCACCATGGTCACGGCCACCCAGCAACTGCTAAAATTGCTAAATTTTTTGAAGCCCATCCCCTGCTCTGAATGGATTTTGCCCCATTGTTCCTCTGTTCTATATTTCTCCAATTCCAAATGGATTAGAATTGAAATCTATGAAACATATACTTAGCCCTTTAGACAGACTAGATAGAATTTATATAAATGCAATCATTAAGAAATTCCTTTACAAAACCGTTTAAGCTTCTGGCAGAATGCAGAACTGCCAGTCAGTTGCAGGAACCCATCCTGTATTCCATGACAATTGACACATCTCATTATAATTATAAAAGTTCAACCAGTTGCCAGCTGCCAGTGAATCAAAAAAGGTAATTAAAAAGAAGATGCTCCTTTATCATATGTATGAAAAGAGAAGATCTGAAAGATGGCACGTATACTACAATTTTAAAAATATATATTTTGTATTTTTTCAGTTATGTAAATTATAGCATTTGCCCAACTGTCACTGTTTTGATGAAGAGGCACATCTTTAGCTTTCTTTTATGTTTACACATTTTCAAATATAATAGAGCTTTTCAAGGTGGTCCACTTTCAACTTTAAAAAACGTTCAAAATTTAGAAGTCTGTATTTCTTTAAAAAAAAAACCGATTAAAATTCAAATTAACTACCAGCATACTTTACCCTGGATACTGACTTCAAATTTATTTGTTCCTGCATCTGGACACAATTTCTAAACTTGTGGTGATTGATTCAGAAAGGATTTCAATATGTTAAAGAGAAAAGACCACGAAGATATTATTTGAAAATCATTTTTGTGATTACACTGATCCAGTGGTGAAATGCTACCGGTTCGCACTGGTTCGGGAAAACGGTAGTGATAAAAACTACTGGTTCAGGTGTGCTACGGGATTTAAAATAGTTAGACAGCAGGAAATCCTGCTTTCTAGTGAATCTAAATCACACAGCACAGCTGATCTCCACCCCTCGCTACTCTACTTACCTTCCCAAGCCTTCTTTTGGTGCATACTCTGTATGCATGTGCAGGGCACATTTGGAGTGCACTGCGCATGCAGCATGCATTTGGCATGCAGCACGCATGTGCAGCCAGCAAACTGGTGGTAAACCGGTTCAGATTTCACCACTGCACTGATCCTGTAGAATTGTTTGAAATTCATATAGTATTGTAGGGGATGACCAGGCTGATTCTGAAGGAGAGGTCAAGTGTGTCATTAGTTTAGAGTCTATAGAGATCTAAGTCCAGCCCACCTTGAATCCGTTGGTCCTTATTTACTGCTAATTTTCCTTGATTAGCTATTATTATTTATTTATTGGTTCGATTTATATGCCACCCTTCTCTGGACACTCAGGGCGGCTTACAATGCGTTAAGCGATAGCCTTCATACTTTTTGTATATACCTGCTTAGTAGGGCTTTTGGCCTCCCCTAAGCGGTGTTCTTTTTTTATACAAAGTCAGCTTATTGCCCCCACAATCCAGGTCCTCATTTTACCTACCTCGGAAGGATGGAAGGCTGAGTCAACCTTGAGCCTAGTGAGATTTGAACTTTCAGTAATTGTATTAGTAGTTATGATTAGATTATCAAATTATGATTAGATTATTACTAGTTCAGATTTTTTTAGAGAGATAGCACAGAATATACTTGTACTCATTTGAGCAACCATGGTTCCTGATTTCTTGTGCCTGACAGGATCAGCCTGATTCCCGAATGTGTCAGTGCGTCATCATTGGAGGTTTTCAACGAAAAGCAATCTGGTATTTTTTCTGGGATGGTATAGGTCGGCAATGGCTAACCTTTTTGCCATCGTGGCCAAGAGATAGGGGGCTGGGGGAGTCACGCACACATGTGCCCACACCCATAATTCTATTTTCTCCATGCATGCATGCATGTGCAGCAGCCTCCCCCCCTCCACACTCCCAGCCTGATAGGCCTCGTTTTCTCTCTCACATGGCTCCAGAGCTCTGGGGAGGACAAAAACGGCTTTCCCCACCCACCCCCGGATGCCCTCTGGAGGCAGGAAATAGCCTGTTTCCCTACTTTTGGTGGGCTCAGAAGCCCCAAAAATTAGTTGACCAGCGCACACATGCATGCCGGAGCTGAGCTCACATACCCACTGATATGGCTATGCGTGCCACCTGTGGCACGAGTGCCATAGGTTTGCCATCACAGGTATAGGTAGTCCTTGACTTACTGTCATTTCTGAAGCTATCAATTCTGACAGCTTCCACCCATACAATTATATGACTCAGAACTAGCCAACATTTGCAGCCACATGACTGTAATTTATGACATTTTTGCCAAAAAAAAAAAGTTTAATTTCAGTTTTCAGTAAGATCGCCCTATAGTGAACAATCGATTTCCTTAATGACTGCAATATTTGCTTAACAACTGGAGTGATTCAATCAAATTCTGTAAAAAATGTGGGTGATCCACCATCACTACTTATGACCATAATGGCCAAGTTCCATTACAGTTGTATGTTGAGGACTAACTGTATGGAAATTTCTCCCTTGGAATTGAATTAAAAGACCTCAAGATCCCTTCCAATTTCATGGACCTAAGAAAGGTTTTTTTTTTTTACATAATCAATATCTCATCTACCTAAATGTTCTGTTCATGACATGATTAAAATATAAATATAACGCTCAAAATTTATTACCTACTGGTAAAAAAAAATGAGGCATTTTCTTTAAATGGGAGATGAGAGATGCCAAATTGAATGTTATTTTATTTATTAAGATTTTTTTTCATACAACAAAAAACAAAAAGTAATAAGGAAATGAGAAAAAAAAGAAATGGAAAAAGTGCAAGAAAAAAAAGAGAAAAAATAAAGAAATTATCCTTTTTCAACAGATATTGAAATTTTTCATTGAATTTTCATTTCTTGAATTTTTTGTTCAATGTTCATTCCTCTATGGCCCCTTTCAAAATTACATTAGGCTGAAGATGGAACTAAATATCTTCTCTCCTTCCTTCAACCCTAGTTTTCATTTTCAAATGGGAACAAAATAAATATTTAATATTATATCACTGACTGTTGTATTACTACTTATTCTGATAATTGGCTGTGGAGATCTTCAGGTAACACAACCTCAGTTCATTTGTCATCCCCTCCTTTTCTTCCTGCTTGTCTTTGTTATGGGGGGGGGTGTTTGCCTGTGTTTCAAATGAGCTATCGATCTATGCCCGTGATGGTGAACCTATGGCACATGTGCCAGAGGTGGCACGTAGCACCCACTCTGCGGGCACACAAGCCGTCACCCAAATTCAGCTCTGCCGCACATGCTTGCACACCTCGCACCAGCCAGCTGATCTTTGGGTCTTTGCCATACATGCATTGGGGTTGGGGCATGTGTGGGGGGGCCACATGCGCATGCACAGGGCAGGTCTCATGTACATGCGTGGGTGGCAGGGTGCATGCAGGGGGCTACGCACACATTCATTTTGGGGGTTTGGGCATGCATGTGTGGATTTGCACCCACGCCTGCACAATTTGGGCACTCGGTCTAGAAAAGGTTAGCCATCACTGATCTATGCAGTGAAATATATTTGGGATTTTAAGCCCAAATGGTCAGTGTACACAGGTGGAGAAAGCTGGAAGACTTAGTGGTTGAACTACTCAGTTGGTTCTAGATTTAGTCCTGAATTTTCAGGTCAGGTTGATTATTGTGAATTCAGTTTTGTTCAGTGTCTCATATTGTCAGTCTAAGTTCATTCTCTCTTGTTTCTACATCAGCTTGTGATTTTAAAGTTAATAAACTCTGTCATAAAATGTATGCATTTTATGCCGTATTTCCCAGTAAGATCTCAATCTTTACTCAATTACCCATAATATACTTTTTTCATACACAGTCTTCTTAATATATCCAATTTTGTGTGCAATTTTACCTTTTTTTTCCTAATACAAAATCCAGGGGAAAAATACGCAATTTTTGTATAGGCCTATGTTTTATCAGAGCAAATTTATCCAAATGTGATTTACATTAAACTGCAAAATAAATAAATGATTCTCCCCAGGTAGTTCTCAAGTCCCCCTCCCCCCATGTGGTTGTTTTTTTGTTTTTGTTTTTTGCAACATGACTGATGAAAACTGACAGCACAGTTTCTCTCCAGTCTGACATGGGGAACAGATTAAGATAGCTGTTGTAGCTTTGAAATGCACATTTCACAAGAGAGAACAAAAGCTAGGAAAATCTAAAAACATCACTGTCCCAACTGAGCATTGTCTGTTAGTATAATTTGACCCTACTCTTTTGGCAGCCTCATGTTCTGACCTAAGCTTCCTTAGAAAGTATACAGCACAAACATAATCCCAGCAAACCTCTTTAATTCATCAGCTGTGAATTATTGTCATTCCCAGTCCAAAAGGCTTCTCAAACAGTCTATCAGGGGAATGTTTACACACACTCACCTTATCTACCTTGGAATGCTGCCAGAGAACTAATTGACAAATTCAGGGCAAGGCCAAACTTAGTACAGAGTCAAACAGAGCTTTTCCCAAGCTTTTACTGACAGATGAACTAATTGTTTTCTGCAAAAGCTCAAGTCCTGTTTGCTTCTCTTTTATGTCTTATGGGAGGGGCCAATCATTTCCCCAATCATTACTCCCAAGTCAATCCTGTTTTCTTAATTGTTCCTGTCTTCTGGTAGCTCTGCGCATGCGCATACTGGGAACAGGCTGATGCTGTTCTTCTGCGTCGCTGATGTCAGACACCTGAGACTCCAGAGGCAGCAAAGGACTACCAGATGGTCTTGGCCCCCTCTCTGCCTCCAACTCAGACCCCTTGTCCAAGCCTTCCCCAGACTCCAGGACTGATCCACATTCCTCCCCAACCTCCTCACTGTCTGAATCTGCTGCCAGTTTTTCTGGCCGCTGGCAGCCACAGTACTTCAAGGGGATCAAGGGTAGGAATATTAAGTGTTTTACCCTTAGTCTAATGACTTTTGAACTATGGAATATGAATTTTGATACACTCAGGATTTAGCTCATGTTTTCCAGTCTCCTGAATTGATTTAGCTCTACCAAGACTATCTATTTCATTGTTTATTATCCTAAACGCAGATTCCCTTCAAGGTAGAACATATGAGGTCAGTTGAGCCCCATTCATCATAGTCTTGGGAATGGGACTTTAATTAACATTTTTTTAGACTACTATCTTTCCTCCTTCATAGTGGCCTCTACATTCCTGCTCCATAAGGACACAGAATCAGACTAACTAAAAGCCGTTTGCCATTCCAGAATTTATTTTGAACAGTCTAAACATGTGTAGTCCTGGTCTATAAGGTTACTTAAATCATAACCCCGTAATAACTGTAGCAGTAAAAGTGGAGTTGCCTTCTGCTGCCTTGATGCTGATATACTGAGTTGGGAACAAAACCTATTTTGTTGTAGTTGAAGGGGATAATGTATATATTGTGTAGATATATAGATGTTTGGCTGCTTGCAAGATTGGTTCTACTGAGGTCTGCAGATGTAGGGTGTAACAGTTTTTGTCGCTCTTTTTGAGGTCCTTTCGAGTGCTGAGTCCCAAATTTTTAGCCTTGAAATTCAACCCTAAGTATTCCCACTATCTTCCTGATTGTCATTTATTATCCATGTCTATGCTTCTGATGGTACATGGACAACCATTTCACCACCTTTGTAATAGAAGTAAAGTCAACACCAAAAAATGTCAATGAAGAATCTGTGTTATATATTTTGTTATTTGTACAGCCCCGATCCCATGCACACTATTAACCTCTTGGATGTAAGCACAGATCTCATAATAAAGCACTCATTATTGTCCTTTTGAACCCTTTGATGGCTTTTTGATCCCATCAACCATGGTGTCTTACTGGATTGTCAATGGGAGGTGGGGATTAATTGTCCAATTTTAACCTTTGACAAAGTTGGTTTTCGTTAGTTAATACACAATCTTCTAGCACAAAGAGTAGGTAAAGAAAGGAGAAAATTAACCAGAGCTAAATGTTTTGACTTCCTATGATCTACTGTATTTCATCTTATATTCAACAAGTACTTAGTAACCAACACTTCACTTGAAATGCTGTTTCTCCATCCAAATGCTTTTTATTTAGCTCTAAAATAATCTGAAAGCCTATTACCTTAAGATCTGGACCTCCCTTAAATAAGACCCTTATTTAAATATTTTAAATAAGCTTTCTCAAGGGTCTTATTTAAAATATTTCTACAATCCAAAGATTTGGGATTTTTTTAAAAATACATCATCTGTGAGAATGCCAATACACTTTGTGAAATCATATTTTGTCTAACTATTGGGAGATTTTTGTTCCTATAAAGGTAAAGGTAAAGATGCCCTTCACACATATGTGCTAGTTGTTCCCAACTCTAGGGGACGGTGCTCCTCTCTGTTTCTAAGCCGAAGAGACAGAACTGTCTGATAACAATTCTATGGTCATGTGGCCAACATTACTAAATGCTGAAGGAGTATGAAATTACCTTCCCACCAAGGTGGTCCCTATTTTTCTACTTGCACTTTTACATGCTTTAGAATTGCTAGGTTGGCAGAATCTGGGACAAGTAATGGGAGCTCACTCCATTACACAGTGCTAGGGATTCGAACTGCCAAGCTGTCGACCTTTCTGATCGACAAGCTCAGCATCTTAGCCACTGAGCCACTGCGTCTCCTTTATTCCTATAGTGGCTTGTATTTCTAGGGAACAGAATAGATTTAATATAAAAGTATGTGTAAATGAAAGCATTCATTTTTATTTAGTTAATACCAAAGGCCACTGTTACAAATATTTAAAAATGGATGAAGCAGACCATTGCTTTGATGAATTCATCACCTTTATAGCACCTCTGCATAATTTGATGCCATAAACATGTGCAGGAAGATTGAATTGGAAATAATAAATGATTTATTTCCAAACAAGTACCCACTTCTCCTTAAACCTTTAATCCTGCTGAAATGAAATGCTGAAGGATTCTGGTACAAAATGTATAGAAAAAATATTTATGGAACAATTTAATAAAATTACAGTGGATCCCAAGCAAAGAGATTCTGTTCTTTTTAAGTTATGCGGGTGTTCTCAAATATGAGGCTTTGTTTTATGCTAAGTGCCACTAAGAATCACTCCCACAATCAGTTTCAGCAATAGCAAATTTGTGATAGGTTTTTTCCTTTTAAAAATATAAAATCACTTGTTGCCAAAATTAACTAGCCCATATATTGAGATCAAATGTTATTAATCTGACATTTCTGAATTGTGTTTCAAACATTTGAGCCAAACTAAAAGATTGTATAGTTGGGTAATTTGATAGGATCCTGCATCCTGACAACAGCACACCATCAGACCCAGCTAATGAAACATCATTTGTCTCATTTTGTATTTATTTATTTATTTTATTTATTTTTCAAACTTTTATACCACCCTTATCCCGAGGGACTCAGGGCAGTCCACTACCAATAATAAAAAACTTCAATAAAAAAGTTAAAACAAATTTAAAACTAATTCAATGTTTTGGCCAAATATTAAAAACCCCAG
Source organism: Masticophis lateralis (assembly GCA_030761175.1). Lineage (NCBI taxonomy): Eukaryota > Metazoa > Chordata > Lepidosauria > Squamata > Colubridae > Masticophis > Masticophis lateralis. Next base: position 15,462,860 of record JAUDYJ010000005.1, on the reverse strand, counting down.
ACTAAAAAACCCATTAAAATTCATCAGACAGTCAAACCCGCTTGCTGAAATAATAGGGTCTTCAGGGCCTGGCGAAAGGCGTGAAGGTCAGGGATCCTACGTATTTCCAGGGGCAATTCATTCCAAAGGGCAGGGGCCCCCACAGAGAAGGCTCTCCCCCTGGGGGTTGCCAGTTGACATAATTTGACTGACAGCACCCTGAGGAGGCCCTCTCTGTGGGAGCGTACCGGCCGATGGGAGGCTATCGGTGGCAGCAGGTGGTCTTGCAAATATCCAGGTCCTAAGCCATGGAGCGCTTTAAAGATGGTAACCAGCACCTTGAATCGCACCCGGAAGACCACCGAAGCCAGTGCAGCTTGCGCAGGAGAGATGTTACGTGGGTGCGACATGTTGCCCCCATAGTCACCCACACAGCTGCATTCTGGACCAGTTGGAGCCTCCAAGTGCTCTTCAAGGGGAGCCCCATGTAGAGAGCATGGGGAATCCAACAAATTACAAGTAAAACCCCATGTTTTGTCAACCTCACCACTTTCAAGTTAATCTGAATAACCAAGTTTCAAAGATTTCTGTGATACAATTTTTCTTAGCTCTGATGATGTCAGAGATTGAACCCCAAACATTCTGCATTTAAAGTCTCTGCCTTCTCTGAGAGGGTTTTTGTTCTTTTCTTTTAAAGAACTTGTGTGTGTGTGTGTGTGTGTGTGTGTGTGTGTGAAATGCCATTCACTCATCATGAATGGTAAAGCCTAAAAACTTGAAATTTGGCATGTATGTTCCTCTAGGCTCCTAGGTGTTCGCTAAGAAAGTATTTTTTGAAATGATCATCAGATCATTAGTATTTCATATACAGTATTATATTCACATGCTCTGATGCTAAGGAGTTAAACATTCTACTCTCCCTCCCCACCTGAAAGGAACTCTGTCCCAACTGCCAGTTGCCTTATATTAACATACTCTGATGCTATGGAGTTACACATTCTACATTAAGTTTCAGGCTTTACGTGTCAATTTATCACACCCAATCACATAGTTTCATAGCGAAGCACAGGTGTCCAGCTAGTATACATATAAATTTAACCCCTATAGTACATGCTACATTGTTTTTCTGCAACTATATCTACATGATGTGCCATTAGTTTTTGGGGGGATTTTTTTTTTCAATTTCGCACTTTAATTTAGAATCTAGTAGCTCTACAATCTCTTATTCAATCTTGGATAAGACATTGAATAAGGTCCAAATTGCTTAATCTTTAGAGGTTAGTCAAAATTGGTTAGATGCTAATCCCCACTCCATAAATGAGATGTACAAGTTTTGGAAACAGACTTTAGGTTAAATGACATATTTTAAAGAGGTCTCCAGCAGTGTGCCTATTGAAGCTGAATCTTTGGTTCCAGTAAAGGTTAGCCTAATGAGACCAACAAATGTCAGGCTGGCAAGGTGTGATTAATTTGAGAGTTGTGAATTAATTCCAGACCAAATTGCTTATCTCCTTCCAAAATGAAAATCTGAAATATGCTTCACAATAGTTCTCAGTGAGTTACCAGAAAAGTAACAAAATGCTTCTGCAGAGGCACAGAACTGCTGATTTAAAATGTGTATTTTGAGAGAAAATATATTTTAAATTATTATGATTATTTAATTCTGGGTAGTTAGATGGTTAGCTTCCTTAGATATCACTTCCATCCCATTGCAATTTTATGGCTCCATATTATGGTTTTATCTTAATTTAATATTTTATATATTGTATTGTATTGTATTGTATTGTATTGTATTGTATTGTATTGTATTGTTGTGTTGTATTGTATTGTATTGTATTGTATTGTATTGTATTGTATTTATATCATCTAACTATCAGTCTGTCTGTCTGTTTATCTATCATCTATCTACTTGTTGATGCTTTGTTTAAACTGAATTTGTACATCAGTGATTGCCATGGCCTATGTAGATGCCATAGGCTAAATAAATAAATAAGAGCTGAGCTATTATTTTACTTACACATAGCTCTTAGCTACATGTTCCTGCTACATAAAAGAGTTTCAATTACATCTATCCTTCCTTCCCACCCTCCATCGACCGTAAATAATTACATTATACTGCATAAATTAAAATTAGGAAGGTTTTTTTTTTAATTAAAACCAATAAACCCAAAGAGCTTCTTTAAATGTAATGTTATAAGGGAATGACCCGACCGGACAACGAGATGCTGCTTAGGAAATATAGGAAATATATAAGAGGAACTATAGCTCACCACTGCTCACTGAGCAGAGCAAGAGACACAGAAAGGACCCTCCCTAAATTATTGGGCTATAAAGATGATGGTGGAAGAATTGTAGTTTCAAACTTGCAAGATTCTGTTAATGTAGCTTTACAATTACTTTACAAGTAGAATTAGCTTATCCGTCCATGTTTCCTGACTGGTCTACCTGGTAAGGCTGACATTAACACTCTGCATAATTTGTCAGACTACAACTTCAAACGATTTTAATTTCAAACAATAAAAGACGGTAGAGATTCTCAGTCATTCAGGTCATGGTTGTCCCAAAGATGCTTTTTCAGGAGGCAAGTGGACTTTCTTCTTGTTGTTGTTGTTGTTTTGAAGACATTTTGTTTCTCATCCAAAAAGTTTCTTCAGCTCTGACAGGATAGTGAGGAATGGAAGGATTTATATTCCTTGCAGACAGCTGGTTCCTTTTAGAGGGTCATTGAAGCACTTGGAGGTTTATCTGTGTCCTCAGGGTCACCTGAATAGTGCTTCTGGTTCCTGTAGTCTGCAATTTTTCCTCTAGAAAAATTCCTACTCTCCCACCATTCGAAGGGTGTCCATCCCAAATTGTATAGCTAAAAGTTTGTAGAGATTCTCAGTCATCCAGGTCATGGTTGTCCCAAAGGTACTTTTTCAAAAGGCAACTGAACTTTCTTGTTTGTTTGTTTGTTTGTTTTCAAACAATAAGCTTCACAATTTGCCTTAAGCATACAAATAATAATTGTTTTAAAAATCAAATGCAGTTAGCTGCCATTTGCATCATCACATCTCTCAGGGTTTTTTTCTCCCCCTTTTAACTGATGCAGAGAACAGCAGTTTTTGATGAGAGGCCAACTTTATTATTGTTACATTCCTTATTGTAAGGTTTTACTGACAGACATAATTAAAATAAATACGTTATATAGTCAAAAAAAATCTACTACTAAGGTTAAGGTCTATCTACAGTTTTAAAAAATATATAATTGAAAAAAGTAGGAGAGTGACACTAGATATTATTGACAGTTGTTATTTATTGGGTGCTTAGATACAAGTTACAAGATGGAGTTTCCAAGGAAACCTGAGGCTTTTTTGCCAAAGAATTTCACAAGATAAAGCTGTATTTCTACATTATTTATCATTGGCTAAATTTGTTATCTATCAATCCTAAGGGCAAGATAACACATGAAGTTGTATGAAGGAAACTCTGCTTGAACAGAACTCTGCTTTGCAGAAAATATTCTAATAGTAAGAGCAGATGGACAAGGAAGCCAATGTTTACAGAACTGGCAGTTTCCTTTTGCTGGATGTCTTCCCCAGAAACTGCCCTGTCCCTCTGAGGGGGCTATTTTAATTTGCACTTTGATCTTTCCAACTCACAAGATTCTTTGATCTCCTACCTTCATTTATTGGACTGATGTAGAGGTTATATCTCAAAAAATACACACGTAATATCAATGGACATGTCAGTGTTCCAAGTAACGCATCTGCATAAAGCAGAACTCCAAGGCAGGTAGATTCCTCAAAGAACATGTGCACTGAATACATCACATTGGCACAGTCAGTGAAAACCAACTCTAAAAGTTCCTGTGGTTTTAGCCTAATTAAATGAACAAATGGTTCCATCTCCAAATGTCACCGGTTACATTGTCCAGTGTAAATAGCTGGCAGGCCACTTGGTCACTCCTCTCTTCCTTCAAGTGCCACCGGTTAGGATAATCTTAGTTCCCACAAGAAAACTTTGTCAGCTCTCTCCTGCCGGGCTGCCATTTGGGGGAGGGGGAAAGAACCAACTGCAAGAAAAGCCACCCAGAGGACGACGCCAATGTAATCACTGCATTCAGGCCACAAATGAGAATGGAGTCATCCCTGAAACCCCAATGCCATCTCGTTAGGCTGTGAAGTGCTGCAGACCCATGCCGAAACAGCACGTAGCCATTTCTTCTGCCACTTCATAGTTGGGAGGCGGCCACAGGAAATTGAAGATGGCAAACCACCATTGATGGCTGACTTGAGGAGGCTGAGAGCAGAGGGTGGCTGGAGGGCGGGGCCATGGGGTGGAGCTGAGAATGGAAGCGGGAACCTTTAAAAGATGGTGGAGAGCACAGAGCAAACAGAGCTGACAATGTTTTCATTCTCACGGGTGTTTGTCAGAGCGTGCCAGAGCGCTATATAAAGAATCATTGCAGCAAGCCTGTTTGAATTGCTTTCTTTCTTGGAGCGTGCCGGAACCTGATAAACTTTTGTTTTTACTGTTAGCCAGTCTATCTACTTCCCCTTCCCTTTCAGAGTTCATGGCAACTATGAGGCAGCAAAAGATGCCACTTTTGGCAAAAGAAATCACTTCAATGTTGACAAGACATTTGTGTTGTGCTTCAAAGTAAATACTTTGAAATACACTACGCAAACATCTATTGATAATCAATATTAGTATTATGTAGCATGCATGTTAATATTCCAATTTCTTCTTGTGGGAACTTGTTTTAGATGGGGATTTTGTTTTGTTTTTGGAATCTCTTTAAAATGATCTGGGTTTTGGGTGGGGGTGTGGGGGTGTTTCTTTTTTCTTTTTCCCATTCCTGTTCAATTTCCCTCCTCTTGTCATCTTTTATTCCTTCTTTTTGTTTTTTCATGTTAAATTCCAGTTAAGCCAGATAGTCGCTCATGCCTATACACAAAAATCTAGTCAATTGTCAGTACTAAATTGGTGCTAGATAAAAGTTAACAGAATTCAAGAGGGGTTGGACTTAGATCGCTTGTGGGAGCATAATGATTCCAGGCTAATTCCTCTCTTAACTCCATCCCCAGGCTCTGCCTATCCTTCTCCTACCATTGGAGAACAACTGTCTGTCAGGCCTGAAAACCACCTTGGGCCTTGGATCTTCAGGTCTGCCACATTTAGTGCTGTAGGAAACTGGGAGGAGGGATTGTATTGAGCTGGGGAGATATGTAGTCAAAATAACATTCCTTTCTCTGAGAGTCAAGGCCACTCTGCCCTGCACATGGAGGAGTGTGACTGGGAGGCATCACCAGTTGGGATGGTGCATTGATTGGACAATGTGATGGACATGTGGGTGCTGGGTAGGGACTTGAACTTTCTTTTGGATGGGAAAAACATGGAAGCTTTCAGATTTGGGTTTTCACAGATGTGCCAATATGACATCTCTAATAAATTGGAACTTTGAGGAAACTCAAGCCTCAGATTTTTGTTTCGTTGGGGGTATTACTTGGAACCCTGACAGTCCCAGTCAAGTGGAGGGATCAAATAGAGAATTAGAATTGTTATGAAAACACAAGAGGGCAAGATCTGACCCCCCTCCCCAAATGACTATGAGCCTTATCTAGTAAGGCAAATCTGCCAATTTGAGAGGACTCCCATGGAATAGGTATAGAACAATAAAGAATCTAGTTTAACTCTAAACATTTGGGTCTGGTTGTTTGTTTCTGTCACATTTCTTGTTCTCCAATTCAAAACAGGAGTTTTATTTCTTTATTAGGGATGGGTAAAACTTCTCGAGAAGGACCAATATAAAAACCTGTGTCATTCACTTAGTATAATCAAGGAGGAGTAAAGGCTAGACAATTAATCAAACCAACCTTGGGAAAGACTCAATAGATCCTCTACAGAACTGTCATTAAGTACTTAATTTGTGTGTTATCTATTTGGGGCAAATTGGTACAAATGAATTTTGCATTTATTCACCAACCAATATGAAGTTAGCTTTCATGATATGGGGTGCTCAGTTGACATGACCATATTGGCCATATCATTTTTGAAATATTTTCAGGTATAGGTGGAAAGCTTTTTTCCAGCAAGATGAATGTTCTCTTAAGAGCTGTAGTCTAAACTGAAAGATAAGGATTTAGATTCAACTACTTCTTACAATGATATCCAGATAATAGCCAGTATCTGTGTCATTCTTTTTCTGTGACATTTTTTGTTATTTACAGCTGTCATCACCTCACATACAACATAGTCTCATCTATCTATTGTGATGTAGGAAAAATAGCAGAAGGGAAGTCTGGAAAAGAAATAAGATAAGCTTAAATTCTTATTGGAAGATAAATACGATTTAATAAGTATAATAGATATATGGTGGGATGATTCTCACAATTCACCTATAGCAAGGATGAAGAAAAGGATTTATTCAAAATGAACTGAAGCCTCAGAAAGGGAGGAAGAATTGCACTGTATGTTAAAAATATCCTTTTCAGCTCGGAAAACCAAGTGAATGAACTTGGCAGTGTCAAGTGTGAGAAATCAGGAAATCCAGGCAGTTCAGATGAATATTAAGGTTTATTGCAAGCTTATACTCTCTACAAGAATCTGAAGGTCAAAGCAAATTTGTGGTAGATAAGAGTCAGTGGAATTCAAGGTCAACTGGACTTATATCTCTTGTGAGCACAAAGGGATTCAAGACTGATGACATGTTTGACCCCTCAGGTTCAGCCTGGTCATCTCCTACAGGCATTGTTGTAGAGAAAAACAGGTTTATACAAGAGGAATGAGCAAAAGCTTGTTGTTGGTATATTATCACCAATCCAAATAAAAAGACACATACACACATGCACAGACATACATACATACATACATACAGTAGAACCTTTGGTCACGAATGCTTCTGACCACAACCAAATTGGGTTCCAACCAAAAAATTTTGAATCTAGTCACAAATACATACTCAAATGGCAATCAAACATGGCCACGGTCGATTTTCCCTTCCGTGCCATTTTTTTTGTAAGTACCAAATTTCCTGTTGTTTGTTTACAACAGGGAAATTAGGTTCGGGTCACAGCCAAATTGGGTTGCAACCAAAGTTATTGATATAGAGCCTGGTGGCACAGTGAACTAAGTGCTGTTAAAGTAGCACTTAAGTTGCCAGTTGCCTGCAATTATTGCAAGTTCAAATCTCACCAGGCTCAAGGTTGACTCAGCCTTCCATGCTTTTGAGGTAGGTAAAATGAGGACCCAGATTGTAGGGGCAATAAGCTGATTTTGTATAAAAAAGAATGCCGCTTAAGGGGGGGGGAGACGAAAGCCCTACTAAGCAGGTATATACAAAAGTATGAAGGCTATTGCTTAATGCATTGTAAGCCGCCCTGAGTCTCCGGAGAAGGGAGGCATATAAATCTAACTAATAAATAAATAAATATGGAACAAATTATGGTCATGACTAGAGGTTCTACTGTACATATATGTGTGTATATATATAGAAGATAGAAATCTTCAAACATCTCAAGGGCTGTCAGGCAGAGCCTGTTATTGCTGAACTGATTAAAAGGGAATATAGGAAGTAATAGGTTTAAATGATGGTGTTTAATCATTTAATGGTGTTTAATCATTTAATGGTGGTGTCCCCGACCCCACGCGCACACACACAAACAGGCGTTCCGGAGTTAATGAGTAAACCAGCCAGCAAAAACCCAGTGGCTGCCTGCCAAGAGTTTATTAATTATAAGGAAGGGAGATAACGTCTCTCCACTTCTGGCATATCAAAGGTAAACAGCTCAATATTTACAGTTCAGTCCTTGAAACAATAGTCCAGTGATACAGAATGGCGTGGAAGCTTCAGTTTTGTTCGTCACAAGGTTTTGACTGGCCACCACGCTCCCTTTTATATCCTAAGGGGTGTGGTCCAGTGACTCAGCTAAACCCTGGCACGCCTTGCCTTCTGTTGGGCACGTTTTTCCCTGCGTCGCTGTCGAGGATCCAGCCAGCACTTATCTCCCTCGTCACTGTCCACTTGTGGCTGCGGGGACATGCTTGGCTCTGGGCCTATCTCTTGCCCTTCGGTGTCCTCCAGGGGCATTGCCAGAGAGGAGGGTCCTGGAGAGAGAGGTCTTGCCAATTCCTCCCTTTCACTCTCGGAGTCCTCTCCTGACGATGACACAGGCTCAGGCAACGGAGCTACAACAGATGGGGAAGATGAGCAGGGTCATTCCTAATGATAAGAGCTGTTCAAAAATGGAACAGACTGCCTTGGGAGATGGGAGATTCTCATTTACACATTATAAAGTAGAGAAAGGCTAATTAAGTCTGTTTTTAAAATGGAGCAATGGATTCTTGCAAGGGGGCAGGGGTTGGACTTGATGATCTCCAGGGTTATTTCTAAGCCTTTCCATATTACATACACTGTATCTTTTGATCTTGACCAAGTAGTCTACTCTACAGAAAAGCATTTTTGGATCACATATAGTGTTCACTAAATACGTTATAGAGTGTACATAACATGCATTATTCTTCTTATTCTTTGGAGGGCTCAGGATAAGGATGGGGATGTCAGCCCCAAACCCTGAAATGTCATTGTGAAATCCAATCAAGTCCAATTCTTTATTTTCTTACACCTAATGGACAGAATCTTGCCAAACTAAAGCTATAACCTTCTAACCTACTAGAAGTATCCTTAGAGTTTCTATGGCCGTGATGGCGGATCTATGGCATGGATGCCACAAGTGAGCAAGCTCAGCTCCGGCACACATGTGTGCGCCAGCCAGTTGATTTTTGGGCCTTCTGGGCCAATCAGAAGTCAGGAAACACACTGTTTTCAGCCTCCGGAGGGCCTCTGGGTGGGTGGGGAAGGCCATGTTTGCCCTCCCCAGGCTCCTAGAAAGGCTCTGGAGCCTGGGAAGAGTGAAAAATGGGCCTGCTGGGCCCATGTGCCATCGAGTGCCAAAAGCAGGGGGAGCATTGGGGGCGGTCATAAAATTATGGCTGTGGGCACACATGCGTGTGACCCCTCTGCTCTCCCCCCGCTTTTGGCACGCGATGGCAAAAAGGTTAGCCATCACTGTTCTATGGTGTGGCTACCCTGGATGTCTTCCCTGTTCCCCCATCCATCTCAGGATTGCACAGTCTCTTAATCCAGGCCTCTCACACTCTCTTAATCCAGGCCTCTCACTGGGGAAGCTCTGGGTTGCCCAAACTTTCCCCCACTGCTATGGGGGAGAGTTTGAGCAACATCCTAATCATCCTAGTCCTCCTGAATTTATTGACAGCTTTCAATACCACTGACCATGGTATCATTCAGGACCATCTCTGGGGAGTTGGAAGCACTCTTTTGTAGTGGTTCTTCTTTCTCTGTGGCTAATGCCACCTAGTGCTGGGGGAGGAGGGAAGCAGAGAGATCCAGCTCTAGGCCCTTCTTAAATGGGGTGTGCTGTTGAATTCTGGTTTCACACCTCTTCTGTTTCACATATACATGAGGTTGACAAGTGAGGTCATTTAACAACATGCAATGCAGAATCATCACTGTGTGTATGGTACTCAGTTATACATCTCTGCCCCACGCTGGGCAGGTGATGCCATTCAAGTAAGTAAAACTTTTAGAAAGTAGCACTCCTATTTCATTCACATATACAGCATTCACTACGCTTACCTTTGATCAGAAGTTTAGGGTTTCAGTCTTAACTGGCTCTACTCTCGATAGTCTGAGATATATGACTGATTGCTTTACGTATTGGCCATTAAGCAGTTAATTTTTCAATTCGGTATTATGCTTTTTGTTTGCTTGTTTGAACCAAAGAAATGCCTAATGAATGCCTATTTGGAAAACAGATGCTATATAGTGCATGGTGCTTAATGTTTCTGTGAGAATCTGAATGTTGTCTCCAATGATATGGAGAAGAAAAGAATCAAAAAGAAAAGGAAAGCAATGCAATCCTTCCTAAATTACTTGCTAATACGCCAGAGGCCTACTTTGAGTTAACTGGTAATTTTTCATAGGCGAGATCTAATCTATGAGTATAAATTACTTTTCATGACTATTATTCCTTAATTGAAGGGCACCAATGTGTAATTCGCACACATGTAGCAGGAATTACTCTAACTTCAATTAACTGGAATGGAAACCTTTCTCAGCCTCACTTCTTTCTCGTTTTCTCTCTCTTCCTCTCTGAGTAGGGGAGTACTGTTTGACATCTTATATTTGCTTAAATTATTATGGAGAATTAAGAGAGGAAATGAAAGAGAGAGGGAATTGGTTTCAACAGGCTTTTTTAGAATAGTGTTCTCAGTAGGAGATAGGTATAACAATAGGAGTTGAAACAGCAGAAGAGACATCTAGAACACCATGGAAGAAAAATAAAGAGTGAATACAGGGCTGCTATGAGGAATAGCAATAGCAATAGCAATATACTGCTTCACAGTGCTTTACAGCCCTCTCTAAGCAGTTTACAGAGTCAGCATATTGCTCCCAATGATCTGGATCCTCATTTTACCCACTTTGGAAGGATGGAAGGTTGAGTCAGTCTTGAGCCTGGTGAGATTTAAACTGCCAAATTGCAGGCAGCCGGCAGGCAGCAGAAGTAGCCTGCCATTCTGCACTCTAACCACTTCGCCACCAAGAATATTAATAGTCTTGGTATCACATAAAATTGCTCAGACAGATTTACTAGGAGTTTGAACTCTGACTATACAAATCTAGTTGAGGTGCCTGAGGGTCCATCTTAGGGTCTATCTTGCTCACTTATTAAGAAGTGTTTATTTCTGTCTCTTCTAAAAAAGTAGAGAGGATCCTTGGCTCTACTCCCCAACCACCTGTTGCTTATTCTTTCGTATCGGTGTGGTAAGGGCCAATTTTGCCAATTCCTGGACCAAGAGGCACTTCTATAAGTCAGTCATGGTCTACAATGCTTCAGTGCAAGCTGTAATGGGCAAGCCATGCCATGGGATATTCAGGTAATATCCCTGCTTCACCCACATCACTCATACCAGGAAGCTCTGGGATATATCGTTCAAGGTGCTGGTTATCACCTACAAAATGATACATGGCTTTGCACCTAATTATTGGAGATTATCTTCCTCCCTTTGTTTTTACATGTCATGTCTGGTGACATGGTCCAGGCATTACCGATTAAAGGATGTCATCTGATGGGATCCAAGAAGCATAAGCCTTCATGAGATTTGAATAGCCCCAACCTTACTCTTCTTGAACCAACACAGTGGAATGGCTTATTCTGGAAGTTGTGGGTGCTTTAATGATTCAACTCATTGGAGATGTTCAAGAAGAGACTGGATAGCTATTTGTCCAGAAAGGTATCGGGTCTCCTGTTCGAGTAGGATGTTGGATTAGAAAACCCTCATGTTCTCTTCCAACTTTGTTATTCTGTATTCTATTCCATATCTTTGGAACATGCATAGATTTATATGTAAACATATTTAGGATGACAACACATAAGATATCACAGGAGGAGCATTAGAGAACGTATCGCTTCCATCAGAAACGATGGAAAACGCCTGTGTCTCTAGGAAACTTATCTATGATTTGTGGACCATCAGAGAAAAGCCAGTCCGTGAGCTCATAAACTGGGGTGGACCAAGCAATGCCTCAGAAGGAGAAACAAGTACCAGTGGAGGAGATACCAAAAAAAGTCAGGTTACAACCTTTACAATTAAATCCCTAGTCTTTTTTAACATACACTTGTCATGTTCAATGTACATTTAACAAGATGAGACTTCAGTCATGTGGTTGCATATAACAGCTTGATTTTTTGGAGGGACACCCCTCCTGGCAGGCACCCCTCGAAGGAGCTTTTTCAAGACTTATGTAGATTCATATGAAATCAGACATTTTTTCAAGCCCAGATAGAGTTTGGAGTCTGGTACCGCTACGATCTTTTCTTTGGCAACAACAGGAATGAGCAGCATGATTTCTATCCATTGCACACTTCTGTTAAATCTTCTTATTTTTTTTTACAATAAAGCTCTATCTCTGTGATTTTTTCTTTTTAAATGAGAGAGGTTGAAATTGAATCAATGCTTTATCTACTCCCCTGCTTTATGAAAAGCGATTCCCATTCTCTTTAAGTGAAAATTGAAATAGCCGTAAGCTGAGCAACCACCAACACGGCAAGATTTTTGATAAAAGACAAATTTGTTGCTAAGTTTCTTTAAAGTGTGTACGGAAGGGTGGGGGGATGGTTTAGAGCTCCTGCTTTTTATCCACAGAGACAGAAATATTGCTATGGACTGTATCTGAAGCATTTGCTCAGTGGAACAGGGTAATTTTTCCCCCTTATGTATTCATTTATTATGGTTCAATATCTTTCAGATGGCTCTGGGAAAACCTACTGTATATAAGTCAGCATGAATAACTTATATCCAAAAATACTCTAGGAGTTGAGCACAATTGAATTGGGTACATGAATTTACATTTGCAATCTGCCTCTTTTCTAAAGCAGCTGTTTAAATACAAACTAAAAGGCTGTAACTGGACAAAAGAAAACTACAATACGTCATTGATCTGCAACTGATTTTGCCATGGTTTTGTGGACAGAATGGATGTAGATTTAATAGGCCATATGTCTCTCTCTCTCATATATACACAGTGGTGGGATTCAACTGGTTCGTACCACTTTGGCCGAACTGGCTGTTAAATTGCTGGTTTGCCCCGCCATTTCCAGAAGTCCCCACGCACCCCGTTTTGGCTCCCAGGTAAGTGCAGGGGGACCTACTAGGCCTAAAACAGGGTGCGGGGCTGTGGCACAGCCTCCCCGGCCCGTTTTTGCTCCCAGGGGGATGCAGGAGGCCTGTCACAACCATTGGCCATGCCCACCATGGCCACGTCCACCCAGCCGGTCATTAGGGCAGAGAACCGGTTGTTAAATTATTTGAATCCCACCATTGCGATACACAGAACACATCAACACGTCAGTCCAATCCCAGTGATTGGTGTCTGGAAGAGAGATGGGCAGTTAAGAAGTGCAAAGTATCAATCAATCAATTTCTTCCTTGAAGTTCCTAACTCTGATGGCAGGCCTGAAGATCCAATGAAAGAGATGGCTTCCAGGCCTGACACCTGATTTGGCAGATATCAACCAATGGTGCAGTTTATGAGATACATCTGTCTCAAAGATGCTTTTCCAAATGGCAAATGGACTTTCTTGGTTATCTCTATCTATCTATCTATCTATCTATCTATCTATCTATCTATCTATCTATCTATCTATCTATCTATCTATCTATCTATCTATCTATCATCTCCAGTTGCCTTATGGAAAAGCCACCTTTGAGACAACTGTGACCTGAATGATTGAGAATCTCCATAGACTGGTTTTGAAAGTAGCAGAGAATGGCTTTCAGACATAACTGTACATAGAGAAAACTTGCTGGGGTCTGAAAAACACACATTTGTATTCTGCTACTTAGAAACAGGGAGGAAAGGAGCTGACCTTGGATGACAGAGGGGAAGATTGGTTCAAAGATTCATATTTTGAGACTTAACCTTCACTTTTGCCACATACTGCCAGGCAAGATTTTGGCTTTTAACCTCAAAAGGTTGCCTTCTTCGAAGTCATAAATACTTCATGATCATGTTGGCTTGTGTTTGATCCAGCTCTGGGAATAACTGCAGTTCAGCCAAGGAAGATATATTCTTGACCTCACCTAATATAGTATCAACACCATCAACCTATGATGTTTGTAAAGTAGGTGTGTTTCTGTGGGAAGAGCTGCTCTGGAAGCTCATGAAGACAGAAAGAGAGAGGGAGATCCAGACAGATAACAGCTGGAGGAAGAAAGGTATAAATTGCCCCTCTCTGAAGGCATTCTTCAAAGAAAGTTGTATCAGATAATATCCACTAGTCATTAGTGCTGTGTAGTCAAGGCTATGGTTTTTTCCAGTTGCAATGTATGGCTGTGAAAATTGGACCATAAGAGAGGCTGAGTGCCAAAGAATTGAGGTCTTTGAACTATGGTGCTGGAGAAGACTCCTGAGAGTCCCTTGGACTGCAAGGCGATCAAACCAGTCAGTTCTAGAGACCAATCCTGACTGCTCTTTAGAAGGCCAGATCCTGAAGATGAAACTCCAATATTTTGCCCACCTAATGAGAAGGAAGGACTCACTGGAGAAGAGCCTAATGCTGGGAATGATGGAAGGCAAAAGAAGAAAGGGACGACAGAGAACGAGGCGGCTGGATGGAGTCACTGAAGCAGTAGGCATGAGTTTAAATGGACTCCAGAGGATGGTAGAGGACAGGAAGGCCTGGAGGAACATTGTCCATGGAGTCACGATGGGTCGGACATGACTTCACGACTAACAACAGCAAGTCACTAGTGCAATATTATCTATTTGATTTTCTGTGCAGCTTCTTTGAGTCTATTATTTGCCAACGTAGAATTATTTCAGAACCCGATAGAACTGCCAACAAATTCAAGCAAATTGTAAATACCATCTTTTCGATCCATCTTCTCCCATATCTCTGTTTTTTTTTTTGTTTTGTTTTGTTTTGGTTTGGTTTTTTGTCCTCTAGCTTGGCAGTGGGGGAATCCTTCTGCCCAAGCAATCCATGGAATGCCCTTAAGAAAAGAGAAACAGCTGGTTCAGAAAGCTCAGCAACCGATCCTCTAGGAAATGAATTTGGCCAATGTTAAACAAAGGCAAGGTTGTTTCTCCTAGGTTACTTTTGCAGCTGAAGCCAGGGAGATCGATACGATCATTGTACTGGGACATGAGATCTGTACAAGAAGGGTTGGAAATGGTGTGTCTACGTCACTATTTGGCTGCACAGAAACAAAATTAATAATGAAAAGATGTGCACACAGGGCACATTAGATCTGAGGATCCGAAGGTCTTAGGAAGAAAAGTTTCAAAGGCCACCCTCAGGATAGACCTTTGGGTTTTTGCGCTCCACAAAATGAAAGGGAATGAAGCATGAGATTCTCTTGAAAAAAAAAAATTCATATTCATGTTGCAGAGTTTTCAGCAGTAAAGGAGCATGTGGGTTCTCCATCAAACAGGTTCTTGTTCACTTAAATTACTTAAGAGAAGCGGAGGCACAGGAGAGGCTCTTTGTTCCGAATAATATACAACTACAAACTTAAGCGCTGTTAGGGCCTTTAAGGTTATAAGGAATGTACTTCTATGAAGTAACAGGTACTGTTCAATTTACAGCGCACTTACGTTTCTGCAGAAACCCTCTACAGTCTGATCCACGTTGGTTTCTTGAGATGTTTTCCTCTCAAAATGCTAGGCAGAAATGCAATGTGCCACTTTTCTGGTACAAGAGTCTTATTTCATAGGAATAATGGTTGAGGCTGTAATCCTAAATCTACTTACCCAGAAGAAGAAAAAGCTCATTGTAGAATTATGTTGTTCATAGCTTCCAGTGAGAATGTTCTTGTAAGGGTTCCAAGTAACACCCCCACCAAATAAGACTCCTCAAAGTTCCATTTTATTACAGATGTCATATTGGCACATCTGGGAAAACCCAAATCTGAAAGTTTCCAGGTTTTCCCCACCCAAAGGAAAGTTCAAGTCCCTGCCCCAGCACCTACAAGTCGATCACATGGTCCAATCAATGCACCGTCCCAACTGGAGATGCCTCCCAGTTCCAGCCTTCCAGGTGTAGGGCAAGATATCCTTGATTTTCTGAGAAAGGAATGTTATTATGACTATATATAGGGGGTGGCTCTGGGGATGCCCACACAATTTCCCCCTCCCAGGTTCGCACAGTAGTAAATGTGGCAGGGCGGAAAATCCAACAAAAAAGATGGCTTCCAGGCCTGACAGTTCTATTTGTAACTGGATTAGGGGAAAAATGGGAGCTAGAATCCAAAAATATTCAGCAGTATATCATGTTTACAAAATTTCAAATTCACTTCTGACAATTCCTCTTCATTTAGTTGCCTGGTTTCCTCTTGAAGCTGCAACAGAACAGGGATGTAATGAGAGAAGAATACTGGTTTAACCCTAGTAGACCTAAGAATGGTTTAAAGCTATTCATTCTAGACTGGAGTGAGAAACCATGGGGGTAGTAGGAAAAGTAAGTTTGGTAGGATTTGTTGAGGTTGTGATTTAATACAAAGTGAGGGAAATATCTTGGAACTTCTTTCCATTGTTGAGCTGAAGTGTTCCTGATCAACCTTATAGGCAGGGGTGGGCTTCAAAAATTTTAGCAAGGGGTTCTCTGACCGATTGCTGTGTGGGCATGGCCATGGTGGGCGTGGCCTAGTTGGCCTCCTGCACCATGCTTGGGGGGCGGGGTGGCGGTTTTGACCTCCCTGGGCTCCAGAGGCTTTCTTCAAGCCCCTGTGAGAGCGAAAACGGCCTCCCCAGGCTCCAGAGGTTTCTGGTCTTCCCAAACTTCCTGTAGGGCCATTTTTTGCCCTTCCCGAGTCTCTGCATGCGCCCTGCATTTACCCGCATCCAAAATGGGCCATGTGGGGATCCTGGGATGGGTGGGGCCAGCCAGAAGTGGGATTTGGGAGTTCTCTGAACTGCACAGACTCTTAGCTAGAAGTTCTCCCGAACCCCTGCAAACCCCCAGCAGCCCACCCCTGCTTATAGGAACCCTGGTGGCACATTGGTTAGCATGCAGGATTGCAGGCTACCTCTGCCCAAAGCCTGGAGTTCGATCCTGATGGAGCTTGAGGTTCACTCAGCCTTCCATCCTTCTGAGGTCGTAAAATGAGGACCCAGATTGTTGGGGGCAATATGCTGACATTGTAAACCAGTCTTAGAGTGCTGTAAAGCACTATGAAATGGTATAAAAGTCTAATTGTTCTTCCTTTTGCTATTATTATCAGAAAATAACACTTTTATGAAAATGTCAGTCTCTTTTACTGATTGCTATCCTACCTGCCAATCTCTACTACAGGTAGTCCTTAGTTTATGACCATAATTGAGCCAAACATTTCTGTTGCTAAGCAGAGACAGAGTTAAGTGAGTTTTGTCCCATTTTATGACCTCTTTTTGCCCCAGTTGTTAAGGGAATCACTGCAGTTGTTAAGTTAGTAAAACAGTGTTAAGGATATAGTTGTGAGATAACCAGGACTGGTTATGAAGTAGAGCATAGAGTGTTTGCGCATGGAAACGGTGCTTAGAATAGTTGTGAATAAACTGCATACAAGCTGGTTTTTAAAGTAGTTTACTTATAGAGTAAAGCAAATTCATAGTCCTTTTACCAATCCAAGTCTTAGCCATGTGTAATCAATCCAGAGCTACAAAACATCTTACCGGTTCGTAGAACAAGACATGAATCATTCAGGAACAATATAAACAGTTCATAAAAGCAGTAATAAATAAACCATGATCAAATTGACCATATAAAGAGACCAAAGATATCTACAACATAGCAGCAGGTAACAATATGGTGGAATGACCACAATCAAACTCTCCTTAAATACAGTTGCTACAGAGCTCATCCAATCAGGACGCAGAATGACTTAGCAATACTCCTAAAGCTATATTATACATATTCATACTGTAAACATATAATGTTGGCTTATATATTACCTGGCCAACTATTTAGGCAATGACCATTTCCTAACAACAGGTGTTAATGAATTTAGCTTCCCCATTGACTTTGCTTGTCAGAAGGTTGTAAAAGGTGATTACATAACCCCAGGTCACTAACTGTCATAAATATGAGTTAGTTGCTAAGTGTCCGAATTTTGATCGTGTGATCGGGCAATGGTCGTAAATGTGAAAACTGGCCATAAGGTCACTTTTTACACTGATGTTGTAACTTTGGTTACTAAACAAACTGTTCTAAGTCGAGAATTACCTGTACTGGGAATACCTTTCTATAACTCTAAGTAAATCTATTCACTTGGAAACTATTGTATTTGAGAATAAACTACACAGAGTAGATTGTTGAACACCTTGTTTGTAATTGAATTATAAATGCATGAATTTAAAAAAGCTGAGGGCTACTTTATGCCACCAATCGTGTTTATTCCTTCAACAAGGATGGGCCAGTGGTGAAATCCAATTTTTTTTTACTACCAGTTCTGTCAGCGTGGCTTGGTGGGCGTGGCTTGGTGGGCATGGCAGGAGAAGGATACTGCGAAATCTCCATTTCTACACCACTCCAGGGGAAGGATAATGCAAAATCCCCATTCCCTCCCCACTCCTGGTGGAAGGATATTGCAAAATCTCCATTTTCACCCAGTTTTGGTGGCCAGCCAGAGGTGGCATTTACCAGTTCTCTGAACTACTCAAAATTTCTACTGCCAGTTCTCCAGAAACTGTCAGAACCTGCTAGATTTCACCCCTGGGGTGGGCTTCCAAAATAAAACATCCTGCTAGTCCAATAGGCCATTTGTTGGATAATTCTTCTTCTATGCTTTTTTTCAGCAGATTGTTAAGGCTTCTGTACAAAGTTTATTTCATTCTTTTTATTGAGGCTTATCTTACTCTTGGTGGGCATTAAACCTTTACTATGTATTTCTTTATATGTCTTTCATCTCTGTGGGAGATAAGCAAAATAATGATTGTGAGGCAGTCCTTAGGACATCTTTCAGAGTGCTCCAGATGGAGCCAGGGGGGAGAAGGTTAACTGATGGGCCTCCAGAGGCAGGCAGTATAAGACAAGTACGATTGCTATATTCAATACACACCCAGCTGCAAAAGAGCCTACACATCTTAATATCCTTTCATATTCTGATATTGTGGATTCTTCTTAGTGTGTTAGCCAGGCAATATGCTAAACAGTGTTGTTGTTTTAATGGTACAGTCCATCTTATTGAGGTGTACCACTTTCTACATTTGGACGTACATCGGGTAAAATGCTCCCGGTTCAGACCGGATCATCCAATCTGGCAGTGATGGAGGCGGGTGGTTCGGAGAACCGGTAGCAAAAATCCCTGCCCCCACCCCCCATTGCCCAGCTGAGCCACGCAATCATCAGAGGCTTTTTTTTTAATTTTCAAAAGCATTTTTTCTACAATCTCTTTGGCCTAAAATATGCTTTTAAAAGTAAAAAAAAAAAAAGCCTCTGATGATCGTGCGGCTCAGCTGGGATCATCAGAGGCTTTTAAAAGCATTTTTTCTACAGCCGAAGAGGTTATAGAAAAAATGTTTTTAAAAGGAAAAAAAGCCTCTGACGATCAGGCAAATCAGCTGGGATTGTCAGAGGCTTTAAAAGCATTTTTTACAACCTCTTCAGCCGAAGAGGTTGTAGAAAAAATGGTTTTAAAAGTAAAAAAAAAAAAAAGTTGGCCACGCCCACTCTGTTATATTACCCCCATCACCACCAAGCCACACCCACAGAACCTATAGTAACAAATTTTACATTTCACGATTCACGTTCATGTAGTATAGGTAGTATGACCACAATTGAGCCCAACATTTATGTTGCTCAATGAAACATTTGTTAAGTGAGTTTTGTCACAGTTGTTAAGTGAATCACCACAGCTGTTAAGTTAGTAACATGGTTGTTAAGTGAATCTGGTTTCCCCATTGACTTGGCAGGCCAAAAGATCGCAGAAGCTGCTCATATGACCCCAAAGCACTGCAGCCATCATAAATATGAGTCAGTTGCCAAGCATCTGAATTTTGATCATGTGACCATGGGGATGCTGCAATGGTCATAAGTGTGAAGAACGGTCATAAGTCACAAGTGGTGATGCATACGCTTACCCGCCACTGATGCAGCCCAGTTCCAAATGACTCAAGGCCCAGTAGTAAAGCCACGGCCCTGGGATTGGGCACCCCTGTTATAATGGCAAAATAAACCAGCATTCATTCTGAGTTGTAGAATGTAGTGGAGACTGAAACGGAATGCTGTCATTTGAAGGAATTTAAAATCTTATTCCGCTTTCACTTTTTGTAGCACAGTGCCAATTCTGTCAAGTGCCTAGAACAGGGGTGTCAAACTCAAGACCCAGGGGCCGGATCTGGCCCATGGGCTGCTTAGATCTGGCCCATGGGGTCGCTCTGGAAACAGTGAAGTACCGGTCCACCGTGCCTCTGCCAGTGAAAACGGAGCTCAGGGAAGCCGCACAAGGCCTGCTTGGCTTCCATTTCCAGCCACAATGGCCTTGTGCAGCCCCCTGCCAGTAAAAACAGAGGCCCAGGGAGACGCGTGTCCATTTTGGCTGGCAGAGGGCTACAGGAGGCCATCACAGTCAAAAACAGAGCCTCGAGTGACATCAGGCTAGCCATGCCCCTGGACCACGTGCCCCACCCCAGCCCCCCAAGATCAAACATTACCCTGATGTGGCCCTCAATGAAGTCGAGTTTGACATCCCTGGCCTAGAACATCTAAAACTGTGGCTGTGTGTTCCCTCTCTAATTTATGCAGATTTTACATGCAAAGAAATCTGTCATTTTCTCCAAGGATTCTAGAGTTAGGAAGCCTTCACCTAAATAAATGATAATAAGAGTAGGAATGCACGTCTTTGGAGAGTGAGGTGTCCTCCGGGAGTAGGTAAAGGTGTAGTTTCAGGTAATAAAGAACATGCATAGCAACATCGTCATAGAAATGCAATGAACTGTGTTTTTCTGCCACATGTCGGAATGCAAGGACACAATGCATGCTGACATCTCCCCCAATGTGTTATTATTTGAGTTTTATCACAGTTTGCTGAAAGCACTGTCATTTCTAGGAGTACTTCATTTTCCTGAAAACAAAATTCATTTTAAAAAATTTCAGCAAAACAGAATTCTTCTAGACATCAGAGCCGTTGCATCACTTTGTTAGATAAGGGATATTGATGCTAAATATGTTTTTGAGGTGTTTATCCCAGTGGTGGGTTTCAAATTTTTTTACTACCGGTTCTGTGGGTGTGGCTTGGTAGGCATGGCATCGCTTGGTGGCCGTGGCAGGGGAAGGATGCTGTAAAATCTCCATTCCCACCCCACTCCAGAGGAAGGGTACTGTAAAATCTCCATTCCCACCCCAATCCAGAGGAAGGGTACTGTAAAATCTCCATTCCCACCCCAATCCAGAGGAAGGGTACTGTAAAATCTCCATTCCCACCCCAATCCAGAGGAAGGGTACTGTAAAATCTCCATTCCCATCCCAATCCAGAGGAAAGTTACTGTAAAATCTTCATTTCCTTCTGATCAGCTGGGACTTGGGAGGCAGAGAAAAGATGAGGGTGGAGCCAGTCAGAATTTTTACTACCGGTTCTCTGAACTACTCAACATTTCTGCTACTGGTTCTCCAGAACTGGTTAGAACCGCTGAAACCCACCTCTGGTTTGTCCCCATTTTGATCTTGATTCTAGAAATTCCTGGTCAATCAACACAGTTTAATACATAGTTTTTAGATACGTAAGATATATTCTAATAGTAAGGATTTTGCTTCCTTTAAGGGTCTGGAATGTTTGGTAACTTCGTGGTGTATCTTTTTTTCTCAGAACTGTGAAAGGATTTTGTTGTCGTTGTTGGTTTTCCATGATGCAGAACACTCCATTCTCAAAAGCATCTGGAACTACCATATAAAACAGAGTAGTTGGCAACTCCAAAGCAATTCAATGAAATTAAACAAAATAGAACTTTTATTTTCTTCAACAAAGCAATTGGAACAGCCTTCAAGACAATTCAGCCCAAGTCCTTCCTGACTTTTGATGTAGAGTTTCCTACCTGAGCAGGGGGTTGGACTAGAAGACCTCCAAGGTCCCTTCCAACTCTGTTATTCTTCAGAGAGAGATTTAGAGACAATTGAAAGTTCTGCTGTCTGAAGAGTGGCACCTCATAACTTTGGTGTCTGCTTACTTTGCTGATTTTCTTATGCTTAAATTCTGTGGTGTTACTTGTAAATCACTCAGAGAATTCCGAAATGGAGCAACAGATATGATAGCACAACAAATAAATGCTAAATAAAAAGAGAGATGGTAATTATTTCTCAGGATTTGAGTCTTTAAAAAATATACTTCGTTTACTAAAGACATCTTGGAAAGTAAACACCAATGTTTGTTCATCCGTGTGTCTTCTGACATCTCAAAATGTCTCTCATGTGTGAAAATAAGTTTTTTGGAGACATTTGCATTATAACCATGAAATGAATTCTTGTTGTTCGACTGAAAAGGTTGTATCAGATATATATATTTGTTTACTTGCAAGTGTTATCTGCCGCTTTGATATAAATATCATAAAACTTTACCAAAGTGTTCAAATGCTTAGGGCCAATAGACTATAATTATGTGTCACTGAAGTTCTTAAATTATTAGAACAATTTTCTTCCTCAAGCTTAAGAAAGCCCTAAACTACCTCATTTTTCCCTCTTTTATTACAGTTATTAATAAGATATCATTCTTATCACCCATTATGCAAAGGGCATTATAGATATGCCAACTGGTTTTTTCTTTTTTATTAACAGATAAAATGAATTTTTCCCCCTTCTCCTCATAATTAAAGGTTGTTTCCCCAGTTTCTGTAATTAAACCCTGTTATGAACAGAAGTATGTTATTTGAGGGAGGGGGGATTTTAATGAAAGGTTTATGGAGTCCTAGTCTTTCTAAAGCAACTTGTGAACTTTTGGCCTCTGGAAAAATTAAAGGATTTAATCCCAGTTCTCTGCTTTGAGTGTATGAACTGTAAGGTTAAAGATTAGTATTTGCAATTTTCTGTGCCTTTTAGACAAAGTTTGCTAATGGCATCAGTTGAAGCCTTTAAATTACAGAAAACCACACAATTTGGGGAAGGGAAAAATGGTCAGGGAGCTGGGGTTGAACCCAGCATGCTGTACGAACCAACAGGGGTTGGTCCCAGTTGTGGTTTTCCATTTAGTTTGCTAACGGATCGCTTGGGCGCGCATGCGTAGAAGCATTTGGGCGGGTGGGCAGAGCCTCCCCCCCGCCACCACTACCAGTTTCCCGACCATTGGTTGGACTCAAGAAAAAAAATTTATTTATTTTTATTTATTTAGTTTGTCAAACATGTACGAGATAACAGGAATAGGTATAAACATGGATATTAATGCAGGAAATGGGTATGAATAAATGGGGACAGTAGGACAGAGATGGAAGGCGCACTGGTGCGCTTATGCACGCCCCTTACAGACCTCTTAGGAATGGCGTGAGGTCAATAGTAGACAGTTTGTGTCTACTGTTTTTTTGTATTTTGTATTAGGGGGGGGGGGTGTTTGTATTTTGTTTTTGTTTTTGGTTTTTTTTTTTGTATTTGTGTCAGGAATTGAAATGAATTTCTGTACATGATACACTGGTGTTCTGTTCCTCCAGCTCCTTCCCTTTATTATCTTAAAAGTAAATAAATAAATAAAACAACCTCAGCCAAACCGGTCTTCCCAGTGTCCTCTCAATGGGAAATGTAAATGATACCGAATGAGCTTCAACTTATGGCCTCCCTAAGCTGTAAAACAAATTGCAAGGGAAGTGTCAGTTTAGCGTGCCATTCGGCATGGAAATCAGCCTACCTTCTTCAAAAGCGCCTGCAGTCATTTATCATGCATAGCGTTATTACAATAAATACCCAAGGATTTGTAGTGGGAATGATGAGTCACTTGTAAATGGTTGCAAAGTGGATAAAGAACAAAATGTATTTACCTAGTGCTTAACTCCTGATGCATTTGAAAGCAGTTGGCCTGATGAAAACAGCACAGCCATATGAAATATGAGAGAATATGCAGTAATTTTTTTGCTCTAATGTTTTTTTCCCCTTCTTTCTTTCTTCTCTTTTGACTTGCAGGTTTCTTGAGCACTGGGGATCAAGCAGCTAAAGGGAATTATGGCCTTCTTGATCTCATTCAGGCCTTGAGATGGACTAGTGAAAATATTGGGTTCTTTGGGGGCGACCCGCTGAGAATAACTGTTTTTGGATCTGGCGCCGGTGGTTCATGTGTCAATCTCTTGACTTTATCCCATTATTCTGAAGGTAACCGTTGGAGCAATTCAACCAAAGGTATTATTGCAGGTTGCAAATTTTGATGATTTTGGTGTCTGCATGCCACCACCATGCCTACTCTGTGATGCTCTTGCATATATGTTCTTGATGTGTCTAGATAATGCCCCCCAAAAATAAATTTTGGTTTGAGGTTATGTACCTTTTCGTTTAAAGTTATGTACCTACACTTTATACCAGGGGTGTCAAATTCAAGGCCCATGGGTCAGATCCGGCCCATGGGGTGCTTAGATCTGGCCCTCAGGGCTGCCCTGGAAACAGCCAAGGATCAGCCTGTGTTGCTTCTGCCAGCAAAAACGGAGCTCAGGAGGGCTGTGGTTCTCCCGAGCTCTGTTGTCGGCCACAATGGCCTCTTGCAGTCCTCTGCTGGAGAAAAGGGAGTTTAAGGGAGCTCTGTTTTCGCCAGCAGAGGGCTAGCAAAACAAACTAAAAACAAAACAAAAGGAGAAATGTTTTGCCTTTTGCATTTGAGCATGCAAGAAGGGCCAGGAAAGGAGAAGGGGAAAGAGGAAATACAAAGAAAAAGAAGGGAAGATGGGAAGAGAGCAAGGAAGAAAAAATAAGGAAAGAGGGAAAGGAAGAAAGGAGAATGAAGAGTGGAGGAAAAAGAAAAGGAAGGAAGGAAGGAGATTATAATGAGAGTGAAGGAGGATCTGAGGGAAGTCCTGCCTTAGCACTTGGCCACCACAGGTGCCCTGACATGAGCAACATCGAGCTGGCCATGCCCCCTGGCCATTCCCCACTCCCTCGAGGCCAAACAACCCTGATGCGGCCCTCAAGGAAATCGAGTTTGACACCCCTGCTTTCAGCAAACTGAATTTCTATGTATTTCTTCTGCCATAACAGTTTTTTTCCTCTCCTTTACATGTATGTATGTTTGTCTCTGTGTAATAGATTTAGTTTAGTTAGTTTGTTTAGTTAGGCTTTAGGAGTATGTATAGTAATTACTGTTACAAGTACCTTCACAAGCACAATAAGGGGGTATTGATAATTCAAACAAACAAACCTTCAATCATACTTCCAGAAGGGGTGTGAACTGAATAGTGCAGATGCAAATTATAAGTAAGGTTTTAATTTATTTATTTAATACATCGCTTTTCTGTAGCAAAAAGCATTTCACAGTAAGTAGTAAGTAAATAAAAATTTGGAAAAAAAAACAATTTTAATGCTATAATAAGTCCCAGTTATTCATAAACTATAATAATATTTTCCAGTTAGTGAACAATAATTAGGAAAATTATCAGCTGTGATCCATGATACAGCCTAACTAAACTGAGCTGTATGTCACTACAGTATTTATTTCTTGAAGGGAAGGTTGATGGTATGGAAGACTCCGAATCCCTCATGCCAGTTGCTTTTCCAGTTTGGTTCTTCTTTTCATGATTGAATTATGTACTGGGTATAACAAAAGGTTTTTTGGTTTGTTTGTTTTTTTAATTCCATCCCATATTGAAATCCACCATTATTTAATGAAACAATATGGTGGGATTCCAAGGAGATGTTCTTTCATTTGGCAGTTTTTTTACACAGTGACGTGATGTCATGATGGTCACCAGGGTAGGTGATTGGAAACGAGGATTAGATGAAATCATGGCTATTGATGCCTACCAATCATACTTGGATGTATCCAGTTCAGGGGTGGGTTCTAAAATATTTTACTACCGGTTCTGTGGGCGTGGCTTATTTTGTGGGCGTGGCTTGGTGGGGGAGTAATGTGACTGGGTGGGCATGGCCAACTTTTTTTTTGTTTTACTTTTAAAAGCATTTTTTCTACAACCTTAAGAGGTTGCAGGAAAAAAAATGCTTTTAGAAGCCTCTGATGATCAGGCAACTCAGCGGAGATTGCCAGAGGCTTTTAAAGGCATTTTTCTTCTACAACCTCTTCAGCCGAAGAGGTTGCAGAAAAAATGCTTTCAGAAGTCTCTGCCGATCCCAGCTGAGCTGCGCAATCATCAGAGGCTTTTTTTTTTTTTTTTTTTACTTTTAAAAGCATTTTTTTTCGGCCGAAGAGGAAGAAGCCCATTATTAAAGTCAAGTCAAGGTTGTGAGCTTTCAAAAGTATTTCAAAGGCATTGAGATGCCATTAAAACTGTAAATATGAAAAGCTATGCCTTCAGTTTGATCCATCAATGCTTTCTAATGGTTTTAAACACATCAATTGGAACAAGTTTTTTTTTTTCTAATCCTCTTTAGAATTCGATGAAAACACAAGTACAGTACATACTAGCAAAACATTTCCTTGTGAGAAAGTGGGTATATATTTTATTTCCATTTCTACATCTATGTCTATCAAGATATGTAATAAGGAACATTTTCTGGAGAGGGAGTTAGTGACATTTGCACCATTCAAAATCTAGTTTGTGATCAGAGGCCTACTTAAGGCACAATTAATAGTAGGAAGATGGCAAACTCATTTACTATGAAGAAAATGAGCACCTCGTCCAAAAAGCTTTTATTTTGAATCTGTTGTGAATGATACTTAGTACCCAAGGAAAAGACTAAAATTATAGATATAGAAGGTTATTACTGTGGCTTTTCCTTTACTCAGTATGTTTAACTCTTTGCTGCATGGAAAACTGGAAGCCTCTCTCCTATTTAGCACATTTATACCATTTACCATAAAATAAAATAAGAAAAGAAAATAAGAAAAGAAAATATAATATAATATAAAATAAGAAAAAACAAAAACAATGCCACTACCCACTTCTTTTTTCCTATAGACTCATTTGCAAGAAGAGAAACTATAATAGATTTCTCATTTTTTGTTAATATGGATTTATTTTAATCAAATCCAACCCTTCCATAGAATCCAGGACAGTTTACAGTCATTGTCAACATTGTGATTTAAAAAAGAAACTTTTAAACAATAAAGGGTTGTCCAAATTAGCTCTGTTTAAATCAATGCTCAACACTATAAAGAAAATTTGGGGGGGAAATTGTGCTCTATATTGGACTACAATAATATCACGTCTTGAACAAATTGAGATTTTCATGGGAAATCATTTCAGTCTATTTTTAATTCCTGAGTGGATCGTTTTGTTATAATAATCTGTGGTGCCTTTCACGGAAGCCTATGAAAAAAGCTTCCACTTAAAACTGGTATATAAATGACTCATTCATTCTCTGTCTTCTCTCTTCTTTTAATTTGTGTAATTTCAATCTCTTGGTGACAGCCTAGTAATTACATTCAAATAGCAACTTACATCTCTTGACATTTGCCCTCCAAACCAAACCCAGAACCATAACCTGAGACAGATTTATTTCCAATTCTGATTTAGCAAACAAGCCTAAATTACTCTTATAAGGCTGGATGTACTTAGTAAATGATGGTCTTCCTGAAAATGGGACAGGGAAATAAAGCTCTGAGCTCTGGTTCAAAATACTTTCCCTTAAAATGTTCTTGAACTTTTCCAAGTTCTCTGAGTCCCACTGGACCAACATGCAAAAGTTACTGAGAACAGAAGGTAGTCGGAACAAACCTCCTGCGCAAATATTCAAAATTACAGCAATAGCAACCAATGCCTTTATGAGAGGGCAACTACAATGCCAACCTCATTCCAGTAACTAGGAAGAGGGAAAGATGGGGATCAACATACTGGGTTTAAGACCTAATATATTTGTACTCTACATCATGAGTTGGAGAGTTTCTAACCTATGTGGTGAGTCCTAAGAAATTCTGTAACTTCTGAAAGATCTCCACATTTTGATCAGATTGTCCCAAAGATGCTTTTTCGGGAGGCAACTGGACTTTCTTGTTTTGTTTTTTTTTTCTTTTGAAGACATTTTGCTTCTGCAGGCTAACTCACAAGTGTCAATCCCATTTATTGCTATTTACAGTCCACAAAGTGCTTCTGGCTGTCATAAAATGTTATGTCACTTAGTCCCCTCACCTCAGATTCATTCTGGGCACTTGAAACTGGTTTGCCTTAATGACAGTTTGCAGAGTCCGTCAACCATGTGATTACAATTTGAAATGTTTTTTGCCAGTTTCTGGCAAAAACAACACCACCACCTATTCAGAAGAATTGGTTAAATTTACAAATACCGTATTTTCCGGGGTATAAGACGACTTTCTAACATGCAAAAATCTTCTCAAAAGTTGGGGGTCGTCTTATACGCCGGGTGTCGGTCTCCTGTAACCAGGCAGACCAGTCCGAAAGGCTTTGAGGAGCCTTAAATGGCTCTAAGGAGCCAAGCTGAATTGCCTGCTGAGTTGCCGCTAATCAGCTGAGTTACACACAAGCCCCCTGTAAAAGGGAAAAACTTCCCTTTTACACAATGCTGGCAATCCCAGCTGAGTTGCCTGATTAGCAGGCAACTGAGCTGAGATCGCCAGAGTTTGGATGGCCAAGCCCCGTTTAAAAGGGAAAAACGTCCCTTTTACACCACGCTGGCCATCCCAGCTGCTAATTTTTGCCTGCTAATTGGTAGTAGCAAAAATTCGCCCGCCCCCCCCCCCCGCCCTCCAGCTTGCTTACCTTAGCTGCTAGCAGCAACGCTTGGCTTGCCTTGCCTGCAATCCATTGCATCAGCAAGCAACTAAATCTCCCTGCCTGCTTGATTGCAGGCAGGGAGATTTGTGGACTTCAACTCCCAGAATTACTCAGCCAGCAAAGCAAAGCTGGCTGAGGAATTCTGGGAGTTGAAGTCTACAAGTCTTACAGTTGCCAAAGTTGCAGACCCCTGTTCTATTGGGTAAGGTTTTTTCCCCTTTGGGAGCTTTAAAAAAAATAGTTAATTGGGGGGTGAGGGTTAGTTGTTCTTTTTTAAACCTAGCCATTTAAAGGCTAGATCTAAGTTTTAGGCTAGGAAGTTTTAAATTTAGCTTTCATATAAAAATAATAAAAATAAAAATAATAAAAATAATAAAAATAATAAAAATAATAAAAATAATATAATATTTGTGCAGCTTTCTGAGATTTAGTGTGTTTCTGTAGTATTTCACTCTAAGTACACAAACGCACAAAATATCACAAAGCTGTATGTGGAATTTTGTGTGTGTAAAGTGTGAAAGTTGTTTTTTTGGGCTTTTTGTGGCTGTGTGAGGTCCCTGCTTGTTGCAGGGGCCATTTTGGGTCTAGCATAGCTGCTTTTACATTGTGGGTGAGCCGGTTGATGTTTTTTAATTTTTATTTGGTGTGCGTTGGAAGAGAGGTCGTCTTATACAGCAAGTATAGCCCAAACCCTATATTTTTACAGGAAAAATCAGGGGTCGTCTTATACGCCCAGTCGTCTTATACGCCGGAAAATACGGTACATTATTTGCTTAACAAACTGTGAAACTCGACCATGTGATTATAATTTGCAATGTTTTTTGCCAGTTTCTGGCAAAAACAACACCACCACCCATTCAGAAGAATTGGTTAAATTTACAAATACATTATTTGCTTAACAACTATGAAATCACTTAATGACCATCACAAAAAAAATGTCATAAAATTGGGTTTGGTCAAGTGAGGGCCCCGAGATTTATGTTAAATCAGGTCCCAATTGGGGTTGTATTATCTGTCTTGTATTAAATCCTATTTTGCCTTATAAAATTAATAACCTCTATTCAAATGGGGGTTGTTGTTTTTTTGCAAATGTGGGAAGCATCAAAAAATTTACGAAGTTACGTTGCCAGAAGCAAAAAATTGCTTAAGTGCCTACCTAGTGGTCAGAAATCTTTTGAACCCCCAATGACCATCATCATACAATCCTGCAAAAGGCCCAGCTGCAAATTACCCATATTCAAAAGATTCTGCATCTCTCAAAGATTCTCCTGCTGAAATATTCCAAGATCTTATGTGAGAAAATGGGGAAAAAATCATGCATTTTCATTTGAGATTTCAGGATTCTTCTGCTAGGTATCATTAAACTTCAGTGTTCTCTCTTGTGTGAGATTTCAAGCAATTTTTGGTGCTGAGCTTTCAGGAACCGTCAGGAGAACTGATTAGGTTTTAAAGTTTTGCCAATATTTAATAACGTCCCAAGTCTCTGTAGCAGGGGTGAAATCCAGCAGGTTCTGACAGGTTCTGGAGAACAGGTACTGTAAATTTTGAGCAGTTCAAAGAACCAGTAGCAGAAATTTTGAGTAATTCAGAGAACCAGCAAATACTACCTCTGGCTGGCCCAGAGTGGGGTAGGAATGGAGATTTTGCAATATCCTTCCACTAGGCGTGAGGAGGGAATGGGGATTTTGCAGTATCCTTCCCCTGCCATGCCCACCAAGCCATGCAGAATCAATAGTAAAAAAAAAATGGATTTCACCACTGCTCTGTTATGTGAGGTCTTTTCAGTGTCATTGCAACTTCAAATAGTAATTAAATGAATGATTGCAAATCAAGTATAACCTGTACTTGCATAAGGTCTTTTTACTTTTAAACTTTCCGCTGCCTTGAAATGATGCTGAGAACTATTAAATTGCATGGTCCTGTGTTTCCAGACAGGGAGATCATCCCTTCCCTGCAGAGAAGGAATCTTATTTTCCAATTTATTTTTTGATTCCCACCTGTCAGGTTCTTGAAGTCGCATTCATTCAATTAAAATACCTTATTTTATGATTGCCTGACTGGCCTCCACAGTTAATTGCTTAATGCTGCTCTAATCCTTCAAGAGAAATGCTTCCAAATATATGGGGCTGTGCAAAACAGTCATATCTTTGAATCGATGAAGTAGTCGGATCTTTCTCTAGCTCCACAACATTAATTCCTAAACTACTTCAGGTTGCTTTTGAGGTTTCACCTTTGAACCATGGATGTGTAAGAGAAAAACTTTCGATTGGTCCGAAACGCCTCTGAAAAAAGAATGTGTAGCAAATCTAGAACGATCTAAAAAATGCATTTCCTGATAGGTTCAATATCAAGTTAGAAATTATTTAAACACACACACACACAGAGACATACACACACACCAGGGAAGGAAGAATTGTTTCCATTTTTTTGTTTGTGCAGACACGAGCCTCATTATTTTGGACAGGTAATACTTATGGAAGACTGTTCTAGTCCCACCTTAGGCACAAAGCCAGCTTTGTGTCTAAGGTGGGACTGAGAGAGGGTGACCTTGGGCCAATCACCCTCTCTCAGACCTAGAGTAGTGGCCAAAATTATGGAAACCTGGATGAGCCTGGATAGCTTAATGAGCCTGGATAGCTCAACAGACTAAAAAAGCCTGTTATTAACATTCAGCTGTCTGCAATTATTGCAAGTTCGAATCTCACCAGACTCAAGGTTGACTCAGCCTTCCATCCTTTCTAAGGCAGGTAAATTGAGGACCCAGTTTGTCGGGGCAATAAGCTGACTTTGTATAAAATATACAAAAGTATGAAGGCTATTGCTTAACGCATTGTAAGCCGCCCTGAGTCTCTGGAGAAGGGCGGCATATAAATCTAATTTAAAAAAAAAAAACTTTTCGGAATAGTGTATTTTCTAAAACTAACTAATAATACCACTTTTTTTTTAGTAATACCATAAACTTATATATCAATGGAAAGATAATTTAATCAAGAATGGAATGCAATAACATTTATGAAGGATTTGCTATTAGAATAGCATTTACAGTATAAAGAAGAAAAGTGAAACACGTAGAAAAAATGAGATATACAAAAATTATCACGTCAGTTAATACTTAGTTGGGTAAATCTTTAGCATGAATTACAGCCTTACAACGTCTTCCCATGGAGTGAACCAAATCTTTTAGTTCTGCAGCTGTTATCATGTGAAACCAAGATTGAATGATTGCTTCTATTAACTGGGTTTTATTGCTGGGTCACTTCTGACTGACAAGTTTCTTTAGTTGGCTCCATAGATTTTACATTGGGTTAAGGCAGTGGTTAATTCTGAACCGGTTTGGCACTGGTTTGCTGGCCGCGCATGTGCGCCACGCGCCAAAAGGAGGCTTGGGAAGGTAAGTAGAACAGTGAGGGGGGAATCAGCTGCACAACTTAGCAAAGCTAAACCCCGCAGCACAGCTTATTATCGGAAAAATGTGTTCAGAGGAACTGGTAGCTTTTCTTTACTATTGGTTTGCCCGAACTGGAGCGAACCAATAGCATTTCACCCCTGGGTTAAGGTCTGAGCTATTCTCAGGCCATTCCAGCAGTAGAATATGATTATCTTGAAACTCCCCCCCCCCAAAAAAAAGTGGTGTTATTAGCCATCAAACATCAAAAATACACTTTTCCCAAAAGGTTTCCACAATTTTGGCCACTAGTGTAGGAAGGAGGCTATGGCAAACCACTTTAATGGCACTGAAAAAAGTGACCTATGACCTTTTCCTCACATGACCCTTGCAGTCACATGACCCTTGTGGTCACATGACCAAAATTGGGGCTCAAAACAACTGCCCTGTATTTATGATGGTTGCAGTGTCCCAGGGACAGGTGCTCACCTTTTGCAACTTTCTGACAAGCAATCAATGGGGAAGCCAGATCAACTGAAAAACCATGGTACTAATTTAACACCTTGCAGCGATTCAGTTAATAACTGTGACAAGAAAGATTGTAAGTTGGGGCAAAATTCACATAAAAACTGTTTCACTTAGCAACCGAAAGGTTTGGCTCAATGTTGTCGTAAGTAAAGGACTACCTGTAATATTCCTTACCATGCTTGAACAGAGTGATAGTGTCAGCTCGCAAAGCATCCCTGGCCTGCTCTCGAGGCCAGGGGAGATGGGAAACTGGCGAAACTGCACAGCAGCAAAAAACAGATGCACATTCCACACTTATCTCCCTCAAGGCTATATCCCAGGGATACCTGCAGCAGTCGAAGGGGAGTAACCTCTACAACCCATGAAATTGCTCCGTTGGCGAATGTGATTGATGACACATTCGCCACGGAATGTGGGGGGGAGGGGGAAACAGGGTCATAATTGGAGCATAAATTATAGAGAGTCAGAGCTGGCTTCATTTAGGAACCTGCTGACATGAAACTCCTAATAAAAACCTGGATTTCCTTTGAAGCTTGGCTCAAGACTCGAGATTTAATTAGGGCATCCGTCGGAACTCTGACAGCTAGAGTAAGATTTTTAAACCAGTTCAATTTTTGGCTTAATCCAAACTTAGGAAACATGAGAAAAGATGTCACTGAATGGTTTTCTATGGTTTATATTAAATTCTATGGTGTAAGTAACCAACAGAGAAGCAACAAGCTATAAATAAAATAAATTAAGCAGAGATTCATGAGGCTTTCTAGTTAAAAAAAAAATATTTCCTGTAGCATTTCGTGTAGCCATGTTTCAAAACGTGGCATATTCTTCCTGAATTATACCTTGAAAGAGAGCAACAAATCCTTGTGCATTAATCTTTTTGCAATACTGTTTCAACCTGCACTAAATTCTGTAGGCCATATGCAAAAATCTAGAATAACACTGTGCAATCAATTGTGCCCCATTTCATGTATTTATTTTCTTTCTTTTCCCCACTTAAATATCTTAGAATTGGCAGTTAACTACTGCACATAGATGGACTGAAACTGTGTTAAATACCTCTGTGATTAAAAAAAAAACCCTTGCAAAAAATGATCTGAGATTTTATTCCTTGTCACACTTACATTGGCTTATTACCAACACTGTAGTTTATCCTATTTGTTTCCTTATTCAGTCTTCTGGAAACTGGGATGGAAGCCTTTTTCATAAAAATATGAATCTCCATGTTTAGAAATTTGAAATAGGGGCTCCTTCAAATTGGATAATAAAGTGTGCCACAAAGCTGGGTTAAATGCATAATTGGGATTAAAAAAATCAGTATGTTTGTAGTTGTTAATAGTTCTTTTTGAAGTTTTATATGGAAGCAGCCTTCCAATAGATTGGGCTCTCTTTCATTATTATTTTATAATAATTATGTCTAGCTCATCTTCGGACATAAGTTTGTTGCATAGTTTAGTTGCCCATTTTTCAACCAATTGGGTCTTTCCTCTTCCTATTGTTCTCTTCCTCATCTTTCTCTATATTTTTTTCTTTCCTAATTACCCATAGAAAGAGTGAAAGATGTTAGAGGAGCTGTAACAACTACTCCTGCTATACACAGTCTCAGTAGTTGTCTTGAGAGGATCATTGGATCATTAATACCACATTATACGAACTGTCCCCTATCTGCCAGTCTTCTTCAGCTGTATGGTAGTAGTACTTGTTGCCAGCTAATTATTTTGTAATGCTGAAATCTTAATTCAGATCTTTTAAGCATGTGATCTATAATCCAGACTGTAACATTTTACCCTAACGTTATCCTCTACTTTATCACACAGGACTTTTCCAAAGAGCGATAGCTCAAAGTGGAACAGCTCTTTCCAGCTGGGCAGTCAGTTTTCAGCCTGCCAAATATGCCAGGATGTTGGCAACAAAAGTTGGTTGCAATGTATCGGACACTGTAGAACTAGTAGAATGTCTACAGAAGAAGCCGTATAGAGAACTTGTTGATCAGGATATTCAGCCAGCCCGATACCACATAGCCTTTGGTCCAGTTATTGATGGGGATGTGATACCAGATGACCCTCAGATACTGATGGAACAAGGAGAATTCCTCAATTATGACATAATGTTGGGTGTTAACCAAGGAGAAGGGCTCAAATTTGTGGAAAACATTGTTGACAGTGAAGATGGCATATCTGCTAGTGATTTTGACTTTGCTGTCTCAAACTTTGTCGATAACTTATATGGGTACCCGGAAGGCAAAGACATCTTGAGAGAAACTATTAAATTTATGTATACGGATTGGGCAGACAGACACAATCCTGAAACAAGAAGAAAAACACTCTTGGCTTTATTTACTGATCACCAGTGGGTTGCACCAGCAGTGGCTACCGCTGATCTTCATTCAAACTTCGGATCGCCTACATATTTTTATGCCTTCTATCACCATTGCCAAACAGACCAGGTTCCTGCATGGGCAGATGCTGCTCATGGAGATGAAGTTCCGTATGTATTAGGAATTCCCATGATTGGTCCCACTGAATTGTTTCCTTGTAATTTTTCAAAAAATGACATCATGCTAAGTGCGGTAGTGATGACATATTGGACAAACTTTGCAAAGACTGGGTAAGTCCTGGAGGAGTACCTAGATGTTAATGTAGATCAAGAACTAATCAACAAAATCACAGTTCCCCATCACACCATACAACATTGCAGAGAAATAAATATATATACTGGTAGTCTCCGACTTACAACAGTTCATTTAGTGATTGTTCAAAGTTATGAC
The DNA here is from genome assembly GCA_030761175.1 of Masticophis lateralis. NCBI lineage: Eukaryota > Metazoa > Chordata > Lepidosauria > Squamata > Colubridae > Masticophis > Masticophis lateralis. The sequence continues at coordinate 15,427,862 of JAUDYJ010000005.1, read as the reverse complement.
GACACTGAAAAAAAGTGATCCATGACCCATTTTCACCCTTACGAATATTGCAGCATCTCCATGGTCATGTGATAAAAATTAAAACGCTTGGCAACTGGCATGTATTTATGACGGTTGCAGTGTCCCGGGGTCATGTGAACACCTTTTGCGACATTCTGACAAGCAAAGTCAACAGGGAAACCAGATTTACTCAACAAGCGTGTTACTAACTTAATAACTGCAGTGTGTCAGGTTTCGAAGTCGTCTTGAATAAATTACATTTCAAACAAAGTCTTTGAAAAAAACCTCTAATTTATTAAGCACGCATGTTCTATCTCTGACTCATTGGCCATCTTCCCGGTCACTCTGCCCCAATCTACTGCTCTCCTCAAAGGAATTTCCCCCCTCCCATCCCATCTCCTAGGTGATATTCTACCCAGTGAAAATAAGTAGATGAAGGGTCAAATGTCTCTTTCCAGATGCCTCTGCTTCTTCTTCTTATGTCAGCATTGGAGTTAAGTGCAGCGTGAAATGCTGACACAGTGATTGGCTTAATAATTGTGTCACGGAAGGTCATAAAATGGGCAAAACTCATTTAGCAACATAAATTTTAGGCTCAGTTGTGGTTGTAAGTCGAGGACTACCTGTATGTGTAGGTTGTTAAAGAAGGACAGTGTGGAAATTGAAACATGGACATTTTTTTAAAAAAAATTGATTTATATGCCACCCTTCTCCGAAGACTCAGAGCGGCTTACAATGCGTTAAACAGTAGCCTTCATGCTCTTATATATTTATACAAAGTCAGCTTATTGCCCCCACAGACTGGGTCCTCATTTTACCTACCTTAGAAAGGATGGAAGGCTGAGTCAACCTTGAGCCTGGTGAGATTCGAACTTACAGTAATTGCAGATAGCTGATGTTAATCACAGTACTTTAGTCTGCTGAGCCACTAGACCCTTTTAAATAGTTTTGGAGAAATTATAATGAACCAGGACAACTCTCAGAAACTAATGCAGATATTCCCACAAGCACTAGCACACACTGGAGGGAAAAACTATTTCTAATGAAGGATCATTAAAATTTACAGATGATTGAATTTTAATGCTCTGGCCATTTTCTCTCGTCTAGAAAAACTCCTTGTTTTTCTGCTTCAGGCAGAAAGGAGTAAGAGACAGATGTTTGAGAAAGGTGGTTAGATCTCACTTGAAGGAATTCTAGCAAGATCTGATGGTAAATAACCCATCATGTACCAGTGAATATAAAGGGACAATTTGCACTGAATTGATTAATGCATAGATAACGTATCTGCAGCAGCACTGAGACAAGTGAGCAAATAACCCTGCATTGTAAAGTGATTGCAGGGATTACAATGAGTTGATCAATTCAGAATCTTGGAATATTCTGAAAATCCTTCTTGCAGTTATAGGATTGCTAGCAGGTAGCATGAAAATAATTGGCTGATCTATGGCTGCAAACACAACAAATTGCTACTGCACTTAATGTAACATTATTTAAAATGTTTTTTTTTTAAAAAAAAGTATTTTAGATGGATTATTAATGAAAGGTTGGGTAAAGGGAAATTTTCATCTTCAAAACTATTATCTTCATCAAAATTAGCTCCAGGAAAGAAAGAAATACAAACAAACAAGCCAAGGATGGGAATTGGCTTTATGGTATATCTTGCTAAACCAGAGATATGAAAGAAGTCTAACTTGTAGAGGTACATACTGTATATTTGGAGAATGTTTACAAACGCACAAATATAATTTTTGCATTAAAAAAATACCGATGGCTTAAAATATACTTTCGTGGAAATAAGCAGGTAAAAACAATTGCAGAATTTGTTAAATAACTTGAATTAAAATGGTCAGACTTGGCTAATATACAATGTGCACTGTAGACTGGATTTAGACCGCATTCAATTTCCACTAGAGATATCTAATTAGCTATTATAGAAACTTGTTTGAACCTTGATTTTGCTAATGCAATATTATATTATTGTACTCTTAGATTATTGTTGTGAAGCCGATAATAATGATAATGATGATGATAATGATGATAATGATGATATGATGATGAACATGATATAATGAAACCTGAACTGGGTCTTTTCATTATATTCTTCTCTGTGCTTAGGTAAAATTGGATCTAGATTTAAAATACTTAAGATATTCCAACTAATGAGCTTTAATTTAGCAGTAAATGTAGTTCCATCAATTGCATGCAGTCTATTCTTAATATGACTAAGGCTGAATGTTAGTCATATTCTTAATTCATCCTAATTTAAGACTGTGCTTTGTGAGATGTTCTGCTAAGCAGGTAAAAATACGTTTAAAAGAAATACCAATTTTCAAAAAAGCTTGACATTTCCCGTTTTCCTCCTAGGGATCCCAATCAACCAGTTCCACAAGATACTAAGTTCATTCACACAAAACCTAATCGTTTTGAGGAGGTAGCATGGACCAGATACTCTCAAAAAGATCAACTTTATCTTCACATTGGATTAAAACCACGCGTGAAGGAACATTACAGAGCGAACAAGGTGAACCTGTGGTTGGAACTAGTACCTCACCTGCACAATCTTAATGACATTTCACAGTATACCTCTACAACAACTAAAGTGCCATCAACTGATATTACTTTCAGGCCAACCCGGAAAAATTTGGTACCTGTAACATCAGCTTTTCCTACAGCCAAGCAAGATGATCCCAAACAACCACCGAGTCTAATTTCAGGAGATCAAAGAGACTATTCCACGGAGTTGAGTGTCACCATTGCTGTGGGGGCATCCTTGCTGTTCTTGAACATTTTAGCCTTTGCAGCATTATACTACAAAAAGGACAAGCGGAGACATGATGTCCATCGGAGATGTAGTCCTCAGCGTACAACTGCCAATGATCTCACCCACGCACAAGAAGAGGAAATAATGTCCCTCCAAATGAAGCACAGTGACTTGGGTCATGAATGTGAATCCATTCATCCACACGAGGTGGTTCTTCGGACCGCCTGCCCCCCAGACTACACACTAGCTATGAGAAGGTCACCTGATGATATTCCTTTAATGACCCCCAACACGATTACAATGATTCCAAACACTATACCTGGGATTCAACCCTTACACACATTTAATACATTTACCGGTGGACAGAACAGCACTCTGCCACATCCACATCCTCATTCACATTCAACAACTAGGGTATAGCCAAACAAGAGGATATGAACTTTTATTTTTGGGGTGGATTCCAGTGGGTTATAATTGCTGAAGACTTAACTTGGCTTTCAACCCTACAAGACTCTTATTATTTAAATTTGGAGGAATATTATGTGAATATACATATCGAGAACTCGAGGGAGTTGGGAAAAAAATGAATTGTACATATATACAAATGAACTTTAAAAAAAAGAGAAAGCATAACTTTAGCAATTGCTTGAAGCAATTGTCTTGAATGGTACTTTTTACATTCACACTCTTATTAATTTTTTTGAGGGTTTAAGTTACATGACGGAATTAGGCACGTGCAACACAGGAGTGGGAGAGAAACGACAACTGAAAATTTTTTAAAAAGTTCTATAAATATGCACAAGGGACACATTGATGGAATGTCACATCATTTGCACCGGTTTTTATTTGGAACTGTTTTCTTGTGTAGACCATATTTATACCTTTGAATCGGTATCCAAAGCATCAGAGCTGTTCAAGGCCTTAGAAACAGGCTCATGTGCTGAGATCTGCCAGTTTTTTTGTTTTTGTTTTTGTTTTTGTTTTCTAAAGTAACCATGTTCTGGAAATCTGGCAGCTTCAACATTATCACACAAGTGCTGTCGGTATAAACATTATGGGAATAAAGGAACTGAATATTTTTTTCGCACAACGTGCATGATAATTTATTATGCTTGGTGGGTGTGCTGCTGATTAAGCTGTCATTAAAATCTTCTCTCATGTCATTGGAGTGTCCAACAGAAACTTATTTCCTTGATTGGCCTAATTGAAGGAAGGTTTGTTTTCTAGGGGGAAAAAAAAGAAAAGAAATTGTAGGTAAACCCCTGCCTTCCATTAATGGAGGTCTCTGCAGTACCTTCTAGAGAGACTTGATGGTACAAGTCAGTTTTTCCCAACGTAATATCCTCCAGATGTGTTGGGTTTATTTTTGGTAGAAAATTGACAGTGAAATCCAAGCTATCTGATGGGCAGCATGTTGAGAAAATCTCCTCTAAGGGTTCAGCAGTGAACTAAATAATGTGAAACATTAATGCAATGGTAAATAAGAATAATCTCTCCCTACTCCATCACCACCATGCTATTAAGTTACTAGGGCATCTTTTGATAAAGTAAGCCCCATTTGGGTCTAGTTTCATTACAATCTCTTCCAAGTACATCAGTATTAGTTCAATGAACAGAACCACATCAAAAGAACAAGGAAGGTTCCAAGATTTATTTGCTAGGAATATGTTGCCAGAGGTAAAAGTGACCTTCTCAAAAATGATCACAACAAATACAACTTTTCTCGTATTCATAAGGCCAATTATATTGCATGAGGACAAATTCACTTAACATGATTTCCGAGTTACTCCCCCCTCCCTTTTTTTTTTTTTTTTGCTTTGTGTATCGTCAGTGAATCACAGAGTATACAAGGAAGGAGGTTCCTGTCCTTTATTAGATACTGCAATTGGAATAATCATGTGGAATAATCTGGAAATGTTTAATTCTGCATCTTGTTTAATATTGTCTGGATCTGAGAACAAACGTAGGCTAAAATGACAGGACAATTTTTCCCCTTTGCCCTTACGGTTACTTTTCAATTTGTTTTTTTTTTGTTTTTTTTTTTAAAAGGTCTGTCGTGGTCATTTAAAAAAAAAAGAAGTTTGTATGTGTAATCATACATTTATATATTAAAAAAAGAGGAAAAAATTAAGATGGACTAAAGAGCACAGCCCTGGTGATTACAGTTTCTCTTTTCCTGTATTATATTTCTATTAGAGTACAGTTATGTGATTTTTATTTTATTTTGCATTTTTTCAAATGACTAGCAATTTTGATAGTTTGTAAGATAATGCGCAGAACTTTCTCTGACAAACTAACTGCAGTAACAGAAAATGTTTCTTTTCAGTTACTCTTTTTCAAGATTGAAAGCTTATTACACATACAACAAATTGTATACAACTTGATGGGGAAAATTCTTTGTACTTCTGGGCCACTGACGCTGGCTCTACTGAGTGAAAAAATAAAAAGCTAATCTGAATAATGAACATTATAATTATTCCAATGCTAAGAGACCTGGTTATCTGCTCATTAAAGAGCTGAAGTGTTTATTGCTGTTTTGTCATTTTTTAAAAAATGAAGTAATGGTAACTGTCTCAGAATAAAGAGTTATTTCTTGAGATCAATCTGGCTTTTGAAGACTTTTGTATGCTTCTACGAGATCAGATATATTTGTATAGACCGCAGCCTATATTTGGATTAAGTTCTCTTTGGGAAATGTTCAAGTTATAAATACATAAATCGTTAGCTGTGATCCGTTGTATACTTACAGGGTAGGATATGTCACCAAACTTTTATAGTGTATAGGATTAGGATCCTTGATTTCCCAATAATATTTCCAAATATTGGCAAAAAAAAAAAAAGTGTTTGCAAATTATTTCACACACACAGACACACACAAGATGGTTTTGAATCATATTTTACTACCACCGCCAGGAAAAAAAAAAGCATTTTTCTACAAAAAGAAAACATTTGATCAAGCATAAATGTTATCAGCAAACCTGGCAAAATACAGGTAGTCCTCGACTTGTGACCACAATTGAGCCCCAACAAATTTCTGTTGTTAAGTGAATTTTGTTCTATTTTATGACCTTTCTTTGCACTGGTTGTTAAGGGAATCACTGCAGTGGTTAAATGAGGAACATGGTTGTTAAATAAATCTGGAAGGTCGCAAAAAGGGGATCACACGACTCCAGGACATTGCAAATGTCATAAATATGAGTCAGTTGCCTAGTAGAACGTGTCAATTTTTTCAACTTTCAATTTCCAAACGTTAAGGGTGCTCAAAACTCATGACATGCTTTGGGGATTGTAAAGATATTTCGGTTACTTTAATGTAATTTAGATGTGCTTGGTAAGTAACGTTGGAAGAAATATTCAGTTGGGGAGATGGATATTTCCAAGTAGGGGAGAAAGACACTAGAAACATGGAGGCTGATTAGAAAGATGGTTTATTGGTGGACAAGACCACCTGGATTTTAGGCCCCGGGCAGCTGACTACATGGAGTAGAGAATGAGTGTTATTTATACCCTCTCTTGGGCCTTGCCCTTGAGCTTCCTACTCCTGTGGCAAGGACAGGTATTCTATTGGTTGCTATCAGACTCCCATGGGGCTATGCAGGAGTCATAGCTAACTTTGTAGGTTTTCTGAGTCAAGCTTGGTTGAAATTTGGACTGATGCAATACAGTTCCTATTGTGGCTGAATGGCTTTGCCCTGAAGGCTAATCCCATCATCCTGGAGCTGAAGGCCTTTAGTCTTGTACATAGGCTGGCTCAGTCCTGCTGGGGCTATTAAGGAAGGTGGAGGCTGCTTTCCAAGAGCATGTTTCTCCTTTAGGGAAATATAATATTCTGTCTTTTATAATATCTCCCAAAATATTTCATTCTTCTAGAGAGGGGTGAGTGCTAACTTTCTACAATAATTACATAAATATTATAACTTCTTAGCATTTTGTTTCATTTGAATACCAAGGGCCCGAATTTTCATCACTGGATTTTGGAGATGCTGCAATGATTATTAAGTGTGAAAATGGTCACGAGTCACTTTTCCAGTGTTGTTGTAACTTTGAATGATCTCTAAATGAACTGTTGTAAGCCGAGAACTACCTGTACATACATACATACATACATACATATGCAAGTTTTGATGCATTCGGGTCTTTTCCCGTGTAAAATTGAGAGTATCTTGGCAACTCGTCATCTTCAGGCTGGTGTCTTCGGCTTTGTGCTTGTGCGAGGAAAGGTGACGAGAAATGACGAGTGAGACCTCGTCAAAACGTTGCCAAGTTTACTCTCACGGGAGTATCTTACACGGGAAAAGACCCAAATACACCAAAATTTGCACATGTTGGGGTAGACCAGGTGTCTCAATAGAAAAACAATCTTTCCCCTGGCTCAAGCTGATTAAGGGAGGAGAACTTGTGGCTCAGAAGGTTAATTCAACTGCCCAAGTTCAATACAGGACGCCCAAGTTCAAATCTAGTAAGGATATGGCTAGCTGATAAAAGCTAAAAAGTTTGAAATAGATCTATACTAGTCTCCCTTTATTTCTTTATGAGCAATATATTCTAAACCTTTCTTTTAGCTGTATTTAAAATTAGTACAGATTAAGATTTATGATCTCAGTGATCAAAATGAATCACCTTTTCGGCTGCCTGTTTCCCCTGTTCCCCCCAGTAGAAGTTAAAACAGGGAAAGTCTTCAAAATTCAAGGTGGTCTATTTGCAATTTCTGCCTGATGTGGTTGTGACTGTGACCTGCCAAATGTAAACCAATAAAAAGAACTGTTTGCCATTGGATAACTATTGTTGAATTGGAAGGTTGTATTTTGAAATAATGGGAGCCAACTAAAAATACATAATATCTCTCTATATATAAAGATGCTAATAAGCTAGAATCACACATTGAAATATATCAGAAAGCATCTTGATGTGGACTTCTTAACATTATTGGTACCAAATGAATGTCTATACTAAGTTCATACCAGACACAAATCTCTTTAGAGACTACAAAAAGTAAAAGAGGAGAGCAACAAAGATGATTAGGGGACTGGAGGCTAAAACATATGAAGAACAGCTGCAGGAATTGGGTATGTCTATTTAATGAAAAGAAGGACTAGGGGTGACAGGATAGCAGTGTTCCAATATCTCAGGGGCTGCCACAAAGAAGAGGGAGTCAAGCTATTCTCCAAAGCACCTGAAGGCAAGACAAGAAGCAAACTAGAACTAAGGAGAAATTTCCTGACAGAACAATTAATCAGTGGAACAACTTGCCCCCAAAGTTGTGGGCGCTCCATCGTTGGAGGTTTTTAAGAAGAGACTAGACAGCCACTTGTCTGGAATGGTATAGGGCAGTGATGGCTAACCTTTTTGGCATCGCATGCCAAAAATGGGAGTGTGGTGGGGTCACAGGCATATGTGTCCACATCCATAATTTTGTGCACCCTGCCCTCCCGTGCTCCCCCTGCTTTTGGCATGTGATGGCACAGTGGGCCCGGTAGGCCCATTTTTTGCTCTCCTCAGGTTCCAGAGCCTTTCTAGGAGCCTGAGGAGAGCAAAAATGGCTCCCCCCCACCCCAGAGGCTCTGTGGAGGCCAGAAACAGTGTTTTTCCTGACTTCTGATGGGCCCAGAAGGTCTGAAAATCAACTGGCTGGCACATGCATGCATGCCGCAGCTGAGCTCGCGTGTGCACCGATAAGGCTCTGAGTGCCACCTGTGGCACCCATGCCATAGGTTCGCCATCACGGGTATAGGGGAATGATGGCTAACGTTTTCCAGACTGAATGCACAAATCAGGTGGGCATGGGCACAAATCCACGCATGCATGCCCGAACCTCCAAAAGGAATGTGGGTGTGGCCCCCTGCATGCGCCCTGCCCCCCATGCATGCACATGTGGCCCCCCACACATGGCCTACCCCCAATGCATGCATGGCAGAGACTCAAAGTTCAGCTGGCCAGTGGGAGGCATACATGCATGTGCGATGGAGCTGAACCAGAGTGGGGGCTGCATGCCACCTGTAGCACACATGCCATAGGTTCACCATCACAGGTAGAGGGTTTCCTGCCTGAGCAGGGGGTTGGATTAGAAGACCTACAAGGTCCCTTCCAACTCTATTATTCTATTCTATTCTGTTCTGTTCTTTTCTATTTATTCTAGTCTAGTCTATAGCTTTTTCTATATATACCTGGTCTTTGGGTGTCAAGTAAATTTTGTTATATGTGTATACTGTGTATACACATACAGTGACAATAAAGTTTATTTATTTATTTATTTATTTGTACGGTCCCTGGTTTAGTTAAACATAGATACATCTGAGTACGATGCCATACTCAACCTATGATTTGGGCGGGGACTCTATCCATCAATCATTGCATTATAATAGAAGGCTGGAAATACTCAACTCTGAATTATGCCAGAGAATTTACTGCTTAATAGTAAATAGCAATATAACAAAAGAGAACATGATTGAAAACACGGGGCATAATCTCATCAAGTTATTTTCAATTATAAAACTTATTTCCTGTGAGTACCGCTCGGTTCTTTGTATTGTTTCCTCCCAAATTCCAGCATAAAGTTCCCAGCAAGTCTATCAAAAGCTGAGTGTGTTCTTGAACCATATCCCTGCATACATAAAATTATAAGTTGGATAGCTTTTTTAATTTTTTTTTTTCACAAAGTCAGGGAGGGCTACAATTTCTCATTCCGGTCCTGCATACTTGGCCGTGGAAGGCAATAGTCATATTTCAGATGGAGAGGCTCAGTTTGGAATCCCATTCTAACACATAAGTAGACATGTTGATGAACTGATTTTGATGAAGTGAAGATGTATCTCACAGATCTACAAAGTGATGAGGAATGCAAACACCATTATGAATGAAAGAAAAAACATGATTATGAACATGCAAAGTTGTAGAAACCACCAGGAGTGGTTGTGTGCAACAGGAGAACTCCATTATATATAGCACAGAAATTAAAGCCATAACCCCTCCATAAAAAACCCATTACAGTATTTTTTGCTATTTCCATTTTATATATTTATTTATTTATTAAATTTATATGATCCCACCTTACAAAGTGACTCTTGTTAGTTACTATTCCTATTGATTCAAAAGAGTAGAATGTCGTACATAAAGTATACAGTTTTGAAACTTCTAAACCAGCATTTAAACATAAATCAACTTGAAACATAAACAGGTGAGAAATAATTCGAAAAATGTAACACAAGAGATATTTGGATATGATTTTCCACTTCCTTTTTGAAACCTAGACATTCAGAAAATTAAATTGAAAGTGATACCATTTTCTTTCATGCGTATTTCTACAACCCAAGGTTTGAAACAGACCAAAGGTAGTTTATGGTTAGCATTTCACGTCATACCTCTTTTCTTCATATGACTATGCACACATACAATTTTGCACTTATTGAAGAGGAAAAAATAATGCATTTCCAAGAGAAAAATAAGGCTGAAATAATAGACTGATTCCTCATACGTTATCCATTTTCCTAATGCATCTGGAAAATGTTGACCATTCAGAGAATACGTCTGCAAGACATTTGATGGAATACGACTCAAGGAAAGAAAATCACTCCTTTCCTTACTTCTGATGACAGGTAACAGGTAACAGTAACAGAGTTGGAAAGGACCTTGGAGGTCATCTAGTCCAACTCCCTGCTCATACAGGAGACCTGTACTAAGGATTCGAACCACCGAACTGACAACCTTTCTGATCGACACGCTCAGGTATCTCAGTGTCTCCCAAATCAGACCAAGTGTCATATTGTCAGTGCAATGCAGTCTTAAAGACTGGTACTCTCCATTCTGCCCTTCAAATGCTCATTGGATTCTATTTCTCCAATCATAAATTCCAGTTAAATCACTTTACCTACATTGTTGTTGATGGAGACTGTGAATAAAATAAAGGATTAAGACAGAGCTATAATTTTAAACATGGTGGAAACACTAGCATCTTTGCTGGTCTATGTGTTTTGCTGTTCTAATGTTCTGAAATTATTTGCATGAAAACGATGGGCTAGCCCATTTATGCAATTGCTATGGCGGATACATGCTGCAGATGGAAACAGCAATACTGTGTTTCCTAAAGCTGAATGTGTGATTGAGTAGTGCTGTTTTCTGAAAAGTAACATGTTTGCTGAAATTATTTTTGAAGGAGCCCTGGTGGTGCAGTGGTTAGAATGCAGTATTGCGTGCAAATTCTGCCCACAGCCTTGAGTTTGATCCTGATGGGTTTCAAGGTTGACTCAGTCTTCCATCCTTCTGAGGTCAGTAAAATGAGGACCCGGATTGTTAGGAGAAATAGGGTGACATTGTAAACCATCCAGAGTGTGCTATAAATCACAATGGGGTAGGTATATACATCTAAGTGTTAATGCAATTGCTGTTCTAAAATTAAAGTTCTAGAAAGTGAGTGAACCTAATATATTTTCTTTTCAGAAGATAGATTTGCTTGACATATTAAGGCATAAAATTGTGAGCTGCATTCTAATCTAATGCATTGGGGGAGCCGACCCTGTGTTTATGACTTGATGCATTGTATGAAATTGGTTGATTCCCTAAACCATCAAGGAGTTAACTCTGACTATGTCATGGAAACAAAACTATGGTGCTACAGCTATGGGTTATCTGATGAAATTAGATAAGACTAAAAAAGGAAAGCCTGCTACATCTGAGCTGATGTCTACCAACTTGGGCAAGTTTAATAGATTTAACAGATTAACAGAGTTGGAAGGGACTTTTATAGGTCATCTAGTCCAACCCCCCACTCAACAAGAGACCCTATACCATTTCTGACAAATGGCAATCCAATCTTTTCTTGAAAGTCTCAAGTGATGAAGCTCCCACAACTTCCGAAGTAAAACTGTTCCATTGGTTGATGATTCTCACTGTCAGATTCTCACTGTCAGATTCTCACTGTCCTCATTTCTAGGTTGAGTCTCTCCTTGGTCAGTTTCCATGCATTATTCCTTGTCTGGCCTTCAGGTGCTTTGGAAAACAGGTTGACCCCCTCCTCTCAGTGGCAGAACCTCAAATAATGGAACACTGCTATCATGTCTCCCCTGGTCCTTCTCTTCACTAGACTAGCCATGCCCAGTTCCTCCAACTGTTCATTGTATGTTTTAGCCTCCAGTTCACAAATCATCTTGCTTTTCTTTGCACTCTTTCTAGTGTCTCAACATTTTTTTTTTTATAGTGTGGTGACCAAAACTGGATGCAGTACTCTAGGTGTGGTCTTACTAGGGCTTTATAGAGTGGTAGTAGTACTCACTTGATCTTGATTGTATTCCTCTGTTAATGCAATTTAGGATTGCATTGGTTTTTTTTATCTGCCGCTGCACACTCCTGGCTCATATTTAGCTGATTGTTTGCTTGTTTATTTGATTTATATACTTATATACTTACTTATACAATATATTTATATATTGTAAATATATAAAGACTCCAAGATCCAAGATCCCTCTCACAGTCTCCACTAAGACTCCAAGATCCCTCTCACAGTCACTGCTATTAAGCCTGACTTCCCCCAGTTCATATGTGTACTTTTGTTTTTTCTTACCTAAGTGTAAGACTTTACTTTTGTCTACACTGAATTTCATTTTGTTAGATAGGGCCCAGTGTTCAAGTGTCAAAATCCATCTGGATCTTGGGCCTATCTTCTAGGGTGTTAGCTATTCCTGCCAGCTTAATATGATCTGCAAATTTGGTGAGATTGCAATCAATTGATGAGCAATGTCTCATGGCTAACAACCACAATGACTTTTATGCTTTAATGGGTGGTTGCTTGACATCTGGATAGATAAAGACTAGTCCAAATATAGTCAGTTTGATATGAATCTGCATCTCACATCTTAACCATTAATCACTATCTCATTTTTAAAAAATACTGTACTGGAAAACCAGTTGAAGGGATATGGAGGCATAATTCAACACATAACAGTTAGCGACTCCGCAAAAGAGCCTTAGATTTATATTGCAGACAAAGTCTTGCAAAATAAGATGTTAAAAGCTTTGTATTCTAAATGAATTATCTAGAAAGGTTGAAGTCAAAATTAAAGATACTATCTAGGAGAAACATTGCAATATAAAAGACAACATGCATTGAAACTCCATTTAGAAACATGACCTGACAGCCTGATTTATTTTGTTCTACCCTAGCCTGTTTCATCCAGATTTTCTGCTTGGGAGCTTAATGCACCTGTGCATCCTAAAATCCTTTAAAACTGGCTCAGGCCAATCCCACCATTTGAGGAATATTCTGGAGAACTGTGGGACATTCTTTTTTCTTTTCTAAGCCACACTGATCCAGACATTTAGGGGTGTGACAATGGTATTCTGGAAGTTAATCTTCTGAATAATGATTTAAAATGCACCAAAATGGTATTTTGGAATTAGACCATAGTTCTCAATGTCTGTTGGCTTATATGAAACCACCAGAAGCATTATTTATTTATTTATTTATTTATTTATTAGATTTGTATACCGCCCTTCTCCTTACGGACTCAGGGCGGTGAACAGCCAAAATAAAAATCAATACATAAAAGTTAAAACTTAAAACACATATACATTAGGCTGAGAATTAAAACCAAATAAATATTAAAATGCGACGACGCTACAAACATTAAAAATTTTAAAATTTTAAAAATTCTAAAAATGCGGCAGGGATCAGGCTAAACCGGCAAGTTGAAAAAGATGCGTCTTCAGGGCCCGACGAAATGTCCGGAGGTCGGAGATAATTCTCAATTCTGGAGGAAGATCATTCCAGAGGGTGGGGGCTGCCACAGAGAAGGCTCTCCCCCTGGGGGTCGCCAGCCGGCATTGTCTGGCTGACGGCACCCTGAGGAGGCCCACTCTGTGGGAGCGAACCGGCCGGTGGGAGGCAATTGGCGGCAGAAGGCGGTCCCGTAAGTACCCGGGTCCTAAGCCATGGAGCGCTTTAAAGGTCATTACCAACACCTTGAAACGCACCCGGAACTCCACCGGCAACCAATGCAGCTCGCGCAGGAGAGGTGTAACGTGGGAGCGCCCCGATGCTCCCATAATTCCCCGCGCGGCCGCATTCTGTACCAGTTGGAGCCTCCGGGTGCACCCCAAGGGGAGCCCCATGTAGAGAGCATTGCAGTAATCCAGGCGAGAGGTGACGAGTGCCTGAGTGACTGTGCGCAGGGAGTCCCGATCTAGAAAGGGCCGCAGCTGGCGTATCAGGCGAACCTGATAGAAAGCCCCCCTGGCCACAGCTGTCGTATGATCCTCCAAGGACAGCCGTGGGTCCAGGAGGACGCCCAAGTTGCGCACCCTTTCCGTGGGGGCCAATGATTCGCCCCCAATAACCAGCGATGGTGTCAGCTGGCTATATCGGGACGCCGGCAGCCACAGCCACTCGGTCTTGGAGGGGTTGAGACGAAGCCTGTTTCTCCCCATCCAGACCCGCACGGCTTCAAGGCACTGGGACATCACTTCCACGGCATCGTTGGGGTGGTCTGGGGTGGAGATGTACAGCTGAGTATCATCAGCGTACTGATGGAACTCCACCCCAAAACCACGGATGATCTCACCCAGCGGCTTCACATAAATGTTGAACAGGAGGGGCGAGAGGACCGACCCTTGCGGCACCCCACACACTAGGCGCCTCGGGGTCGACCGCTGCCCCCCTGTCAACACTGATTGCGACCGGTCAGAGAGGTAGGAGGAGAACCACCGTAAAACGGTGCCCCCCACCCCCAGTCCCTCCAACCGGCGCAACATGATACCATGGTCGATGGTATCAAAAGCCGCTGAGAGGTCTAACAGCACCAGGATAGAGGAGTACCCCCTACCCCGGGCCCTCCAGAGATCATCCACCAACGCGACCAATGCCGTTTCGGTGCTGTATCCAGACCTGAAGCCGGACTGGAGCGGGTCTAAATAGACAGCTTCATCCAGGTACCGAGGGAGCTGCCACGCAACCACACTCTCAACAACCTTCGCCAAAAAGGGAAGGTTGGAGACTGGACGGTAATTAGCCAAAATAGCTGGGTCCAAGGAGGGCTTCTTGAGGAGGGGCCTCACCACCGCCTCCTTCAAGGCAGGCGGTAGGGCACCCTCACTCAAAGAAGCATTTATAATCTCCTGGAGCCAGCCTCGTGTAACCTCCCGGGAGGCCAGCACCAACCAGGAGGGACACGGGTCCAATAAACATGTGGTTGCGTTCAGTCTCCCCAGAGTCCTGTCCACGTCCTCGGGAGCCACAGGATCGAACTCAGCCCAGATAACACTCTCAAGACCTGCCTCAGTCACCCCGCCTGAACCAACCCAGTCAGCGGCCAGATCATCCCGAATCTGAGTTATTTTATCATCCAGATATTGAACAAAGTCCTCAGCACGACCCTGTAAGGGATCCTCCCGCGCTCCCAGATGAAGGAGGGAGCGGGTCACCCTAAACAGGGCGGCTGGGCGATTATCTGATGACGCGATAAGAGTGGCAAAATAGTTGGATTTCGCCGCTTTTATCGCCACTAAGTAAGTCTTAATATGAGCTCTTACTAGTGTCAAGTCAGATTCAGAGCGACTGGCCCTCCAACCGCTCTCTAGGCGTCTTCTCCGGCGTTTCATCTCCCTCAGCTCCTCGGTAAACCAAGGAGATAAGTGAGTTCGACGCCGGGTCAGAGGCCGCAAAGGCACGATGCGGTCCAAGGCCCCACTGGCCGCCCTATCCCAGGCCGCCACCAGGTCCTCAGCCGAATCGCGTGTCCGTGTCTCAGGAAATGGCCCAAGCTCCGTCTGGAACCTATCAGGATCCATCAGGCGCCTGGGGCGGAACCACCTGGTCGGTTCCGCCTCCCTGCGGTGAGGTGCAGCGGTCAGAAAGTCGAGTCGAAGGAGCGAGTGGTCAGTCCATGACAAGGGTTCCATACCTATATCCCCAATATCAAGACCACTCAACCACTGACCAGAGACAAAAACAAGATCCAGGGTGTGCCCACCGATATGAGTCGGGCCCTGAATTACCTGGGTCAGGTCCATGGCCGTCATGGAAGCCATGAACTCCCGGGCTATCTCAGATGTTTCACCGATAGATGGCAGGTTGAAATCCCCCATGACCATAAGCCTGGGGGTATCAACCGCCACCTCGGCTACAACATTGAGAAGCTCGGGCAGGGTCGTTGCCACGTGGCAGGGAGCCAGGTACGTGACTAACAAACCCATCTGCCCACCACGACCCCACCTCACAAAGATGGACTCACACCCGGCTATCTGAGGTACAGTGGTCTCCCTCGGATCCAGACCTTCCTTGATAATGACCGCTACTCCCCCACCCCTGCCCTGAGCTCTCGGCTGATGGAATGCAAGGAAACCTGGTGGGCACATCTCCACGAGGGGAACCCCCCCCTCGTGGCCCAACCAGGTCTTGGTAATCCCGGCAAGGTCCGCACCCCCCTCTTGAAGGAGCTCACATATGAGGGGGGCCTTATTGACAACGGACCTTGCGTTGCATAACAACAGCCGGAGCTTCGGGTCCTGAGACTCTAGACAACCAGGGGAACGGGAATGGCTCGGGGGACCGGGGCACGCAATCGCTCGAAGACAGCGAGTGCGAGCCCCCGCCACATGATATGGTCCCCTACCCACGCCATATCTGCCCCTCCCACACAGTATCTTAATCGCACAACCCTCGACAGAGGGCTTAGCAGAAGCCCACTTGCCTCCAGAATCTTGACCCCCTGCGGCCCCATGAACAGCTGGGTCTAACCTTCCCCCCTGTGAGTTCTCCCCCAAACCCACTCCCACCCCCACCCCTGAACCCCTTAAAAATTTAGTAAAACACAAGTTTAAGAAACCCCTCAGTCCCCGTTTTTTGGCATGCCACCTCTCGGGGTCCCAAAACCCGTCATTAAGGTGGGCCCTCGATAATGTAGAGGGCCAAACCTGCGAGAGGGGGGAGTCTCGCAAGGCAAGAAGGCTGGACCTCGAAAACATCCGAAACACACAACGAAGATGGACAGAAGAAAGGCATGGCTAGAGTCTGTGCTGGTACATAAAAAGTATCGAAGAACAGACAGGAGAAATCACCGCTACCCTCTCACGGTAGCGGGAGGAGTCTATAAGTTCAAAGTCACTGCGGGGGTATCCGGACCGCCCTCTCACGGAGGTCCGCCATACAGACAGGAAGTTGGAAAGTCCAGGCCACTCTCTCACAGGGGCCTGGCATATTTGTCCTGTGAGGATAAGACTCCCCCATCAGGGATGAACAAAGGTGGAGCCAGCTCCATCAGTCCTCCCGTAGGCAGGCCTGTTCTGCGATAACGCCAGCGTGCGCGATGGTACTAGGGCCAAGTTCCAAGCTACTCCAGGAAGAAAGCGGATCGATGGTGCTACAGGCGAGAGAGCCAGATAGTCCCCGGCAAGGGGGGCCAGATATTCCCCGACGGGAGGGCCAGATATTCCACGGGCCAGGTGGGGGGGGGGAGGTTGCCGCCAACCTGCGATCCCCAGCGAGAGAGCCAGATATTTCCCAGCGAGAGGGCCAGATCTTCTGCGGGCCAATGGTGGGGGGGAAGGAAAGGGTTGCCGATGGTCTGCAATCACCCCCCTAGGCGCCGCTGGCCACCTCCCGCCACTCTCGTCGCTTGCCACCTCTCCACCACTCCAGCGGCCTCTCTCTCCTCTCTCCTCTCACACAGGTGGCAGCAGCTCCCAAAGGCCAGTCACGTATGGAGAACGCTGGTAGGCACCCGCCCCCCAGCGAGATGGACCGATATTCCGTTGGCCGGGTGGGGGGGGGTTGCTGATGGTCTGTAGCCGCCCCCCTAGGCTCCGCTGGCCGTCTCTCACCACTCTCGCCACCTGCCGCCCCTCCAGACCACTCCGGCGGCATCTCTCTCTCCTCTCCTCTCCTCTCCTCTCACACGGGCGGAAGCAGCTCCCAAAGGCCAGTCCCACCAGGAGAACGCTGGCAAGCGCCAGCCCCCCTGCGAGAGGGGCAGATGTTCCGTGGGTCGAGTGGGGGGGGTTGCGGATGGTCTGCAATCACCCCCCCAGACTCGTTGGCCACCTCTCGCTGCTCTCGCCGCTTGCCGCCGCTTCTCACCGTTCCAAACCACTCCGGCGGCGTCTGGCGGCGTTCTCTCCTCTCCTCCCTGACACACACCGGCGGCGACAGCTCCGCAACTCCCCGAAGGCCAGCAACAGATGGAAACGCTGGAGGGCACTCAAACCCACCAGCGCAACGGCCACAAGCTCAGCAAGCCGGGTAGGGGGTTGCCGATAGTCTGCAACCCCCCCAGACCCATTTAAAACGCCCGTTGATGCCCATCTCCTCACCGCGTTTCAGAGGCAGCCGCCATCTTGGGCATGCGCCTCCATTATTACTCTCCTTGATGAGGAAAGCACCATATTTCTTGTTATCCAACAATTCTGCATATTTTGCTTGAGGTACCTTTGAAAGAAAGAAAGAAAGAAAGAAAGAAAGAAAGAAAGAAAGAAAGAAAGAAAGAAAGAAAGAAAGAAAGAAAGAAAGAAAGAAAGAGAAATAAGCAATCTGATATGGATTTATTTTAGTGTAATTTTGGAGAGTGACACCCTCTTTCCTGTTGAGTTCTACCTAACTAAGATCATATTTAGCATTGAACATTCTAAAAATATATGCTTGTTTGAAATTGAGGTCATTTTCTGTGACAGCTTTGAAATCATATTTGGGGATGACTCTTAGATGTCAATGAAGAAGAAAAAGGTCTCTGCCTCCCTGAAGCCTTCCCCAAACTGCTTCAGTTTGGTATCTCATCCAGGTCACCCTTTCTGCCTTTAACTCAGCTGAGGAAAACAGCAGTGGCAATCTGTCTTCCCAGCAGGAAAATTACAGAACAGCTTATGCTGCATTTCTCTCCATGTGATCTTGCAAGGCCTCAACTCCCTTTTATGGTGTTTTGAAAATAAGGCCCTACTATCCTTACAGGAAAAAAATTAAGAGCAGGGTGGAAACCCAGTTTTCAGCTGCAAAAAGAAAGAGAGAGAGAAAGAGGGAGGGAGGGAGGGAGGGAGGGAGGGAGGGAGGGAGGAAGGAGGAAAGGAAAAGAAAAAAGAAAGAAAGAAGAAGGAGGAAGGAAGGAAGGAAGGAAGGAAGGAAGGAAGGAAGGAAGGAGAAAGAAAGAAAGAAAGAAAGAAAGAAAGAAAGAAAGAAAGAAAGAAAGAAAGAAAGAAAGAAAGAAAGAAAGAAAGAAAGAAAGAAAATTAAATGCATATATGATGTACACATAAAGGTAAATGTTTCTCTATCCAGTCATGGCTGACTCTAGGGGATGGTCTCGAATCAAGCAGTCTTCAATTGCTGAGCCATCACATCATTTTGATATGCACACACTGACTCACAAACTAATAAGAAAAACATGTATGGAAAAGAAGGCTAATTTGGCAACTTTAGAAAGGGAGCAAACGTCTAAATAAACGTCTTCCCATCCCAGGACAAGATAAACAAACAAAAAGTGTAAGAAAGCATCCCAAAATCATGTTTGACTAACTTCTGTCTCACTGCTGCTGTGTGAATGGATTCTGTCTCTCTGAAATCTAACAGGCTGAAAATGTGACAGAGACTGTAGGAACCAATTCTCTCTGCAGCTGATGACAAAAGCATGCTGAATCAGTATAAATGGATCTCTACCACCACCATGGTGGTTCATGCTGATAAACATTCATCATTGTGTAGTAGCAGTGCAAAAATGGTGCAAAAATGGGAGTCACATTCAAAAAAATGAAGGATGAACACCACTGAAGGATGGCTACTATTTTACATACCTCGGTCAGTCTAATGGCCTTCAAGAGATAAACAACTATTGATTAGTTGCAGCTTTCTTGGTTGCTTTCTGGCTGGTCAACCTGACACCAGAAAGTTGGCTGAGATGGGCTTCTGTAACAGTAACAGAGTTAGAAGGGACTTTGGAGGTCATCTAGTCCAACCCCCTTGCTTATACATGAGACCTATACGAGATAATCCAGCAATGTTAATCAGGTATTCTAAAAACCAAGGAAATAATGACATTGAAGTAAAGAGCCTACGAAGATGCTAACATTGTACTTACTGTATATTTGTAAGGCACAAATAATGAAAAATGACTGCTTTATAAGCCATTTAAGATCAAAATACTATGTTAGCAGTTGGAAATATATAGCAAGATAGAAATGTTCTTTGTTTTACTAGCCTACACAAGTTAGTAACAAGCACCGGAAAAATCAGAACTAGCTGTTTCTGTACTTATTTGCTACCTGTTTCTCTGACCCCACCCCCTCAAAAAAGTTTATAATAAAAAAAAAGTTTATAATGATAAGGTTAAACAAGTAGCCTTCCATGTTGTTCCTCTAAAAAAAAACAAAAAACTGTTTGCAAGTATGTAAGGGAATGTTTATTGTGAGATTGTGGAAAATATGAGCCATGGGGGTGCAGTGATTAGGATGCAGGATTGCAGGATAACTCTGCCACCTGCCAGCAGTACAATCCCGACCAGCTCAAAGTTGACTCAGCCTTCTATTCTTCTGAGGTTGGTAAAATGAGGACCAAGTTTGTTGGGGGCAATAGGCTGACTCTGTAAACCACTTAGAGCAGGGGTGAAATATAAAATTTGTTACTACCGGTTCTGTGGATGTGGCTTGGTGGTGGGGGGGGGTAATGTGACTGGGTGGGCATGACCAACTTTTTTTTTTAACTTTTCAAAGTGTTTTTTCTAATGCTTTGAAAATTCTCTGCCGATCAGGCAACTCAGCTGGGATCGTCAGAGAGGCTTTTTAAAAAATGCCTCTCTGCTGATCAGGCAACTCAGCTGGGATTGTCAGAGACTTTTCAAGGCATTTTTTTACCACCTCTTCTGCTAAGAGGTTGCAGAAAAAAATGCTTTGAAAATGACGATCTCAGCTGAGATCATCAGATCTCAGCTGAGCCGCGTGATCATGAGAGGCTTTTTTTTTTTTAATTTTAAAAGCATTTTTTCGGCTGAAGAGGTTGTAGAAAAAATGCTTTTAAAAGTTTTTTAAAAAAGCCTCTGATGATCGTGCGGCTCCGCTGGGCATGGGGGGGGGGGCAGGAATTTTTGCTACCAGTTCTCCGAACCACCCGCCGCCACCGCTACTGGATCGGGTGATCCGGTCCAAACTGGGAACATTTCACCCCTGGCTTAGAGGGGGCTGAAAAGCACTGTGAAGTGGTATATAAATCTAAGGCAACTGCTGTTGCTATGTTGATTTGCTTCCCATAGTTCTATGTCACCATGTGTGAAATTGAGTTCACATCGTCAGTTAAAATGAAAGGGATGGGAAATGCTGTTGGATGCAGAAACAAATGATTAATCATTAATGAATAATCCTCACTGATGAACTGGGAAATCATGTGCAATGTGGTTCAGTAGATGCCACATCATTTGACTCTGCTACTTGCCTTATTGTACAGTTGAACTGGTTTTGACCAAAGCTCCACTCAGTACTCTACTCAGTGACCAAACTAAACACTTTCAAAATTACATCCAATCTATACCATGGCTTCTAGCACAAGAAATAGAATCTTTGCAATTGAACAGTAGGCTTTTCTTAGTGTGTATTTTATTCACCATCCATAGATAAATAGGTAAACAGACAGACAGATACAGTCTTGGAATAAAGGATTTATTCAATGTATTTAAAGAGTTTTAAATACGCTTCAAGAGAGACAATCTGTTCTGTCTCAGCTACGTACCCCGAAGAACACAGCATACACAAAGTCCGTACAAACTTTAATTTACTATTTAAAGACTACTAATTAGTAGTTGTTCACACAAGTCCAATAAATCAGTCTTTTCTGAACAAGGGCTGTTAATTTAACTTCATTAAAAGCCGATAAGAATTCATAGAATAATAACTCAGTTCTGAGGCACAGTATTTCAGATAACCATAATCTTACTGTGGTTGGCAGAGTGTCTAGAAGCAATTTGCAGGAAAACTGATAAGAGAGAAATAAGAGCCAAATCATACGTTTTCTGGAATCAAAACATAAAGGAATTTGAACGAAGTTGTTTCCTGCAAATTGTATCAGTTGTTGTCCTTCCTTAAATAGGCTAGGGAGTGGCCAATTAGCCCCAAGCCTTACTCTCGTGGAGACGTCCTCCTGAGGAGCCACTCTTAGCTTTTCACAGCTCTATGTGCTAGTGCATTGAGAAGAGGCTCCTCCTCTTCTTCCTCTTCACTTATGGGAGATTCTGGACGTTCTGAAGGCCCTGGCTGAATCCCTGTCTTTGGCACCACATCTTCTCCACCTCCTCATTATCCAACTTGAGTGCCAACTGCACAGGCAGCTGGCACACCACCACACTGGCCTACTTGCTGTTGGTATCAGCTACTAACTGCATAGGCCGCTGATGGGCCACAACACAATCGTTTGGTTCAACATGCCATTTTATCAGAAGTATTTTGATGTGGAGAAGGATTCTCCTTATCCAAAGATGTCTACCTGTGTTGTGGTTTAACTTCATATTCTGTAAATGCTTTTTTCCTGTTCAAAATATTAGCCTTTAGTTGCTTGCTCACGAATATTATGGCATCATAGATGTTTGCAATCCAATGTAGGTACACATTAAACAATTTGATTATTTGTGTGAAAACAGCTGTTCCAAAATAAATGTTAAAAGTGTGGAAACTGCCTAACTGAGCTTGTGTATACTGTAAGGGTGCATGTGTTAATCTTATTCTTTCTGCTAGCTTGTCAAGATTCCTGCTGCAACTGTGGGTGAGAATTATGTTTCTTCTTTCACTTTAAATTAAAAATATCATTTAGCCCTCCATCTGTGGTCTCCAAAGAAATTTTTCTTCCTTGAAACATAGATCATTGAAACTGATTTTTTTTTCCGGATTGGATTTAATTCTCCTATAATGCCAACCAATAATGGATTCCAATAATCATCTCCAGTATACTTGACAAGTACTGTAGCTCACTAATATATTATAAAGAGTCAGAGATAAAAAGGATAACAATGTTGGAAGGGACCTTGGAAATCTTCTAGTCAACCCCCTACTGAGGCAGGAAATCCTATACCATTTCAGACAAATGGCAGGGGTGGGTTCTACTTTCCTTTACTACTGATTCACAATGGAATAATGCATGCATGCGTGCAAGTGAAGCGAGCACATGCGCCTTGCTTCTGCGCATGTGCAGATCGCTGATGATGACATCCAGGGCAGTGGGCGGGGCCTCCCACCGGTTTTACTACCAGTTCTTGTGAACCGGTCCGAACTGGGGGCAACCCACCACTGATAAATGGTTGTCCAATCTCTTCTTAAAAACTTCCAGTGTTGGAGGACCCATAACTTCTCAGGCAAGTCGTTCCACTGGTTAATTGTTCTGTCAGGAAATTTCTCCTTGTTTCTAGGTTGGTTCTCTCCTTGAATACAGTAATTTCCACCCATTGCTTCTTGTCCTGCCTTCATGTTCTTTGGAGAATAGGCTGACCCCCTCTTCTCTGTAACAGCCCTTCAAATACTGGAATACTGCTATCATATCACCACTAGTCCTTCTTTTCATTAAACTAGACATACCCAATTCCTGCAACCGTTTTTGTATATTTTAACCTCTAGTTCCCTAATCATAATGCCATGCCTAGGAAGCTTTTCCTGCATTGGGTATTTCTTAATGCTAGCATGTAATGTACGCTATTTATTTCTTTGCAGCATCTGAGACTGTGTGTGGTGTGATCTGAACAGAATATTGTATGTAAAGCTGATATAAGAAAAAAAAATAATACGGAAAATCACTCCGGAATTGGTATTGGGGTTTTGATTGTGCAACCATTACTTTGATTTTTCTGATCAACCCCATACACAACTCTGGATGGTCCAGTAACAAATAACAGCAAATATTAAAGAACTAACCATAGTATTTTTGAAATTGTCAAAACCCACACGAGGAGCTGAGGTCCATGTACGCATTTACTCATCAGAAGCGAAGGCATTCCGTTCTGCTCCGAAGCCCTGTTTTACTACTTGTCTTCCATTATACATGTTGCGCGATTAATATTGATGTGGGTCTTGTTTGCTGGATATCTTGCTGCTTTCCATTAGGACGTCTCTTATTCATGACTGCAAAGTTGTTTCAAGAGGACGGAATAGACGATCAGGATTCCAGATGGGTCAGACAATCGTGCCAAGTATTATGTTGCAGACGGTTACTTGGATATGTATGAACTGCTTTTCCCCCCCTAAAAGTCAAAGCCAAGGTTATGCTGAAAGCAGGCAGAAATAGAAAAGCACTTCAAAGCACATTAAGCCTTTAAAAAAAAAAGTTAATTTGAATCCTGCACTGCTGTAAGGCTTTTTCTCTAAATATACAACAAGTCTGAACAAACTGTTTAAAACTGAAGTGGCTCGGAATAACGCCAAGACGATGGCAACAAAACAGCTGAGAAAGCTCTTGCTTTCCTTAAAACATGACAGAGCCCTTCTTAAAGACCTCGGAAATATGGACGATTTGTAATAAAGCATTTTCTCCTTACAGAGCCTCCTGTTAAAATATTCAGGGAGAGGGGAAAGGCTGTTCTCTCATTATAAAAGTTGCTTTAGGCGAGACAGATGGTAAGACTCCTTTGGTGTGCTTCTTTTGGAAGAGTTCTGCATTATTTTGCATCTCTGCTAATAATATCCCCCAAAATGTTCTTAGGCTCAGAGATACACACTTAAGACATCTCCTGTCATGGATGGAATAAGATGATAATTAGAGATGAGCTGGAACCTATTTATTCCCGTGTCCATTTTTCATGTCATTTAGGATCAACCCTCAATGTGGCAACATCATCAGCAGGTCTTTCTTATCTTCTCCTTCTCTTCCCCCCCCCCCACCCCACAGTTAGTTCCACCTTGCTTTTCCCCCTAAAAAATAATGACTTGACAATGGGAGTACTGTAGAAAATTAATACGGCATCTGCCCAGCACAGATTGGAGGTAGGCCATATGTAGCTTCAAGACATTCCCTAAGTCTATTGTCTCCTTCTGTTTCGCCATCAAATCCCTAATGATTTGATGAGGAGATTTCTGCTCATCTTCAGAGGTGGGTGGTGAGTTTGCTGTATTCATAAAACCACGAGCAGCTCCGTAGTAAAGTTTCTCATACTGTCTTCGTTTATTAGAAGTTGCCCAGAGTCATGTTTTGTGAGAAGGGTAGCGATGTAAATCTGATAGATAAATCTATCAGATAGATAAATCAGATTAAAAGGGAGAAGGGTAAAGGAGGCCCTGCATATTTTACTCCACTAGTCATTGCTGACTCTAGGGAGTGGTGCTCATCTCCCTTTCAAGGCCATTGAACCAGCACTATCTGAAGACATTTCTGTGGTCATGTGGCCATCATGACATCACGGAGAACTGTTACTTTCCCACTGAAGTGGTACCTATTTAGAGTAGAGTAGAGTAGAGTAGAGTAGAGTAGAGTAGAGTAGAGTAGAGTAGAGTAGAGTAGAGTAGAGTAGAGAAGAGAAGAGAAGAGAAGAGAAGAGAAGAGAATAGAACAGAACAGAACAGAACAGAAGAGAACAGAACAGAACAGAACAGAACAGAACAGAACAGAACAGAACAGAACAGAACAGAATAGAATAGAATAGAATAGAATAGAATAGAATAGAATAGAATAGAATAGGAGTTGGAAGGGACCTTGGAGGTCTTCTAGTTGAACCCCCTGCTCAGGCAGGAAACCCTATACCAGTGATGGCTAACCTTTTTGCCACCGTGTGCCAAAAGTGTGGGGAGTGTGGGGGGGTTGTGTGCGCACGTGCCCACACCCATAATTCAATGGCACCCCGCACCCCCGTGCATGTGCACGCGACCCCCTGCGCTACCCCCGCTTTTGGCACATGATGGCAAAAGGATTAACGGTGGGCCCAATAGGCCGGGTAGACCCATTATTTGCCCTCCCCAGACTGCAGAGGCTTTCTTGGAGCCTGGGCAGGGTGAAAACAGTCTTCTCCACCCACTCCCCAGAGGCCCTCCAGAAGCTGGAAACAGCCCTTTTCCTGACTTCCTATGGGCCCGGAAGGCCCAAAAATCAGCTGGCTAGTCCGCACATGCCCACTGGAGCTAAACTAGGGCAATGCTCCCATGCCCACAGATATGGCTTTGCATGCCACCTGGGGCACCTATGCCATAGATTCACCATCACGGCTCTATACCATTTGAGACAAATAGTTGTCCAATCTCTTCTTAAAATCTTCCAGTGTTGGTGCACCCACGACTTCTGGAGAATCCATTGATTAATTGTTGTCAGTGTCAGGGAATTTCTCTTCAGTTCTAGGTTTGATCTCTCCTTGATTAGTTTCCACCCATTGCTTCTTGTCCTATCCTCAGGTGCTTTGGAGAAT
The DNA here is from genome assembly GCA_030761175.1 of Masticophis lateralis. Classification (NCBI taxonomy): domain Eukaryota; kingdom Metazoa; phylum Chordata; class Lepidosauria; order Squamata; family Colubridae; genus Masticophis; species Masticophis lateralis. The sequence continues at coordinate 15,401,777 of JAUDYJ010000005.1, read as the reverse complement.
AGCTCGACTCCCTCTTCTTTGTGGCAGACCCAAGATATTGGAACACTGCTATCATGTCACCCCTGGTCTTTCTTTTCATTAAACTAGACATACTCAATTCCAGCAACCATTTTTCATGTTTTAGCTTTCAGTCCCCTAATCATCTTTGTTGCTCTTTCTAGAGTCTCAACATCTTTTTTTTACATCATGATGACCAAAAATGGATGCAGTATTCCAAGTGTGGCCTTATCAAGGCATTATAATGGGGTATTAGCCCTTCACATGATTTATCTACTCACATTTGCATGCTTTTGAGTTACTAGGTTGGCAAGAACTGGTGTGAGGATGGGAGTTCTGGGTCTGGAACCTGGGCTGCCGGCTTTCCAAATAAATAAAAAAATAAAATAAGTAAATCTCCCTGACAGGATAGTTGTGGTGCTTCCACAGCCTCTCTTGTTCATACTACAAGGGAAATAGGGTATGAAAATTTCGCTGGGCAACAAATGCTCTCTGTTTCCATTTTACTAATTCCGCACAAAAGCAGCTATTCCTCTCAGCTTCCCTGAGCTCTATTAATATGTCAGATGGTATTATTTCTCATTATTGTTTGATGTAGTTTAATCTTACCTCATCACTACATTGTCCTCAGAGAAGTTCCATTTTGTTTTGCATTTTATTTGCCATCAGTGGTAAATAAATGATGATGCCCTTTCAAATATCAGCGCTACCTGAATTCTTATTACCTGGGTTTTTACTTGTTGCATCTGAAAGTTTTGCAGAAAATTGGGGAAGCTAAAAGCATCTAAAGTGCTGTGCCTCTTCAGCTTCTAGGCTGTGTAACTAGAGTAGATAGCATAATTTACCTCAGAATTTGAAACATATGATTTGAGATATTCTACTGTCATCTAAATTAACCTTTAAAAAGCTTTCTCCTATTGTCCGCATATGGATCTCTGGAGGTTTCCCAATAAAGGCCACGGGTTTCTTATAGCAGTCCACCATCTTTCGCTGGTCTCTATCAACATGGTGAAAGGGAAATAAAAATGCTGGTTAGGGAAGGACTTTTTGCCACCTCCTTAAGTGCTTATTTTGTGAACGTTAGTGCTGGGGAAGGAAGGGTTATAAATTAATCCTCTGCTCCTCTCATGCTGTGATCTCTCCAGAATTCATCTAATGATGTAGCAATTGGATTTAAAACAGAAAGCCTCTCCCATCTTCCCAGTGGGAAATTTTAAAATCTTAATGCTGTGGAGGATAGATCATTTACTGTATATATGAAAATGTGTGCAGTGACACCGCAGGAGAGTGGCAAAGAGGTTTAGTGGGCTGCATCTCTAAAGATGCCTCTGTACATAAAAGGGTTTTGTAGATATCTCTCTACCCTTAGAAGTAGACTTTTCCTTTTAGTTGTCATTTAGATGTCAGGGTTCCAAGTAATACACCCATAGCAAACAAAACTCCGAGGCAGGTAGATTCCTCAAAGAATAGTTTTATTGGATATAACATATTGAAAACCAACCTTGAAGGTTGCCTGGTTTTCATCTAATTAAAAATAAAAACCCAAGCTATTTCTATTCCCTCCTCCCTATCCCTCAGCTCCAGTGTGGCAACACTGAAGCTTCAAAATGGCTTCAGTCAGGTCAGATTCAGGGTTGACATTAGATGTTGGATTTGTTGACTGGAAACTTGGCAGTTTGAGATCCAAGTACCACATGACGGGAGAGCTCCCGTTCCTGCCCCAGCTCCTGCCAACCCAGCAATTTGAAAACATGCAAATGCAAATAGATAAATAGGTACCACTTCAGTGGGAAGGGAGTAGCATTCTGTGTACCTTGGTCTATAGACATGCTGGCCACATGACCACAAAAGCATCTTCAGACAACACTGGCTCCCTTGGTTAGGAAACAGAGATGACCACTGCCCTCTACAGTCAGACACAACTGGACAGAGGAAACCTTTACCTTTTTAAAAAAAGAACCTGTTTAGTAAAACTTGATGCACCTCAAGGATGCACCTCAAGGATCACCTGGAAAGAAGATGGGCAACTATGGCCTCTTTACGACCTGTGGACGTCAATTCCCAGAATTCTTGAGCCAGCATGGAATTATGGGAGTTAAAGTCTACCGGTCTGCTGGAAGAAATATTTATTTATTTATTTTATTAAATTTATAAGCCGCCCTCTCTCCCAAAGGACTCAGGGCGGCTCACAACTATAAAAAACACATAAAATTCAGTAATCAAATATAAAAACCAATACAATCCCCTTTAAAAACCCCTTCAGTCCAATCTGGCCAGGCCAAATAGCCATGTTTTGAGGTCACGGCAGAAAGAGCGAAGGTCAGGGGCCATATCCTTCTGGGTTCAATTCCTAGCGGGGAAAAAGATACTGGATTCATGGAAGTTGCTTGGAAAGAAGGTTTATTGATGAACAGGATCACATGGCTTGAGTACCTGAGTAGAAAAAGGGCTGAGATGCTGAGAGTGCCTTGGTTTTATGCCCTCTGTTGGGGTTTGACTTTGAGTTTGTATTCTGATTGGTTGTCAGACTCCCATGGTGACATGCAGGGGCAACTCTGTAGGCTGTCCTGATTCCCAAGCTTGGTTGAGCCTTGCTGGGTGATGCAATCTCCCCAGGTGCCAAGTGGTGAATTCTGTTACTAGATTGATAGATGGGCTAATCCTATTTTTCTTATGTAGAATAGACTGGCCCAAGCCTTAATGGCCCATTAACAAAGGTGGTAGGGCTGAGTTTTTGCCTCCCTTTTTGGGGAAATATTCTGCCCTTTTAATATTTCCCCAAATATCCCATTTTCCCAGGAGAGGGATAGGTGCTAACTTACTACAGGTGGTAAAGGGGCCATAATTGTCCACCCTTGAACTGGAGAATGGCCAATAAGCAAATGTAAGCCCGGGAAGCTATTTCTAGCTGAAATGTCCTTCAATCCTGTTCAATTGATAAGAAGATGTGAGTTTTAAGCTTATCACCCAATTATCATTAGACTTGGTGAATGAGTAGTGAAAAGTAAAAAAAAGTTAGCAAGAAACCATAGCATAGGTGAGCCTAACTATAGACTTGGTCCCTGGGAAGGTGCTACACCCAGGTCAGCTTCAGAGTCTGCTATCATTTCCGGGAGTTCTTGGTCTGGCCTTTGTTTATTACTGTTATCATTTTTCAGTTTATCTTTTCTGCACTTGTATTGCCTGTGAATCCCAGATCTTATGAGTCCCCAGCTGGCAAAACAATGCGCATGTATAAGAGAATAAATATGTGTGCAAATAAGCCTGACATGGGGCCTCTCTGAAGAGTATAAATGGAATGATACTTATTGCCTTGAGTTATTTATAAAAATAATAAAGGCAGGATAAAAATATATAAATAAATACTTGCAGTACTTGAATGACATTAAAATCATGTCCTCATCTTTCTTTCTCATACAGTACTTTACATGGATACATTGCAAATGGATAACTGATAGTATTGTCTTTAATAATGTGTCCTGTACATGAGTCTGGGCTGGGGCATGATGGCTCAGTGGTTAAAGATGCCAAGTTGTCAGCTGGAAAGCTGACAGCCTGGGTTTGAGACCTGAGTGCTGCACAATGGGGCAAGCTCCCAGCTCCTGCCCACCTAGCAGTTCAAAAGAATGCAAATGCAACTAGATCAATAGGTACCATTAAGCAGTGGTGGCGCAGTGATTAGAATGCAGTGCTGCAGGGCAGTGGTGGGTTTCAAAAATTTTTACTACTGGTTCTGTGGGTGTGGCTTGGTGGGCATGGCATGGCTTGGTGGGCATGGCTTGGTGGGCGTGGCAGGGGAAGGATACTGTAAAATCTCCATTCCCATCCCACTCAAGGGGAAGGTTACTGCAAAATCCCCATTTCCTTCTGATCAGCTGGGACTTGGGAGGCAGAGAAGAGATGAGGGTGGGGCCAGTCAGAATTTTTACTACCAGTTCTCTGAACTACTCAAAATTTCCACTACCAATTCTCCAGAACTGGTCAGAACCTGCTGAAACCCAGCTTCGCTACTTCTGTTGACTGCCAGCTGCCTGCAATTTGGCAGTTCGAATCTCACCAGGTTCAAGGTTGACTCAGCCTTCCATCTTTCTCAGGTATGTAAAATGAGGACTCAGATTGTTGTGGGCAATATGATGACTCTGTAAACTGCTTAGAGAGGGCTGTAAAGCACTGTGAAGTGGTATGCAAATCTAAGTGCTATTGCTTAGTGCTACCACTTTGGTGGAAAGGTAACAGCATTCCTTGTGCCTTTGGCATATAAGCATGCTGGCCATATGATTACGGAAGATGTCTTTGGACAATGCTGGCTCCCTCGGCCAAGAAACAGAGATGAGCACTGTACCCTAGAATTGGACATGACTGGGACAGGGAAACCTTTACCTTTACCTATACTTGAGCAAGACTCTGATTTTCATTTTTCCCCTCTGGGTTTTATTTATATTATTTACATTTATTTATTTTTCAAAACTGTATGAAAAAGCAGGAATAAGTATAAACTTGGATATGAATATTTATTTTATTTATTTATTTATATTTATATACCGCCCTTCTCCCTGGGGACTCAGGGCGGTCTACAGCCAAGTAAAAACATAGAGTACAAACATTAAAATATGATTTAAAAGATATATATAAATTTGGCCTCGTAATTAAAAAACAATAATAAACCAATTAAAACATTTCAAAGTGTTAAGCCAGCCTGGCTTGCTGAAAAAAGAGAGTTTTAAGGGCACGGCGGAAGGTACCGAGGTCTTGGATTCCCCTTATCTCTGGGGCCAGTTGGTTCTAGAGGGTACAGGAAATGGGTACGAATAAAGGGGGACAGTAGGACAGGGATGGAAATCACGCTGGTGCGCTTATGCACACCCCTTAAAGACCTCTTAGGAATGGGGTGAGGTCGACAGATAGTGTAGGAAGATAGCACCCATCCCTTTCCTAGAAGAATGAAATATTTTGGGAAATATTAAAAAGGTAGAATATTATGTTTCCCTGGTTGAGAAATGAAGAAGCCTGTGTAGCGTAGAGGGCTAATGCCTCCTACTAAAGGCAGCAATTAACACCAGCTGCCTGTAATTTCTCTGAGTTCAATCCTAGCCAGGCTCAAGGTCGACTCAGCCTTCCATCCTTTCTAAGGTGGGTAAATTGAGGACCCAGTTTGTGGGGGCAATAAGCTGACTTTGTATAAATATAAATATACAAAAGTATGAAGGCTATTGCTTAACGCACTGTAAGCCGCCCTGAGTCTCCGGAGAAGGGCGGCATATAAATCAAATTAAAAATTAAAAAAAAAAAATTAAAATTTTAAAGACAAAGCAACTCCCACCTTCCTGCCTCCCCTCCTTTGTTAATGGGCCAGAGGCAGAAACTCAATCTTTGACAATAGGACCCATCTGCAACACAGTAGCAACAGAAACTCACCACATGGCACCTGGGAAGATTACATCAGCCAGCAAGGCTAGCTAAGACCCCCACCCCCTATGAGTCTGACAACCAATCAGGATACTCTTTTGAGGCCCCAGGAAGTTCAAAGCCAGAGAGAGCATAACACCCAGGGACTCACTGTATCTCATCCCTTTTCCGTTCAGGAACTCAAGCCATGTGATCCTGTCCACCATTAAACCATCTTTCCAAGCATGTTTCCAGTGTCTTTTTCCCCACTTGGAGCCGAACACAGAAGGATGTTTCTTCCTACAACAGTTTAAGGTTAAAGTTTTGGGGGTTTGAGGATGTAACAACAGAATCAGATAGTGCATTCCAGGCATTGACCACTCTGTTGTTGAAGTCGTATTTTCTGAAATCCAATTTGGAGCAGTTGACCTTGAGTTTGTATCTATTATGTGCTCATGTATTATTGTGGTTTTGGAGGACTTTTGGAGAAAGCGTCTTTTTGACTCATTTTTTAAAAAAATTGCTAAGCCTATATTCCGAATCACGATGCAGCTTTCATGAATTTTGTGCTGGTCAGAAACAAGCAGCTTCAATCCCTAACTTTCCACAATAGTCCCAGGGGGAAGGAAGCTCCCCATAAAGATGTTCAATAGCCATTGTCCCCCTATGCTCTCCATTTTTGTGTCTTCTGCCTCCAAATGCCAGGAAACTGCTTTACCAATTTTGGCAATGTGCATCTGTGAGGTATCAAATGATGCTTGCAATTCATCTCCACAGCTGGAATTGTTTAGGAGAAAAGTTGAAGAGTTAAGGCCCTGGGTAGATGAATGACAAAGGGCAAGTGGCAGGTATTGAAAACTCAAAGACAACCAAGAAGAGAGAGAAGTGGGGAGGGGGGAGAGGATTAAAGAGAACTGGAAAGAGTGACCAAAAAAAAAAAAAAAGAAGCAGTAAAGGGAGCTGAGCCAGGCAGGGAAGCAGAGAACTCTGAAGACCTGTGAAGTTGAAACCTTTCCAGTGAGATTTGAAAAGGTAAATTAGTTCTGCCCTCAGTTAAGATGAGAACAATTATGAGAGTGTTTCAGCTGCATATAAAAAAACCCACAGCAGATAGATTTGTTTTGTATTCTACTACACATAACAGTCCTAGGTAAAGGTAAAGATTCCCCTCACACATATGTGCTAGTCGTTCCTGACTCTAGGGGGCGGTGCTCATCTCCGTTTCAAAGCTGAAGAGCCAGCGCTGTCCAAAGACGTCTCCATGGTCATGTGGCTGGCATGACTAAATGCCAAAGGTGCACGGAACGCTGTTGCCTTCCCAGCAAAGGTGGTCCCTATTTTTCTACTGGCTTTTTTTACGTGCTTTCAAACTGCTAGGTTGGCAGAAACTGGGACAAGTAACGGGAGCTCACCCTGTTATGCGGCACTAGGGATTTGAACTGCTGAACTGCCAACCTTTTGATTGACAACCTGCAGTGTCTTAGCCACTGAACCATCATGTCCCTTGCTAACAGTACCACCTTCCCTCTTTTTATCCACACAAGCAATCTTGAGTGGTACGATGGACTAAAAATTGACCCAGTCAATTTTTATGACCAAAGGGATCTTCAATCTGGATCTCCCTGAATTTAGAGATTGCAAATAAAAAAAACAGTGCCTAGTGTGTAGACTTCAAATAGTCTACTTTTAGGAAAAGAAGCTTCTGATATAATCCAGATTACAGACTCCAGTATGAACATCTAAAAGAAGCTTAAAATCAGAGCTAATGGAAACATTTAATTTAATGTTTAATTTAAAAAAAAATCAACTGCAAACTTTCCATTTCATTCAAGAACTTGGATGGAAGTCAGATCACATAATTGGCTCCTTACTTTTAATTTCGTTCCTCTGCTCAATTTCTCTGGCTATTCCTTAGCATTGCCATTAACTTTTCTTTCATTTTTTCTTGATTCTACCTTTCATATTCACCTAGAAAACAATAATCCTTTCTCATATACAATGGAGATAATTAGCCAATTGTCTGTTTGGAGAGAGAACAATTGGTTTTGCTAAAAATAAACAACTAGTGTAGGTAGAAAATTTCTTTAGAAAGTTTTTATAATTGCCTTTTGGGAACAAAGTGCGAATGTGCAATTTAACAGCACAAGTACCTTACTTAAAAACCTTATTTTGACTGATCCAGGGGGTAAAGGTTGACTGAAAATTGCATCTTGTGATAAAACATTATTCACTTCATCACACATATGATTTTCAATTTTGTTCCTGAAGTGAAGAAACTGACTTTTTCTTTTTTCTTGATTTTTCATTTGTTCTCTCTCACATCAGCTCCATCCAACTAACACACAAAAATCTTTGATATATACCATTATATAATACTGTGTGTCTTCAGGGTCAACATACACCTATTTTGGCTGTACTATTGAAACGAATTAAGAACACTAACAGCACTTTTCACAAATTGCATTCATTACAAAATCAAAATCAAGCAACATGTTCGAGAAGATCACACATTAGCCTCAGTTATGAGAATTTACAGTTAATCTGTTTGAAGAGAAAACTTGTACTTAATAAGAATGCAGAATCATCCTATTTTTCCCATAAATCATCCCAGTCTTCCCATAAAGACAATACTAGAGATATTCCCTTACAAAGTGAACGCCAGAGAAATATTGAAAATGCATGCCATATAATTAAAAGAATTATATGTCACTCAGTGGTGAAATTCAAATTTTTTTACTACCGGTTCTGTGGGCGTGACTTGGTGGGCATGGTGTGGCTTGGTGGGCATGGCTTGGTGGGCATGGCAGGGGAAGGATACTGCAAAATCTCCATTTCCACCCCACTCCTAGGGAAGGTTACTACAAAATCTCCATTCCCTCCCCATTCCTGGGGGAAAGATATTACAAAATCTCCAAACCCACCCCCACTCTGGGACCAGCCAGAGGTGGTATATACTGGTTCTCTGAACTACTCAAAATTTCTGCTACCAGTTCTCCACCCCTGATGTCACTCCATATCAGCAGTCATAGAGCGAACTCTAGATTAGACTGTAGATTGATAGGAGGTCAGTCTACATTGATCTCTGCAATAGGCTGTTAAGAAAATTTCAGGCACCTATGCTGTGTCCTCCTTGTCTCCTTTTTCAACCAGGTACAGCGTGGCAGAGTGGCCTGTAAAAGCTGCAACTTTGGAACAGGTGTGAGAGGAGATTGAAGGAAATGTGTATTTTGGAACCTCTGCAGCCAGCAACAAGCAAATTAAACATTTTTTCTTTGCAGAGACATGGCCCAGAGGGGGGAAGGGGTGAGAAGAAGGGGCACATCAAAGCACAATGTGGGAAAGTGCAATGGCTTCACATGCTGCTCACTAGTGAAAAGGGAGGGGGGAATTGTAGAAAAAATCAGAGAGAGAGAGAGAGAGAGATTTTCCTTCCAAAGTGCCTGCCATTGCCCTTCCTTCCCCCTCCCTCTCCCCTCACAATGACAAAGCCGATAAGATGCCAGGAAATGCTAGTTTCTCAGGAATACAACTTCAACAATATTGAAATAATATCGGAGCTGTTTGTACTGTTGGAAGAAATATCCATCTGGTTCAGTTCCAAGCTGGGGGAAAGACACTGGAAACATGGAGACTGATTGGAAAGATGGTTTCATGATGAAGCAGAACCACCAAGCACACGATTCTGGTGCAGCTGACCACATGGAGTTGAGAGTGAGGGGTTTTTATACCTTTTCTTGGGCTTTGTACTTGAGCTTCTGTGGAAGAACATTTATTCTATTGGCTGTTGTCAGACTCCCGTGGGGCCATGTAGGTGTTATGTAGGGGTCATAGCTGGCTCTATAGGTTGAGCTAAGTTTGGTTGAAGTTTCTGAGGGTGATGCAATGTCCTTAGGAGATTGTGCAATGTAGTGAGCTCTGTGTTTTAGTGGGTTAATCGTATTATATCCTGAAGGGTCATGTCTTAATCCCTTCACCCTGGAGCTGAAGGTCTTTTGTTTTTTGACAGGCTGGCCCAGTCTTTCTTAATAGGCACAAAATATCTGTTGGGGACAGGGAGCTGTGGCTCTCAGTTTCTGTCTCCCTTAAGATTTTTTATTTCTCTTTTAGGGGAAATATTTTATCCTGCCTTTTTAAAATATTCCTCAAAATATTTCATTCTTTTAGGAAGTTGGCTGGTGGTTTCCCACAGTATGTGTTTTCATGGACACATATGCATCCATTAAACACACCGAGAAGCATCCTTCCGAATAGCGTTCCTTCGCTCAATCAGTTCCTGTATCCACAGCTGGTGACTTGGAGGACACAATCCAACACCCAGAATTGTTTGCACATTGATCAACATTAGGTTCGATACTTACACATATCTCTTAGCAAATGACTCAGTGGTGGCAGCTGCTCCCACATGGAGACAAGCCATGGCTTTCCTTATAAGTGTTCTCTTTCCAGCCAACCTAATGGTAATGTGGACAATTTTCTGCCAGCAGCCATTTTCACGATGCCAACTCAGAGCAATATGAGAAATCTAGCATGTTGTACAAAGTCATTCAGAATTCCAGTTATTGCCGCCGCCGCTGTTTTAAATAATCTTTCTAATTGTACCAGTCATTGATCAGAGCTTTTGTCTGAATTCTAAAAAGGCCATGAAATCTGAAGAAACACCAAGTGTTCAGTTGCAGGTCTTTTTGTTCCAAATTTGCATGTTTTTCCTTCCAGAGCTGTCATGTATAATTTTGCTATATAAAATATTTTCAGGTTCATCCTGGTCAGTATTGTCTATGCAGAATAGCACCGTGTGGTGCTCAGGCCAGTTTCTCCTCTATTTCCAACTCAGATCTAACTAAAAATTATGGTGCCTGAGTCCAAGACCTCATCTGATAAATAACATCAAGAGAGCCAGTTTGGTCTAGTGGTTAAAACAACAGGCTAGAAGCCAGGAGACTGTAAGTTCTAGTTCCACCCTAGTCATGAAAGCTGGCTGAGTAACTTTGGGCCAATTACCAGGATACTATGAGCTGTAGTCCCATTTTAGGCATGAAAACTGGCTGGATAATTTTGGGCTAATCACCAGGAGACTGTGAGTTCTAATCCTGCTATAGGCATGAAAGCTGACTGAGAGCCAGTCTCCCTCCCTCTCTCCCTCCCTCTCTCTCTCTCTCTCTCTCCCCCCTCAACTCATCTTACAGGGTAGAATGGGTTCCACTTACCTTTACTACCAGTTAGCAGCGGGAGCGTGTGCACTTCTGCGCATGCGCAGATCACCCATGATGACGTCATGGTGGGTGGGTGGAGTCTCTATAGAACCGGACTGAACCAGGAGCTACCCACCACTGTTACAGGGCTATTATTTTGGAGGCTAGGAGGAGGAACTATTCTGTGTGATTGCTGCCTTATTTATAAAAAAAAATAAAAATAAAAAATAAAGGCAGTATATTAATTAATATCTCCCATTATTGGAAGATGTTATTGGAAGATGTGAAAAGAGACTCTGCTATTCTTTGGATTTTTCAGAGTATAAGACTCTGAAAAATATAAGACTATAAGACGCACCTACCTTTTTTGGTGAGGAAAACAAGAAAAAGAAATCTGTGTCTGCCTCCCAGCAGTTTTGCCATTGCAGGAAACAATAAATAGCCTGCTTTACTTTCATTTTCGTTTTCAGCATAGCTTGATTAGCACAAGAAAAAAAAAATCTGCTCCCAGCAATTTTCCTCCTTGCAGCAAGCAGCAGAGCCCGTGCAAAAAAGCTGAGAGCAAAACAGCTGAGAGTCGGGAGGCCGATCCAATGGAAAATCAACTTGTGCTAATTAGGATGTGCTGAAGGAGAAAGGAGCTGTTTCTTCTTGCTGCTTGCTGCAAGGAAGTAAACTACTGGGAAGCAGAGGCCAAAGGGTGGGGGCCAGTAGGTGGGCAGGTGCATTTTATACATTTGGTGTATAAAATGCACCTAAATTTTCTCCCCGTTTTAGGGAGGGAAAAGGTGCGTCGTATACTCTGAAAAATACGGTAATAATCTCTGCATTATAAGAAATAACAGAACTCTTGCAAACTGAGAAGTCTGGCTATGGCTTTGCTAACCAAGGATTGAGTTTAGATCTCTTATTTTTCTCCTAATAACAAAATAAAAAAAAGAAGATAAAAAATCTCAAAATAGTCACATAGCTGAGTTTTATGATGTTGTTATCTTACTGTGATTTAAAAACCCATTTAATAAATAAAGAAAAGCTGCGTGGGACATTTTTTGGTAGAACTATTCCCAAGTGTAAGAGTTCAGCCAGAAGTTGAATCTAATTTAGAGAACTGGCAGCAAAGAGCAAAAGACAGACATATTATTCTTGATGTTGTTGCTGTTAAAATAATGCCAACATACTGTGATACGATTGAAAAGCAATAATACGGATGTTATTTCTACTCACTAATCTGACATTATTGGTTCACTGGTCTGTTTCTATGTGTAAGACCATTGCAGAAATAAGAGAATTTACTATACGGGAGGAATCTCTTGAATATATAACAGGCCAAAATTCATGGCATGAAAAAAAGACATCAGTATGGCAACAACTATCTCTTCTGTAAATTACAGCAAGCCCAGACATGTTCTATATTCAGCGATTCCTCGACTAATTCTGATTGGCTGAAAAAAAATATGCCAGATGACATCTCTCATTTAACACGTTTGAGATTGAAGTCAGGAAACTAAACAAACAAATGGAATTGGCTCTGCTTTATCATACAGAGTTCATATATTCCATTATCTGATATGGAAAATTATTCTAAATCTCTCAATCACCCCCTCCTTCCCTTGGCAGACAGCCATCTTTCTGCAAGTAGTGGGCAATTTAAATGTGTTGGTTGGTTCCTTATTAGATTCATAGTTTATTGTGTCAGTGCAGCTCACCATTTGAAATAATGGCTAACAACTTAATAGATAACACTGCAAGAGTCAAAGGAGAGGCAGAAATAAAGGTGAGAATGATAGGCACATTCAAGCATCATGAGCCTTGGCTAAAGAGCAGCCAAGCACAAGCTCATCCAACGGATTCAGTCAAGGGGTGGCTAAACTTTTTCCCCACTACAGGGAGTCCTTGACTTACAACAGATTATTTAGTGACTGTTCAAAGTTTCAACGGCACTGAAAAAAATGATTTTTGATCATTTTTCACACTGCAACATATAGGACGAGCTGATACCTTTGGGAACTTTCAGTCACATGAGGTAGACCAGACCATAATAATCAACCCCACAGGAAGGCTAAAACTGTATTTTATTATGATAGTAACAAAATCTTATAAGCCTCATTGTATTGTGTGTTTCTTACATCCCAGGATACCAGGGAGTGTTTATGTGAGCCTCTTCAGAATATTACCTTCCTTCCCAGGAATTTAACTTGCTTCACCTGAATGGTTCTTGCCTATTTCTGGCAATGTCATCTCCCTTATTCTACAAGAACAGGTGGCTGTCCCTCATATAACCTTGTTCTATGCCGTGTGGAGTTTTATGGTGATAGGCAGCACCTTCAATTACTTCAAGATTACTGTAAAATCAGAGGTGGGCAAATATGGCCCCTTTATGGTGTGTGGACTTCAACTCCCAGAATTCCTGAGCCAGCTTGACTGTCTCAGGAATTCTGGGAGTTGAAGTCCACAGGTTGTAAAAGGACCACAGTTGCCCATCCCTGCACCATGCAGCTTAAAGCAATGAAGGGAACATCCATAAGAACCTGTGATTTTGCATTCTGGGCTAATTGTTGCTCTTCAAGGACACTCTACACAAGACACATTGCCATCGTACAATTGGGAGGCAACTAAGGCATGAAAAAGCATGAGCAGGGCCTCACAATCTACTAAATATTGATACGCTACTTCAATTTCAAAGAGATGCAATGTTTCAGCGCAATAGACTAAGCCTTACTTAGAAGCCTCTGATAAAATTTTAAACATCTTCCCTTCCTTATTTTATTAAGGTTTCAGTTGGTAAAATGGACTATGCTGCAAAGCCTCACTACCTTTTACTAACTTTCTTGCTGAGTAGACTTGTGACCTTTGCAGATTGGAACCACTCCTCATCTTGATGTTTGTCTTCATGCTATCCGAGGGAATTTGTCTAAAAATATTCCCTTCATTGGGAAAACATCCTCTAATGATTATGTTATTCTAATGAAGTGATTAGGTCTTCTTATCCCTGCTGTGGATGCTATTAAACCAAGTACAAATGTTTAGCCTGCTGGGGCTACTCTCTAGGCGAAACTCAAATGACCCTCTTGTGAGTCTAACTATTATTTGACTTTCTTTGCCCTTGGTAATTTCTCAGCTGTTTGGAAAGTATGCCTGCACTGCACAAGATCCATTAGAACAAACATAGCTCAATAGATGAGAATATTTGTAGCTCAGGGTTGAACTGTGAATCCTTGATGCTCACTTGTTTTCATGCAGACATTTCATTATCCAACCAGGTAACATCATCAGTGGAGTTTCCTCTCTGTTTATATAAAATGGTCTGCCCTATCAATGTTGGTAGGAGTGTTCTTGGGCTTTTGGTTACCGAATAGGTAGATTCCTTGATTTGACTATAGTTTACTGCTTAGTGTTAATTTCTAGTTATCAGGTTGATTACTGGCAGATGTGATTTTGATTGTCTCTTTTAAATGGTGTGTAAATGTTGTTTATCTATATGTGTCTGTTGATGGCTGAGTTCTCTGTGCACTAGGCTTCCAAGAATTCTCTACTGTTTTAGACTTAGCTTGGTGTAGGATGCTCACCATCTCCCAATTGAAACTATGGAGAAGTTGGACTATGTATTGTGCAATCAATTTTCATCATGTATTCTGACTGCTAGTTGGTGTTCATGGGTGTACTCTGATAGTCTTCTCCCTGTTTGTGCCAAATAGTGGCTCTTGGACACCTTAAACTATAGATTGTAGATTACTCACTTATTTCCTAACTCTACTGGGTTTTGCAGGGCAGGTCACTTATATATAAACAGACAGTAAACCATACCCCTTTATAGTGCCAGTGATGTTATCTAGTTGGGTAATGAAACATCTGCAAGAAAACAGCCAAGCTTAGAGAGCATCAAGAACCCCACATATATAGTTTACCTGCTTGGAATACAAGGCTTATATTGTTTTCCTAATTGCTAAGTCAAGAGTCTGCAACCTTAAACACTCAAAGAGCCATTTGGACCCATTTCCTCACAGAAAAGAAAACACTGGGAGCCACAATACACTTTCCATGCCTGACTATTTCTTGAGCGGCCCCAAAACTAGCATATGTAGTTGAATTAAATGTTCTGTTTTCTTCTGAAACTTCTTTTCTTGGATTTATCCATGGTTGACCTACCAGGGGTTGAAAAACTCAATAAATTGCATGCAGGCAGTTGACACATATTTTGAGTCATAGGGAGCCACAGCAGAGGGGTGAAAGAGCCACATGCGGCTCGAGAGCCACAGGTTGCTGACCCCTGTGCTAAGTGATACATATCTAAGAATATGTGCTAAGTACAGAATGGGCCACAAGAAGCAACTGGTGTGATATTTAGCTCACAAGTGTGCAGGCCTATTCTACAAGCTGCATTTTATTCCCTCACTTAATATGACATTTATTGGAGATTATTTTTGAATGTATTTTGTGGAATGAAGAAAGTCTTGAAAATTACGTCCTTGTTTTTACAGATAAATGCCCAGTACATATAAAAATAATAATAATAAAAAAATGCTGCTGCCAAACAATCTTGAGAAAAAGCAAGATAAAATGCCTTCTCTACAAAAACCGTAAATCAAATTACAGGATACGCTGGTAATCTTTAAATGGACAAACTATTTGTAGGTTAAGGAAGACAGAGAGAAAAAAAAAACCCTTATCTGAAAAATTGGCAACTTTCTTTGTCCTCTCTCCAGTAAATGGATACTGGAGAAAAGAATTATTTTGCCATATTATAAGACTGATTAACTGATATCTCTTTTGTAGTTTCCTTTAAGAAATTCTTGGTAACTAAGAAGTAAATTGCATTAAATTGAAAGGAGCTTACTCTCAGGTAACTGCATCTAGAATTGTAACTATGGTTACTCAGAAGATTTCAACAATTCTTTGTACTTATTCAGCTATCACACTGTGTTCGCTGGGGCTTAAATCTGGTAAATTTAGAATTTCAGTCTTCAAAAGTAGTTATTTGTGAGAGTAGACAAGCACACCATAGTGTAGTGTTTAAGGACGCCTTAATCATGGAAACACATTGGATAACTTAGGGTCAGTTACTCACTGTCTGTCTGATCCATTTCATAGGATTATTATGAGGTTATGAGAAAGAAACATTCCTGTACAAACTGTCTTGAGCTTCTGGAGAAACAGAAGCGTTATACATCTGAAATTAAACAAATAAAATACAGAAAGGTTAAATACTTCCTTCTGTAGCATTTCTCCAGAAAACAAACAGGTATCTTTCCGTCTGACTTTACTTCTTTTTAAGCCAACTGTCTCCTTGCTTTGCTTAAAAGATACCTACCTGCAAATATTGGAATAGTAAAAGTTGCCAAACAATGTTAGGTTAAATAAACAATGATTCAGCTTGGAATAAGAAAGCTTAATGGGATTTTTTCTCTTGCTTTTTAAGGGATTGGCCCAGTGGTGAAATTCAATTTTTTTACTACTGGTTCTGTGGGCATGGCTTGGTGGGCATGGTTGGTGGGCATGAAAGGGGAAGGATACTGCAAAATCCCCATTCCCTCCCCACTCCAGGGGAAGGATATTGCAAAATCTCCATTCCCACCCCACTCTGGGGCCAGCCAGAGGTGGTATTTGCCGGTTCTCCGAACTACTGAAAATTTCCACTACCGGTTCTCCAGAACCTGCTGGATTTCACCCTGGACTGGCCCTTCCTTGGCTGGGAGGGACGTGCATGAAATGGAAGATGTAGTTCATCTGAGAGACTGGGGCATGGCCACATCAAATCTGTAATATTGTGTTGCGTCTGGATTTTGGCCAAGAAAAACTCTGGATAGTCATAACAATACAAAAAGATGCTAAGACCCTAGAAAGTATGCAGAGATGATTCCAGGACTGGAGGCTAAATCATACAATGAATGGTTGAGGGAGCCAAGTAATGTCTAGCCTGTTTGAAGACAGGATTAAGGGGGGAATACGATAGCAGACTTCCAGTACTATTGAGTTGCTGTCAAAGAGAAAAGGGTGTCAAGTTATTCTTCAAAGCACTTATGGGCAGAACAAGAAGTTACAGTGGAAGATATGTAACAGTAACAGAGTTAGAAGGGACCTTGGAGGTCATCTAGTCTAACCCCTTGCTCATGCAGGTGACCTGTACTAGGGATTCGAGTTGCCGAACTGCTGACCAGTTAAACAGAGATCCAACCTACAAGTAAGTAGACATTTCCTGGCAGTGAGAACAATTAATCAATGGAGCAGCTTGGCTCCAGAAATTGTGGGTGTTCCATCACTGGAAGTTGTCAAGACAAAATTGGACAACCATAGGATGGATAAGATCTCCTGTCTTGGACAGGGTGTTGGACAAGAATACCTCTAGGTCCCTTCCAGCCCTATGATTCTATATCCTGGGTTCTATAATGTTCTATGCTCAGATACTTTTGATATGATCCTCAAAATTCTCAAAATGAGTTGCCTTCTATTGAGCATTCCTATCCATTACATGCGGGACACGGTGGCTCAGTGTTTAAGATGCTGAACTTGTCGATCCAAAGGTTGATAGTTCAGTGGTTTGAATCCCTAGTGCTGCGTAACAGGGTGAGCTCCCGTTACTTGTCCCAGCTTCTGCCAACCTAGCACTTCGAAAGCACATAAAAAATGCAAGTAGAAAAATAGGGACTGTTCTGGCTCGGGAGAACAAGGGTGGAGAAATGTGAGGCACAGACTGATATTATTTTTTTTTATTATTATTATTATTATTATTATTATTATTATTTTATTTATTCAATTTTTATACCGCCCTTCTCCCAAAGGACTCAGGGCAGTGTACAGCTATGATAAAACAATATAAGATACAAAATTTAAAAGCAATTAAAACAAATTAAATATTTTTGGCCCTTCCGTTAAAAACCCACAAGTTTAAGACACGCCCATCCAAATTCTTTTTAAGCCAGTCCAGCCTGTTGAAATAGCAGAGTCTTAAGGGCAGGAGAAAGGTACGCAGGTTGGAAATCATACATATCCCTGGGGGCAGTTCATTCAGGAGGGCAGGTGCTTCCACCGATAAGGCTCTCCCCCTGGGGATCACCAGTCTATGTTGTTTAACCAATGGCATCCTGAGGAGTCCCTCTCTGTAGGAGCGTGTTGGTCAGTGTTAGGCTATTGATGGCAGAAGGCGATCCTGTAAGTATCCGGGTCCTAAGCCATGGAGCGCTTTAAAGGTGGTAACCAACACCTTAAACCGCACACAGAAGACCTTACGGTCTTTGATAGAACTTATACCATTTATTCAGCAGCAGCAATATGCTAACAACAAACGGGAAAGCCGGCAATGACAGCAAAACAGGACAGCTGCTATTTATATAGCAGCTGTCAAACGGGTCAACCAATAGCGGGCGTCCATTTTCTCGCCGGCAGAACTGTCATGTCTCAGCCAATGGGAGGCGTTTCCTTGTTACTATGCTCCAGCGTGGCAGAATATACAACAGGAACCATCTTTGGTGGGAAGGTAACAGTGTTCCATGTGCTTTTGGCATTTAGTCATGCCGACCACATGACCACAGAGTTGTCTTTGGACAGTGCTGACTCTTTGGCTTTGAAATGGAGATGAACACCATCCCCTCGAGTCATGAACGACTAGCACATATGTATGAGGGGAACCTTTACCTTTACCCATTACATAAATAAATCAAGTCACACAATGATCTTTTCACTATACAAATAACTCCTATGGGGATGAATAAATTCATAAGTATCATCTGTAGTTTAATGCATTGGTACAACAAAAAAAACCCAAACCTTAATCAGCCATACTTTTTGCTGTATCCCTGAAAATAAAATAAAATCATGCTACAAGTATTGTGAATTGAGGATGTGGGAAATTACTAAATGACCTTCATTAACCAACCAATATCAGATTTGGAGATGGGATGACTTCCCAATGGGATGTTATGAGAGCCTCCTGCTCCTCTGTTTTTCTCCGATCGTTTCCACATTTCATTTGCACCATCTGGAAACACAGCATGTCTCCTGTTGCCAATCCCAATACTCTAAAAGGAAGAGGGAGAGAAGGGTATATTTTAAAGCAGACATACCTTCTCCCAGCTCACCATCAGCTTGGAAGCAATTTATTATCTTGATGGTTCCTACAGTATGTTTTCTGCCAAGGCCAACGCAAAAGAAATCAAGTGGGATTCAGACACCAGCATCCTCATCTAAATAGCAATCACAGAAGTGTGTTTGAAATTATAAGGCTTTAATAAGAGCTCAATTGCTTTAGACTGTGTCAGGATCACCGAGTCAGGCTAGAAACTCTTCAGGGGAAAGAAACCCCAACAGATTAAATTGAGTAAACTGCCTTTTAATTTTGGCCAGTAAAGAGAGTGAAATTGGGAAAGGGCAACGAAGGAATGGAGAAAATTGAGACTTGACATGAACAGATGCAAGTCTAATAAAGTTGACAAAATTGGAGTCACTTCCACCAGTTCGGCCTTTCCTTTTGCAAGAAGTGATTATGCATGCCATCAAAAAAGATGTAAATGCCAATATTTGTTGCTGAATGCATGCAAAGCATCTCTGGCTGGTGTTTAAAGAGAGTGACTTGAACCAGTCAATGCGCCCCAAGGAATCTGTTAATGCTTATGCTGAAGTTCAGTCCTTGTAAATCATCCTGCATAAAAAGAAAAGACAAAAGACAAAGACCAAGGTGAAGATTGAAATTGAGCTAGAACAAAATTCACACATGAGATGAGAGGTGGAAAGACCTTTATATGGGGCATAGTCTAGAACAGGGGTGTCAAACTCGAGGCCTGCGGGATGGATATGGCCCACTGGGTTAGATCTGGTCTGTGGAGCTGCACTGGAAACAGCAAAGGACCATCCCTTGGTGCCTCTCAGTGGTGGGTTGCCCCCGGTTTGGATCGGTTCTATAGAACCAGTAGTAAAACCGGAGGGAGGCTCTGCCCACCGACCCCAACGTCATTAGAATGCCCTGTGCACCCCTCCTGAGCTCTGTTTTCACTGGCAGAGGGTTGCAGGAGGCTATCACAGCTGAAAATGGAGTTCCGTATCCTATTTTCGCTAGCAGAATGCTTAGGCCACCAAAGGCACCCCCAACACAAGTGATGTTGAGCTGGCCACGCCCCCTGGCCATGCCCCCCCCCAAAGTCAAACACAACCCTGATGCAGCCCTCAATGAAATTGAGACCCTGGTCTAGAATATGTGTTCTTCTTCTTAACAGTTCATTTAGCGACCATTCAAAGTTAAAATAGCACCCAAAAAAGCGACTTAGGACCATTTTTCACACTTACGATCTTTGCAGCATCCCCGTGGTCACATGATCAAAATTCAGGCGCTTGGCAACTGACTCACATTTATGGCGGTTGCAGTGTCCCAGGGCCGTGTGATCCCCTTTTTGCAACCTTCTGACAAGCAAAATCAATGGGGAAGCCAGGTTCACTTAACAACCGTGTTATCAAACTAACAACTTCAGTCATTCACTTAACAAATGTGGCAAGAAAGATCATAAAATGGAGCAAAATTCACTTAACGAATGTCCAATTTTGCAACAGAAATTTTGGTCTCCGTCGTAGTTGCAAGTCAAGGACTATCTGTAATATGTCACCTTTCTCCTTATGGTGTTCTCGGGTAAGTTGAATTTTTAATTTCCATCAGTTCAAATTAACGTGTTCGCACAGGTCTGGAAGATAACTGGAAGGAGTCTAATGATCCAAAATGAGGCTGGGAAAAAAGACATACCAAATCTGAGTCTATTTAACCCTGCTTGCTCATAATGGACATACAATGTGAGTATATCCTTTTATTTGTGCCAATTTTTTTCAAGTGCCCATATCTATGTCTATACTGTTACTTGTTTCCTTGTACTTGTTGATAAACAAACAAACAAACAAACATCCACAAATTAAGAAAGCTTACTTTTAAAAACATATTGTTTCCATTACATATTTATTTGTTTGTTTGTTTGTTTGTTTGTTCAATTTATATGCTGCCCTTCTCCGGAGACTCAGGGTGGTTTACAATGCATTAAGCAATAGCCTTCATACTTTTGTATATACCTGCTTAGTAGGGCTTTTGGCCCCCACAAGCAGTGTTCTTTTTTATACAAAGACAGCTTATTGCCTCACAATCCGGGTCCTCATTTTACCTATCTCAGAAGGATGGAAGGTTGGGTCAACCTTGAGCCTGGTGAGATTTGAACTTGCAGTAATTGCAGGCAGCTGGCAACTAAGTGCTACTTTAACAGCACTTAGTCCCCTGCGCCACCACATATATTGGAAGGGTAGTCGGTATATCATGTCTTCTATTTGTTTAGAAACAAAAGCAACTTGGGAACTGAGAAACCCATGAGTGTATTTCTCACAACATATGGCATTGATTTTTAAAAAATATTTAATAATATTTTTAAAATAATATTTTTAAATATTATTCCAAAATGAAGATTTGTCTCTCTCCCATACATAGCATGGCATCAGACCAGTAGTGGGTTTCAAATCCTGTCACTACCAGTTTGCTAGTGGGTGTGCGGGCGCACGAGGCTTCTGCGCATGCACAGAAGTATCCGAGCGGGCGGGTGGAGCCTCCCGCCGCCGCTACCTGTTCACCCGAACAGGTAGCAACCGACCACTGCATCAGAATAAGCTAGTTTATTAATGATAATTTTTTAAACTTACAAATGTCCAATGGAAGTAATAGGTGTTATTGGGCGTGTTTTCACTTTCTGTTAAACAATTTTTGTTCCTTTGTGGTTTTCCTCATGGCTTGCATATCTCAGCATGGGAAGTCCCCAGTAAAAGGGGACTCTCTTTATCATATCATCAAATTTAAATATGGAAAGTCCAAATGCTTCTTATTGTTAATGAATTCAAAATGATGGTAAGTCTATCTTTTGGTTGGCACTTAACTAAATAAGGGTCAACTGTCATCAAATTGAATGAGAATTGAAAGAACGCAGAAACACCCCTCCCCCCCAAAAAATTCAGAATTTTATTTCATGCCATTTCACACATCAGAACAAAAGCATTGTTGCATTGCAGGCAAACTGGTTGTGCCCTTTTGGGTTTTGTGTCTCACAGAGGAAATACCAAAATAATTATAGAATATTACTTTGAGTGAGCATCTTTTACCTACTTCACTGTAATTATCTGAATGAGTGGTGCAGTGGCCTAGAGGTGAGCTCTTGTCCCACAATCAGGAGGCTGTGATGGCGTAGGTAGCAGCAGATATTTATTTCTCTGGGCATAATGACTAAATATCAGCTATGAACTCTGCATTGGCGACAGGACGGACATTTGGCCAATAGACACTCAGCTCCATTCAGTTGCCCCGACTCTACCCCGATGCAAGGGATTACGGGGTCATTAAAAGACACACAAAGAAATTGAATACTCTGCATGGTAAGGAAATCCAGCTTCTCACCTCAAGATGTATCTCTTCTGAAGAAGGTTGCAAAACATATACTGATGATTGATAATATTTATATTTATTTTCTTTGTACACTCTCCTTCATGAAAATAATCAGACAAATGGTAATCCAATCTCTTCTTAAAAACTTCCAGAGTTTGGAGCATTTACAACTTCTGGAGGCACGTTATTCCACCGATTAATTGTTCTCCCTGTCAGGAAATTTCTCCTTAGTTCTAAATTGCTTCTCTCCTTGATTAGTTTCCATCCATTGCTTCTTATCCTGCCCTCAGGTACTTTGAAGAATAGCTTGATTCCCTCTTCTTTTTGCAGCCCCTGAGATTTTGCTATCATGTGACCCCCTAGTCTTTCTTTTCATTAAACTAGACATACCAGTTCGAGCAACCATTCTTTATATGTTTTAACTGCCAGTCCCCTAATCATCTTTGTTGCTCTTCTCTGCACTTTTTCAAGAGTCTCTAATCTTTTAAATATCAAAGCAAGATCTGGATTAATTGTTTTTCTACTGTCCCATACTTTTAAAATTTAGTATTTATTACAGAAAGATCCCTTTAACATTTTGTGATTTTCTATGTGTATAAAATCCAACTGGAACAATGGATGGGCAATAATTTAGATAGGCAGATTAAAATGTCAACGAGGAAATCATTTGATTTTTTTTCCCTTTCAGAAAGATCAGCTCATTGATTTAAGTATTACAAATGAATACAGTACTACAATCCCAAAAGAATCACAAAAATAAGGCAGCATATCGAGAGATTTTACTTTATATAAAAAAATTATCACACTAAAATCCAGACTATTTGTTGCATCTTATTTTTAAGTTGCTGTTGGACTATGATTCAGAAAGTCATCTATCGAACACTTTATGATTAAATAGGTGAATTCAAATATATATTGACATGTAAGAGTGAGAAAATCAGTGAAGAATAAAAATAAAATTTACAGTTACAGGTAATTACATTTAGAGAAAATTGCCATTTGACTGATGGCATATTGCTCCAATATTGATCACAAAAACAGATAATTTATTTCCTTGAAATTGTTGGAAATGTAGCAATCAGTTAAGATCAGTTTTTGATATTGGTGGAAAGCTCAGTGATATTGGAAATCAATTTATAACAGAATGGAACCTATTGTAATAGTGGATTTCTTTTTCAGAGTGTTATTTTCTTATTAAATGTTACTAGATCTTATATTTCTATGATGATTACAGAACTGGCATAGTATTAGTTACAGCTACTTATCATTTCTATTTGGAAATTATGAACAATTCCTTCTCAATAAGAATATCAAATTATGGAATATGCATCAGTGATAAAATTACCTGATAAAAAGAATCTGATAAAGAATTTAATAATGAAGAGACAATTTTTGAATGACAGTCTTACCAGGTTTCTATTATAAACAAAGTTTAATTTTTTTCCTAATTTAACATTACAGTATAATATTCTGTTTTTAAAAATAATCTGCAAAATTTTAAAAATTCTTTTATTTCAGATTATAGCATATTTTCTGTTATAAGTTTTTTTTTTTGTATAACAACCTTCTGTGGGCATGGCTTGGTGGGTGTGGCAGGGGAAGGATACTGTAAAATTTCCATTCCCTCCCCAATCCAGGGGAAGATTACTGCAAAATCTCCATTTCCTCCCAATCAGCTGGGACTTGGGAGGCAGAGAATAGATGGGGGTGGAGCCAGTCAGAATTTTTTACTACCGGTTCTCCAAACTACTCAAAATTTCCGCTACCAGTTCACCAGAACTGGTCAGAACCTGCTGAAACCCACCTCTGCTTACTACTGACGTAAACTTTAAACCGATATGATGTCCTAATATGCAGATTTCAATCACTACTATTCTGAAATTTTTTAGTGAAATTTATGATTTATTTATTTGGTATTTATTCATAAGATTTTTATCCTATCTTTACTGCTTTTATAAATAATTCAAGGCAGTGAATGTATCTAATATTCCTTCTTCCTCTATTTTCCCCGTAACAACTTGTGATGTAGATTGGACTGAAAGAGAGTGACTAGTCCAAAGTTACCAGCTGGCTTTAACACCTGAGGAGGAACTAGAACTCACAGACTCCTGGTTTCAGAACTGACCTTCACAACTAGAACAAACTAGCTTTTTGATGCTAGTAAATTCCTTTCAATCTTTTAACCCCCCCCCCCCTTTTCATCCAATTTAAAATTTATCTTTCCTTTAATTGCATCTGGAGAATTAATAAATAGTAAATAACGTTCTTAAAACATAATGTGCAATTAGCTGACCCCACCACCCCCTCTGAGTTTTCTGCTCCCCCAACAATCTTTTAATTCATATTGTTGCATTTTCATTCTTTATTTTCATTATTTTATTGCTTTACTGTTATTATGTTTACATTGCTATATTCCCCCCCACCCCATTTTTACTGTTGTAAGCTGCCCAGAAAAGCCCTAAAGCAAGATGGACAGCAAATAAATTTAGCAAATAAATAAACATGGTTTCAAAAAAACGTAAAATGGACCCAATATTCCAAAAGTTTACTTACAGCGCTCCAACACAAAGTCATAATGCTATATGTTTGCAATGTATACATTTAGCCATTGGGGCTTGCAAAATGTGTTTTAGGATTTGGTGTTATGAGTCAATTAGATTTGCTCAACCAGCCATAGCCATGGTTTATAATATATGAATCCAGCCATTCAATTCATACATTTTTTCAGAGGCATTCCAATCTAGTGAATGATAATTCTCAGATACTCTCTACAATATCAGTGATATATTCCCAGCTAAATTTACTCAGTCTTATTATACTACTATATTTTCTTATTATCTCCTAAACACAAACAGGCTTTATGCTTCACGCCAAGCAACAATTTGTTATAAACCCTCTTTGCTAAATAAGCCAGAATCCATGGTTTACAGTAAGCCATAAACCATTGTTTATGAACTACACTGACTAAAGTCCTAGATGATGAGTCAGAACTACAAAGCACAGCATATGAGCTCTGTGACAGAATTGGAAAGGACTTTGAGACCTAATTTACTTCAAATCAATTTTTTATTGAAAGCAAATATTTTCTTGGCAACAAGTCACACAAAAATCAATAATTCATCTTTTTATTAGGCTGTAGGAACAATACATTTTGCAAGTTGTAGACAAGGATGATTTTAGTGTAATTTGCTAACTCCATCACTAAGGTATGTGTATATTTGTCCCTGTGTTTGAATGGGAACAAGGAGGCATCATGAGATATTCCAGTAACTGGAACCTTAACCTAAGGTTTAAATTCTAATGCACCAGATAAAACTGGTGAAACTAGGCAAGTCAAGAAGAGTGACATTCAACCTAGCCAGACCAAAATGAACGGAGATTAAATGCTGCACTATCTGTGATTAAGTTTACATGGCCTAAGCCCATGATGGCGAATCTATGGCATGCATGACAGAGGTAGCATGAAGTGCCCTCTCTGTGGGCACGTGAGCCATCACCCCAGTTCAGCTGTGCCACGCATACACGCGTGCCTCCTGCCAGCCAGCTGGTCTTCGGGTCTCTGCTGTGCATGCATGGAGGTGGGGCGTGAGCAGTGGGATGCATGCAGAGAGGCCGCACTTGTATGCATGAGGGCGTGGCACATACACGGGGGCACACACACATGCACAGGGGGCATGCAAGAGGTGGGGCCACATGCACAAGAGCCATCCATGCATGGGGGTTTGGATGCTTGCTTGCTTTGGGCACGCAGAAAAGGTTAGCCATCACTGGCCTAAACTCTTGAAGATTTGCCGCATTTTAATTCTACAGATATACTTTAATCACTTCTGTTCCTCCACAGGGCTCATTTTGCAACTTGTAAGGATGCTACCAAAAGCACATATACCATCTTTTTAAGGACATATACCTTCTTTTTAACATTAACTGCTCCATGTGTACTGACCTTCAAGTTTTGTCCTTTCTCCAGTCTTCAATCTCTCCCCTACTCATGGGATCATTTCAAATTAGAAATATCTATTTGATTGTCTTTTCCTATATCAATGAAACCCAAACTGGATCCTTACCATCAGTGAAACAACAGTATTGAGCAATGGTTTTTCGAGTTTAGTGTTCAAGTAAATTGGGCAGTGGGGATGACAAAGGTGTGTTCACATCTCTTTGCTAGAGAAGATTGTATGCCTCTTATTATTTATTTAACTGGATTGCAGAATATATGATGTATTCTGATGCATTCCAATAGAAGAAACAGAAAATGGAATTAAATTGCCAGGACAATTATCAGCAACCTACAAGATAAGTTTGTAGGTAGTGATGAAGACTTAGGGAATTTTTGTTTTTCTGCTCAATTAAAAAAAAAAACCAAACCTAAAATTATGTAATGGTAGTAAACTTTCTTTTTCTAGACTTACAAATTCACAGGGATAGTGACAGCAATCCTAAAGATACGTTTCTTTCTTGGGAAAATTGGTCTGATAAATCTACACAAAATAGCAAAGTACAAAAGCCTCACACTGACAATTTTGATGTGTATTGTCAAGATCTAGGGTTTTTTTTTTCTTCATTTGGGCAAATTATTGTCAAGAATTCTTGGTCCCTTGAGTATCTTATTCACTTCATTGTTTGTTTGTTTTTTTAGTTTTTTTTTAATACAGTACATTCTTTATGTAATTATTTGGAGCCCCTTTTCCAAGAAATTAATTTGTAACATTCATAAACTCATTTTAGGTCAACTTCAGAAAAAATCTGTGTGGTAAAGTTCCCAAAATTTAAGCAGTGGCTCATTGGAAATTAGAATTTCAGTCTTTCAGATTTAAGTCCAAAAGTACATATTGGGAGAGTTGCTTTCTCTCGTCCAAGAAATTATTTTCTTCTGGAGACATCTCATAATAGAAATGATTCAATGATTTCTCATCATTCTAATTTCCTTCTTTGACGTTATCGTTACCATATATACTATTCTTTCTTTTACCCCCAAATCTATGGGTTAATTTGGTTAGTTGATTTAATATATCACTACCTACCCAAAGACCTTAGATAGATGGGAAGAACATCTGTTTCTAAAATTTAGCCATATGTAACCATGATTTATTTGCAGTTAATATGTCAACACTTGGTATTTATGAGTGTGTATTCCAGCCCCCTTACCTTATTACACTTCTGTGACAAAATTGGATGGTTCGTTAGAATTACTACATTACTACATTTGTGATATATGGCAAGAGGCAATCAATTAGGAGACAAGTTTTAGCTTAGTGATATATAATGCAATGAGGTAGATACCTTGAGTGTCTTGGTAATTTGTCAATAAATGTTGCCTTCCTTTCTACACATTGAATGCACATGAGTAGAATCCATAATGCAGGGGTGTGAAACTCAAGGCCCAGGGGCCAGATACGGCCTGTGGGGCCACCCTGTAAACAGGGAAGGACCGGCCTACAGTGCCATCACAACTGAAAATGGAGCTCGGAAGCCTGTTTTCACTGGCAGAGTACTCAGGCTGCCACAGGCGCCTCTGTCACGAGTGACATTGAGCTGGCCATGCCCCTCTGGCCACATCCCTCTGGCCACCCAAGGTCAAACACAACCCTGACATGGCCCTCAATGAAATTGTGTTGATACCCCTGCCATAAGGAATCAAACCTCCACCCATCAGAATCCTTAAATTACACATGCAATGATGGCAATCAATCAGCAACAAGAATATCCAACCACCGAAGACTCTATGGATTACCGTATTTTTCGGAGTATAAGACGCACCGGAGTATAAGATACCAACTTAGGGGAGGAAAATAGGGGGTGGGGGGGAAATCTGCCTACCAGGTATTCATCTGGCTAGTGTCCTTAGTCTGGTCAGCTTCAGCACGTTAGTTTGATGGTTTTTATCCCCTGCTTGGGGATAAAAAACAGCTTCTAAAGCACAACTGATCTTTGGAGAGAGAAACAGTGAGAAAAGCAGGCGAACCCCAGAGATTGCTTCACTCACTAGTGCCTCCTTAGGGCTGAAAAAAAAACTTCACAGCTGAGAGTCGGAGGGAGCAGGCAAAGCAGGGAAGCGGAGATCGCTTCACTCGCTAGCGCCTCGTTAAGGCTGAAAAAAAGCTTCGAAAAGCTACATTCTGAGTATAAGATGCATCCAAATTTTCAGCCTCTTTTAGGAGGGAAAAAAGTGCATCTTATACTCCGAAAAATATGGTATGTACGGTTTCATGATGCTATAAAATGCTACGTGCTTTATTGCTGAACAGGAATTCCCTTAATGTCAGTATATAAAATGTGATCTTGAATCTAACAAACCCTATTATAGCACGCTCCATTTGCATGAAAAGAATTTCCTCAAGGCAGATTAATGAAAGCATTTTGTCATTCACTCCAGCCTGAGTCTGCACTTCCAGTATTTGAACTGAATGTGTAAGACAGAGTTCAGCAGCCCCTATGAATGAAAATAAAAACTGTTTCTTTTCTTTCTATCCAGAGAGGTTAGCTGAGAATTATTTAACTGTAAAGAACTGATGCTGCAGAAATGACATTTAAAAAAATAGGATTTGCAGAGCAAGGTGCAAACTGTTTTGTTTATATCTAAAAATAATCAACCATGCACCAGAACATGAAATAAGATCTTTGCAGCTCTACTATGCAAAATATAATATATAGGTGTTGAAGGGAGAAGAAAAAGAAAATGAGATGAAATCTTGCCTTTTCTATGAACAGAACTAAAAGTTACAACTGATTGGTGTTTATATTGTTTTTATGGTTTGTTTTAATATACTTGCACTTTTTAATAAGTTTTAATTGGTTCGCCTTTAGTACTCAACTTTCACTGATCTCCAAAGGTAAGCAGGTCAACTCTGATTATTACTTAAAGGTAAAAGTACCCCTCGCACATATGTGCTAGTCGTTCCTGACTCTAGGGGGTGGTGCTCATCTCCATTTCAAAGCCAAAGAGCCAGCACTGTCCAAAGACGTCTCTGTGGTCATGTGGTCAGCATGACTAAATGCCAAAGGTGCACGGAATGCTGTTACCTTCCCACCAAAGGTGGCCTCTGTTTTTCTACTTGCATTTTTTACGCGCTTTCGAACTGCTAGGTTGGCAGAAGCTGGGACAAGTAACGGGAGCTCACCCCATTATGCACTAGGGATTCGAATTGCTGAACTGCCGACCTTTTGATCGACACTTAGCCACTGAGCCACTGAGCCACCTTTTGATTATTACTTAGGCAGGCCTTATTACTAGGCTCCTGCTCAAACAGCAGATAGTAGCCATGGTAGGAGGGCCTTTGCATACTTGTATATTATATGCAAATGATGTCTATTCCTGGACCAGGAGAGGCTGCCCACAGTCATTCATGCAATGATTATTCCTCAATTAGATTTTTGTAACAGGGTCTGTAGGGCTGCCCTTGAAGACCATTCTGAAGCTGATGTACAAAATGCAGCAACATAGATATTTTTGGATGCACATTTTCTTCGGTGCATACAATGCCATTGCTCTGCATTCATTTTCAGTATGCTTCTGAGTTCATTCAAAGCACTGGTAGTGATCTTAAAGCCCAAATGACATGGGATTTGTTTTCTTGGAGAAATCTCTCTCCTCAATTATACCTTCCCCTCATGTGAGATCGAGCAGAAGAGAGATTTTCCAGAGGGAATGTGAACTGGCAGGTTCAACAAAAGGGCTTGTTCTGCCGTAGTGCCTGCCGTATGGAATTAGAGATGACCTAAACCTACAGGCAGTGGTGGGATTCAAATAATTTAACAACCGGTTCTCTGCCGGCCATATTATAAACTCAGCGAAGGTCTGCATGAATGAGGGGCGGCTTGTAACACGAACCATTTATTGATAGTAAAGACAACTCCTGAACAGGAAATCTGCATTAGAAAGAGTTGACAGCTCTTATATACTGAGCTGTCAAAAACAACAACCAATAGTAAACCTTAATTTTCCCGTCTGAAGGGATGCAGCAATAAACCAATCAGATCGCGTTGCGTCAGCACGCTCTATGCTTCTTTGGCAGCTCCGTGGACATAATAGGCTGGGTGGGTGTGGCCATTGGGTGTGACAGGCAGCCTCCTGCACGCCCCCAGGAACAAAAATGGGCCATGGGGGAAGGGCGTGCCACCTCCCATGCCCCATTTTGGGTCTAACAGGCCTCCTTGCAGCCTCCTAGGAGCAAAAATGGATCAGGGGCGCCACCCCGCACTCCCCCTTGCCCCATTTTGGGCTAGGAGTCCTCTCTGCAGCCTCCTGAGAGTGAAAACGAGCCACGTGGGGGATGCCACGCCCCGGATTGGGCCTAGTAGGCCTCTCTGCACTTATCTGGGAGCCAAAATGGGGCTCATGGAAACTCCTGGAAGGGGCGGGGCGACCCAGAGATTTAACTACCAGTTCACCTGAACCAGCACAAACCGGCAGAATCCCACCACTGCCTGCTGTACAATTTTAAAATTGGATTTCATTGCTGAGCCTAGGGCCAAGGGTGTCTGATTGAGCCCCTATTTAGTTATGTTGACTATGTCGTTAGTTTTAGGTCAGCTTTTACATTTGTTGTTTATTTTATTTTCACTATGATGGTTTTATCATGTTGTTTTAATCTCTGTTAGTGGCCCAAAGTCATATCTCAGCACCTAGAGATACACAGCCATGTAAACTGAATGAATAAATACATAAATAAATAAAATTCATGCTAATAGTTAATAAATATACTGCAGGGAGGGTTGCTATGGTATTATCAGCATTACTGCATTTGCTTCTAAGCCTTGTCTAACCTTGGTGACAATTGATTAATGGGTAATTGATTCCAAATGAAGAAAGAAACACTGCATTTTCTGTTGGCCTTCAGAGCAATTGAAGGGATTTTAACATTTCTTAGCTCGACTTAGGTTTCTTTGAGCTGAAAGCTTCTCTCCAGCTGTTTTGGCCTAAGAAGTGATAAATACTGCAGACATGCGAGTTACATTATTGTAACATTGCTTTCTTTCAGCAACAGTTGTCAGAGTGGATATTAGGTTTTAGAAAGCCATTAAGGGCTCAGCTGGAATGAAGGTTCTGCTTCCCTCTAAGTCTCAGATAACAAAACACCATCTTTGTAACTGTGCCACCATCAATTATTGATATTGCAATTGCTACCTTTTGTACATTTGCACTTTGTAAAAACAAAGCAAAACAAAAACTCTTCCCAGATGTATCATTTACACATGAAGCTTCGTTACAACAAAGCAGATCATAGATTCACCCAGTTTTGTTCATAATCTCTGGTATTTCCGGTCTGACATTGAAACTTCTGCTAGCAAAGGATATGTTTTGTCTTCTTTTTTATGTTTTGTTTTTTTCATATCAGAATTGGAAGGAACCTTGGGGGTCTTCTACTCCAACCCCCTGCTCACATAGGAAATCCTATACCATTTTAGACAACTGATTGTCCAATTTCTTCTTTAAAATCTCCAGTGAAGGAGTACTCACAACTTCTGGAGGCAAATCTTTCCACTGATTAATTGTTCTGTCAGGAAATTTCTCCTTAATTTTAGGTTGGTTTGTTCCTTGATTAGTTTCCATCCATTGCTTCTTGTCCTACTTTCAGATGCTTTGACGAATAAGTTGACATCCCTCTTCTTTGTAGCTTTGTCCTACTTTCAGATGCTTTGACGAATAAGTTGACATCCCTCTTCTTTGTAGCAGCCCCTTAGTTATGGGAACACTGCTATCACGTCACTCCAGTCTTTATTTATTCATTCATTCATTTATTGGTTCAATTTATTTGCTGCCCTTGTCTGGAGACTCAGGGCGGCTTACAATGCATTAAGCAATAGCCTTCATACTTTTGTACATACCTGTTTAGTAGGGCTTTCGCCCCCCTCCCCAAAGCGGTGTTTTTTTTACACACACACACACACACACAAAGTCAGCTTATTGCCCACAGAATCCGGGCCCTCATTTTACCTACTTCGGAAGGATGGAAGGCTGAGTCAATCTTGAGCCTGGTGAGATTTGAACTTGCAGTAATTGCAGGCAGCTGGTAGCTAAGTGCTATTTAACATTAAACTAGAATACCCAATTCCTGCAACTGTTCTTTGTATGTTTTAGCCTCCTGTTCCCTAATCATCTTTATTGCTACTCTCTGCACTCTTTCTAGAGTCTCAACATCCTTTTTATATCATGGCGACCAAAACTGGTTCATGGTAAGAGGGGTGGCTTTTTGGATCCTACTATTCAAATTCTACTTTTGTACTTATCTCAGTGATGGTAAACCTTTTCAGCACCGAGTGCCCAAACTGGAACGTGTGTGCACGTGCACGTGCCAGAGCACTGGAAACTCGAAGACCAGGTGGGTGGCATGCATGCGCACATCGGCCAACTAGTTTTCGGGTTTCCGGCACACACATGAACACTGGCCAGCTGGTTTTTGTGTGTGCCAGAGCACTGAAAACCTGAAGACCAGCTGGCCAGGGTAGGCATGCTTGTTTTTTGGCTGTTTCGGGAGCTGTTTCAGGCCATTTGGGGGTTGTTTTCAGGCCATTTTCAGCCTGAAAACTGGCCTGAGAAAGAACCTGAAAAACAATCTGAAAACAATCCCAAAGAGGCCAGAATATGGCCTGTGTGCATCAGAAACGAGAACAGCTGGTGATGGCGCATGAGTCCACAGAGAGGGCTCTGCGTGCCACCTCTGGCATACGTGCCGTAGGTTCGCCATCACAGACCTATCACATGGAACTAAGGACTGCAGGCCATATAAATGGCAAGATATTTATTATCAAATTAATTATATTTAAATACCTTTATGGATAGTGGGGACGTGTTTACTTTGCTGATAGTGTCTCGTATCTTGGAAGTACCTTCAAGTAGACTTCAACGTAGGACTATAATTGGGACTGGAACTTCTGCCACTAGCCAGTCATGAA
This sequence comes from Masticophis lateralis, assembly GCA_030761175.1. Taxonomy (NCBI): domain Eukaryota; kingdom Metazoa; phylum Chordata; class Lepidosauria; order Squamata; family Colubridae; genus Masticophis; species Masticophis lateralis. Next base: position 15,368,927 of record JAUDYJ010000005.1, on the reverse strand, counting down.
GTGAGTCAGAACAGATTTTACAATGTTTTTTTTTTTTTTTAACTATTTTGGTACAGGTTCCAATATCTTATATTGTGATCAACTTGGCTCTGCCCACCCATGCTTGGGACCCAGTGCATAGAGTGGCTGATGGGTTAGAGAGAAGATCTCTACCCCGATATCAATTGGTCTCTTAGGGTTTTTTTCTTAATTTTTAATTGTTTTGTATTCTCTTTTTATAGTACTATAATCCACCTGAAGTAACTGTTACAGTGATAGAAATGACATCATCATCATCATCATCATGATGTAAATAATAATAATAATAATAATGACCAGTGGAGACATGATCTAGTTGCTAAATTAATCCACTGGTCATTATGTAAAAAATACTACATACCTGTATCTGAAAAGTCATGGGAGCACGAAGTGGAAAAAGTTATCGAAAATTAGACAGTGAAGATCTTGCGGGATTTTTGAATACAGACAGATCGTTATTTGGAACACAACATGCCAGATATCATAGTTTTCGAAGGCTGAAGTGTACAATTTATTGACATTACAGTATCAAGAGATGCTAGAGTTGAAGAAAAAGAACTGGAAAAAATCATGAAATATCGCGACCTGGTCATCGAAATTACACCAATCAATCGTATTTGTGACACATTTTTAAATGTTCAATTGACCTGTTTCATGTTTAATGAATATAACAACAACAACAACAATAGCAACAACAAGTTTTCATATTTGTCAAAACTGAATCGCACAATTTATTGATATCGCTGTACCAGGAGACGCCAGAGTCGAAAAAAAAACCCCTGGAAAAAATCATGAAATATTGTGACCTGGCCATTGAAACGACATGATTATGGATGAAACATGTAACAGTGATGTCCATTGCGATTGGGGCACTTGGTACCATGTCCAAGAATTGTACAAAATACACGAAGAAATTGCAGCTTCCTGTAAATAACACCAGCGAAACTGTAAAAAAAATGCGCTATTCGGAACATCATACATTTTAAGAAGATACTTGGTTGATGCCTAGGATGCTGACAGCAACCTGTATCAATCATCAGTGCCAGTCAATATTTGTGATACATTTTTAAATGCTCAGTTGACTGAGTTTCTTGTTTAATGAATAAAAGAGATCTAACAATAATATCAACAACAAAAGATTTCTCACTTAAAATCCCCTAGCAAATTCCTATTAATATTCTCATATTTGTTCCTTTGAAATAAACTGTCTTATAGGCTTACAGCAGTCTCTGCTTGCTAAGCAGCTCCACAATTGAGAATATGATAGGGAGGACAATCAGCAGCTAACCAGGAAAGGACATTTTCACTTCACACAGTGAACACATCATGTAGTCCCTAAAAATATCCTTCTTTTTCAGGTCACACATCGATCTCTTCCATTTATTGAATTCCATTGTCAACTCCACTGTTCAATCTCATTGTTCCTTCACTCCCTAAGAACTTCCTACTTTTTCTCAAAAGAGCATGAATACCAGAGGATACAACAACACACTGTGATATCCAGTGATTAGTCAGCCAGTTGTTTTCACAGACAAGAAAGAATATGCTGGTTCCTTGGATGAGAGAAGGGGGTGAGACCAATTATTTTTGCAAACAAGAATGCCTTATTTTAGCATGAGTTGGAGAACTAATCTGATTCACTGAAATCAATGTATGCCAGTAAAATCAATGTATGCCATTGAAATCATTGTATGCCAGTAAAAGAATTTAAAAAACAAACAAACATTGATTTAGCTATATAACTATTTATTTTACTTAAATCTGTCCCATTATGTCACTCAAAATTTAAGATAGATTATAAGTAGAAAATTATAATAGCAACTTTAGCAGCAATGAATGAATCTACTAAAAAGAAGGAATTCTGAATTGCCAATCTTGTTGTTTTGCAGATGATACAGGCAGGTCACAATCCATTTCAAAGCAAATGTATGTATTTACTCGGGAGTACATTTCAGACTCCAAAGGAATTTGCTCTTACATTTAAAAAATGTGTGGCCCCAGAGCATCACATAGAGCTGTTTTCCAGGGTTTTTGATTATTTTCTTCAGAGTTTGAAGAAATTATGGCCCATAACAATTATGTACCAAGATTTTAAAGGATAAAACAGATTGGAGTATGTAGGAGGTAGCGGCTAGTACATGAAAAGAAAAGGAGGCGAAGAATATAGTAACTGAGTTGGGAGTAGCAAAACAGAAGTTGAACTTTATTGCGTGCTGTTCCAGTAATTGCAACATTTCTGTCTGAGTAGAATTTTTTTTTCTCTGCCAAGTCCCATTTCAATATCATCCTTAAAGTTTGCATTATTTTATTCTGTAGTTGGCTATGAATGATTTCTGATTCTCAATGTTGTTCTTTCCAGAACTGACATTCTTTTCAGGTATTCTCTTCTCATTGGATTTGATTTATAATAGTAGATCATTTATTTTGTTGTTTTCAGTCTTTCTATATTTGAAAGTGATAAAACACTTTTTTGCTCCACTAGACCTGCAGCTCCTGGTTGTGTTTGCTCAGCCAACAATCCTAAATCCAGCAGCCTGTTTGTTACCAGCATCCAGAAACTTCAACATCTAGCTTGGTCTTTGTTGCTTTGGACAATGACCAATCCACTATGGGTTTCTGCAAATTATCTTTCACCATATTGTTTATGGGAGAGATACTCTTTTTCTGGCTCCTCTGATGAGACCTGTTCAGTATGGTTGATCCTCTGGCAAAATGGTCATCTTCTTCAGAGCAGGCAAGCCTGACAACCATGTCAAGGTAGTGTCTTATCGAATCTATGAAATTCATATAATCATAGGGCTGGAAAGGACCTCAGAAGGCTTCTGGTCCAGTTGAAGGCAGAAGCCTTATACTATCCCAGTCAAATGGTTTTCCAGTCCAGTTTTGAAAAACTCCAGTGATGGAGCACCCACAACTCGAGGAGGCAAGTTTCCATTAATTGTTTTGTCAGAAAATTTCTCCTTGCTTCTAGGTTGGCTCTTTCGTTAACAGGCTTCCATCTATTACTTGTCCTGCCCTCTGGAGCTTTGGAGAATAAGTCAATCTTCTCTCCTCTGTGACAGTCCCTCAAGTATTAGAAGAGAGTTTTCGTGTCCGCTCCTAATTCTTCTCTTCAATAGGCCAGACATAGCTGCTGTACTTTTCAGAGTATAAGATGCACTTCCCCCACCCCCAAAAGAGGGTGGAAATGTTAGTGCATCTTATACGCTGAATACATCCATTTTTGGCCTCCCAAAACCCCACCCCTCAGGTCCCATTTTTGCCAAAAAGGCCCATTTTTTGCAAAAAATGGGGTGGGCAGAGAATTTGGGAAGCCTGCAGAGTACTCCTGGGGGCTGGGGAGAGCAAAAACACAACATGGGGGGGGGGTGTTGGGAGGCGAAAAATGGGCCAGTTTTTTGCAAAAACGGGGCAAAGGGTTTGGGAAGCTTGCAGAGTGCTCCTGGAGATGGGGAGGGCAAAAACACCTGGGGGAGTTGGAAAGCAAAAAAACCAGGCCCAGTTTTTGCCTCCCCACCCCCCACGTCAACCCTCTGCACATCCCATTTTTGTGAAAAACAGGCTCATTTTTTGCAAAAACAGGACGCATAGAGGGTTTAGGAAGCCTGCAGAGAGCTCCTGGGGGCTGGGGAGAGCAAAAACCTTTTTCTTTTTTTCAATCTTGGTGAATCTTATACTCTGATCTTATGAGATCCCTTGGGAGTTGGTTGGCATAGAAATGTGATAAATTAAATTAAATAATCAACAACCCCCCCCCCCCCGCTAATTCCCTCAGCCATTCCTCATGTTTTAATCTCTAGGCTGTTTATTATTTATCTTCTGCTTATCTTAGGCCCTGGGAAGGACTTGATAGGTGCTCAAAAATGCTAAATCCAGTCTAAACATCTAACTCACTTAGTGACAAACCGTATTTTTTTCCTTCTGTTTTACCATTCCTAAATGGGACTGCGTGCTACAACTCTGTGGATCCAATACAGGATGCTTCAGATACCATAAAGTCACACTCTGTTTTAGAGTGAAGTTCCCCAAACTTTTTGGCTTTGTGGCCTGGGAATGAGGAGGGAATGGTTCTGTGATTTCACTGATTTCAATAAAGTTATGATCAGAGATGGAGTTTTATTTTCTCAAGAAAACTACAACTATTCTATTTTTTTTAAAAAAAATCAGGGTGTGGGATGGGCAGGGGCCATAAAATCAATACGTTCTTCCTTGAATAAAACATGAAATGATAGCCAGAAGTAAACTACGTGTCAGACAGAATTAGGTAACTCCTATTTCCCAAGAATGATTTGGATATCAACTGTTATAATCTCAGGAATTATGAGAATGGCATTCCAGCACATCTGGGCATCAGATTGTTAGCAACTGGATTGAAAAGGTCTTTATTTGATTATGGTTTTGTCAGCCACTTGAAAGCTTTTTTCACAAAGCATTTTTCTCCAGAATATTTTTTTTTTATCTTCTTCCTTCTCGTCCTTCTTTAAAATCTTTCCACTTTATAGTTTTCATTCCCGCCCCGCCCCCTTCCTCAGTGCTGTAGACATTTGGAAAATCCAGAGATACAACTTTTTGGCGTGAGTTATGGTATGCTGGTATTTTGAGGCTCAATTGGATTTTGATCAACTTACTGTTCATAGTTTCAAGATCCAGTTTGTTCTGGTGGATAAAGAATCAGGCTACAATCTGGGAGACTGTGAGTTCTAATCCCACTTTAGCCATAAAAAACAGCTTGGTGACTTTAGGCCAGTGACTGTTACAAAGTTACAAAGGTACTGAAAAATGTGACATACGGCCGTTTTTCACAGGTACCTTTGCAGTATCCCCATGATCATGTGATCAAAATTCAGATGCTTGGCAGCTGGTTCATACTTACAACCATTGCTGTGTTCCAAGGTCATGTGACACCCCCTTTTTTGCGACCTTCCGACAAGCAAAGCCAACGGAGAAGCCAGATTCATTTAACAACCAGGTCACTAACTTAATCACAGTGGTTCACTTAACAACCGTGGCATGAAAGGTCGTAAAAAAAATGATCACAAAACTCACTTAACAAATGTCTCAGGTAACAGGAATGTTGGGCCTCATTGTGGTCCTAAATCAAGGACTACCTGTATTTATAAAACTTTTCTGTTGTAAGTTGTTGAATATGAGATGGGCAGCAAATAAATTTATAAATAAACAACTAAATAGATAATAAATAAAATAAAGAAGGGATATTAAATAACAAAATTAAAAAAATATTTTTAAAAATCGGTTCTCTGATTCCAAGTCCCCGAAAATTCCCACATTAAGAATCAACGTTTTCCATTTTCAGGAACAGCTTTGCTACTTGGAGCATCTTTCTCTCGCTCCGACCTCTGGTTTAGCTCCGCAAGCTCCGTTCCCTTCCCTGCTTTTCAGCTTCGCCCTTCTCCCGGATCGCTGAGGAAACTTCCCACCGCCTTTTCGCGGCCGGCCCGCTCCTGCCCATTCCATCCGTTTGTATCATAAGCACAGAACAGCCACGGGGCAGGGCGGTGAGGGGGGGGGGCTGGGCTGCGGGAGGGTGAGCAAGGGAAAAAAAGCGCTTCATTCTTCCTCCCTCCCTCCCTCCCTCCCGCTTTACGGCTGCTGAAACCCCTTTCCTCTCCTCCCTCCCCCTTTCCTCTGGAGAGCCCAGTGTCGCCGTTACAGCGTCCGGCCTCCTTCCTTTTTAAGGTAAACGCAGCCGACCCGGAGGGGATGGGAAAGGAGAGGAGGAGGGGGAGGGGGGTGGGTTGAGGGAAGAGCCGAAGACTGTAGTTGGTGGGCGGAAAGTTGGAAGAAGTCCAGAGACGAGGCGCGCGCGCGCTCCCTCGCTCGTTCGCTACGCAGTGGCTGCGCGCGACGTTCAGGGACCAGGTCGGCGGGAGGGCGCGCGTGTCGCTGCTGCTACTTTTATATGTGTAGTGGCGGCATTTCCAGAGCCAGAGGGGTTTCGCACGGTTGGCCTTGGCTCGGGTCGTCTCCCCCACCCCACCCTTATCCTCTGGAGAGGCTAGAATGAGCCGACCCGGTCGTGAGAAGAAGGAAAAAAGAAAAAATGAGGAGAAAGTGGAGGATCCTAAAGCACCCCCCCCCTCCCCGACCCCAATGCAAGCAAAGGCTCTTTTGCACAGAGGGAGGTCTGAGGATTTTTTTTTTCCCTTGAAAAGAGAGCAAAGCGTTGCCTTTGTGTAGACCGGTCTACATACGACTTTTAGCAAACTGCTTCTGGTTTAAAAAAATAAAACCAACACGCGTGTCCCTTGTAGCCTTCCGCGACCTGGTATTGTGAGAAGCCGGGCAGCGGGTTGGGAATTGTCCAGCACGACGTAGATTAGAGGGTGGGGGGGAAGGCCACGTGAAAAATGCTCGTGCCACGTCTTAAATCGGACGCCGAGATTAACTTGAACCTCTTGGCCGAACCGAGTAGCCTGCAATGAAACTCGGGGGAAGGAAATGATCCGCTAAGCTGATCTTGTGCTTGGGTTTTGCGGAGGTTGGGTCTTCGATTTTCCTACGAGATCTCTCCGAGGTAGGGCTCAGCTGAGTGTAGGCTTGCAAATATCTATATATCTATATATCTAGGCAGGTTGCGAGGTTTAATCAGGGTACGTCCTTGCTTAGCAACAATTTGGAAGTAGTTGGCCGCTGGACTTCTCTAGGATTTCTTTCAACGAATCTTGATGGGGTTTCTTAGTGGTCTTCCATCAAACTATTAATCAAGGCTGGTGCTGCGCAGCTTTCTTGCGATCGGCCAAGGTTGGGTAGGTGCTGCCACCTACTGTAGTACAGGCCAATGATTAGGTGCTATAGAAGGAGGAAAAAAGTTACTTAAATCCGATACCCCGATCAAAACCAACTCCAAAAAGCATGCTATTACCATCATAATCACTATGCTAAAACAAACAAGTATCCTAATAGGGACACATCCTCTTTATGGGTTTGTTTAACAAACCTTTAACTGGTCTCTGCCAATTTCCAGGTTCATCTTTTATTTTTTTTATTTAAATACTGTGTTTCCCTGAAAATAAGACCCTGTCTTATATATTTTTTTGAACCTTGAAATAAGTGCTTGGCCTTATTGCCATGCGCTCAAAAGCCTGATAGGGTTTATTATCAGGGGATGTCTTATTTTTTGGGAAAACAATGTTTTATTTAAACACATTTTCATTAAGATGCAAATGAAAAGAAACATAATAAGGGAAAATGGGAAAAGAAAAGTACAGGATAAAAGAGAAAAAGAAAAGCCACAGACTTCCAACTTTTTCAGCATAATAGGATAAAAAAAATAAAATGTAGCCTCAAGTTTTTACGTTTTACATATTAGCCATTCCTGTAACGACAAATCAGTGGGCAAATCCCAAAGTCAAGATTTCATTTTTTTCCCTGTTTTGAGCACAAGGTTTAGAAGCAATTTCCAAGTAGAAACAAAACTACATATATTCGTTAATTAAAACCGTTAATTCTGCCACTTTTGCTAGCTCCGTTACTTTTCCTATACATTCTTTCAGTGTGAGGATGGATAAATCTTTCCATTTTTGCGGATAAAGGATTCTTGCTGCAGTAAAGGTAAAATGTTTGTATCACCTTTACAGGAGCTGCAGAAAAATCTTCCTGTGGAAGCTCTGATTATAGTTGTCCCAAAGGTGCTTTTTCAAGAGGCAACTGGACTTTCTGGTTTTTGTTTGAAGACATTTTGCTTCTCATCCAATCAGAGCTGAAGAAGCTTCTTGGATGAGAAGCAAAACGTCTTGAAAGAAAAACCAGGAAGTCCAGTTGCCTCTTGAAAAAGCACCTTTGGGACAAACATGACCTCGATGACTCTTTCCATAGATTCTGGTTACAGATATAGTTTGGCAAGTTTGTGCCATCCACTCTGATCGTGTGCATTTTTTCACCGGCATTCTGATTGTACAAGACGGGTTTAAGTTGGGTTCACTCAACATGCCAAATCCTTGTTAGTTGCAAAGTTGTGTCCAACTCATCTCAACTCCATGGACAATGTTCCTCCAGGCCTTCCTGTCCTCTACCATCCTCTGGAGTCCATTTAAGCTCACGCCGACTGCTTCAGTGACTCCATCCAGACACCTCGTTCTCTGTCATCCCCTTCTTGTGCCCTCAGTCTTTCCCAGCATAAGACTCTTCATGCCAAACCCTAGTGGGATTAAATTTTCTTTGGGTTTGATGTATTTTGAGAATCTATCAATGGTGGTTTGCTAGCCATATTTTATGATTTAGTGGGTTATGGAAATCAAAACATTTGTGGTTTATTGAACCCCCAAAGGAACCATGTTTTACCATGCCTTTTGTCAAACGCAATTACTCTGCATAATGCATTTAACTATAGTAGCCAACAATTTAGCATTTGGTGTTGTACAGATCTGTGGCTAGTTTATGATTGAGTCAGAGGTGGGTTTCAGCAGGTTCTGACCACTTCTGGAGAACTAGTACCGGAAATTTTGAGTAGTTTGGAGAACCTGTAGTAAAAGTTCTGACTGGCCCCGCCCCCGTCTATTCCCTGCCTCCCAAGTCCCAGCTGATTGGGAGGAAATGGGGATTTTGCAGTAACCTTCCCCTGGAGTAGTGAGGGAATGGAGATTTTACAGTATCCATCTCCTGACACGCCCACCAAGCCACACCCACAGAACCGGTAATAAGAATTTTTGAAACCCACCACTGGAATGTGTCAGTTATAAAACAAGATTTTATCTAGCGTAGATGAGATTAATATCACATGAACATATTTAATTTAGGTGAAAGTAATATAAGTAAGTCCTAGCTTGACTTTATGACTGTACAGAAATAAACCCCACACTGGATTTAATGGTTCAGTGGCATCTTTATTAAGCCATAAGCCCAACTAACCGCAGCAATACCTTTTTAGGAGCACATACAGCAATAAAGCTATACTCTTAAGGAAATTTATTTGGGAGTAACTTGAGGTCAATTAGAATATAAGGAATTAGTGCCTAATTTTGAAGAAAATTAACAGATCTCCAAAGGAACGTGCTTTGGGATTGTGTAGAGAGTAAAACTCATAGAAACAAGAAGAGTTGGTTTACATTGTTGATCCTGTCTTCTGATTAAGATAGGAATTAGGATCAGCTGGCTCACATAGTCCTCAAATTACAGCCACCATTGAGCCCAGAATTTCTGTTGCTAAGTGAGACAGTTGTTAATTTTGTGAATTTTGCTCCACTTTATGATGTTTCTCACCCCAGTTAAGTTAGTAACATGGTTGTTAAGTGAATCTGGCTTCCCCGTTGACTTTGCTTATCAGAAGGTCACAAAGGAGGATCACATGACCCCAGGACTCTGCAATCAAATAGGAGTCAGTTGCCAAGTGTCTGAATTTGGATCATGTGACCATAGGGATGCTGCAATGGTCATGTGAAAAATGGTCACAAATCACTTTTTTCAGTGCCATTGTAATTCAGATAGCCTCTAAATGAACTATTATAAATTGAGGACTACCTGCACATGTGGATAACCTGTTTTCATTTACTTTATAATGTGCTTGGAATTTGCACTTCGTTGTGATTGAAATAGTCTCATTAAATTTGGTTCATACACTCCAGTTGATTAAATTTCTGTCATAGAACGTTTTAATTATATCTATTGGAATAGCAAAGCTTCTAGTTTTCAGTGGAAGTTTATTCTGAAAGTAAATACTGATCTGAATTCAGTTAAAGCTACTCCTTATTGAGAGTTTGAATCTAGATCTTCTCTGCTGCTTTGGTCTTCCAACCCTGCCAGTTGCTCATAAAGTTCCTGTGCTTTTTCCAGAGTGTCTATTTTGATTTTCCTTTCCTCCCAAGTGACCAGCATCCCTTCTGGAATCAGCCATAAGAACAGAATCTCTCTTTTATTCAGGTGTTTAGCCAGGAATTTATAATCCCTTCTCTGCTCTCTTACTCTGCTCTTTTACTCTTCTACCTCATTTGCTTGAAGATCTGAATCTTTTTTCCTTTATATATTATTGCTTCTTTTCTTGATATCTTATATATTAAGTCTCGAACTTTCCTCCCTGTGAATCGAACGTGGACCTCCTTTGGGAGCTTGTTTTTTCTTGCATAGCTCTTGTTGACCCTGTAAATGTTGTCCATTTCCTTCAACATTTCCTCCTTATCTCTATCTAGTGCTTCAGCTAAAATTTCTGCCATCACTAGTTCCAGATCTTCTTCTTTATTTTCCATTATATTTTGGAATCTTAGGTACAACGCTGCTTTATCCATCTCAGTATAGATCAAATAATCTTCCATTTCTTTGCTCACCATTTTTATTTGTTGGTCCACCTTTTCTAGTTTCTTCTCTGTTTGTTCCGTTCTTTTCTCTATTTCCTTTATTGTGTGTTCATTCTTTTCTAATGCTAGTTGAATTGACCTTACTTTTTCATCGAGCTTTGATATGTATGATCTCATTTCCATTTTTAGTTTCCCCATTTCTTCTTTCAGCTCATTAATATCAGCTCTTGCCTCTAAATGATTCTTTACCATTATTTCTTGGAGTTTAACCATCAATTCTTGCAATGTGAGTAGCGAGGTTTGAATATTAACATTCAAAGTTTTATTTGCCACTGATACTAACTTGCTATGTAGCTTGCTTGGTTCTGTTTCATGCTCTATTAAATTCTGAGAAAACTGGGAAATAATTGGTCTGACGTATTAATCTGCATAATGCAAATAAATATGATTCATCCTGCACAAAAGCATATTACTTTTAATATGGTATTTTTTTTTCTAATATGCTGGATTTAATGCTGTCCTGCATTCATTGAAAGGGGACCTGACAACCTACAAATAGGCTTCATGGTAATATGATTGGTGAGTTTGTCATAATAATTTTAACTTTATTGCTTAACATCATTGCCTTCAGTTAGTCATCCAGAAGAGTATTTAATTATTTGTTTTCAATATGTTTGGATTATGGTTTTTAAATCTGTGTGCAATTAATGATTAATTGATAATGTAGCCTTTTACATTAAGAATTTTGCAGGTATAGACAAATTGAACTGTATTCTACATGTTCTCATCTAAGTAGGTTAATAACCTACCCTATAGAACATAGAATAACAGAGTTGAAAGGGACCTTGAAGGTCTTCTAGTCCAACCCCCTGCTCTAGTAGGAGACACTGTACCATTTCAGACAACTGGCTATCGAGTCTCTTAAAATCTCCAATGATGGAGCACCCACAACTTTTGAAGGCACGCTCTTCCGTTGGTTAATTTCTCTTTAGTTTTCAGTTATTTCTTTCCTTGTTTACTTTTCATCCAGTGCTTCATGTGTTGTGCTTTGGGGAATAGGTTGACCACCTCTTCTTTATGGTAGCCCCTCAAATTTTGAAACACTGCTATCATGTCACCCCTAGTCCTTAAACTAGACATACCCAATTCCAGCAACCGTTCTTTATATATTTTAGCCTCCAGTCCCCTAATCATTTTTGTTGCTCTTCGCTGCACTCTTTCTAGCGTCTCAACATCTTTTTTACATTGTGGCGACCAAAATTGGATGCAATATTCCAAGTGTGGCCTTACTAAGGCTTTATAAAGCAGTATTAATACTTCATGTGATCTTCATTCTGTCCCTCTATTAATGCAGCCTAGGTTGCATTGGCTTTTTTGGCTGCTGCCGTATACTGTTGGCTCATATTTAAGTGATTGTCCACTAGGACTGCAAGAACCCTTTCACAGTTACTGCTATGGAGTCAGGTTCCACCTTTTCTATATCTGTACTTTGGGTTCTTCTTGACTAAGTGTAAAACCTTACTTTTCTGTACAGTGAATTTCATTTTGTTAATAGATACTGTGGCGTAGAAAATACTATAGACTAGGTTCGTAATGGCAAACCTATGGCACATGTGCCACAAGTGGCACACAGAGCCATTTCTGCAGGCACATGAGCTGTCACCCTAGATCAGCTCCACCGTGCGTGCTTACCTCCCGCCAGCCAGCTGATTTTTGGGTCTCTGCTGCACATGTGGGAGATGTGCACGCATGCCCATGCTGCCCCTCCCAGGAGTCTCCACGTGGCCCATTTTGGATGCCAGGTAAGTACAGGGCTCGCACGGAGGCTTTGGGAGGGTGAAAAATGGGTCTACGGAAGTCTGGAAATGCACCGTTTCTGGCCTCCAGAGGCTTCAGGGAGGCCTGCTAGGCTCAAAATGAGGCGCGGGGGTGGGTGGGGAGCATGGGGGAAGGTGCACAACCCAGCACATGGGGGCGGAGCAGCATGGGAGGATTGCACGCTCGTGCAGGGGGTCAGGGCATGTGTGTGGGCATTGCATTATGGGTGTGGGGGCGCGTGCGTGCTTTTGGCACCCGAGGAAAAAAAAGGTTTCCCATCACTGGATTAGGTTAAGTCTCTCCAGGCTAGTGCCTTCCTGATCTATTGGACCACAATTTCCCATACTCCCAGACAGTATAGTAGTTATAGTCCAACACATCTGGAGGGTACCTGATTACAGAAACATAAGATACATCTTTGACATTTTCTAGCCCATCATTTTGCCCAAGATAGCATCTTCGTATGGACCAGACAAGCAGCTGTCCAATCTTTACTTGAAAACCTCCAAATGATGATTTTAACAGATAGACACTCCCACAATTCAACAACTCCAATGGGGAACATTTTATCAGTTGCATTGTATTATTATGGCTTCCTTTTTGGATTTGTACATACTATAGATGGAGCCTGATGATTGAATTAATTCATTTTGCTTTGGGTTCACAAGAAAAAAACTTGTGGGGCACAAACTAATCCAAGCAATAGGATTGTATTTTGAAGTGTGTGAGGGTGCCCAAATAGTCCCTTTATGCAATTTTTAAATGTTATCAGAATTGAATGGCAAAGATTCTTGAAGCATACAAGAACATTTATGTTGCATCTGTTTGCAACTTCTTAGACCAGACACAATTAGTATATCTACTGAAATAAAGGTCTAGGAAATGCAAATGCAAAAGTTTGGGATATATTATTTTTTGGGGGGGGTGGGGGACTTTTATTTTATAGGACTGAATGTGCTGAAATTTTGCAAAGGAAACAAATGCTTGTTTCAAATCTTCTCAGTATTCACTCCCTCTTCCCATTTAAAATTTCCACAGCTGAACTTGTGGTACACTGCTTGGGTGAACAAGATTGAATCTTCCTTTTGATGAGGAAGGAAATTAGACTCTGCATTGTTCAGCTCCTTTTACATATCATAGGTATGAATTTCAGGTCTCTAGAATAGAAAAATAATTCTGATTCTTTTCAGCTAGAGTTGCAGAGATAAACAAACAATGGCTAGAATCAGCAGTCATTTTTCTTCCATTTTGTGCATATCCAAAACCCCAATCAATCCCTCCTTCATTGTTCGCATGGACACTGTTTCCAGTTTTGTACACCTGGATAATCTTTGACCACAACCAAGGTATTTTATAGTAATACATTCATACTTTTGATCGTGATTGTCATCAAAATCATTCAAAAACCAATGTGGAATTTTTTACTCTTGACTCTGTTATTAAGAATTTACTCCTAGATTCCAATATTATCATTGCAACAGTATGTTTATGAGAAAAAGCATAGTTGCAATATTTAGGCATGTTTTCTCCTCATAATTTTTAGTTTTATAGAGATAATGTATCAATATAATGTCTGCTCATATTAAGGCTTTCAGAAAGTGTGCTCTTTATTCAGTATGCTTTTGATGCCGCCTTACTCTATAACGTGCTAGTACATCCCCAATGCACTGATGATGTTACCTAGTTTGGGTAATGAAAACAACCAAGCTCACCTCAACCCTGAGCTACAAATATTCTCCTTTTATCCGTTTTTGTTTTCCAGAAAATTGCAGAATAGTGCAGAATAGATCATGAAGCGTGCAGTCACCAAACCAGTTGTTAATCTGGCAGGATCCCACCATTGCATATCGCCTATTCACCATTCTTTCCTGGGTCACCACACACAGGTTCATTAGTTCACATAATGGCTGTGTCAACTCTGAAGTGAACCTGACCTCTGAAGCCATTTTGTGCTGCCTTACAGTTGCCACGAAGCCCTGAGAAAGAAGGGGAAGGGGGAAGTAGATATCCCAGTTTACAGTCAAAATAAAAGGTTTTCCTGTGGAAACCAAGATCATTGTAACAGATGACTGGTGGAGAGGAGCCAGCCAGAGATATTCTTTGGACAACAGGACTGATGACACTAGGAAGCGGGGAAGTTTATTCTTTTAATTAGGTGAAATCGCGGAAACTTTCAGAGTTGGTTTTCATTGGCTGTGCCGATATGATGTATCCAATAAACATGTTCTTTGAGGACTCTACCTGCCTCAAAGTTCTGATTTCAGTGGGTGCATTACTTGGAATGCTGACAGACAGAGTTTATGCAACAGGCTAGGCTAGACTAAAATAGGATTGTGCTCTCAACATGTTGTGGAGCAAGCCGTTGTCTGAGAATATTTTATCAAACAAGCAGCCCTGTTCACTCATAGTATTCCTCAACAGACAATCCTAACTGAGCCTGACATTTCTGGTTGTATGTTGCCAAGATAAAACAAAGATGATCACATGACTAACCTGATTTTATGATTTTTTTTCCGCAGTGGTTATTAAGTGAATGTGGCAGTTATTAAGTGAACAACATGGTGGTTAGGCCAATGGTGCAGTTGTTAAGCAAACCCATGGGTCAAGTTTTGCCAGAAGTAAACTCTGGTAAACAGTGACTGGCACACTGCAAATGTCCATAAATAGAGGTCAGTTGCCAAGCACACTTAAGTCCGGTACTTGGCATGCCATCAGAACTTCAAAACTGGATTGTAATAGCATTTTTGGGGGGTGGGGGGTACGGGGCTGTTATAACATTGAATGATCATAAGTTGAGGACTATCTGTATATTTTATTTGAACGAGCAGGATATATTTTGTGAGCAGTGCAATTGTGTTTTCTTAACCTGTACTGTCTGACTCTGCCCAATGTTCGCCGTGGACTTTTGTACTCCCCTCTAGATATCAATCATCCTGTGTATAATACTGAAAAACAATCTAGAAGCAAGCATGTTTGTGTGAATCCACTCTTGGCTACATTTCAATTCATTGCTTTCAAGAGCTCTTCGATTTTCATATATGTTAGGTTTATCCTGTTGCCTCATGCTATGCCGAAATGAAAGAATGAAAAAGTAAGCTTAACTTTATTTATTTATTTATTCATTTATGCATTCATTTATGTATTCATTTAGTTATTTATTTGACAAAGTAATGATTTTTTGCTTACAAATGTCAAACTCTTCGTGCTACTCTTGCTATTCATTGCTTCCCCCAATATGTCAGACAGTATTCCTGTTATTTATACAACTTGAGTGTTACAGCCAAAATCCTTTTATCTTCTGTAGATAGCTGTTACATATTCTATTTTGCTGCAGTTTGGAGGATTCTAAATTGATGGAAGAAGGTACATGTGAAAATGTAGGTTCCTCAAATTATATGAACAGAAACATTTTCTATTGCAGTGAAGAACACTATTGGAGATGGCCTCAATTTCTACAGTTAGAGTGTAGATATCTTTTTCTCAACTAGGATAAAGCCAAAGTGACAAAATGTAAGTCATGACATCATTGCCCTATTCCAAGCCAACTACACAAATGTGCACACAGATAAGGCTTAAAACAGGTATAGGCAATGGCAGGCAGAGCGTTTGTGCAACCAATGCATGCTTCAGTAAAGTCCCAATCACACATGAGCTGGCCTGCAAACAAGTTCCAAATAGCAAGAGTCCAAAGCAACAGATGTAGATAGGTCATATAATGTCAGCCCCACTGGGTAGACCAGACCAAGAATCAGTTTCACAGAAAAACTAAGATTGCTTTGGTTTTGTACTATCAAGTTCTTTTTGACTCATAGCAACCTGTAAGATTTTATTGTTATTGTGGATTTTAATCTTATTTTAATTATGTTTATTGTGATTTGTATTGGTGATTGCTTTATGTAAGCCACCCTGGGTCCTCAGGGAGAATGGCGGCATATAAATCACAAAAATAAAATATAAATAAATAAATAAGATGCAAGCTAACAGATCCACACATGTAACATTCAAGCTAACTGCTTTATTCTGCCTATAATACATGGGTGTAAACAGATACTTGTCTTCCTTTGGGAAAAGCTAGATAAGGCTTTATGGAGCTTGGGGGTGGGGGGTGGGGGCAGGGACACACATTCCTGGATCTCTTGCAGCTATGCAATAATTCAAGACTAATTCCCTGCTTGAGACCTCTTACCTGTCTGGCTGGGTTTTTCCCAACAGCACCATATAGATTTTCTCTATGATGCTTTATCCCTAATCTGATCTTTCAGATCTTCCAACAGTGCACTAATCTCCACTGCCCCTAAGTGTAGTCACCTTACAGTCACCTGGTTGTTCTTTTTTCTTTGTTTCTCTTTTCCCTGCATTAGTGCCTTTTATAGAAAATGGTTGTTGTAGCCAAATCTTGCAGGTCAGAATATTATTCTTATACCCAGGTGAGTTAGGGAGGTTTCTGTGTGAGTTGCTTATGCATACAGTGGTACCAGTTGGAATTCAGCTGCTTTGAAACTCATCAAATTTGGCACTCCACCCATTTTGATGCAAAAATATTATCCTGGTACTCATTGTTTATTTGGTACTCAATGCACAAGCTAGAACTTCTCAGTGTCGGCTGCCTTGTAACTCAATACATTATTCCTTATGGGAATTTTTTTGGGGGTAGTCATTGTTTTTGGTACTCATTATGCCTCCAGAAACCAATTAACAATGAATATCAAGGTACCAGTGTGCTTTCTAATTGGGCTAGACTTAAGCCATGTTTTTCCTTCTTGTTGGTTTGGTAAGGGAAGTTACCCCTCTGAGTCAAAATCGGGTACCAAACAGATTTTGGAGTACTCATCAGTTAGAGTTCAAAGTGACAAGATTTCAGGAGACAAAAGATTCAGGGCTTTGTGTGCAGAGTTCAGGAGGCATGGTTGTTCCCAAAAGGAATTATGCTGATCTGTGGTGGCTATTAAGTAGAGCCTCTTCCAGGTAGGAGCCAATCAAGGTGAGAAATGACCTTGCTGGGCGAGGAAATGCATAGAGTGCCTCAGGGGTGAAATGTAAATTTGTTACTACCGGTTCTGTGGGCGTGGCTTGGTGGTGGTGGGTTAATGTGACTGGGTGGGCATGGCCAACCTTTTCAAAGTATTTTTTCTAATGCTTTGAAAAGCCTCTGGCTATCAGGCAACTCAGCTGGGATTGTCAGAGAGGCTTTTTAAAAAACACCTCTCTGCTGATCAGGCAACTCAGCTGGGATCGTCAGAGACTTTTCAAAGCATTTTTTTTTACCACCTCTTTGGCTAAGAGACTTCAGAAAAAAATGCTTTGAAAAGCCTCTGATGATCCCAGCTGAGCTGTGCGATCATCAGAGGCTTGCTTTTTCACTTTTAAAAGCATTTTTTCGTTGGAAGAGGTTGTAGAAAAAATGCTTTTAAAAGTAAAAAAAAAAAGCCTCTGATGATCGTGCGGCTCAGCTGGTCATGGGGGAGGTGGGCGGCGCAGGGATTTTTGCTACCGGTTCTCTGAACCACCCTCCGCCATCGCTACTGGATTGGGTGATCTGGTCTGAACCAGGAGATTTCACCCGTGGAATGCCTTTGTTTTACCTGACAAAGCATGGCATGTTCAAGAGCTGTGTGGTCACCTGAAGCCCTGCCATCTGACCATAAGTGCAGCTACATTTCATAATTGCTAATGGAGTCAGTCTTGTGTGCTAGATTGCTTATTGCCTCTTGAGCTGACTTCCAGTACATCCAGAGCAAACTCCTTGATGTCAATCTTCTGAGTCTGAGCTGGTCATGGCAATCATAGTGCCAACTCTGCCCTTTTGAATTTGTGATTTTGCCTGCAGCATGTTGTTGTACATAGTACATAAGGGGAAGACTTTGTATTGCAATGTATTTGTCATGAGTGGATTGTTTTCACTCTTCCTATGGATGCCTCCTGATGCTTTCATATGATACCTAAGTCCATAGCTCAGACTTCCTAGCTTCTTACTTATTTGGTGCATTGTTGAAGTGGTATTTTCCATCTTCTCCACACATAAGCTTTGCAGATGCAGCAGTGACCATATTGATGATGAATCAGGGGCTTCCATTGGCTGCTTGCAGCTGTTGTGCAGATGCATAACTGGCTTTACTCATATGACAAAGTGACAGTGACTGAAGCACAGAGTCCATCTACCAGCACTTCTCAGTAGCCTTCTCACCACAGTTCAACAGACAATTCTACGTTCAATCCATGGAGAACAATCCATGGAGCATATATGGATGGATGGATGGATGGATGGATGGATGGATGGATGGGAGGGAGGGAAGATTCATTGTTTTAGGAGTAAATCATTTTCCTGATTTCTTTAGAGGTTTATATTCTTCAGTCCTATAGATCTAGGAACCAGATTTGCTAAGAATTCAGACACTGAATTGAGCTAAGGGCTCTCAGAATTTTAGCAAACAAGTTATTGGAAACACATTTATGTTTTGAACTATATCCATTTGTACATACCTTTAGCGCACTCCTAGGAGAACCTTTCACTTGGTGGAAAGTATGAACAGAATTGGGAAGACTCTGAATAAGACTCACTAAACCACTTCTTGACATTTAAAGTTTGACAACCAGAACAGAAATCAAGTTGAAAGGTGAAGTCAGATAAGCTGTTAGGTGTCTTGTATGAATTCTTCACTTTTCTCTGGAGAGGATTTTTAGCAGCCATAGTAAAGCAGAAGTAGAAGGTCATTGAGATAAATGAAATATGCCTGGGTCATTCCAGATTGCTAAGTGATGCTGACATTTTTGCGTTCTGAGCTCTTAAGATCACAAGGCAGTCATTGGAGAAGGCTGATTGCACAGAAATAGTATGCAGGAGTTGGTCAAAAGAGCAAAGAGAATAACTTTTCAGAAGTGTTTGACAAGGGCTAACGGTAGCTCCCTTTCAAAGTAACGTTAAAAGAAGGTATGCTAAAAAAAAGAAAAAAGCATGGCTTTCCTTGTGTTAGGAAAATATATTCAGTATCCAGATTCGTAGTAGTTTCCTAGATGAAGATAATCTTAGTGCCATTGCTTTCATTCAACAAATTGGAAAAAACAGTCCTATTTTATTTGTGACATTCTAAAAACCAACACAGAATTTAAATCAAATGATTTTTCATACCTCTTTATCAATGTTTGTATTTTTGAAGACATTTTTTTCCTAACTTGCACCGTTATTGGGAGTTTGCGCTTGCGGTGCCATACTATATTCATTTGGGGTATTTTTTTATACACTTGATGAGTTGTGAAAGATGTCACAACTTTCTGAAAATAATGGATTTCAAGGTTCTTTCCAAGACCTGTCTGGTGGAGCAGTGGACTAAAGTGCTGTTAAATAGCATTTAGCACTTAGCTGCCTGCAATTACTGCAAGTTCGAATGTCACCAGGCTCAAGGTTGACTCAGTCTTCCATTCTTCCGAGGTAGGTAAAATGAGGACCCGGATTGTGGGGACAATAAGCTGACTTTGTATAAAAAAGAATACCGCTTGGTGGGAGTGGAGGCAAAAGCCCTACTAAACAGGTATATACAAAAGTATGAAGCCTATTGCTTAATGCATTATAAGCCGCTCTGAGCCTCTGGAGAAGGGCGGCATATAAATCAAACCAATAAATAAATAAAAATAAATAAATAAATTGTCCTGAAAATTCAGAGGTGTAAATTAGTTCATTGACAATATTGGGTTGAAAGGGAAACCACCTCTGTTGTGAAGTAAAATGGATAGTTACATCCATGTAGTCATCAGGAATCAAATTCAACTTAAAGGAATATTTACCATTTAAATCTGTAAGCCTTTTGGCAAAAATCAGATGCTCCAAGGACTATTGGAACTCTGCTTTATTGTAGTAGACCAGGGGTGTCAAACTCAATTTCATTGAGGGCCACATCATGGGTGTGTTTGACCTCGGTGGGGGGGGTGGGGGGTGTAGCCAGCTTGACATCACTAGTGTCGGGGATGCCTTTGGTGGCCCGAGCAGTCTGCCAGCAAAAACGGGCTCCCGAGTTCCCTTTCGGGCTGCAACGGCCTCCTGCAACCATCTGCCAGCGAAAACGGAGCCCAGGAGGGCCGCACGCAGCCCTCATGAGCTCCATTTTCAGCTGTGGTGGCTTCCTGCAATCTTCTGCCAGCGAAAACATTTTTGCTGGCAGAGGCACTGTTCGCTGTTTCCAGGGTGGCCCTGTGGGCCAGATCTAAGTACCCCCAAGGCCAGATCTAGCTCCCAAACCTTGAGTTTGACACCCGTGTAGTAGATTAAAATAACAGAAATTTGGAAGAGTGACATTTTCCCTCTTCCCCACTCTTTTACCACAGAGAAGCAGTGGTATTATTTGGAGTCTCTTGCTTATGCTTACCACTGTCCCAGGGCTGAGATTTTGCTTCCTGTCTCTTTTATCTTTTAATGGCTTTTGCATTCCTTTGCTACAGTATCTCTGCCTCCCTCCATTGTGTAATTAGAAAAATTACACAATGATGCGAGCTTCTGTTATGGGGCAAGCTTTCATTTTTGTCGTGGTGATGCAGTGGTTAGAATGCGTCATTGCAGGCTAATTCTGTTGACTGCCGATTGTCAGCAGTTTGGCAGTCACTGGCTCAAGGTTGATTCAGCTTCCGTCCTTCTGAGGTCAGTAAACTGAGGACTCAGATTGTTGGGGGCAATATGCCGACTATGTAAACTATGTAGAGAAGGACTATACAGCGGTATATAAGTATAAGTGCTACTGCCATTATTGGTAACTTAATCTATGTAAAAAAAGTGTTTCTCTTCAATTCTCTTCAATTCTGAAGTAATTATTTGGTCTTACAAGTTTACATAACTCTGAATCGACTTGAATTTGGGTCTCAGCTCTTCATGATATGGGTTTTTCGGGCCTTTGTTATCATGGTCTCCTAAACTTCTGACTATAATGGCTTATTTGAGCTAACAAAGAATAGGTCAGTGTTTGACTATTTTTATTCAAGAAATATGGAATGGAATGACATCTAAACTTGGGTTTTCCTTACAGAGTGATATGCAGCTAAGCACTATATTGCATCATATCCCAAACATTGTCTTTAAATAATTTAATTGCTACCAGGGATATTTACAAACTGGTTTGCAAATTTAATTGCAAAGAGATCCTTTTGGGCGGGTTTTCTAAGCAATTCTCTTACTTAACTTGTCCAACTGGTAGGAGATTGAAATTGAACAGCCAGCTCCTTAAAAGATTTAATTTGCTCAGTGACCCAATTGGGCACTTAAACCCCTTTCTAAAGACTACCTTTGTTTTGGAGTAGTTAATTTCAAAGAATTCTCTAGTGTAACCCAAAAATAAAGCTTTAAGACATCTTCGGAGACCTATAACAGGTCTCCAGACAAAATGGCCACATCATCAAGGGAAGGACAAATAGAAATAAGGAAATGGATAAAGGATGGATAATATAATTTTGACTTGGCATCAACATTGTCATTAACATAAAGGTTAAACAACGGTAGGATTGCAAAAATGCAGCCTAATTTGATACTTTGCAAATTATTTGCAAAGTATCTCTTCTCTTTGTGATAGAATCAGTTAAGTTGCTTAGGCACTTAACAACTTGGTTTGAATGGTAATATCAAGATGTTAAAAAGTAGTTTAAAGAGACATCAGTTGATTGAAGTGGTAGTTAATTTCCTCCCGTCTTTCACATGGTGTTGAATCAAATACTGCCCTTAAGTCTATAAAGGCAATATAAATGGCACCTTTAGGCAAATCATAATATTTCTCAGTGAGATGGTGCTTTTTAATGCATTGGTCCATGGCAAAGCAACCAGACCTAAAGTAACTAAGAAGTTCTCAAAGGACATCCGATTCAAGTGCTTGTAATTAAACGTGGCATATAATTTTCTGGTAATGGGTAAAAGCCAGTCATTAGGGATACCCAAGGAATTATTTATAGTTGTGAAAAGGAGGGCTAGCACAGCAGCCCACCATGCCCCATGCCTATTTGTCTAATAAAAGATTCAGTGTTGAAGTGCAGAAGGTCAGCCTGAGGGCATTCAGAGAGAAGTTCATCAAGAAGCTGAATCCAGACATTTCCATTGACTTTTATCCTGTCATAAATACACCCTTTAGAGGACAAAATATGTGGGCAGAGTAATTTTTGTGCACATGTTTTTGCAGAGTTCCTGATGATCTCAATGTTTTAAATTTTGGATTTAGGCTTTGTTTTAGGACAAAATTAGCCATCAGCAACCTGACAGATGGCACTCTGGTGGAGAAAGTCAGATGGTTTAGCCATCCTTGGTATCCTAGTCGCTTTATATATCATACCAGGGGTCCCCAACCCCTGAGTTGCGGGCTGGCAACTGTTATTTTATATTGTTTTATTCTAAATTTTGGGTTTTGATTTTTCTTTTTCTTGATTGCAAAAACCCCTTCAATAAAGGTAATCCTCAACTTATATTCATTTATTGACTGTTTGAAGTTATAACTTCCCTGAAAAAAGTGACATGATCATTTTTCATACAACCATTGCAGCATCCCCATGGTCATGTGATTAAAACTCAAGATATTTTCATTGGCCCAGGGTCATGTGATCTCCTTTTGGGACCTTCTAACTAGCAAAGTCAATGGGGAAGCCAGATCCACTTAACCATGTTATTAACTTCATAACTGCTGTGATTAACTTAACAACTGGATCAACAAAGGTCATAAAATGGGGCAAAATTCACTTAACAATGGAAATTTTGGACTCAGTTGTGGTCATACGTCGAGGACTACCTATATTTGCAATAATGAGATGGAGCTATACAAAGATAGTAAATATATAAATTATCCCTTTTAATGGCTTTGGTTCAGGGAGACATATTCTACTATTCTGAGTGAATAAGCAAAGCCCATATTTTACAATCCAGCATAATCTAATAAGATTTTATGGAAAGGAAGCAAAATTTTAGCAACTGTGATGCAGTTTCTCTTCTGTATTGTACAAGAAGCTATGCAAGGCATATATTATAAAGACAAATGTACAACGCCTGCTGAATAGTTTAATGGTTAGAAAGGTTTATTTTGACAAAGCTTTAACTAGGTATCTATATAATGTAATTAGTGAGGAATGGGATTTCCTCTTGATGAAAAACTCATGCGCGTTAGCAGTTTTCACGTCGAGTTTAGCATATTTTATAACTTTTTGCTTGTCTTCTTCAAAGAGATGTGCTTGCTTACTAAGCACAGTGCAAGGGAAAGTTTACAGTATGTGGCTGTATGTTATCTTTACAGTGGTCTTTGTGTTGAGTATATCATCCTGTTCCTGAGAAGTGCAACTGTTTGAGAAGGATGATAAGGGGGAAGAGTTATGGCCCCCTATCTTCTCTTTCACTACACTATTGCATTTATTTTTTAAATTTATTTCTGAGCACATTGCAAGTGAGCCAACCAGTGTTTGTGGAAAAATACTGCTGCTACATTTTTGGGGATGAGTAAAGTCGTATCATTTTGCTAAAAGTGAGAATAGTAAAGCTTGTAGGTAATCAATGATAGAACTGTATTTCCAGTTCTTGGCCAGAAATGCTTTTCCTGCGTGGAAAAATGTCTGTTCTTAGCTTGCATTGCTGGTTTAGTATCAGTTTTTACTGTTTTCATTCATCCTTTGCCAAAATGTTTATTTAACAAATACCTGTGTAGTTTCCAAAAATTAATACAGAAAATAAAAGTTTGATTGGTATTCTTTTGATTTTTTTCCAAAAGAAAAAAAATCTTTATTTTTTTTAAAAAATATAATGACTCTTCCCAGAATTATTTTAGGGTGACTTTATATATTTTGATTAATTATGATCGAATACTCCACATTTCTGGAGATGTAAGGAGAACAGTCAAGGTTTAGAATCTTTTGAATGAGAGAAAACCAGAGACTCTGTTTATTTATTTGTATACATTTACAGATCCTTGCAGAGAGAATGATTTTGGCTAATTTATTGTTCCTGTTTCCATATCCACCTGAATATGATGATGTTATCCATTTAGTAGTAGTGTTTCAACTCGTGGCGATTCTGTGGGTCAGGTCTCTCTACATCAGGGGTGTCAAACCTGTGGCCTGTGGACCGGATGCATCATGCTGGTTTAGCGAAGGGGGAAAAAGTTATGATACATCATGTGACTACAACGTGATGCCATAAGTTTGACACCCCTGCTCTACATCTATCTTCCACTACATTTGAAAAGATAAAGGTTCCCCCAAACATGCGTGCTAGTCGTTTCTGGCTCTAGGTGCGGTGCTCATCTCCGTTTCTAAGCTGAAGAGCCAGTGCTGTCCAAAGACATCTCCGTGGTCATGTGGCCGGCATGCCTAAATGCCAAAGGCACACAGAGCGCTGTTATCTTCCCACCAAAGATGGTCCCTATTTTTCTACTTGCATTTTTTACATGCTTTCAAACTGCTAGGTTGGCAGAAGCTGGGACAAGTAACGGGAGCTCACTCCATTATGCGGTGCTAGGGATTTGAACCGCTGAACTGCCAACCTTCTGATTGATAAGCGCAGCATCTTAGCCACTGAGCCACCACATCCCACACATTTGAATGTACACCCTATTCGTTGACACTGAATAGCATTAAGCCAATATATACTAGGTCAGTGTCTTTCAAACCTGGAAACTTTAAGATATGTGGACTTCAACTCCCAGAATTCAGCCAAAAGTTACCAAGTTTGTACATTTTATTAGGTTCTTATGGAGAGACACATTTCTTCTGTCTATAATATTCTGGTTGCTCTTTTAGTCCCTGACATGAATGTAAAAACCCCTCTGTGAAGGAGAGTCCTGCTCTTTCAAGTAAAGTAAATATGAGTAGAAATTTCTTCAGACCTTAATCTTTCTCTTCCATAAAATAAGGTGAACAAGCAGAAGAACTATGTCTTATGGTCTTAGGCTGATTCCATTCCTTCCTTGTTCTGTGCTGAAATATAAAACCTGTACATACAAGCACACATAATTTTGGTGAAGCTTGTCACCTTGCCTAAGCTAGGATGGTTGATCACTCCCAGTTGTCTTCTACTAATAGCTTTCATTATAGGGAGGTCGTCCATCTACCTTGAACTATGAGCTAGAAAGGTTGACCGGTAACAATACAACATGATAGGAAAACAATGCAGCCATAAAATGTAGGAGTATAGAACATTTATGCTCATGTTTCAAACTATGTGGGACCCCTTTCAGTCCTGTACTCAGCAACCTGGAATAGCAACCTGATGAGACTTGTAGGATCCAATCTGGCTTGGTCACTGGGACCAGAGGTTTAGTCTTCCGAACTTTCGGACTCGAGCTGGAGTCCAACTTCAGGGTAACGTTTCTCTCACCAGACATTCTGGTGAATGTGTGATTTTATTATTATAACTTTAAAAATGTGATGTATTTCAGATGAAGCCGAGGTAGGGAGGAGGGCTTAAAAATAGAAATATCTCTTTTAGTCTTTGTAGATAAAGAATGTCTGTGTAAAATAATTCTACTCCTGCTTTGTGAACTGCTGCCATTACATGCCACTTATAACCATTATGTACACAACCAGATGAAAACCTGCTTTGCAGTGGCAGGCACAGAATGTCCTCTGGTAGACATTACTTTTAATCAGATTCTTTAGGCACACACAGATATAGGGATTAAAACAAGCCAAGGTTAGGAAAAAGGGTGTGAGATGAAACCTAGCCCCTGAAGTGAGAAAGTGCAGATGGAAACAGCTTCTCACTTTGCAGAACAAGTGGCTCTTGGTCCATTATGAGGCCAGGAGAGGAGAAATTATTTGAACCTTTCGACATACAAATGGCTTGAATCCTAGTTTGTGGTAGCTACCTTTCCTCATAATTAAAGGCCTCCCTATATCTGCAGTAAACATACATTATCAGCGTTGTGTCCTTCAATCTCTGACAAGTGAAACCTGACCCTGTGATTGGGATCCATGATTTGTTTTAGATGTTACTTATTATGCAGCATATCTCAATGTGGTATTCAGCATTTGAAGAATAAAACACAATGCAAAAAAAAAAAAGTTAAAATGCAAGTCTGTCCATTAATGCACTTTTGGCCCTGAGTAATGCAGTAGTATCTTTATAGGATTTCAAATGCTGAGAAGGCTAGAAATCTTGTCGATCATCAGTGTCCTTGAGATATGCTATGCTGGAGGACTATTCTACAGAGCATTAAGAGAGTAAATTTGCAAGACATACCATGACTGAAAAGTTCCTTTCATTCATTCATATGAAATGAATATCTAAGATTAAGCATTTTTAATGACAGCCACATTTGGAGTACATCAGGGGAGTTTGATTCATTCAGCCCGGATACTATTAGTGCATAAATATCCATTAATTTTATAATGCCATCTTCATTCTGGTTCTCTTCTTTTCATTTTTGTACTTGGTTGGTATTGTCTTTATTGTGCCTATTGTGAAGTTTGCACCATGGATATCCTAAGTGGCTTTTTATATTCTTTTGCTAGCTGCTGAGAATCTTTAGGATTGTCACTGGAGAGAAATGTGTTTAATGAACAAAATAAAGTATCTGAAATATGCTTCAGTTTTCCAAACATGGTCACAGTTGATGGTGTAAGTAGTATGCTGTACCATAGGACATTATACCTGTACAATATATACAGTATATATTGTATAATATTGTACAATATTATACAATATATATTATACAATATATATTATACAATAATATAATATAATACAATATTATACAATATATATTGTATAATATTGTATATTATACAATATATATTATACAGTATATAGTATACTATACCTGTATATTTCTAAAGATATATAGTACC
This sequence comes from Masticophis lateralis, assembly GCA_030761175.1. Taxonomy (NCBI): domain Eukaryota; kingdom Metazoa; phylum Chordata; class Lepidosauria; order Squamata; family Colubridae; genus Masticophis; species Masticophis lateralis. The sequence continues at coordinate 15,342,057 of JAUDYJ010000005.1, read as the reverse complement.
TTTCTACCAAGTTAGTAGAAAGTAGTTCTGTATTCTATCATCAGCTGAGTTTCCCTAATCAGGCTAAACTCAAGGTGATTGTTAAATTCAGTATAGTTTGTCCATTAGTTGTACAGTTTTGGGAAAAGATGAAGCTGCTTTAAGATATTTGAGATTGATGCTATATTTGTATTTCTGAATACTCCAAAGCCTGTTTTGTTTTTTTGAGACTGAACCTGCCATCCGTAATATAGAGAGTTGGTGGGACTCACCCAGCATATGCATTGAAATAATAATATTTAAAAATATCCCAAAACAACTGGAGCACCACTTGAGCATTAACAAAATCACCATTAGTCAATTGCAAAAGGCAGCTTCACTTGGAACAGCTTACATTCTGCAATGAAACCTTTAATACCATCAAATAACAACATCTGCCTATCCCAAAACTTTGGAAAAAGGTGGCTAAAATTGCCAAATCTAATCTAAATATCTGGCTGGCTGTGCAACCAAATGTAATCAGAGTTAAAGCAAAAGAGAATTGAGTAGGCATTTATGTTATTATTTTTACTGCACCCCTTTTAATCCATTAGGAATTGGGTCTAAATATTCTCTTTCCTCCTTTTTGAATGTTGAAGTTCACTTGTTATTTTGAAATATATAGAACTTTCTACAACTGAAAAACCTGAAGTAAGCAATTCACTGTGTCCCATGCTCTATAGCCCTACATGACAATTTTAAGCATGTAAATTTGACTTAAATTGGGCTATTAGCTTGCAGATTATGAATATTTAAGCTTAGCAATTTTAGTGATGCATATTACATTTGCTGGCTTTCTTTTTAAAGAAGGAACATTTCTAATATAACTTTACCCCCATTTCCAATGGTCCTAAGATACTATTAAATAAAATATTAAATAGAAAAAAATGTGAGTGGGGGAAAATAATAGCCCCCCACCCAAAAAATGAATTAATTAAAATAAAGAATCACTCCAACTTAAACAAAATATTTTTTTTGAAGCTACTGAAATATTTTAGAGATTACTAATTCAGCTTCCTTTATCTGAAGGTAGAAATGTCTATTAAGCAGTTGGCTGATCTGGATTTCACAGAAAAGTTAACTTTCAAAATCACTTCTGTGTTTGCTTAACTATGGCTTTTCCTGACATCTGAATTAAAAAATGTAATTCAGAAGTAAACCAGGAGCTGTGGTGGCACAGTGGTTAAAATGCAGTAGTGCAGGCTGACTTTGCCTACTGCCAAGAGTTCGATCCTGACTGGCTCAAGGTTGACTCAGCCCTACATCTTTCCGAAGTTGATAAATGAGGACTCAGATTGTTAGGGGCAATATGTTGAGTCTGTAAATCACCCAGAGAGTGGTGTAAAACTTGGGAAGGTATATAAATCCAATGTTATTTCTATTTAGAATTCTAAAATTTAGAATTGCAATTCTAGAATTGCAAATGCCTTCTCTTTTTCTGCAACTTCTAAAGGTTCAGTCAGATATGCCACCTGGTAGCTGGTAATGCACAGCCAAAGCTGAGTACAGTTGGATATATCCAGAAAACCATTTCAGTTACTGTTTTTTAAAAAATTTATTTGCCAAGTATGTATTAGATAATATATATAAGTATAAGCATGAATTGCATACATAAAATGAATACAATTAAAGGGAACATTAGGACAGGGATGGTAGACATGCGGGTGCTCTTATGCATGACCTTTATAGACCTCTTAGGAATGGGGTGAGGTCAACAGTAACCAGTCTAAGGTTAAAATTTTGGGGGGTTTGGGATCAGGTAGTGCATTCCAGGCATTGAATGCTGAAATCATATTTTCTGCCATCGAGTTTGGAGCAGTTCACTTTAAGTTTGTATCTATTGTGTGCTCATGTATTGTTGTGGTTGAAGCCGAAGTAGTCATTGACAGGTAGGACATTGTAGCAGATGATTTTATGAGCTATGCTTAGGTCATACCGAAGGCGACGTAGTTCTAAATTTTCTAAGCCCAAAATTTTCAAGTCTGGTGGCATAAGGTATTTTGTTGCAAGTGGAGGAGTGGAGAACTCTTCTTGTGAAATATTTCTGGAAACATTTAAGAGTGATGATGTTAAAACAGTGGCAGCAGAATAAATTAAAGAGTTCGGAAACAATAGCCTCAGAACAATGCAACATGTTATCTTGTGCTGCATATTTGTGATTTTTCAAAGCACTTCATCTACTGTTCTCCATTAGCCATAGTGCCATGATAAAACATCAGGATACCTTTTTATTTATTTTATTTAAAAATGAGAATAGGTCCCTGGGTGGTCTTAATTAAGCCTGTCCCAAGACTTTTACTGTCTTGTTCATCTCCTTGGATTGAGCAGAGACTTGATGGAACGTTGCACTTGCATTTCTTTGTATCCAAATGCATTCAAACAAATATATGAGGATGGCTGTCTTTACGTAGTTCCCGAACATTCTGTACCAGTGGTTGTATTCAGCCGGTTCAGACCAGTTTGATTCAAACTGGTAGTGGCAACCCGGTGCTATGCTTTCCTATTTAGCCATGTTTTCTAAGCTGAGCGCATGTCTGCAAGCCGTGCGTGCGAGCAAAGCACATGCGCGGAAGGCCACACGCTCACATTTTCAGTGCACGGCAAACTGGTGGTAAAATTATGTGATATCCACCTTTCTGACTTGTATACATGTTGCACAAATACAACGACTGCTTTTGTATTTGTATGAACCAGGACGTGTACTACACACTACTATCTAGCCACAGATAGTAGTGGTTTTAGACACAACAGATTTTCTGTGAAACCAGGGTATAGGATTTAACTTGTTTGGAACCCAACCAAAATAAAAAAAAGCAGCAATGTGATTCTGAGCGAGAATCCAAAAATCTCTGATGGATCTGGGGAGGAACATCAGTTACTTATTTCCTATATTTATTTATTTTTTTTTTTACGACCCTGCAGTCCCTTAATTCACGATAGAGCCAAGGTGACTGGATGGAGCTGAGTATTTACTGGCTAGATGCCCTTCCTGGTGCCTACGTGGAGTTCACAACATATTTTTTTCTAGTTTTCCTAGCTCCAGTCAGCCATATTATCCACTCTATTGGCTATAGCATGACTGGATAACCATGCTTGTAGCTCTTATGCTCCGAGACTTTCTGTGTGGTAAAAGATCAAGAGAGACTGTTTGTAATAAAGTCCTTGGGCTAATTCTGAAATTTAGTTTTATAGATCAGGATTCCATCCCAAACTCTATTGAACAGGATTTTTTTCTTTCTTTTTGCTTTAGCAGCTTTGGAATTGGATGGATAATATATATGAGAATTCAGAGCATTGGATTGCTAAACCATTAAAATATTACACTTCAGTTACAGTTGTTGATTGCGTGCTTGAAAAATCTAAATCTACAAAAAGTTTGAATGCAAATGTTGGGAAATGAAAATTTGAACACAAAGCACCGAAAATAATAAATGCTCATTTGCTTTTAAGAGAGAGAAAAAAAACAAAAACAAAGTTTTGTTTTACAAACTGTTCTTTTGTAATTATAATTTCCTTTTACATATACTCACACCTTTTCTTAGAATGATATGCAGCTGGTGTTTTTCTATTTCAAGGGTTTCAAAGCTTGTTTATAGGGAAAATGTGAAAAAAAGTGATCAGTGGTAAGTGTTACATTCCCCATCACTGCCTTAAAGGAATCATTACGCTTTGAAATGCTTCTTTATATTCTATGCTTCAATATAGAGTTTAAATTGCTTCAAATCGTGGTACTTAACACTACTAACTCCAAGGAGTTAGGCTTGATGGGACTTCGCTTTATTGGGTGTTAGGACTTCAGCATTACAAATTAACTAGCGTGCAATATGTCATGGTAGCAGCAAAATGGAATGGACTGAGTACAGGAAGTCCTTAATTTATGACCACAATTGACCCCAACACTTCTGTTGCTAAACGAGACAGAAACTTATTGATTTTTGCCCCATTTTATGAATTTTCTTGCCACAGTTGTTAAGTGAACCACTGCTTAACAGTGGTGACTGTTTAAAAACTGTGTGACTAGTTTTTAAACTAGTCACATAGTTGTTAAGCAAATCTGGCTTCCCCATTGACTTTGCTTGTCAGAAAATTTCAAAAGGGGATCACATGACTCTAGGAATCTGCAACCATCATAAATATGAGTCAGTTGCCAAGTGTCTGAATTTTGATCACATGACCGTAGGGATGTTGCAACTGGTTGTAAGTATGAACAACAGCCATAAGTCACTTTTTTCAGAGCCGTTGTAATTTTGAATGGTCACTAAATGAACTGTTGTAAGTCAAGGACTAACTGTAGGCTATTGTGGTCAGCCTGATAGAATGGGATAGGGGTAGGGGTAGGGATAGGGATAGGATAGGATAGGATAGGATAGGATAGGATAGGATAGGATAGGATAGGACAGGACAGGACAGGACAGGACAGGACAGGACAGGACAGGACAGGACAGGACAGGACAGGACAACAGAGTTGGAAGGAACTTGGAGGTCTTCTAGTCCAGGGGTCTCCAACCTTTTGGACTCCAGGGACCACCAAATTTATAATTTTAAAACTCATGGACCACTGGGGGGAGGGGGGAGGCTCAGCCATCTTTTGGGCTGATCTGTCTGCTTCTGCAAGGCCTCCGGGTGGGAGTCAAAGTGCTCAAGCGTGAGCGGCATGGGAACTTCGACCGGGCTCCTCGAGAGAAATGCAAACATTTCTCTACGGACCACCACAATTTTCTCACAGACCACCTGTGGTCCGTGCACCACCAGTGATCTGCGGACTACTAGTTGGTGACCACTGTTCTAGTCCAACCCCCTGCTTAGGCAAGTAACCCTATGTTAGGAAATGTTTATTGCCTAATTGGTTGGCCAGGAAATATATAAGCCAATGTTGTACGTTTGTATTATGTGAATGTATTATGTAGCTTTAAGAATTGTGCTGAGTCATTCTGCATCCTGACTGGCTGAGCTCTGTAGCCAATGTATTTAAGGAGAGCTAAATTATGGTTAGTGTGGACACTACACCATTTTACCTGCTGCTACGCTGTAACTCTTTTTGATCTCTCTATGGTCAATTGTTTGATCATGATTATTTATTTACTGCTTTCTGATATTTATTGAACTGTTTTTATATTGTTCGTGATTGTTCCTTGTATTTTTCTACAAACTGGTAAGAAGATTTTATATCCCTGGATTGATCATATATTGCACTTTATATGGCTAAGACTTGGATTGTTAAAGGGCTATGATTTTGCTTTTCCCTAAAAGGTAAAAAACCAAAAAACCCAGTTTGTCTGTATGTTATTCACAATTACTCTCAAAACGTTTCTGTGTGTAAAACTCTAACTGTACTCTGCTTTATAAGCCACAACTTCGGGTCTAACTCAAAAATATCTTTAACACCCTACACCACTTCAGACAAATGGTTATCCAACATCTTCTTAAAAACTTACAATGATGGAGCATTCACAACTTCTGGAGGCAAGTACTTCTACTGATTAATTGTTCTAACTGTCAGGATATTTCTCCTTAGTTCTAGGTTGCTTCTCTCCTTGATTAGTTTCCACCCATTGTTTCTTGTCCTGCCCTCAGGTGCTTTGGAGAATAGCTTGATTCCCTCTTCTTTGTGGCAGCCCCTGAGATATTGGAACACTGCTATCATGTCACCCCTGGTCCTTCTTTTCATCAGACAAGACATACCCAGTTCCAGCAACCGTTCTTTATATGTTTAATTCTCCAGTCCCCTAATCTTCTTTGTTGCTCTTCTCTGCACTCCTTCTAGAGTCTCAACATCTTTTTTACATTGTGGCGACCAAAACTGAATGCAGTATTTCAAGTGTGGCCTTACCAAGGCATTATAACGTGATATTAACACTTCACGTGATCTTGATTCTATCCCTCCGTTTATGCAGCCTAGAACTGTGTTGGCTTTTTTGGCAGCTGCTGCACACAGCTGTCTCATATTTAAATGGTTGTCCACTAGGACTCTAAGATCCCTCTCACAGTTACTACTATTGAGCGAGGTACCACATATATTGTACCTGTGCATTTTGTTTTTCTTGCCTAAATGTAGAACCTTGCTTTTTTCACTATTGAATTTCATTTCGTTAGATAGCACCCAATGTTCAAATCTGCCAAGAACCTTCTGTATCTTAAGCCTGTCTTCCAGAGTTTTGGCTATTCCTGCTAGCTTGGTGTTGTCTGCAAATTTGATGAGTTCCCCATCTATCCCCTCATCCAAATCATTGATGAAGATGAGTACTGGGCTTAAAATAGAACCTTAGAGTATACTTCCAGTATACTTCCCTCCATGTAATGTTACATTGGTAGCATGTTATATGCTACCCATGTAATGCACCACAACAGTTTCCGCCTTAGCTGTAGTCCTAGCTTGATGTCATAAAACACAAAATTTAAACAGGTTTGCTGCATCCGCAGGTTTTTCCTGTGTCATTTCACTCCCACTTTTCAGCAGCACAATGAGAAGTTCCTCTCTGAAGAAAGAGAATAATCTCAGATGTTTGTGCCATTTTTTAAATTAATATTTTTGGTGGAAGCTTCCAAAGAATTTTGTTTCTTTTTGTAAACTGGTTCATTTTGGAGGCCTTCCCCCTCCCACCACCACCCCTCTGCCCTTAACCATTGGTCCCAAATTTATGGTTCATGAAATCACAAGTTCTCGGGGTCTATGCGGTGGCTGAAAACTTTACTGAAAATTTTATTGATCTCCATGGGTAGCTTGTCTGGAGCTTTGGGAAAAAAATGTAAGTAGTACTTTCATTGTGATTGAACACAGTGGATTTCTCCTGGAAGTGACACAATTTTAATTAACTAGGAATTTAATTAGACATGACAATGTTTTTGCTGATTGGCTGAAAAATCATGGGAATTTCAAAGGAAGAAAACAAGTTTTGAGATGAGTAGCCAATGCTTATAAAGGTTCTATACCTTATATGTATGTGTTATGCACAACATTGTTATCTATTTGTTGATCTGGGACCAGTAAACAATTCAGGAGAAAAAAAAATACCCTGTCCCAGATAGATCTTTCAGATTGGGTTATTATGTTATGAGTAATATTGATTCCAAGCGAGCACTGTGTAATTTCAGTGTCAGCTGCCTTCCCAGGGAAATTGCTGTCTGACTTGAATTCCCTGGGTGAATTGGTGATAATTCTATGCATAAATAATAATTTGCAATTAGCTTTTCTTAAAAAAAACAAAAAACAAAAACACAAGCTTCATTGATCTTGTACATGGATGGCATGGTTTTAAGTACACCCTAGAGGATGCTAACAATTTTACAACCCTAGACTCATGCTGGGAATATATATAAAAGGAGAGGAAGGGGGAAAAAAACAAGACCCCTTTTGAATGCATATCTTTTCTTTAGTGCTATGAAAGTTGCCTTCTGCCTTCTTGCCTGGGGATTTACAGGCACCTAATAAAATTTTGAAGATTTGGGGAGATGGATTTAGGAGTCAGCTGCTGGGAAAGGAAAAGATGCAGAGTGCTATCTAACTGGGAAAAGAAATGAAGCCCAGGGGGATGAAACAATAAAAGGACTTATTTTGTTTATCCTTTCTAACTGGAAGAATAAAGGTAAAAGTAGTCTTTAGGAAGAAAAAGATTTTTTTTCTTTTTCTGAAATTAAGCATGACAATTATTATTAAAGTTGGTCTATTGATCAGCTAGATATTTAGACTGGATTTGGCATTTTTATCCACCTATCGAGTCCTTCCCAAGGACCTGAGATAGGCACATTATTATTATTATTATTATTATTATTATTATTATTATTATTATTATTATTATTTGCGGGTAATCTACAGTGGTTAGAATGCAGTATTGCAGGCTAACTCTGTCACATCCTGGAGTTCGATCCTGACAGGGTTCAAGGTTGATTCAGTCTTCCATCCTTCTGAGGTTGGTAAAATGAGGACTCGGATTGTTGGGGGCAATATGTTGACTCTGTAAACCACTCAGAGAACCATGGAGTGGTATATGAGTCTATTGTTATTGATACAGTTAGATTCACAATCTAAGAATGTAATAATTCAAGTCCAAACCAATTATTGAAACCTATATATAAGAATCTAGTTAACTAAAAGCTAGCAGTAAATTGGTGCTAGATAAAAGTCAATGGAATTCCCAGAGAAGAGGTACTTACGATCTCTTGTGCGGTGGTGGGAGTTGATTTTTTTTTACCGGTTCTGTGGGTGTGGCTTGGTGGGTGTGGCATGGCTTGGTGGGTGTGGCTAGGTGGGCTTGGCAGGGGAAAGATACTGTAAAATCTCCATCCCCACCCCACTCCAGGGGAAGGTTACTACAAAATCCCCATTTCCTCCCGATCAGAAGGCAGAGAATAGATGGGGGCAGGGCCAGTCAGAGGTGGTATTTACTGGTTTTCTGAACTACTCAACGTTCCTGCTACTGGTTCTCCAGAACTGGTCAGAACCTGCTGAATACCACCTCTGCTCTTGTGGCAATGCAATGATTCCAAACTGGTGATCCATTTAACTCTGCTCTCTAGCTCTTGTCAACTCTTCTCCTGAATTTATCTTACTGGTAGATTTGACAATGTTTCTTTTCTTGATTGATGCCTATTTCCCCCCCCTCCCCCATACTCCCTCCTTTTCTCCTTCTGAGGAATTTCCGAGAGTTCTTTAAGCTATCTGATGAATTTGACTGCCTCCATCTTTTAATGCCTAGGGCCCTCTTGATGTATTGGACCTGAATTCCTGTTAAGTTTGGCCATTAAGAGAACGGAAGTCTTTATCACCTCTTTCAAAAATCTGATGGTGTAAAATAGGGCCTGTGCAGTGAAATTAGTAAAGATGAGCTCGAGGAGTATAAGTGCTGAATGTTAGTAAAAAAAAAAGGGGTGGAAGGGTGTTGTCTTAAATATTAATGAAATTCTGTAAATAGTTTGAGAATCATTTGGATGGCTTGAAAATACGTGCTGCATCATATACCAAAACAGGAGTGTTTTAATGTGCCTAGTTGTTTTTAAGCAGTTATGGGGAAGGCTGAATATAAATAAGACTGAACAAACAAGATAGTATCCAGAGGGTAGAGTCCCAATAAAAAACATGTTGTTTTTTTTTATTTGCTACGAGAAGGAAATTTATCAATGGTAATAGTTTTTTCCCCCTCCAGTTAGTGAATAGCAGAATTATATTTAGTGAATGGAAGAGAAAGGGAAAAGATCTCAATCCTATTTGCTTTCCCTACCTAAACAAATCACATGTGATTATGCACTTAATGTATTGTGTAATTTGGCCCTCAGTAACAATCGCTGATGAATTAAATGGTGCTTATTCCTCCTGTTAAGCGAACAGCCATAATCACAAACGTTACAAACATAAGGCGACATACTTTTCTCTGATGACTGAACGGTGGTGGGAATATCAGCCTCCTTTCAAAACCTTTTCGCTACAGCAATAGACCAAAGCCCTTGACTTTTGAGCCGTCTTTAAAATTGAGACCGTGTTTGGTGATTTTTATCCCCTTAATGATAGAAAGAGGTGGAGAGTTCCTGCTGCAAAATTACCAAATAAATAGCTATAAATAAATAAATAAACCAAACACCAGATGCTATCTCCATAATCTCTAGTTCAATGAGCTTCATCCAAGTGCGAAAATGAAAAATTTTAACCTGCCAAGCATTGGTGGCAGACTGAAATTTGGGGGGGGGGGAGGGGGATTTGCAACTTAATAACAATAAAGCCTTCTGAAAACTTGCTGGCCAATTGAGTATTGTTTTGTCCAAGGTGACATTTAAGGGTTTATTTTTATTTATTTATGTCATGGAAAGTCGAGTGTAAAAGAAATGGCAGGGACAGTTTGAATAGTCAAGGTTATCTGATGTCTAGAATGAGTGATGCTTCCAGCTTTATTTGTTTAAAAGTAAGCAGAGTTTTTCTTTTTTCTTTTTTTGACTGCAAAAGAGAAGAAAGTCTGTCCTATTCTTTAAAGTAAGGATAAAGTCAATGGAACAAGCAGGAAAGAAGAGACAAAAAGGAAAAAATATCTGAATTATGTCTTTGAAGGCAATATTTCATCTTTGCAATGGACATTTGGTAATATATTCTTGCTAGCATAGTTTAGAAAGTACAAATTCTCCAGGCAGAAGCAGAAAATGGTGTCCTACTTTGTAAGAAAATGGGTCACTATATGGAAGCAGCATTAATTCTGGCATCTGAAATGCTCTAAAATCCAAACAATTTTGTGCTGGAGAAAAGTCCAAGGTGATCATTTTATTCTTTCCTTTTTTTCAAAAAGCATTTGGGTTCCCATGCCACTTTTAACCGAAGGCTTAATGAACAAGCCACAATTGGCTTGGTGGGCAAAATGTTCAGCAATTAATTATGATTGATAAAACCACACTAAAATTAAATGCAATATATAATGGCTTATAATAACACACGAAGCAGGGTTTATGTGATATTAAAACAAGGGTTTTCAAGCATGGTTTGTTTCATAAACCGTGTGGTTTTATTTGCCAGTCAGACCAAGCCACAAAGACTAGATTTCTATATCATTCTAAAACGATAGTAAGTCAATGATTTAATGACTTAAACCCAATGTGTGAACTAGGGTTGATTTTTTTTTTTAAATAGTCCATGTTTGGTAGACTTGTACAATTCTAAAAGTGCAAGTATTAACATTAGTTTCAACCATCTTCCCCAAAATTCAGATGTCACTTTCACTAACAACTCAAAACTTGATTTGCTTGTAGAGGAAACTGATTGTTTAGTTGATGTGTATGAATGTATCTGTGTATAGACATTCATGGGTGTGCAAACATTCTTTCTTATGCTGCATTTTTAAAGCTTCTTATACTGCATTTTTCTAAGAGGAAAGTTTAATACAGAATTGGAAGGGACCTCGGAGACTTGTACTCCAAACCCCTGTTCAAGCAGGAAACCCTTTACTATTTCAGACAAATGGTTGTCTAATTTCTTCTTAAAATCTCCAGTGTTGGAGCATCCACAACTTCTGGAGGCAAGTTGCTCCACTGATCAATTGTTTTAACTGTCAGGAATTTTTTTCCTTAGATTTAAGTTGCTTCTCTATGTGATTAGTTTCCATCCATTGCTTCTTGTTCTGCCTTCAGGTGTTTTGGAGAATAGATTGACTCCCTCTTCTTTGTGGCAACCCCTCAATTATTGAAACATTGCTATCATGTCGCCCGTAGTCCGTCTTCTCTTTAAATTAATTCAACAGTCTTCTTTCTTTTTCTTAATTTTTTTGTTCCCAGTTTCATCTCTCCAGGTTTTTTTTTCAGTCTTTTCCTGTCCTCTTAACCCAGCATCAAGTCTTCCCTCCCTGTTTCCTCTTCCTCAGTCCACAATGCAATCCTGTTTTTCTTTCCTTGTCCCGTAACATACTGTTCAGACCTTCTGTGTTATTAAAGTAATAGTTGTTCAGGTGGACTGGAGGGAAGCTCCATATTTTGATGAAAGCTTGGCCTGCTGTGCATATTCTTTCAGCTAAGTCTTAATGTTGAAATAATGTTCAGGGATTGTGTTCACTGCACATGCTCAATTAAGTCGGGAGAGATCTAGGAGAAAGTCAAGTGAAGAAGGTCAGGTAGAGCAATATGGTCAACCTACTTAGTATGACCTTTGTTCATTTTTGTTTTAACTTAATGCATTTTGCAAACTCAAAAAAAAACCCCATAACAGATTAACTCAATAAGCAGGTTAATTAAGAGGCGGGACTCAGCCATTGTGTACATTCAGGCCAGAACTTGTCTAAAATAATGGCAAGAGAGATACTATTGAAAAAGCTGATTAGAGATTGATCACTATGGAACAATCTCTATAAGGCAGGAGTCCCCAACTCCCGGTCCACAGCCCACTGCTGGGCGCATCAACTGTTGGGAACTGGGCTGTGGTAATGGGCATGCGTGCAAAGCTGTGTTTACACAAGCGATGTGCAAAAACATCCTTTTTCCCTTCTGTGCTGCCACCGCCACCACCACAAGTTCTGCAGAGCCATAAAACTATAAGGGATCACTAACAGTCAACACTGAGTTGATGACAAAATAATAGTCAATCATTAGAATCAGAATAGAGGTGGAAGGGACCTTGGAGGTCTTTTAGTCCAGCCTCCTGCTCAAGCAAGAGATCCTATAACCATGATGGCAGACCTATGGCATACGTGCCACCTGTGGCACACTTAGCCATATCAATGGGCACCCGAGCTCAACTCCAGCTCGCATGTGCGCACCGATCAACTGATTTTTGGACCTTCTGGGTCCACCAGAAGTAGGGAACCAGGCTGTTTCCTGCCTTCGGAGGACCTCCGGGGGGTGGGGGTGGGGTGGGGAAGGCTTCAGACTCCTAGAAAGGCTTTGGAGGCTGGGGACAGCAAAAAAAATGGGCTTTCCTGTCCCACCGGAAGTTAGCAAATGGGCTGTTTCTGGCCTCTGGAGGACCTCCGGGGGGTGGTGGTGGTGGTGGTAGGGAAGGCTAGAAAGAGTCTGGAGCCAGGTAAGAGAGAAAAACGGGCCTACCGGGCCATCGTGTGCCAGGAGCAGGGAGAGTGGGTTGGGGGTTGCATGCGCATGCATGTGGGTGAGGCGCATAGAATTATAGGTGTGGCCATGCATGCGTGTGACCCCCCCCTCCCCTCCTGGCACGCGATGACAAACAGATTAGCCATCACTGTCCTATAACATTTCAGACATTCCAGTCTACTCTTACAAGCCTCCAGTGATGAAGCACCCACAATGTCTGAAGGCATCCAACTTGATCCAACCCATTCATACATAGCTTCTGAAATGCTTCTCCAATTCAGTTGCATTGGAGAAAATACTTTTAATTTTTTTTTGCCAGCGTATTTACACTTTATCAGGTGGGATTTGTACTTGGCTAGTTTGAATGAGGAAGAATTCCCAGCTCTTTCTCAGCAACAACCGGCGCTGTAAGCAACTTCCCTGCTCTGTTTTTGACACGCTTTAGTTTGTTTGGCTTCAGAGACCTGACGAGATCACCGCTCGAAGGCTTTTAATTTTCTTAGCTGTCATACAATGTGGCACTTCAGGTCAGTTCAAGCGCTCTTAATCTAATATCTGCTGCAATGGAAACTGTGAGCATATCAGTCAATATGAGGTAAAGTCTGTGGCTCATAGTGAGTGAGAAGGTACAGGTAGTACTGGACCCATGATGGCGAACCTTTGGCATACGTGCCACAGGTGCGTGCCACACGCAGAGCCATATCTCTGAGCACGCGAGCCTTGCTCTAGCTCAATTCCAGCATGCATGTGTGCACTGGCCAGCTGATTTTCCTGCCTTCCAGGCCCACCGGAAGTCAGGAAATGACCTCCGTGTGTGTGTGGGGGGGGGGGGAAGGCCATTTTCACCTTCCCCAGGCTCCTAGAAAACGTCTGGAGCCTGGGGAGGGCGAAAAACAGGCCTACCCGGCCCACCATGCCATCACGTGTCAAAAGCAGGAGGAGCGTGGGTGGGGGCCATGTGCGAATGCATAGAGGGTGGGGCACATTGAATTAATTGGTGTGGGCACAGGTGCACGTGACTCCCCTGCACTCCCCCTGCTTTTGGCATGTGACAGCAAAAAGGTTAGCCACCACTGTCCTAGACTTCACAACAACAGCTCATTTAGTGGCCATTCAAAGTGACAGTGGTACTGAAAAAGTGACTTACGACCATTTCCCACAGTTACGACCTTTGCAAACATTCCCATGGCCACATGATCAAAATTCAGATGCTGGGCAATTGGACTCATATTTACGACCGTTGCTGACTCCAAAGGTCATGTGATCCCCTTTTGCGGCCTTCTGACAAGCAAAGTCAATGGGGAAGCCAGATTCACTGAACAACTGTGTTAGTAACTTATCAGCTGCTGTGGTTCACTTAATAACTGAGGCAAGAAAGGTTGTAAAGAGGGTTAACAGATGTCTCACTGAACAACATAAATTTTGGGCTCAAATTGTGGTCGTAAATCGAGGACTACCTGCATTGGTAATCTCATGACAACCCTCTGTCCATTTTTAATCTTTGCCTTTTTATCGCACATTGTGGGACACTGCAAACAGCTATATATTTGAGCCGATGATTAAACACCTAAAATGAAGCCATGTGACTATTAGGTTGGGTGTATGGCCATTGGAACTTTGAAAGCAGGTTTTAAGTAGCTCTAGGGAGGTCTGTTGCAACTTCAAACAATTGCTAAATGACTGGTTGTTAATCAGGACTCTACATGTCGTCTTCATTTAGTAGTGACAGTGACTGCACAGTTTCAGGAAGGTAAAGGTTCCTCTCGCACATATATGCTAGTTGTTCCTGACTCTAGGGGGCGGTGCTCATTTCTGTTTCAAAGCCGAAGATCCAGCGCTGTCTGAAGACATCTCCGTGGTCGTGTGGCCGGCATGACTAAATGCCAAAGGCGCATGGAATGCTGTTACCTTCCCTATTTTTGTATTTGCACTTTTTACATGCTTTCGAACTGCTAGGTTGGCAGAAGTTGGGACAAGTAATGAGAGCTCACTCCGTTACACAGCATAGGGATTCGAACCACTGAACTGCCGCTCTTTCAAAAAGAGCATCTTAACCACTGAGCCATCGTGTCCCTTGCAGTTACAGTAGTAGTAAGGAAATTATAATTTTGTGACCAAACCTCGCATTTACAATTTTGCAGGTCTGTAAAGTAAAGGTATACTAACGTAAGATCATGAGCACAATTGCAGTTTCAGTCAGTAACTACTTCACTTAACAATCAAGTTGTCAATCCTATTTGGGTTGTTACTCAAGGATTTCCATGGTTAAATGATGCCTTATGATGCAATGATTTAACCACTGGATTAGGATTGTTAAACTCCATCCCATATTCTCTCTCAATCCATCCTATCACAACGAGTATGTGGGAGAAAAAACCGAGGAAAAACTAACATGCACTGTATTTTGCTCCAGAAGAAAAAAATAACAATCTAATATACCTGAAAACACTTGTTTGTGCAAACTTTTAACTTTGATCTTAACTGTTAATTTTAACAGTTTTAATTTTAATAATGTTGTATGTTTGTTCTAATTGCTCTTACATCTGTTTCTAATGTCTGGATTTTGAAAGTTATTTTGAAAATCGGCCAAAGAGGATTCACTATTTGGGTCCAAAGCTGGCAGATGTGTTTGGGGTCTCTCCACGGTCATGTCATTATACCTGTCAGTAACTCTTTAAAGGAGCTACATCTTTTTTCGGTTCTTTGTAGAAAGGATAAAGAGGCTAAGCAAAATCATGGCTGCTTAATACTTGGATGAGAGACCTTCAATGAATACTAGGATTCTAGGCAACACTGAAAAATTGAAAATAAAAATCCCCAGAAGAAAGTCATCTATGTAGGATTGTTGATAAAACTGCTTTGATTGTCATGGAGTTACCACTTGAGTTTGTCCATTGGCGGGATTCTACCGGCTTAACAACTGGTTCGGTGATCCCACGCTTTGCTACATGTGTGTGTGTGCGCAATTGAACGAAAAATCACGTGTTAGTGCTAGGGAATTAAAACAGCTGAGGCACGGCAATCTGCTCTGCCACGCTAATCAGCTGTGAAGATATAGGTAAGTAAAGTGGGCAGGCGGTGTCCTGCCCACTTTACTTACCTATATAGGTAAGTGGGCAGGCGGTGTCAGCTGATCGTTGGAGCAAACCGGTTTGCTCCCAGCTGGTCGTCGGAGCTACCAGTTCATCCGAACCCATCCGAACTGATAGAATCCCATCCCTGAGTTTACCTCAGATGAGACCTACCTTTTGTTTTCAGCTGGAAATACCCAAGCAGTCTACAGATTTTGAATTAAATTGTGGCATCGACCTAGTAATTGAGCTGACTTGATTTCCGCCTTCCATTTTTCTCTCTACTGTGATTTCAAGTGCCTCAGTCTGAAGAGGGAACTCATTAAGGTAGCGCATAAGATGGAGTCATCAGTAAATTGTCTCAGCTCCAGTTATACTCTTCTGATGGTTTGGCTTTTCCCTCTTGCTCCCCTTTTAAGGACCACTTGGTTAAGCATGCCTGGGGAAGGATACTGATTTGTTCTGAGGCTGGAAAGACTGAGGCGAGGCAGTAACTACTGAGGCAGTAACAGGAACTTTATTAACAAACTAACAGGCATAGAACAACTTCCCGTGCTTGAGAGCTCCTTTTATACTCTGAGCTGTCACTGTTCAACCAATCCGAAAATAGCATGGCAACCGGCCCAACCACTAGTGGCCGCTATAACAGACCCAATATGCAACACTCCTTCCCACCCAGTTTGCGCCTGCGGCCCCTCAGATGCATACATAATTACTCAGATACTGAGGACTACACCGGACCCGCCCCGACCGCGGGGCGGCAGGTTTGAGCCGCTTGAACTAAGTGTAACATTCTCCTCTCTGCTGAGTTCCCCGGTGCTTCCCCCTTCCGGCCTAACCCCAGTGACAGGTAAGTCCTCAGACCCAGCTCGGGCCGGGGAGGTTACGTTGGGCAGACCTGGGCGGTCAACTATCCCATCAATCTGGCGGCTAGGGCTCTCACTTACTTCCTCCCCACTGGCTAGGTCGGGAACTAATCCCCCTCGTGATCGAAGCTGGTCCCTATGACGCTTCCAGATTCGTCCTTGATCCAGCTCAACGTGGTACGAACAGGGGCCCCTTATATCCACGACTTTGCCTGCCAACCATAAAGGTCCACTACCATAATTCCTGGCATAAACCTGATCTCCGACCTTGAGTGGCCGGTGTGTGCTATGGGAGTCTAGAGGTTTGCTCGGGCAGTAAGCGGGGTGTATTCGGTTGAGTGGCGTGCGTACTTTGCGGCCCATTAATAGCTCGGCAGGGCTCTTGTTTGTTAGCTGACAGGGCATCGTATGCTGGGCGAGTAAGTACTCTTCCAGCCTGTCACGCCAACTCCCTTGATCCAATTTTTTCAAAACATCCTTCGCTGATCTCACGGCATGTTCAGCAAAACCATTACTGGAAGGATGGAATGGTGAAATTAAACAGTGCCGGATTCCCTGTTGGGCCAAGAACCCCTCAAATTCAGCAGACGTAAATTGGGCCCCATTATCGGAGACCACTAGGTCAGGCAACCCGTGGGTAATAAACAGTTGGCGCAATGCCGTAATAACCGCTACCGATGTGGTGGAGCTCATTCGGACTACCTCCACCCACTTAGAAAAGGCATCAGCCACAATCAAAAAGGACTGCCCTTGCATCGGCCCTGCTAGATCTATGTGTAAACGCACCCACGGGCCACCAGGATCCTCCCACTCCCGAGGCTGTTCCCTGGGTGGCATAGACGTGCTCTTGACATTTTGAGCAAGAAGACACCCAGTCAGCAATGTCTCGATCAAGATGAGGCCACTACAAATAAGCATGACCCAGGGCATTCATGCGCACCCCCCCCCCCCCGGGTGACCCTTATGCAGTCGATGCAGGAGCGATTTTCGTAATGGAGGAGGGATCACCACACGATGTCCCCATAACAAACATCCATTTTGGGTGGAAAGTTCAAGCCGTCGCGATGCGTAGGGCTGCAACTCAGGTGGGAAAGGACCCTGCGGCCAACCCCTGGCCATCCAATCGAGCACCTCAGCAATGACTTTGTCCTTAGCAGATAATCGGGCAACGTCCAAAGCGGTGACTGGTAATTGCGAGCCTTCAACAAGTAACACCGTGGAGGCTGGAACTGGGTCCTCAAGAAGATTCGGGAGGGGGCAGCGACTCAAGGCGTCAGCATGCGCAAGGTTCCGGCCCGGACGATGGATCAGTTTGTATGAATATGCCGCCAAGAAAACAGAATAACGTGTCATCCGGGGGGACAAAATCTGTGGGGCAATGCGGTCGCCAGCCAGAATACCCAAAAGAGGCTTGTGGTCAGTGTACAAGTCAAAAGAGCAACCATAGAGGTAGTGGTGGAACTGTTTAACGCCGGCCACCAAAGCAAGAGCCTCTTTGTCCAACTGCAAGTAATTATGCTCTGCCGGAGCCAAGGTTCTGGAGAAATAGGCGATTGGTAACTCTCGGCCAGACGGGAACCTATGGCTCAATACGGCTCCGACCCCATACGGGGAGGCGTCGCAGGCTAAGGACAGGGGTAGGTGGTTAGAATACTGCACAAGGACAGCGTTTGACGTGAGGAGGCGTTTAACAGCGAGGAACGCACAATTCTTTACACCCCATTTCCAAGGGGCCTTGCAGTCCAACAGTCGGTGAAGCGGCTCTGTGACCGAGGCTTTATGGGGAAGAAACACAGCATAGAAATTTAGAAGGCCAAGGAATGATTGTAGATCTGCTCTGCATTTCGGCGTAGGGGCATCCAGAATTGCAGATGTTTTCGCCGCCGTTGGGTGGATGCCAGCACCATCCACCAAAAACCCGAGAAATTCCACTTGAGGCACGGCGATTTTACATTTGGCCTTGTTAATCTTAAGGCCCACCCCCTGAAATTTCCGTAAAACCTGTCGCAGGCGGTCCATTAACTTGGTCTTGCAGGTAGCTGTGATGAGGACGTCATCAAAATATGGTATGACCCCAGGGATTCCTAACAGCAGTTGCTCCATCATACTCTGGAAAATCCCCGGGGTGACACTGATGCCAAACTACAGGCGGCGACACCGGAATGCCCCCCTGAGGGGCACAATCGTCTGGGCCTCTGCCGTTTTGTCATCGACCCTTAGTTGTTGATAGGCCTGGGCCAGGTCCAGTTTGGCGAAAACTGATCCCTGGCCCAGTGAGTGCAGGAGATGCTGTACCACAGGAACAGGATATGCATGACCCAGGAGTGCCTTATTTAATGTTGCCCGGTAATCGGCACAAATTCGGATTGAGCCGTCAGCCTTGATTGGAGTTACAATCGGCGTCTCCCACTGTGCAAACTCGACTGGCTCTAACACCCCCTGTGAGATTAGTTTATCTAATTCAGCATCCACCCTCGC
This sequence comes from Masticophis lateralis, assembly GCA_030761175.1. NCBI lineage: Eukaryota > Metazoa > Chordata > Lepidosauria > Squamata > Colubridae > Masticophis > Masticophis lateralis. The sequence goes on along the minus strand of JAUDYJ010000005.1, from coordinate 15,323,117 downwards.
TTGCAATGCAAAGGGGACTCTGCGGGGTTTCAACCGCCGAGGGGGAAACTGAGGGTCCAGGCTAAATGATACAGGGGGGCCCTTGTAACATCCCAATTTGCCATCAAACACAGATGGGAATTCCTGCACCAATATGTCCAACTCTGACGAGCGGATGGCATTCACCCCTTGGAGAGTGAGCCCTAAAGCTTGAAACCAGTTTAACCCTAATAAGCTTGGGAGCGGGGCTTTGACCACAATTAACGGCAGGTGGGCTGCATGGTTCTTATATCTCACCGTGAATTGGATACTCCCCACAATGGCAATTGGGTTCCCTTGGAAGTCTCTCAACTGTAGATGGCATGGTGTGAGGTGGCGTTTGGCGATATGGGGCATTAATCTCTTCACAGTGCTCCAGGATACGATTGAATTGGCCGACCCCGTATCCACTTCCATTTCACACTGCCGACCCTCGATCACAACTGATATGGTAATCTTGTCTCGTGCCGTACCATCGTGCACGGGGATACCAAGTAAACGCCCCCCGACTCACGGGCCCATTGTCTCTGGCCACTTTGGTTGCTCGCCCGTCTGCCCATACCCCACCGCTCTTCCCTGGAGGGGTTTTCTGCCAGCTCCACTGGTTTTGGCGACCTGCAAACTCTCGCGATGTGGCCCCGGCGCCCACATCAGTAACAAATCACCTCCTTTAAACGGCAATCCACCCTCAGGTGATTTCCCCCACAACTCTTGCATTCCCCTTGTTTTTGTCTGACAGGTCTCCCAGGGCGCGGCATCTCTTTAATACGGTCTACTGTATCTTCTCCGCACGATTCATCATCGTCGCTAACTTCCACATGAGTTTGGTGTACAGGGTCCCCTTTAGGTTTACTGCAAGGCTGGCCCTTTGGCAAATCAGCGAGGGATAATGTGGCCAGTTCAGCGGCACACGCTTCATCCAGAGCCTCCTGGAATGAGAGCTCTGGCTTGGCAATAAGGCGTCTCTTCAATCTCTCATCCCTCACACCACTAACCAGCCTGTCCAACAAATAATCATTTAAGTCCATGAATTGGCAGTGTCTGGCCGCTTTCCTTAACGCTGCAATGTATTGCCTGATAGACTCTCCCTCCGCCTGATCACGATGATAAAAATGTTGCCTGTGCGCTATACGAGATGGCGCCGGAGCGTAATGCTTCTTTAATTTTAACATGAACTCCTCCCAAGTTCCTGCATGAATTGACTGGGGGGCCATGAGGGTCATAGCAGTCTCAAACATTTCAGGGCCACAGAAACTTAAAAAATATGCCCTCTTCCTCTCACTAGATAAGTCCTTATAGTCATTTGCTATTAGAAAATAGTCAAATCTGGCCACAAATGCGTCCCACGACTCTGTCCCTGGGTTGAATGGGCCGAAGGTCTGTGAAGATGCCATTCTTACTCACTCTCCACACAGACAGTAATTTCTTCCAATGCCTTTTTGAACAACGATCTGGCAGACTCGTATTTCTATTATTCCTCACGGATTCCTGCCCTGAATAATCCCATCCTCGTCGCCACTGATTTGTTCTGAGGCTGGAAAGACTGAGGCGAATCGTGCAGTAACAGGAACTTTATTTATTAACAAACTAACAGGCATAGAACAATTTCCCGCACTTGACAGCTCCTTTTATACCCTGAGCTGTCACTGTTCAACCAATCAGAAAATAGCATGGCAACCGGCCCAACCACTAGTGGCTATTGTGATTATTGCTTTTAAATGGAATCTAGATATTATTTATCTAGATTCCATTTAAAAGCATGGAATGGTTTTAAATGGAATCAATGGTTGATGGCTGATTTGTCTGCGTGTCAGGTTTCCAGAAATTCTCCAGCATTTTTGGATTTATTGGCTACCAAGGTAAGAATGCTGGGCTGCTGATCAGCGGGCTCATGTTCAAGACTCACTACTGCCATGGGGTGAGGTCCCATCTTACACTCCAGTTCCTACTGGAACTTCATGGGTGACCATAAGTAAATGGGTACCGACCTCAGTAGGCAACTTCACAGGGATGCAAAAGGAGTCCCCAACAGGGTGTCCTCAGGGCAATGGTCATGTCACCAGCAAATCCTTTCACCACCTCTAGTACCTCTAGTTGGTATTTGCTTCTGGTTAGGGTTACTCTGCTTCATATTTCCCCTCGGTGTTCTCCATAGTGTAGAAATGGGAGGTGCCAGGCTGGGATATTCTATGCTCTAGCCTGGCACCTCCCATTTTACACTACGAGAAGGAACGTATCATGGTAAGATCAATGTCCCTTCTCCATAGTGTAGAAATGGGAGGTGCCAGGCTAGAGCATAGAATATCCCAGGCTGGCACCTCCCATTTTACACTACGAGAAGGAACGTATCACGGTAAGACCAACGTCCCTTCTGCTTTGGACTCTTCTTCAATTGAAAAACTTCACTAATTTTTCCATATGTGCCAATTTGGTTGTTTGTGTTTGAGCTGGGGGAGAAACGAGCCATATAGCTAAAAAAAAAAAAAAAGAAGAAGAAAGAAAGAAAGAAAAATAATTTGCTGATTTCACACTAGATTATAGTGTGGAAATGTATATTTTTTGTCAACAGTGACATAAGGTAATTTTGTGACACTTTTAATTGCAGTGTTTCCATATCCATGCCTTTGGATAACTCATTTTCAAGTTGCTAGGATTTTATTTGCTTGTTCAGTCTAATTTAAAAACGTTTTGGTGTAATAATCACTGCATTGGTCTGATGATGCTTACAAAAGAGTGGAGCTCTTTCAGTGATTTTAGAGGAAAACATTTCTACACACTGATTACTAATTCTGTTTTGCCTGTTAACTCTAACTCTTGAAATGGAATCTTTTACTTGAAAATTAACCTTGACTTTTTTTTTGAATAGTTAAGATAAATCCTGTAATGTGATTCAGCATACATAGTCTAGATTGTTAGTGATCAACGTAGATCAGGCTTGGTTTCTTTTTCTTCCACCAAAAGAAAAATAATAGGAGAGGGGAAGGATTGTTAAGTTAATATTCTTTATTTGTTTCTATGGAAGAAATGCTGTATTTAACGAATTGATGCTAATTACATAGTGCTAAAGAAATATAGTGTCTGTGCCCTATACAAAGAAGGAAAATCAAGGTAAACTTCCTGAAGATAGACTGTATTATTTGGATCTGGGTAATTTCATTTTAGGATGGTTTCAGTCAAACTGAGATCCTCCCTTTGTATTTCTTGATAAAGAGGTCTATCAACAGTCTATTGCTTGGCAAGGCCTTAGCTGCTGCATATTGAGATACGGGAAAACCGTATCTCCAGAGCTTGAATGAGAGAGAATATGTGGTGTCAAAGGAAAAGGTTAAACATATTCATGAATGCAAAACCAAAGAAGAAGAAACAGGTTCTTCTTAAACTGAATGACTTAAACCGGGTACATGTGTGACTTTTTCTCTGAGACGGAATGCGGATGGGCAAGGTAGATATGTCCTTTGTTAAGTTAAAATGGGTTTCAAATCCAGTTTTGAAGCAAGACAAATGACTGTTGTTGAAGAAAACTTTCTTCTCAGCACTTAGGGAGTGTTCCCCCCCTCCCAGTTATTCTATAACTATTCAAAAGCTTCAAGTATCATCAGCCCGCAGGAGATAACATTCTTAATCCCTAGTAATGTGCATACAGTATCGTACATAAGAATCAATATGATAGATGATTAGGATTAGTGTGGCCATGTCGTGTCTTTTGCAACTTTTATTCTGCTGTACCTAGTGCTTTGCTGTTCGAAGCACCTTCTTTTTAAGCATATTTTAAATAGGAGGAAGCTTGAGGAGACAAAACAGAACTCTTTCTCCTAGGTAGCAGATTTTTTTTAAATTACCGTATGATGAGAACATAATAAAGAGAAAAAAAACATTCGGTATACAGATAGTCTGTTGTGGCCTGTACGCAGCCTGTGCAGATTGTAGCTGATTCTGACAACGAGGATGCTGGTGTGGTGCTGCATCAGCAGCCTGTGCAGCTGGCGCTCGAGTCGGACAGTGAGGAGGCTGTAGAAGATGTGGTGCCAGAGGCAGAGATTCAGCCAGGGCCTTCAGAACCTCCAGAAGCTCCTTTAAGTGAAGAGGATGAAAAGCAGGAGTCTCTTCTCAATGCACGGGCGCGCAGAGCTGCCAAAAGGCAGGAGTGGCTCCTCAGGAGGAGGTCTCCTCGAGAGTAAGGCTATTTAAGAAGGAACACCGCTTGCAACAAGCTGTAGAGAACAACTTTAGTTCACTCTCTTTCCTGTCTGCAAAATTGCTTCTGGGCTTTCTGCCAACTCTGATAAGACTGATTACCTTATCTTAGAATTCTGGTAGCTGTTAAGACAGTTCATTAACAGCCTTTGAATGATAAAGACTAAGTTATTTGAGTAAAATAAACTTTGTATAGAGTTTGTGTGTGCTGCGTTCTTTGGGGTCCGTAGCTGGGGCAGAACATAGCTCTTGACTTACAACAAGTCATTTAGAGACCGTTCGAAGTCACAACAGCACTAAAAAAAGTGACTTATGACCATTATTCACACTTATATCCATTTCAGCATCCCCATGGTCACGTGATTTATGGTCAAGCTCGGATGCTTGACATCTGGTTGATATTTATGACAGTTGTAATGTCCCTGGGTCATGTGATCCACTTTTGCAACCTTCTGACCAGCAAAGTCAATGAGGAAGCCAGATTCATTTAACAACTGTGTTCCTGACATAACAACAGCAGCGATTCACTTAACAAACATGGGAAGAAAAATCGTAAAATGGAACAAAACTCACTTAATGAGTTCTAGGCTCAATGGTGGTTGTAAGTCAAGGACTATCTATATACACAATCCACGTAATTATATACAAAACTTCTAGGAAGTGAGGCAGTGGCCTCATACTAAGAAGATGGAAGAAGGTCACTTTATCATGGTTTTTCCCACTATAGCAAGAAACATATTGTCTTTCTCTTTCTCTTTCTCTTTCTCTCTCCCTTCCTTTCCCTCCCCCCCTCCCTCCCTCCCTCCTTCCTTCCTTCCTTCCTTCTTTCTTTTCTTTTCTTTTCTTTTCTTTTCTTTTCTTTTCTTTTCTTTTCTTTTCTTTTCTTTTCTTTTCCACCCATCTCATTGCCAAGCGACTCTGGGAAATGGGGAGAAAGCAGGGACAGATGTGCCCAAATCTTTTTAGTAAGATGCTCACTAAGTGATCTTGAATTGAAAAGTAAGCCTTATTTTAAAAAGATTCCGTCACATTTCCCTGAATTTTACAGATCCAGAATAACAGGATTATGAAGGGACCTTGGAGGTTTTCTAGTCCAACCTGCTGCTCAAGCAGAAAGCCCTATACCATTTCAGACAAATGGCTGTCCAATCTCTTCCTAAATATCTCCAGCATTGGAGCACCCACAACTTCTGGAGATAAGTCATTCTACTGGTTAATTGTTCTAATTGTCAGAATCTATCCTTAATACTAGGTTGCTTCTCTCCTTAATTAGTTTACAACCATTGCTTCTTGTCCTGCCTTCAGGTACTTTGGAGAATAGGTTGACCCCCTCTTCTTTGTGGCAGCCCCTCAAATCTTGAAACACTGCTATCATGTCACCCCTAGTCCTTAAACTAAACATATCCAATTCCTAATCCCCTAATCATTTTTGGTGCTTTTCTCTACACTCTTTTTTATATCATGGTGGCCAAAACTGGATGCAATATTTCAAGTGTGATGTTAACCAAGGCATTATAAAGTTCACGTGATCTTGATCCAACTCGTTTCAACCAGACTTGGATTTCAGCAGGTTCTGACCAATTCTGGAGAACCGGTAGCAGAAATTTTGAGTAGTTCGGAGAACCGCTAGTAAAAATTCTGACTGGCCCCTCCCACATCTATTCTCTGCCTCCTGAATCCCAGCTGATTGGGAGGAAATGAGGATTTTGCAGTAAGCTTCCCCTGGAGTGGGAAGGAAATGGAGATTATACAGTATCCTTCCCCTGCCACACCCACAGAACCGGTAGTAAAACATTTTGATTTACCACTGGTTTCAACCTATTCTCAATAGAATGGGCAAAGTTTGTATTCTCCATTGTTTCATTTTCTTAATCTCCTAATTTTATAAAGAATAATATGGTTTCACATTTTGCCGTCACTTTCAATTCTTTGGCATATTCTTCAATTTTAAGATACAGGTCTATCTAAAACTAGTGCTGCATAAAATTGTAATGTTCCTTTTGTAATATTTCATCTGTATGCAGAATTTGTATTAATTCTTTTTTGTCGTGATGAAAGCGAATTTGGCCATTCATTTTTCCCCCCAATGGAGAAGTTTTGAATTTATATATATATATGTGTGTGTGTGTGTGTGTGTGTGTGTGTGTGTGTGTGTGTGTGTATGTATGTATATATATATATATATATATATATATATATATATATATATATATATATATATATATATATATATATATATATATAATTAATCTATTTATTTGATTGTTGCACACTGCCCAAGTTGCTTTTTGTGAGATGGCTGGCTATACAGATTTGATTAATAAATGCTTTAAAGATGGACTTATATTTTTATATCTATTGTTTTTATCTATTATTTGATTGTTGAACACTGTCCAGCATCACAAATTTGATAAATCAAACCAAACCAAACCAAACCAAACCAAACCAAACCAAACCAAACCAATCAATCTTCTTTACAATTATCTTTCTAGTATTCAATCTATATTTCCAATGCTACATTCCCAAGTAAGACATGAGAGCTTATTTTTTTCTTAATGTTGGTAATTGTGGGCACCTAAGGAAGCTTTATAATGATGGTGATATGTATAACAAAATAACAACTAACAATCCACGCTAGCAGCCTCTGCCACCTCCCATCAAGCGCGAGGGAAATCTGGAGATTTAGACAGTTCAAAGAGAGCTTCAACTCTATAAGAATCTGAACTACTAACGGTCAAAGCAATTTGGTGGTAGATAAGGAATTCAAAGTGGGCTGGGTTTAGATCTCTTGTGGGAATGAAGGCACTTGACCCCTCCCTCAGGCTCAGCCTGGTCATGTCTCACACCTCCAAAATAAAGCAAGCTCAAAAATTTCATTGAAAGACATTACAGAAGAAGAAACTCTTGATAAATGGTGAGACAGATTTCAGAACAGATTTCTTTCTAGCCTAGAAGGAGGCTAAACTAAATAATCGTCCTTCCTCTTCCTTCCTGGTTTGATCTATTGAACAAATTTATATGAAATTAGCTACTGGTTAATTTCATACAAATGGACACTAGTAGCTACTGCTCCCTTTATTTTCAGGGTTCGGGAAAAAGAACCATTACTTTTCAGATCAGATTTCCATGTTTGTTGCCAGCTGAAATTCCCTAACTTCACTCTGTGCCTGCTGATATTTAGCTAGCCTGGAAATGATTGAGCCTCAAAATCAAAGGACTTGATCGATGTGTAACACATTTCAGAAAAGCATCTTCAGCGCAGAAGAAATGGCAATGCTCTTCTGAGAGTTGTGTACATTATGGATGGTTGCAGTCAGTCAGATGTTTAGACTGCACTTGACATTCTTATCCACATATTGACTTTTTCCCAAGGACCTGTTATAGGCAGATGTTGTTTGATGGTATTAAAAGTATCACAGGATGTAAGCTGTTCCAAGGAAAGCTGCCTTTTGCAATTGACTGGTGATTTTTTCAATGCCGTGGGTATCCTCCATTTGTTTTGGGATGGCAACCAAGATGCCTATTATGATTAGTGCTATCTTTGCTTTCTTTTCATTTAGTCTGTCAAGGTAAATGTCAAGCACAAAAAACTAGAAGACACTGCTGATCAGAGAAGTTTATTTATTGCTATTTGGTATTTACAAAAATCATGCCAGACCAGCTGAACTCTTCGAGAACAGCCAGATAAGAGCTCCAATGATTTTTGGGGGGGGGCAGGGGTTGAGGAGGGTGAGTATCACATTTCCATCACTTCCTCCCTTGCAGGAATTCCCAGCTAGCCACTCTCTTAACTCCACCCTTTATCACACATGCCTTGTCCAACCTATTTCTTCTGGACTTCTGTTATTTTTGAAATAAGATGTTTGGGACCAGACTAGAGACTAAAAGCTAAAAGCTATTCGAATTCTCAGAATTACTTCCTTTACAAGTCCAAAGCGAATGTAGAAATTCAACAAAACGATTGAATTTTAAAAGTCATTTGTTGTCATTTGAAGGCATTATCTCCAACCTTATGTACAACTCAGTATTTTAAACTGTAAGTATAAAATATAAAAGGAGTATTAATTTCAGGCTACGTTCTCTAACTCCCTCAGTCTTTGGAATAAAGAATGATTACCAGTGTCTTTTTCACAGGTATTCATGACTTAAAATTACTACCCTGATAATTAAACAAAATTGCTCTTTGTTCAGATGTCTGCAGTTACTATTTATTAACATATAAAGGTTCTGTGCTGTGGTTATACTTCGGTATGAAGAATTAATTAACATTTCTGAATCATGTTTAGCATTTTATTCTATAATTTAAGTCCTGATTGGAGCCAACCTTATCTAAACGGTTAAAACGGCTAAAACACTGGCAAAACTGACTTTGTCAATGACCAAAACATCTAGTAGGGACACGGTGGCTAAGATGCTGAGCTTGTTGATCGAAAGGTCGGCAGTTCAGCAGTTCGAATCCTTAGCACCGCGTAACCGGGTAAGCTCCCATTACTTGTCCCAGCTTCTGCCAACCTAGCAGTTCGAAAGCATGTAAAAAAATGCAAGTAGAAAAATAGGGACCACATTTGGTGGGAAGGTAACAGTGTTCCGTGCACCTTTGCCATTTAGTCTGCCGGCCACATGACCTTGGAGAAGTCTTCGGACAGTGCTGGCTCTTTGGCTTTGAAATGGAGGTGAACACCACCCCCTAGAGTTGGGAATGACTAGCACATATGTGTGAGGAGAACCTTTACCATTACCTTAAAACATCTAGAAATTAAGCTTGGGTTTAGGGTTAGGCTCAAATTTATCCCTGTATTTATTTTAGTAAATTTATTACTTGCTTTTCCATGAAGAGGTCAAGGCAGTGTGTAGAATATATATTCTTTCATTCCACCTACAATCATTCTGTGAGGCAAATGAGTTTAAGAAAGTGACTGACCCAGTGACATCATGGAAGGTTCCATGGTTGAGAGTAGACATAAAGTCGAGTCTTTTTGTTCTAGTCTCACACCTTCATCACTATCCCACACTGAGTCTCATGAAATAGAAACTGAAATAATTTCCAGCTGGGCCCAATAGAAACAATTGTCGATGGACAGAATTCCCATGGTCACATAGGTAAGAAACAGCAAAAATGGATTTCCCAAGTCAAAAAAAAAAAAGTTGGTTTACTGCAGAAAACCCTAAAGTAGCCATTACAAAAGAATTCCAGAAGCTGCTGTGAATCAAACACATGACCTGTTTAGAGTGAAATCAGCATTCAAATTATTTTCCCTCTTTCTCCCACCTACACAATAGGGAATTAAGCCCCTTGAGTTTATTTGCTTTTTTAAATTAATATTTTATTAATTCTTATTCTTATTTATTGTTTAATTCTTTTGTCAGGTGATAGACGTGTTTATCCCAAGCATGTTTAAACTCAATTAACTGATGATTGGCCTACTATCTCTACAGTTGGTTCCACTAATCTTTCTGTGAAGTAATACTTTCTAACATTACTTTTGAACTTCCCTCCTGTCAGTTTGAAATTATGCCTCTATGTTCTATTAACAGTGTCAGATCTGTCCCAGTTTGGGCATTTAGGAAAGAAAGACCCTCAACTCCATTTCTAGCAAAAGGTAAATTTTTACTAAAGTGATTACAGCATTAGAAAGCCAGAGCTGAAGATCCCCACATAAGCCTAGGTTACCTTTCCCCCTGTTTTAAGACCGGTCATCTTTCTAGTGTCCAATAAAGTACAAATTAGTTGTTTTGGTAACAGTTCTGAGGATTGGCATCTTTTTGATGGGCAGTTGCATTCTGTTCCCATGCCTTTGTCCTTAAATTGTTCAACCTATGTCTCTGGCTGGCTGTTGGAGTTGTTTCTGTTTCCTATCATCTCCCCTCCCTACAGTTCCCCTCCCCCGTGTTTTATGACAGGCTGCTATTCAACAAAGCAAGGCTGAAGCAGTGAGATGACAGATCTGACAATCAGGCTATTTTGGTAGCTGCTATCTAAGGACTGGTTGTCATACTCATTTCATCAGCAATGCCTATAAATGTATGCCATACGTAGCAATCATTATAGTAAACAGTGATATAGGCATTGCATCATAGTGGCTAATCTTTAAGACTGAAATTACTTCCAGGCTTGTACAAATTAGAATAACAGAGTTGGAAGGGAGGTCCAACTCTGGAGGTCTTCTAGTCCAACCCCCTGGTTAGGCAGGAATCCCTACACCACTTCAGACAAATGGTTATCCAATCTCTTCTTAAAAACTTCCAATGTTGGCGCATTCACAACTTCTGGAGGCAAGTGATACACTGAGAGCCATGGACTATCACTATGCATAATTATAAAAAGGTTATTTAAGCCAAATATTATTCCGTAACATTTAATTATTAATGTTATTGCAAAAAAAAAAAATCCAACATCACTTGAAGTTTAAACCTGGAGATGGAACTGAATCTCAAATAACTTTTTCCCTGTTGTTGTTGTGGTCCGCCCAACAGCCTGCAGAGCTGGCAGCGGAGTCAGACAGTGAGGAGGCTGGGGAGGAAAATGGGCCAGTCCTGGAGTCAGGGGAAGGCCCGGATGAGGGCTCTGTGTCGGAGGCAGAGATGGGGCCAGGGCCATCTGGGAGCGATGCAAGGACTCTGGAGCCTCCAGAGGCAGATAGCAGAGAGGCCGGGGAACAGGAGGAGCCTGTTCCTAGTGCATGCATGTGAAGAACTGCCAGAAGGCAAGAGCAGCTAAAGCAAAAAGGATGACTTGGGAGTAAGCCAGGAGATGATTGGCCTCTCCCAGAAGGCTTAAAAGAGCAGCAATGGCTCTTGGGATCTTTGTAGGAAAGCAATGTTGCTACATTTCTTTTTTGTCGGCGTGGTGGGGTTTTGCCAAGAAAAGCCTTTGGCAGGGTGCCAAAGAAGACAAAGATTGGTGATAAGGCCGAAGGACTGTTTATGAAGGATTTGTTTTGGACTTAATTTGGACTAAGCTGAGAATGAAGTGAATCTCTGCTGTTCTAATAAAATATGTTTGTTTAGGACTGATTGTGTCTGGTAATAACTACTTGGGCCTACGTCACAACAGTTGTATGTGAACTCTCTGAAACACTGTTCTTGGTTATTTTGTGGGCTCTTGAAGATCTGTTGGCTTGTTCTGAATTTTCTTTTACTTTGAAAACATATCTATTACCATGTTTCTGGTACTGTAATATGGAATCATCCATTTCAAAGATAGGATATAGAGCTGTTTCATTTTCTTCTCCTTCCCTCCCTCCCTCCCTCCCTCCCACTCCCCCAAATAAGCACTTGACTTTCCACCAGAGCTTTTGATGGCAAAGTTAGGAAACAGTATTAGATTTGAAAACAAAGCCTGGATACAATAGTAAGTGAGCATCATCAAGATTGACTACGTTGAACTTGCTGGATGAGGCAAAACCTGATGAGATGCTAATCCTATCTCATGGGGTTTCACTCTTGGCTGAAACTAATCTCATTAAGTTAAAACTACCTGAGGCTTAAGAGAGAGATACACACTGCCATGAGAAATTATATTTATCCCAACCTGGAGAAGCAAAAGGAGGAAGGAAGGGGTGGGGGGAAAACCAGTTTATACCTTGCTTTTGACTTTGTCAGTTTTGAATTACCAGGTCATTTGTATCCCTGGGGAAAGTTATTAGCTCATCTGGCTGTACAATTATGTACCTTATCTAATAATCAGTTACACGGACCTGCTCCAACTTCACGGATTGACCTTTCTTTATCCACCTGTTTGAAAATCATTTCTGGTGGAAAATAATGTTCAGATGGCAGTCAATTACTTGCGGGTACCTGAGGTCTGTTGGTGCTTCAGAAATAATTTGGAAAAGCGGTTAGGTTGGATGCCCAAGCAGCATTTATCTATGGCTGTGATGGATTTTCTCAGGATGGCACAGCTGCCCTCTACAATTATCACATAGTCCTAGGAAAAGATGTGGCTGCTTTAAAATAAGGGGTTTTGAATAGAGATTTTATCGGTGCTTTTAACCCGCATGCTCCTTTTAAAGTTAGATGTAACCTTTTCTTGAGTGGAGAAATGAGATATGCAAAATCAATTGTCATTTGTCAGCCTGTCACTGTGAAAAAAAAAGAGATGGGGAAAAAAACTCTGTTATATAAAATTATTATTATTGACTTTAATATTGTTGAAATAAAGCTAGGTGTTAAAGCTACAGCTAGCATTTATTATTTATCACAGGCTCTTGCATTCTGCATTTAAATGACTTTCTTTTTGCCGTGTACTAGTAAAAAAAAAAGCATACCTCATTTTCATCATTTAAAAATGTATTTGTAACACTATCACTGGGAATGATGCTTCTGCAAAACATAAGATAAAAGATCTTTTTTGAATTGTTGACAGCCTTAGAATCATTATCAGCGATGGCAGATGTAGTCACCTTCATTTCTCTTAGGAGATTCTTCTTCGAATGCATTATTTCCCAACTTTATTGTCATCCAGAGTTATCTTGCTTTCTTTAAAAAGTGCCATCCGTTCTCTCTCCTGCTCTCACATTTGGCCTGTTGGATGTCACCTGCCTTGCCTTCTTCAACTCTGGTCTCACAGCCACCTTTTCAGTGAAATCTATGGCACAATTTTTGACTTTCAACACTCACTGTGACTTAAATCCCATGAAATTGAGTATAGACTCACTGCAGCCTTCATTCTTTTGTTCTTACTCTATCATTTCTTCCATATGTGAATGTAAATTATTGTACTTGGTCTTCAAACCAAGGCAGCAAGTCAGTTTCAAATGTTTCTGTTCTCACCCAGCCTTCCGTTTGAAAACCGAAGAGCCAGCGCTGTCTGAAGATGTCTCCGTGGTCATGTGGCTGGCATGATTAAATGGCAAATGTGCACGGAACACAGTTACCTTCCCACCAAAGGTGGTCCCTATTTTTCTACTTGCATTTTTTACATGCTTTTGAACTGCTAGGTTGGGAGAAGCTGGAACAAGTAATGGGAGTTCACCCCATTATGCGGTACTAGGGACTCGAACCACTGAACTGCTGACCGTTCAATCGACAAGCTCAGCATCTTAGCTACTGAGCCACCATGTCCCTGATAAGATGTTTACTCATGCATAAAACAACCCCCTTTTTATAACAGGACAATAACAGTCTTTTATTCACATGGATAAATGAAAAAAAAAAAGCAAATGTAATTAGTCCCCCAAAACCTGGGTTTAGCCAAGAAATCTAGCTTGCTTGCTGTATACTAGAAATGAACGATTGTCTATGACAACCGGCCACTCCTAAAGCCCCTTCTATTTATTTCCCAGCCAGGGAGGGGCTGGCTATCATCTGCATCTGCCTCTCCCTGAGAACTGGCTTATTGCTTTCCTTTGCTCTCCTCTCTTTTCCTCTCTGTGCATATAGAAGCCCCATCTGCTCCTCCTCTCACTCAGCTCAGGCCCTGAAGACAGCTGCCTCTTGACCTAGGGGAAGACAGAAGGCCCTGGCTCTATCTCTGTCTCTGATGCTGTTTCCTTATCAGAGCCTTCTTCCTCTTTGGACTCTGCAGCTATCTCTGACGGGTCACAAAACATTCCTATACAATATTGCTAAAGATTGGATGATGTTGATGATGATTCTCCCAAAAGATTCTCTTGTAATCATGGGACTAAGGAAGAGATCCACAATTTGACATCTCACCCTCATTCTGGATGTGATATGATAAAGTACCAGTAATAGATTTAACTCATTTTGTCCTTGAAGTTAAGCAGATAACAAGACATACCACACAAACTGCAATGTTTACAATGATATGCAAGTTAGGGTAGAAATTATTTGTCAGATTATTCATGAACTGGCAGAAACATGGTAAAAAGATCAGCCAATGTATAGGCATAGCAACTAAGTCAGCCAATGAGGGCTGCTAGGGATCTGAGACATACTGGAGCCAGGGTGTGTCTTAGTCTGCAGCTTCTGAGTCTGCAGAGAAATGAAACTAGTCTACTCTGCTGAAATGAAACTAACTGTTCTCTCCTGCCTTGTGCTCTACCTGTAACTTCTACCATGTTGAAGAATCAACTACTGATATTGTAAATACTTCATCTGTTATTATGTATATAAAGAAGTTAATGAATCCAGCTGAATCAGTTATCTTTGTGTGCTTCTGGATTTGAATTTTGCAAGAAACTCTGATATTGTTTCTCAACAAATCATGGTAATAGCAAGCCTAGTTGCATTCTCTAAAGTTCAACTGGCACAACAAACATAACTAAATGATAAATAGGCAAATAAAAATCAGCAACCAACATAATACTCAACCAATTTTATTTTTCCGCCACGAACTTCCACCACCAATTTTTCCACCACCAACTTCCAGAAAATATCCCGGTGATATTGGAAGTTCAGGGTGAAATAATGACAAAAACGCCACTATTCTTGGCTATTGAACAACTTTGCTGTTATCTCCTTTTTAATGCTATTAACTCATGCTCTATTAAAGCTATTAAGTGCATCAGGAAAAGTCCTATTCTCTGTATTAATTTAATTCAGAAGAATCTTTGTTTTTACCCTTGCTCTGTCCTCTCATCCCTACCTCTTTTGGAGTGCAACCACAGGCATGCTGTTCAAAGACTACATGCGATCCCCAGCCTGAAAAACATTGCCAGCCCCTAGCATGGAAGGAGAAAGAAAGAGCATCAAATAATAGTGCCTCATTATTAAAAAAGTAACATTTTCAAAAGCCAACACACTGGGTTAATAGCCTGCCCTATAGGGACAATAATTAGTCAGGAGCAATTGTAGACCAATTAAAGTAATAATAAAATGTGAACTGAAAACTCCTCCTTTTTGTCTCAGCTTTGTGGTTTCTGAGTTTATTAAAAAATAAAAGGGAGATATTAAGACAACCCATGGACATATTATCATTGATTTATTGGAGGTTTTTTTTTTTTTAAATGAATTAAAGATAATTTAGCTGTTCGGAGAACAAATCTTTTGTACGATGTTAACAAAACGTAGTCTCTGTATAATTCAAACGATTTTGGATATATTGAACAAAACTTGGTAGGAAATTGGAGTCAAAAAATATCTTGCAATTAAACCCACAGTGGAAGACATAATTACCGCAGAACATTTGAACGCTGTATTCTTAATTTTTTTTCTAACTTCTTATGAAACTATCTTCCACTTTAAGTACATCTTTACATGATACACTTTTGGAAACCCAGTGAAGAGTTCCACATGTTTGAGGATTTTGTATTTAATATGTGTGCCTAACTGATTCTGATCTGACCTGTTTTTCAGATTGAATCACGCATTTGAGATGGGCAGCCATAGACATCTACTATGTTTTCCCGAAAATAAGACCCTGTCTTATATTTCTTTGAACCCTGAAATAAGCACTTGGCCTTATTTTCAGGGAGGTTTTATTATTTTGGGGTGCATGGAGCAAGACGGGGCTCCTCTTGCCATCTTATCTGATTTTCAGCTCTGTCTCCCTAACCCTAACCAGAGGAAATGGCAGGGAACGGCTGCGCATGCGTTTAAATATTTTCGGGGAGGGCTTATTTTCAGGGAGGGCTTATTTTAGCACATGAGCCTCCCATTACTCCTGGGTGAGCTGCACTGGCTGCCGGTGGCCTTCCGGATCCGCTTCAAGGTACTGGTACTTACCTATAAAGCCTTCATGGCATGGGCCTGAGGTAATTGCAGGACCATTTTCTACCAGCCTCCCACTGACCTATGTGCTCTCATAGAACTGCCCTCTGGGTGCTGTCGGCCAAACAATGTCAGCTGACAGCCCCCAGGTCGAGGGCATTCTCTGTGCCCACACCGACCCTCTAGAATGGGTTACTCACCAAGCTCCACACAGCTCCCGATCTCCGCACTTTCCATGCTGGCCTGAAGACTTGGCTTTTTCACCAAATTCCCTGACCGATTATGGGGTTTTTAACTTTGGGGATTTTAAATTGGACCGTATTTTAGAATTTTGTCATTGTTTTAATTATGTGAGCCGCCCTGAGTCCCACGGGAGAAGGACGGCAAATTTTAATAAATAAATAAATAAATAATAAATAAATAAATAAATAAATAAATAAATAAATAAATAAATAAATAAATAAATAAATAAATACCCAATTGGTCTTATTATCCGGGGAGGTCTTATTTTCAAGGAAACAGAGTAATTAATTAATTAATGTTCATTGCAACACACTCATCTGGCTATTTGCATTTGTGGGACCAGTGAAAAACTTTGGGAAAACTTAAGTTTTTAAAAATAACAACAATAATAAATTTTGCAGATCAATATCCTTGATTTACTTCCAGAAAGAAGGAAATGTAATCCCCCCCCCCAAGGAATTCAATTCAAGGCAATATATAGTGAAGATGTGCACAGCACTTCAAAGGCGCACAGTGCATGGACAAGCAAGTTGTGCAATGATGTTTGTGGCAATGCATTCAACCAGGCAAATTGGAAGTCCAATTTGATGTGTGTTCCTTTACTAACAGAAATAGTTTTAATGGGAGGAGGGTGAATAGCGACTGCTCAGGGACTTATATTGCAATTGTTTTTAATTTGTTGATTGTGTTTCGTTTTGTTTTAATCCTAATTACAGAAGAGGAATGGCATATTACTCAAATTTGGTTGTGATTGGAGTAAGTTATAACCATCCCCAAATGCATAGGATAGATGTAGTATAGATGGTCTTTGACTAAGTAGTAGGAACTGTGAGAGGGATCTTGGAATCCTAGTGGACAGTCATTTAAATATGAACCAGGATTTTGCTGCAGCTACCAAAAAAGCCAACACAGTTCTAGGCTGTATTAATAGAGTCATAGAACCAAAACCATGTAAAGTGTTAATATCACTTTATAATGCTTTGGTAAGACCACACTTGAAATATTGCATCCAGTTTTGGTAACCACGACATAAAAAAAGATGTTGTGACTCTAGAAAAAGTGCAGAAAAGAGCAGCAAAGATGATTAGGGGGATTAGAGGCTAAAACACGAAGAATGGTTGGAGGAATTGGGTATGTCTAATTTAATGAAAAGAAAGATTGGAGATAACACGATAGCAGTGTTCCAATATTTGAGGGGCTGCCACAAAGAAGACGGGGTCAAGCTATTTTCCAAAGCACCTGAAGGAAGGAGAAGAAGTAATGGATAGAAGCCAATCCAGGAGAGAAGCAACCTAAAACAAAAGAGGAATTTCCTGACAGAGAGAACAATTAAATCAGTGGAACGACTTTCCTCCAGAAGTTGTGGGTGCTCCAACACTGGAACTTTTAAAGAAGAGATTGGATAACCATTTGCCTGAAATGGTATAGGGTTTCCTACCTGAGGAGGGACTAGAAGACCTCCAAGGGACCTTCCAATTCTATTATTATCTTATTCTGTTATAATCACTGGAATTGCAGCACACTCAGAGTAACTTTGGAGGTGCTTTACCCCTCAATAATCCCTCATGAGAAAAATTCCATAAAGGAAAATATACACTCCATGGTAACAAGCCAGCACAATGCAAAACACAGATACTTAATCGTAACAGATGTTTTGGCAGGGATTTTAAAAATTCAGGATCATATCCAAAGTGGAGCGAGGAAGCTAAACACTGATTATGCTATGAGGTGGGCTTGTATGCTACCTATTAATTCTGAGTGACAGGCCAAAATTCCTATTTTCTTTAACAGAATTGCTTACTGAGTAAGATAATTCACATACCAGCAATGTGGCATGGTGCCAGAAAATTATCCATGTTCTGCTGTTAAGGTTTGAGCAGAAAGGCTTTTGTGAGCTTCTTGTTTAATTATTATTACTGTTTGAGCTGGGTTAAAAGTAGGACACAATGACCTAGGAAGGGATCTTGATAAAGGAAAAGGTGAGGTCTCTGTACGTTAAATGCTTGGTTGTTGAAATTAGAAGTGTATGTGTGTATGTGTTGGGGTGGGGTATGTGTGTGAATGTGTCACAGTAGTCTTAACACAGAATCTCATTAAAGCAGCTGTCAGTGTTCTTCTATTTTACCATCACTTCCTCAGTTCCATAAGATGCAACTGTCATTTTGAGTGAACATCGTGCCAAAGAGGCATTTACAAATAAATGAAAAATGTCACAACTGATTTTCCTGGTTTTGGAATACAGGGTGTCAGCTTTGTCGGCAACTGTCTGTGTTGCTTCCCCTTTTTCAGTTTTCCCAGGTGAACATCAGGAAATACTTTTTGATGGTGGTGGGCCTTTTTCCCTTGAGTTTTGTCTCTGATCTTTGGTTACTTTGGGGGTAGTTATTTGGGCCACGGGCTCTGCAAAAGAGACTCCCCTGGTTGGTCTCTCCATCATTGTGACCGGGCGAGGAAAAGCAATTATGATTTTAGCATGACAATTCTTGCAGCAGAATTGTTAGCAAAGAGTTGGCGATAATTCATAATGGTTTTCTCCATCCTGCTCTTATTTTTGAGCACTTACAAGGATATTGCACACAGCATCTGTTTGTTGATAGAAGTCATTCATTTTCTAGCCTGTATAACATTCCAGTTCTTTAAATCTAATTGCTGGCAATTCTTTTAGGGTGCATTTTCCTATTGAAAGAAAATGTTCCTGCACGTTTATGTCATTAGAAAATTATGCAGAAGGACGGAGTTGTAGGAAATTGTCTGTGGTATAAAACAATAAACAAATTTTTAAAAAATTGTATATTACATATTTATACTGTAGATTTCATTCTGTAGAACTCCTTTTTCCTCAGGAGTTTTTATTCATTATTTATTAAAGAAATGTATACATCCACCCAACTCTTGAAAAGGTAATTCTGGGTGGCTTACAGCATTTAAAAATCAACCCTCTATCCCTCATGGTAGCAGCTATACAACTGAATCAGACACTTGGTTAGCTCCCTCTCCATTTGTTGTCCTCAGGCCTGCTGACAAAACTGTGTTTTTAGTGCCTTTCAGAAAAGCAACAGTGAGGACCAACTGCTCTTCAGTGGGACTGATGTCCCATAAAGAAAGGGCCACCACTGAGAAGGCCCTTTTTCATAGTCCCACTAAACTTCCATCTCTAATTGATGGGATGTGTAACATGCCCTGCCTTGACATCTTGATGGTCGGGTGGATGTAATAGGGGAGAGATGTTCCTTCAAATATTCTGACCCTAAGCCACATAGGGATGACATAAAGATGGCCAGCAGAGCACTCCCTCTTCTCATTCCACCGGAAAAGTCCCGTAAGGTAGGTGAAATTGAAGGAGAGTGACTGGCCCAAAATTAGTTTTATAACCAAGACCTCCAGTAACATTTTAACACCTTACATCATGCTGCCTCTTTGGTATATGGATTTTGATGGTTAGATAGGGTTGTGTAACCCTTCAGATAAAAAGGCAAAAAGAAGTATTTTCCAGCATGTGTGAGATAAATGCTGCCTGCAGTTCCTCAAACCAACATAAGCCTGGACAAGTTATTATTCATTAAAGAGGAATGTCAGTGATGGATGAATAGAATGGAATGGAATGGAATGGAATGGAATGGAATGGAATGGACTAGACTAGACTAGACTAGACTACAATGGCCAAGTGTGATTGGACACATAAGGAATTTGCCTAGGTGCATATGCTCTCAGTGTACGTAAGAGAAAAGATATATTCATCATGAATCATAAGGTACAACACTGTCATAGGGTACAAATAAGCAAAATCCAAACTTTTGCTCAATGGGAGAAAGGTCTCTGCTGTCATCAGTTGGCCATTCAGATTTTTGCAGATTTGATTGCTCTGCTCTAAGGAGTTTCTGTGTTTGCCCTCTTGTACCTCTGAATAAGATCTTTTTGCATTTAATTTTGAATTAAATGCCCTGCTCTAAAGATTACCCTGTACATGGTGACATAGAACAATAACAACTCAATCTAACAATTAAAAGTGTTTATATAGTCATCAAAACAGAGCAAAACAAAATACCCACAGTAATTAAATAAAAAAAAAGATATATGCCAGCTTTGTTCAAATATTTGCAGAGAGAGAGAGAGAGACAGACAGACAGACTATATCACATTGGGTGGAAGAGAACTTTCTGCTTGGAAAAGAGGGATCCACAGATATCAAGAGATCTTTTCTCCCTAGAAAATCTAAATAATTTTTTCATGGATCCTGCTGGAAGCAAATTTGAATGCCAGTGGATCTATACAAAATTAATGCTAGCCGAAATAAAGCACAGCTAGGGTTCTTCCTTTTCCAGAGAACAATACATGATGGATATCGATGAAGGAAGCAATTGCTGTTTCCAAACGTACAAAGCAGAAAAGGCATCTCCATCGTTTTTAAAAATTAAAATTATATTACATGTCTGTAGCTTGATCTCAACAGATGGGAACACGATAGCACTTGTCTGATCTTGTTCATGCTTGAAAGCTAAATAACATCACGCTTGGTCAGTGCTCGGTAGAGACTTCTAGTACTTGAAAGCAAAAGACCCAAACAAAGAGAAGAAAGCAGTGGCAAACTGTATCTGCATTGTTGAATGGACTTGTTCATGCAGTCATCGAGTGAACTCAGGTGGAAAAATAGACTACTACCCCTTACTTGCAATTTACGGTCTGCAATCTTCTTCCTCAACACTTACTGAATTGGCTAAACTGATCATACGATACTTCATGGCCATTCCAGAGCAGGAGAGGGAAAGTTATGTTTCCCCCTTAAAAAAAAAAAAAAAGGTGTGGCATTATTGTGTTGGAAGAAATGTCCATGTGGGTTCAGTTCCAACGGGGGAAAAAGACACTGGATTCATGGAAGTTGCTTGGAAGTAGGTTTATTGATAAACAGGATGACATGGCTTGAATTCCTGAACAGGATCACATAGCTTGAGTTCCTGAGCAGAAAAAAAAGGGCCGAGATGCTGAGAGTGCCTTGGTTTTATGCCCTCTGTTATGCTTTGACTTTGAGCTTGTATTCTGATTGGTTAGGGCCATGCAGGGGAAACTCTGTAGGCTGTCCTGAGTCCCAAGCTTGGTTGAGTCTTGCTGGATGATGCAATCTTCCCAGATGCCATGTGGTGAGTTCTGTTGCTAGATGAGTAGATGGGCTAATCCTATCTTTGTTGGATCTTGGGTGAGGGCATTTGCCTATGAAGAGACCTACCAATCTCTTTATCTCAAGTGTGGACATCTGCTGTGGGTTTTCAAACTGGGATATTTAGAATCCTTGGGTTCCATGAAGATTTGAATAAGGTTTACAGTGTAAAGGGAGGAGGGAATCCCTCTCTTTAAGAGTCTACAGAAGAAAACTCTACAAGTGTAGGATAAATTTTCTCTCTTAGTTCCTTACAGAGAGATTTTTTCTTAGTCTTTGGTACAGATTTTTTTTCTGGCTTAGGTGAAAACTGTCCACAAGGGAATTGGGTGAGTGGGAGTGGGGATAAAAAAAAGGGGGGGGCTTGTCAGCTGACATTCAGAAGCTACACCTCTCATTATCAGAGATTCTTGGATTTTTTTAAAAAAAATTGATTTATATGCCGCCCTTCTCCGGAGACTCAGAGCGGCTTACAATGTGTTAAGCAATAGCCTTCATACTTTTGTATATTTATACAAAGTCAGTTTATTGCCCCCACAAACTGGATCCTCAATTTACCTACCTTAGAAAGGATGGAAGGCTGAGTCAACCTTGAGCCTGGCGAGATTCTAACAGCAATTGCAGACAGCTGGTGTTTAATTACAATGCTTTTAGTCTGCTGAGCCACCAGAGTTCCTGTTCCCCCAATGAATAGGTTCTTAAGCCAGAAAAAAGTTTGAAAACCCTTCTTCTTGGCAATATTTTGAGAAATAGTATGTCTTCTCCCTACAACACTGGCCCAGAGAATGACTGGCCCAAGATCACCTACTTGGTGTTTCATGCCTAAAGCAGGACTGCAACTCAGATTACTCTACTCTTAATTTGGTCGTAAAGTGGCTATCCTGTTGCCGGTCCATTAAAGAGTCTGCCAACATAAAATGAAGGGACAAATTATTCTCCCTCTATGTTTCCCCTGTCAGTCTTCCTGGGTCAACCAGACAGAAATGACTAGGTGAGCTAAATCTACTTTATTGAAAGATGACATCCATAGAATCTTGCAAGCCTGATGGTGCAAAACTCCCATGACCACTTTTAACTGGGATCAATTAGACTGAATCCTTCCTAAATTTCTTTCTCTGACCATTAAGCTATCAGAGTCTCCTTCCTCTTTGATCAGGTTGTTTTTATGCAGCAAATAAAACTTCCCTCTTTTCCCCAAGGTCATCAACAGATCCATTTCCCCTCCAGAACAGAAAGAAAGGAGTACCACCAGCCTTGGAGATGGCAAATTTACTTACATTTTCAATCCAGAAAAAGATTTCATGTTGCTACTGAGCAGCGGTGAAATGTAAAATTTGTTACTACCGGTTCTGTGGGCGTGGCTTGGAGGGGTAATGTGACTGAGTGGGCATGGCCAACTTTTTTTTTTTTTACTTTTAAAACCATTTTTTCGGCCAAAGAGATTGTAGAAAACATGCTTTAAAAAAAAGCCTCTGATGATTGCGCGGTTCAGCTGGGCATTGGGGGAGGGGCAGGGATTTTTGCTAACAGTTCTCCGAACCAGCCGCCGCCCTCGCTACCAAATCGGACGATCCAGTCCAAACTGGGAGCATTTCACCTCTGCTACTGGGCCTTGGTGGTGCAGTGGTTAGAGTGCAGTACTGCAGGCTACTTCTGCTGCCTGCCGGCTGCCTGCAATTTGACAGTTCAAACCCCACCAGGCTCAAGGTCGATTCAGCCTTCCATCCTTCCGAGGTGGGTAAAATGAGGACCCAAATTGTTGGGGGCCATATGCTGACTCTGTAAACCACTTAGAGAGGGCTGTAAAGCACTGTGAAGTGGTATATAAGTCTAAGTGCTATTGCTATTGCTATTGCTAATCCAGGAGTACTAGAGCTTTAGCCCTTGCTGTCCTGCCGTGCTTCCTCAGAAAGGATATCATGTTTTCATTTCTCTTTTATTATATGAAATAAGATGCCAAAAAGAAGATAATTCTCCTTTTTTACCAAATTTCAGGTAATGAAGGAAGATCTAGATCTAGGTGTAATTATCTAATGACCTCAAACTCTGAGAGAAAAAATTGTTTTGCATACTCATGGACCCAACGTCCCAAAGGTGCTTTTTCACTGGACTTTGTTTTTTCTTCTCATCCAAGACATTTCTTCAGTCTGACAGGATAGTGGGAAATGGAAAGATTTAGTTATACAATTTGGAATGAGCACCCTTTGAATGGTACAGGAGTAGGAATGGATTTCCAGAGGGGGAAAAAAATTGCAGACTACAGGAACCAGGAACACTACTCAGGTGACCCTGAGGACACAGATAAACCTCCAAGCGCTTCAATGACCCTCTAAAAGGATGGAAATGACCAACTGTCTGCAAGGTATATAAATCCTTCTATTCCCCACCATCTGGTCAGAGCTGAAGAAGCTTCTTGGATGAGAAGAGAAATGTCTTCAAAGACCAGTTGCCTCCTGAAAAAGCACCTTTGGGACAACCATGACCTGGATGACTGAGAATTAGAACCTCAGATAGCTCAACAGTTTAAGTAGCCTGTTATTAACATTCAGCTGTCTGCAATTATTGCAAGTTCGAGGTTGACTCAGCCTTCCATCCTTTCTAAGGTAGGTAAATTGAGGACCCAGTTTGTGGGGGCAATAAGCTGACTTTGTATAAAAAATATACAAAAAGTATGAAGGCTATTGCTTAACGCATTGTAAGCTGCCCTGAGTCACCAGAGAAGGGCGGCATATAAATCTAAATTAAAAAAAATTCTTCAACCTCATCCTCAGACCCAACAATAGAAATATTTTAAAATTCAAAACGATGGTACAAATGGCTTTATAATAGGAAGAAAATCTGAGAGTAGGTATATTTGTATTCTTGTATCTGAAACGTGAAATATAACTGCGGTATATTTGATAAATATGGATAGACACTGTACTTCCGACAATATTGGAAATATCTTGTATTTTTTCTTTGTTTTTATAAAACCAATAAAGTATATTTACAAAAAAAAGAGAAATATTTTAAAATTCAAAATGTAACAGTTTCATCTAAGTTTGGAAAGTAATTGGCATCTAGTAGAAATTTTCCATTTAACCATCAACAGTTTTCAATAATTTCTGAACAGCAGCCTTTGGTCGATGGTGGAGCAAAGTTGTTCTTTATTATCTGTAAAATTTATTCTTCTTCTTTTTGGTTAATAGCTTGGAGGAAAAAAAAACTACAAAAAGATCTGAATTTAAATGTTCTATTGCTATTTTTATTTATTGCTGAGTTTAAGTTTAATGTGATTGTTTGATTCCTGTATTTTTAATATTACTGTAAAAAGCTCCGAGTGGTATGAGCTGGGTGGCGTAGAAACATAGTGAAATGACTAAATAAATAGGTAAGCAAATAATGTATGCAATCCTATGCATATGCTATTTCTTTCTTGGCAAGAAGTTATGCCTCACCATAAGTTACAAAATGAAGTATGCATCTAATAGAATGAGCTGCTGCTCACAAAATTTTTATGCCTCAACAAAATTGGTTAGACTTAAAAGCACTCCCAGACTTTGTGTATGTTTTGTACTCCCCCACCCCCACCGCTTCCAACAGTCAAATGTTTAATTCTACTAAAAGAAATGGAAGGGAAGAAAATACCTAAATTCATTTAAACGGTACAGGAGAATATATTTTTTCCGGTATCAGTTGCTATGCTTGTGATAATAATTCTGGATTTAAATTTTAAATGGAAGATATAGATATTGCATACTTAACTCATGCTTGTAGGGAAGCATGCCAGTCTCTCATTGGGGGAGCTAATTTCTATTAATGGTGGTATCAGTATATAAATTCTGGCGTTTGGTTAGGTCTATAAAATATTCCATTTAAAATAGTTGTTTTTACAGCAAGCAGCAGAAAGCCTTAAACCAAGATCAGAACCCGGACTAAGAGATCAAATATAAATTTGATCTTAAATCTGTTGCCTAAAGGGGTTTAGATTATGGCAGAATACCTTTGAATAAACAGATGGAGTCCAGTGAATTAACTTGACAAATCTGGAAGTACCAATGAATTTTTTAAAAAAAATCTAGGCTGATTCCTCAGGTTTTAGAGCAAAATCCTTCCTACAAATTATAGTTCTTATCACACTATTTGAAAGAAGGTAGGATCACAAATAAGTTTTTTTTGGGGGGGGAGGAGCTTTCAGTCAGTTGCTAGGCAACATTTTTGCAGGTCTGCTAATCTGGCCAACACCTTGATTAACCCTTATTACCATACTTTTATAAATTTGGAAGGACAAATAAACTTTACCTGCTTATATGATCTCCCATTACTGCCAATACAACTTTAATGGGAGACATGGCCCACTGTTTAGAAACTGAATCTACATGCGACTAAAACTCTTGTTGTCATGACCTTTTAATTGGGCAAAATGGTATCATAGGACAATGGTTTTTAACCAAATGGGGTAACTTACAGAATGTGTCCAAAATCTAGGACCTAGGACTGCAAAGGGACTGGAATTTAGGAAAGCTGGGACTGCTTTAGTGCTATTGGCTTTTGACGGAGTCATGTGATCTGCATTTTTAAAATTCTATGACAGTTTCCCAGCCATTCTCACAATCCCTTGCTCCTTCCCTCACCCTGCAGCAGTCACTTATCTGCCAGCTGGAAAGGGGAGGAGAAGGAAGGAAGGAAGGACAGACATACCCGATGGCCTAGAGGTGGAGCTCTTGCCTCACAATCAGGAGGTTGTGAGTTCGATCCTAGGTAGAGGGAGATATAGGGTTTCCTGCTTCAGCAAGGGGTTTTTGACTAAATGATCTGCAAGGTCTCTTCCAACTCTGTCAATCTGTTAAAAAAAAGAAGGGAGGAAGGAAGGATGATGGATTTGTGAGGTGTTTGAAGGAACACAAAGATAGAATTAAGTAAGGTATTTTTATTCCAAAAATTAACATTAACAAAGCTACTACTCTAGACATTTTAGTCACAGGTACTAGTTTTATATGAAGGGTATCCATGTGTAAAAACCATTAGAGACTAAACAAATGGGAGTTTAGTAGAATTAGCAAAGAAACACAAGATGATATGATGTATCTGTTCTTAGAAGGGAATTCCAGAGAGATAACAGTGGCTTTTAATGAGATTGCCATAAAAAAAAAAAACCTAGGAGAGGAAGATGTTTGATAGTTGCTCTACTTTGGGATGCTTGTCTTATCTTGTCAATTAACACTCATTTAAAAAAGCTTCTTCAAGGGTAATTTTTAATTGCTTATAAAATACACGCTAAATGCTTTTATAGCAACCATTCGTTTTTCACAGCCCATTATTGCTTTCAAATAAAGTGCTAATAAAAAGGACCACTGAAATACTCCTTGATAGCTTTAAACAAACATCCACTATTCCTATCAGTCTCAACCAGCAGGCATAAGATTACAGGAATCGTAGTGAACAATGGATTTCATTTCGCTAGTTTTCCTGCTCTGCAGGAATAATTTATCTACCACAATGCGACTCTGCCTTTAAAAATAGGGTCACCGAATCTCTTTTCAATCAAGCAAATTTGCTACATAAGTAGTGCTCTGGTCAATGTTCATGAGAATTATCTCAGAAGGAGAAATTGCTGTATCACTCATAAGGCTGACCAACCAATTATTATTACATATTCATTAATGTCGAGAAAGTTAAATATAAACCAGTAAAATGTATGTTGCTTAATTGCAGAAGGGGATCAGCAACTGGGAGAAAGAGTTAAATAATAAACATAAAATGTAGAGTTTTGTGGTTTGCTACTGTTGGAAGAAAGCTTCGGTCCAGTTCCAAGCCGGGAGAAAGACACTGGAAATAAAATGGAGGCTGATTGGAAAGAAGAACTCTTGAAATGATTTCTTCCTTTTGCATTAATCTTCTTGCAAATATAGATATGCAATGCTAAATAATTGATTAATTGAAAAATATTTACAATATTTTGTAATATTTCTGATGTTTAAATGGGGGTGAATAGTCCCTCTGGGCCTTCATTATATTATTTTCCTTTCTTCTGTTGGAAGAAATATCCATCTGGTTCAGTTCCAAGCAGGGAGAAAGACACTGGAAACATGGAGGCTGATTGGAAAGATAGTTTATTGATGAACAGGACCACATGGCAGCTGAACATATGGAGTGGAGAGTGAGGGTTATTTATACCCTTTCTTGGACCTTGCCCTTGAGATTCCTGTTCCTGTGCAAGAAAAGTATTCTATTGGCTGTAGTCAGACTCCCATGGGGCATATGTGGGCTCATGTTTGTCTGAATCAAGTTTGGTTGAAGCCTGGAGAGATGATGCAATGTCCCCAGGCGATTTTGTAATGCAGTGAGCCCTGATGCTAGATAATCCTATTATGTCCTGGACAGGGGCGGGTTTCAAAACCTGTCACTACTGGTTCGCTCGTGGGCCCGTGCGCACTTGTGTATGCAATGCTTCTGCACATGCTCAGTGTGTGCGATGCTTCTGCACATGCTGGGTAGGTGGGTGGAGCCTCCCACCACCGCCACTACCAGTTTGCCCGATCCGGGGTGAACTGCTAGCAACCCACCACTGGTCCTGGAGAGTCATGTCTTAATGCCATCACCTTGAAGCTGAAGGTCTTTTGTTTTGTAGATAGGCTGGCCCAGTCCTTCTCAATGGGCACCAAATATCTGCTGGGGTCAGGAAGCTGAAGCTCTGAGGTTCTGTCTTTAGAAACATGTTTCTCCTTTAGGGAAAATATAATATTCTGTCTTTTTAAATATTTCTCAGAATATTTCATTCTTCTAGGAGGGGTGTCTTCCCTCACTTTATATGTTAGTATTTTGAAATAGGCAAGATCAGGAAATAGGAATCACTTGGTGTCTTGGAATAGGGTTAGAATTTTATAGCAGAATTTGGAAAGAATGTCAAAATTATTTTTGCCTGAGTGGCATAGGAGGCTAATGCCTCCTACTAAGGCAGTAGTTAACATCCAGCTGCATGCAATTATTGCGAGTTCAATCCTAGCCAGGCTCAAGGTCGACTCAGCCTTCCATCCTTTCTAAGGTGGGTAAATTGAGGACCCAGTTTGTGGGGGCAATAAACTGACTTTGTATAAATATACAAAAGTATGAAGGCTATTGCTTAACACATTGTAAGCCGCCCTGAGTCTCCGGAGAAGGGCGGCATATAAATAAATTAAAAAAAATTGTTCTCTACTTCAGCTTCTACCTGATACTATCAATGAGAGTTGTTTTGAGTTTCCTATGCTTTCTACTTTACCAGGACTCAAATATCTTTCTTGTTCATTACCTTTATGCTTCTCTGAATTAAACCAACATTCTATTAGATCAGATGACCTGCATACTGAAAGATTTTAAAGGGTGTTTTATTTTTGACAACTGCTCTCAACAGAAATCCCAGTAAAGAAAATTCCAGTAAAATTGCCACAGGTGATGTGTGGGTTTAAAGTTCTCATCATAGTTATGAGATGTCTAGGGGGGTTATCTACCGTAAATATCCTGGTTTTTTTTTCTTCTTCTGGATCACCCTCTCCATTAATCTGCAAGTACTGTGCTTCATAGAATATATATCTGGAATAAGAATATAATAAAGAAACTGAAGGAACTTTTCAAAGGGGGACTTTTATATTTTGGAAAGGGACAGCTAGGAGGTTGAAACATGAATGAGAAAAATGAATGAAAGAAAACAAGTATGCTCATTACTATATGATGGCTCAACTGTTAAAGACCCTGAGCTTGTCAGCTGGAGCAGGAGTCTCCAACCTTGGCAACTTTAAGACTTGTGGACTTCAACAAGTCTGACTTCTGGGGGTTGAAGTCCACAAGTCTTAAAGTTGCCAAGGTTGGAGTCCCTGAGCTGGAGACCTGACAGCCTGAGTTCGAGACCTGAGCTCTGTGCAATGGGTGAGCTCCTGTTACTTGTCCCAGATCCTGCCTACCTAGCAGTTTGAAAACATGCATATTGAGTAGATTAATAGATACCACTTCAGTGGGAAGGTGTTCCGTGCATCTTTGGCATATAGCCATGCTGGCCACATGACCATTGAAATTGTGTTTGGACAACCCTGGTTCCCTCAGCCATGAAACAGAGATGAGCATCACTCTGTAGAGTCAAACACAAGTGTACGAGGAGACCTTCACCTTTACTATAATATAGTAAATTTAAATTTACTACAGGAGAAAATGTAAAATGCAACTTCTCTCAAAGGGAAAAGAAATTTGAAAAATTAGAAGATAGAGTCACTTGCACATTATTTATTGATAATCTACTCTCTTAATAGTGAGATTATCACTTTAGATGCTTTAGGGTGGAGTCTTCATGTTTCTTCTACTGTTGAAACCATTTCTCCATACTTGCATTCTTCTGATCCAGTGGTGGGATTCAAATAATTTAACAATCGGTTCCCTGCCCTAATGACCGGCTGGGGGTGTGTGGCCATCGCCAGGGGTTGTGACAGGCAGCACTCAGCCTCCTGCACCCTCCTGGGAGCAAAAATGGGTTGTGGGGGTAGACACATCCCCCACACCCCGTTTTGGGCCTAGGAAGCCTCCCTGAAGGCTCCTGGAAGTGAAAACAGGCTGGGGGGAAGCTTCACCCCCATGTGCCCTGTTTTGGGCCTAGTAGGCCTCCCTGCACTTACCTGGGAGCCAAAATGGGGCATGTGGGAAGTCCTAGAAGGGGTGGGACGGGGCCAGCCAGCAATTTAACTATTGGTTCACCCAAACCGGCCCGAACCAGCTGAATCCCACTACTGTTCTGATCCAAAGGAAAGATCTCATATTTCTCTTTCTTTTCTGATACTCTTATGTCCTTTCCGAAGTTTGCAAAACATCAAAACAAAATTTAAATAAGGTTCAAAAATTGCAGAAAAATCAAACTAAGATAAGGAGCAAATCTAACTCATAAAGACATAATCTTACTTTATTGTATATCTTAATACACACACACACACACACACACACACACACACACACACACCTATATTATTTTACACTGTGTAAAAATATTAGGGAGTTGGTCTAGTATTACAGTTCCTTACGAGTTCATTCACAGACTAATTTTAGAGTATTCAAATTAATTCATTTAAGCCTTATAAATATGGATTTATTAAGCAAATCAGAAAGGAGCTACAGCCTTAAATGCTACAATGGGGTATCTTAAAAGGGCTCATAAGGCAACAGAACATTTTTAAGTAGTGACTATTTTCCAGTAGAGATCAAAAGTAATTAAAAAAAACTATAAGTAATCCTTTAGCATTCCACGTTAATTCCAAAAAGAAGTGAATTAATCTTCTCTCATTGTATGGTAATTCACAACTCAGCCTGTTAATTCTAACAGACTGTATTTTAATCCTGTAGAATAATATAAGGTCCCCATACATATAGCTATCACAGCTTCTTTCTTTGTCTAATAAATAAAATAAGACTGCGTGATGATTCTTTTAGGCAAAAATAATTACCTTCAGAATTAACTGAAATTAATTTTGAGCCTGACGTCATTGTACCTTGACTACTGGGTTTGTTTACAATGTTTTTTCCCCCTTAACTATATAGTATTTTAATCATTGTATATATTTTATCAGCCACTCATTTAATCCATATTATGGGATATAAATTCAAATTTAGCAAATAAAGTAAAGAAATAAATAGATGTGCTGGTTATCTTGACAGCCAGGACCAAGTCAGTTGGATCTGGATGCATAGGTAAGATGTACTGCAATGATGTCAATCTTGAAGTGAACCTGGCTGAGGCCATCTTGGAGGCTTCAGGGTTGCCACAAAGCAGAAGAAGGGACAGGGAGGGGGGTAATAGCTGGATGGCGTTTTGTAGCCAAAACAAGAAAGTTTTCATGTGGGAACCAAGGACATTCCGACAGGTGGCTGGCCAGAGGAGGAGTGAAGTAACCAAGCAACCAGCTAGCACTTTGATTGGACAGCATAACCAGTGACTTAGGGGAAAAGGGGAAGAAATTTTTACTTTTTAATTAGGTGAAAGCCGAAGGAACTTTCAGAATCAGCTTTCACCAGTTGTGCCAATATGATGTATCCAATGAATTGTTCTTTGAAGAACTTGCCTGCCTCAGAGTTCTGCTTTCTAGGGGTGCATTACTTGGAACGCTGACGAATGAATTATATTATCTTATATATACTTGGATCATATAAATGGCACTGCAAACTTTGCTGTTTTCTTATTTTGTCTATCGGGAAAGTTTTGAAAGAAAAGAAAAAGAGGGTGGGAAAGTAAAAGAATTAACAGTTGATCTTCTTTGCTTGCAGTCTAATGAGACATCAAAGGGTGATGAGATATAGGGACAGAAATTAGATCTGGATCTCTTCTAAGATTTCTGTGAGATTTTTTTATCAGATTGATAAATGTTAACTTCCCATTTTCAATAAAATATAGCTATTGGATATTCTGCTGTATTGCGATAAATCATATTGGTGAAATGAAGAAATTTGTGTTTACCAGGCTAGAGTATGCTAGACATTATGCTTAATTTGTGGTGACAAAACTGAATTCTAGACTTTCAATTAAAGTTTGAGACTCTTATACCAGGTTCTGAATCTGGATTTTTTTTTTTTTAGTTTAGATTTTTTCCTGACAGTGAGGACAATTAACCAGTGGGACAGCTTGCCTTCAACTTAAATATTTTGGCCACCTAATGAGAAGGAAGGACTCACTGGAGAACAGCCTAATGCTGAGAAAGACTGAGGATAAATGAAGAGGGGAATGACAGAGAATGAGGTGGCTGGATGGAGTCACTGAAGCAGTAGGCATAAGCTTAAATGGACTCCAGGGGATGGTAGAGGACAGGAAGGCCTGGAGGAACATTGTCACAATGGAATTAAGAACAACAACAGCTTGCTTTCAGAGATCATGGATGTTTCATCACTGACAGTTTTAAAGAAGAGACTGGATAGCCACTTGTCTGAAATGATACAGGGTCTCCTGCCAGTGCACGGACTATACCAGAAGATCTCCAAGATCCCTTCCAGCTCTATTCTATTCTAATCTCATGAGCCTTTCTATAATCCACAAGCCTTGTTTAACTATACTACCACACATCCTACCAAGAGCACAGTCTAGATATTATGCCATAGAATCACTGAATCAGGGGCTGGAAGGGACTTTGGAAGTGTTCTAGTCCAACCAACCACCCAAGTTACTATATTTTTTTGAGAATGTTTTGATATCGATTACCATGTGTCTCAAGTGGTTTGCACTGATTTTTGTTTACAAGGAATAACAAGCAGTGTTTCTCAATCTCGGGGACTTTATGATGGGTGGATTTCAACTCCCAGAATTCCCCAGGCAAAATTCAGAATTCTGACCAGGGGTGGGTTCTACTTACCTTTATTACCAGTGTCAGCTTTCAAGCTGTCATAAGGAAGGAGAGGGGAGGCTTGAACTTTCACTTATTTAATTCCCCTGAAGAACTGTTTCTACGGAGATGGGATGGGAGGGGCGACATTCCTGTGAAGTGACGGAGCTGGCATATGAAGAATGGCTTGGACGATGGCCAATGAGACGCAGAGAATTGGGGACCGGAAAGGGAGGTTTTGGGGGGCCAAAGTTCAGTGCTAACTGCACAGAGTCACGGATTAGTTTGTTATGCCCAATAAAGACAAATATTTCCACAAAGAACGGGCATTTGGAAATTCATTTGTTTGGAGATAACAATGAAGTGTGACAACCAGTTTGCACCGGGATTGTGCACGTGCACGAGCTAAGTGAGTGCACACGCCTTGCTTCTGCAAATTGCCAATGACAACATCCAGGGCAGTGGGCGGGGCCTCCTGCTGGTTTTACTACCGTCCGAACTGGAGCAATCCACCACTGATGTTGACGTCCACCATCATAAAGTTGCCAACATTTAGAAACGGTTGCTTAAAGTAACTACTTTAACGAGTAGCTGAAGATATCAAAGAGTTAAGAATTGCAAACGTGAAGCCTAATTCTATTGGCTTGATTTAAAAACAAAGCAAATCCAGTAAATGTCTTTATTTGGGTTATTTGACTAAGAAACCAGTACTACTTTATAACCTGCTTTAAAATGGATAACATGAAACAGGAATTAGCATGAAAAAATAGTGAAAGTAAGTTGAATTTTCGGTCCACCTGGCAAAGCCTTATTAAAAGGCCTTTAGGTTGTGTCTGCAGATGTGATCCTTTGAGAGAATGAAGCTTTCCCCTGTAAATGTTATGTAACTCCAGGAGTGCTTTGAATATGCTTATTAAAAGATTATTTTGGTTGCCTTAATATTAATGGTTTATGAGAATTAACAGCTACAAATTTATAGAAGACTAGTGCATTAGTGTATTAGATTTATGCAGGGGTGAAATCCAGCAGGTTCTGGAGAACCGGCAGCAGAAATTTTGAGCAGTTCAAAGAACCTGTAGTGGAAATTTTGAATAGTCCAGAGAACTGGCAAATACCACCTGGGGTGGGAATGGAGATTTTGCAATATCCTTCCCCCAGGAGTGGGGTGGGATTGGGGATTTTGCATTATACTTCCCCTGCTACGCCCACCAAGCCACACCACACCCACCAAGCACACCCACAGAACTGGTAGTAAAAAAAAATTGGATTTCACCACTGGATTTATGTTATTGCAGATTTAGAAGGAACAGTTTATGATGTCTGCTTTGCAGACTCAGTTTGGAGAATATTGAAATTATATTTCTTCTTTATCTTTCCTGGCAAAAGAGGTCATGGTTTTGGCAATCTGAATCTTGATATGTGCTATTATGGATTATAATCTAAGTCTAAAGATAAATTAATGAGAATTTTCTTATTTCATGATGTTCAGATATTGGGAAAAGAACCAAAATCTGTCTCCTTTTATTTGGATATTTTAATATATATTTTTAATACTGATTGTTTTTATTATTATGAGTGTTTTATAGGGATTGATTTTATATTGTAGTTTTATTTGGTTGTTGTACACCATCCAGAGTCACTTCTGGTGAAATGGGCAGCTATATAAATTTGTTTAATAAATAAAATAAATAGATAATTTTTTATTGGCCTAGGCCAGAACAAATTAACCTACTTTGAAATCGCATCATTAATCACCCACATGTTTTTCTTCCCTTGGAATGAGAGTCATTTTTAAGTAGATTTAACATAAATCTAGTTAAAACTGTAAAATCTGAACTCTTAATAAGTCATTTTAGAATGTCATATTGTCAGTTGTAAATGATTACAAAACTATAACCTTTTGGCCTCTGTGAATGGCCTACACTTAAACTAAAACTCAGAATCATGGGTATAGTTTTAAAGCAATTAGTGAATCATAAAGGGAAAAACTACTTTGAAAAATAACCAGTGCCATAAATATTATTGTAAATTTGCAAGGGGTGAAAATCCCTTTGCCGTGTCATTTAGGACAGCGTATTTAGCAGAATCAATTCAAGAAATTTCACTGGAAATGCACATCTAAGTAAACACTTATTATAGGTACTGTAAATGCTTTAAAAGAGATAAAGGAAGCATTTTGTTAAAAGCCTCAGATTAGATATTATTTGACGTGATGGTCCATAAAAACTAGATTATCTATTAGTTTTGAGAGTTAATGTTATGTTTGCCTGAAAATGAAAACGAATAAGGAACAAAATAGCTGTGGAGTCCTTGGTGCTCTCTGAACTTGGTTATTCGCTTGTAGACATTTCATTACCTGACGAGGTATTATCATCAGTGCTAATGAGTGTACAGTTTGCTTTGCTCCTTGTTTGCATACAATAGGTTGCCCTGCCACTGTTATTTTCTCCTTGATAGTTCCTTGTTTTGGATACTATAATAACATCTTAGTTTTGTCTTCCTTCCGGGAAAATAGGCAAAATACTAAACAAATTCTCAAGCTAGAACAAAACTTTTTTTTTGTTTTTTGTTTGTATTTCTAATAACATTCATAACTTTCTGGGTCAACGTGGTACAGGCTACCTTTTGCTTTGAAGATTCCAATTTGACTTTTTTTTTTTTAATTCAAAGGAAGCAAAAATGAAGGCAGATGAAACAAAGAGCATCTACACTCTCTTTTAAATATACAATATATCTGCCAACCCCTCCTGCTTCCTGGCACATTTAAATGGCAGTGTGGAAAAAGGGACTTTTCGCTACCAAATGTCATAACTCTATGGCAGGGGTGTCAAACTCAATTTCATTGAGGGTGGCATCAGGGCTATGGTTGACCTTGGGGGGCTGTGTGGGCATGGCTGACTGGATGGGTGTGGCTGACTGGGTGGGCGTGGCCAGCTTGACGCCACTCCCCAAACTGTTGGCATATTTCCTCCTTGCATTGGATAAACCAGGCCGAAGCGACATGGGCCGGCCCCTTACATTTTCCAGGGTGGCCCCATGGATTGGATCCGACCACATCATGGGCCAGATGCAGCCCACGGGCCTTGTGTTTCACACCCCTGCTCTTCTGTTTCTAAATCCCAATGATGCTTCTTACCTTGATTTTTTATTCTCCCTTCCTTCGTAAGTGTGTTTCTACAGGTAGTCCTCAACTTACAACAGTTCATTTAGTGACCGTTCAAAGTTACAACGGCACTGAAAAAAGTGACTTGATCGTTTTTCACACGTACGACCTTTGTAGCATCCCCATGATCATGTGATTACAATTCAGATGCTTGGCAACTGGTTCATATTTGTGACTGTTGTTGTGTCCTGGGGTCATGTGATCACTTTTTGCAACCTTTTGACAAGCAAAATCAATGGGGAAGCCAGATTCTCTTAACAACCATGCTACTAACTTATCAGCTGTGGTGATTCATTTAACAACTGTGGCAAGAAAACTCACTTAACAAATGCCTAGCTTAATAACATAAATTTTGGGCTTAATTGTGGTTGTAAGTCAAGAACTTACCTTACCTGTACTTCAGGGGTGGGTTCCAAATCCCGACACTACCGGTTCGCACGTGGATGTGCACCCGCTCATGCACCTGCGTAGAAGTGTCTGGGTGGGTGGGCGGAGCCTCCCGCCACCGCTGCTACAGGTTCTCCTGATCTGGTGCAAACCGGTAGCAACCCACCACTGCTTGTGGTGGGTTGGGTGGGTACTTGTGCATGTGCAAATCTGAACATGAGGCTGCATAAGTAAACAAGTTAACCATGTTTTATTTCTCTGAAGGAAGTGGGTATATTTTCCGTCTTTCACACTAAAATAATATTATTTAAACTATAATGAAATAGATGAGTGAAAAATACTTTTTTTTTTTTTTTTTTTGTGTGTGTCCTGCTGTTGCTCCCAGAAGGAGATACTGCTGCCACAAAAATAGCAATCAAAGCTGTGGAAAAATACATTTTTAAAAAATAAAAATAAACCCAGTGGTTTTCAACTTTGGCAGCTTGAAGAGGTCTGGACTTCAACTCCCAGAGTTTCTGGGAGCGGAAATCTACACGTCTTCAAGTTGTCAAGGTAGAGAACAATGCTCTAGTATAAGGTCTAGTATTAGATTCTAGTATTAATGCTTTAGTATTAGGAGAAAGAGAGAGAGAGAGAACATGCACTAGTGATCATCTTTGTTACATTATGAAAGGCATCTGTCTCAGGAGACATGTCAGTTCCTACCTATTAATTAAAATTATGCTTTTATATAAGAATAGGACAGTTCCAAATTTTTTTCTCCAGCTTCTGGATGATGTTATAACCAAAGCTGGAGATAATTAAGGGGTGCAATAAAGGTCCCTAACCCATTTTAACCCATTACTCCCCCCGCCCCAGCTACTGCTTTCAATCTTAAAATATGGTTAACCTTTAGGAAATTGGCTTGAATCAGAGGTCTTGCAAAAATCTATCAGATAAAGTGGTTTTGGTTGGATTTTCCTTATCAAAATTTCCTTAATTCTTTGGTTTAGTCATAAACTTAATTGAAATCTGTTATACTTTCATGTTTTATATATTGCCTTTTTTGTGGTTTTAGATTATTTTTTCCCATGTTTTAGTGGGAAAGAATATTGTGCATCACTGATAAATGAAAACACATTACATGTTGTCAGCTTATGTGGCTTTAATATAATCAGATTTCCACTGGGAAATACAAACACACATATACACACACTCTTACTTAAAATAAAATGTGCCTCCCAGTATGAGTATTTTAATTGCTTTAGGTATATCAAGAAAATAAGGTTCATTTGTTTTGAAGCAAGTATCTTGCGCCTGCTTTTATTTTCATAGAGTTAATTGGTCTGGTACCAACTTAGTCGTAAGTAGAAAAAGAAAAACAATAGAAACATTGACCCAGTGAATCCCTATTTATTTACTTTTATTATTATTAGTTGCAAAGTTGTGTCCGACCCATTGCGACCCCATGGACAATTTTCCTCCAGGCCTTCCTGTCCTCTACCATTCCCCAGAGACCATTTAAGCTCACGCCGACTGCTTTAGTGACTCCATCCAGCCACATTATTCTCTGTTGTCCCGTTCTTCTTTTGCCCTCAATCTTTCCCATCATTAGGCTCTTCTCCAGTGAGTCCTTCCTTTTCATTAGGTGGCCAAAGTATTTGAGTTTCATCTTCAGGACCTGGCCTTCTAAAGAACAGTCAGGGTTGATCTCCTCTAGGACTGACCGGTTTGATTGCCTTGCAGTCCAAGGGACTCGCAGGAGTCTTCTCCAGCACCATACTTCAAAGGCCTCCATTCTTTGATGCTATTTATTTACTACATATCTCTATTAATTTTGCCTTTGGATTTGATCACAGTAGAAGATACATAACTGCTATTTATTTATTCATTTATTTATTTATTTATTAGATTTATATACCGCCCTTCTCCTTACGGACTCAGGGCGGTGCACAGGCAATTTAAAAAACAAATACACAAACGTTAAAAATTTCGTAAAAGAACAAATATAAATAGCCGTAGATTAAAACTAGTTCATTTAAAAGATAATAAAAACTCTAAAAGTGATAAAATATTTACAGGAATCAGGCTAAGCCGGCAAGCTGAAAAAGATGAGTTTTTAAAGCCCGCCGGAAAGTCGGGAGGTCAGAAATTGTTCTTAACTCTGGAGGCAGATCATTCCAGAGGGTAGGTGCTGCCACAGAGAAGGCTCTCCCCCTGGGGGTCGCCAGCCGGCATTGTCTGGCTGACGGCACCCTGAGGAGGCCCTCTCTGTGGGAGCGAACCGGCCGGTGGGAGACAATTGGTGGCAGAAGGTGGTCCCGTAAGTACCCTGGCCCTAAGCCATGGAGCACTTTAAAGGTGATTACCAACACCTTGAAACGCACCCGGAAGTCCACTGGCAACCAATGCAGCTCACGCAGGAGAGGTGTCACGTGGGAGCGCCCCGTCGCTCCCATAATCCCCCGCGCGGCCACATTCTGTACCAGTTGGAGCCTCCGGGTGCACCCCAAGGGGAGTCCCATGTAGAGAGCATTGCAGTAGTCCAGGCGGGAAGTGACGAGAGCCTGAGTGACTGTGCTTAGGGAGTCCCGATCTAGAAAGGGCCGCAGCTGGCGTATCAGGTGAACCTGATAGAAAGCCCCCCTGGCCACGGCTGTCGTGTGATCCTCTAAAGAAAGCCGTGAATCCAGGAGGACACCCAAGTTGCGAACCCTTTCCGTGGGGGCCAATGATTCACCCCCAATAACCAGCGATGGAGTCAGCTGGCTATATCGGGACGCCGGCAGCCACAGCCACTCGGTCTTGGAGGGGTTGAGTCGAAGCCTGTTTCTCCCCATCCAGACCTGCACGGCTTCAAGGCACTGGGACATCACTTCCACGGCATCGTTGGGGTGGTCTGGGGTGGAAATGTACAGCTGAGTATCATCAGTGTACTGATGGAACTCCACCCCAAAACCACGGATGATCTCACCCAGCGGCTTTACATAAATGTTGAACAGGAGGGGCGAGAGGACCGACCCTTGTGGCACCCCACATACCAGGCGCCTCGGGGTCGACCGCTGCCCCCCTGTCAACACGGATTGTGACCGGTCGGAGAGGTAGGAGGAGAACCACCGCAGAACGGTGCCCCCACCCCCAATCCCTCCAACCGGCGCAACATGATACCATGGTCGATGGTATCAAAAGCCGCTGAGAGGTCTAACAACACCAGGATAGAGGAGTACCCCGTACCCCGGGCCCTCCAGAGATCATCCACCAACGCGACCAATGCCGTTTCGGTGCTGTATCCAGACCTGAAGCCGGACTGGAGCGGGTCTAAATAGACAGCTTCATCCAGGTATTGGGGGAGCTGCCGCGCAACCACACTCTCAACAACCTTCACTAAAAAGGGAAGGTTGGAGACAGGACGGTAATTAGCCAAAACAGCTGGGTCCAGGGAGGGCTTCTTGAGGAGGGGCCTCACCACCGCCTCCTTCAAGGCGGCCGGTAGGGCACCCTCACTCAAAGAAGCATTTATAATCTCCTGGAGCCAGCCTCGTGTAACCTCCCGGGAGGCCAGCACCAACCAGGAGGGACACGGGTCCAATAAACATGTGGTTGCGTTCAGCCTTCCCAGAATCCTGTCCACGTCCTCGGGAGCCACAGGATCGAACTCAGCCCAGATAACACTCTCAAGACCTGCCTCAGTCCCCCCGCCTGAACTAACCCAGTCAGCGGCCAGATCTTCCCGAATCTGAGTTATTTTATCATCCAGATATTGAACAAAATCCTCAGCACGTCCCTGTATTTAACTTAACTTAAAGAAAGTAGAAGTCTGAGTAGAACAAATATTGAACTCTTATGGTTGTAGATCGAACAACCATAAAAAAAAAATCAGTTTCAGGTTTAGCCAGCTAAACAGAATGGATTCTCTTCTATCTGAATCTATCTGCATTTTAATGAGGAAAAAAAGTTTCTTGATTTCCAGTTGGTAATTTGTGGGTTTTTAAAAATATTTTCAACATCCCCTTCTTAGACAGCTATAATCAATTATTTGTCATCAAAAAAAGATGCTTGATCTTAAATTAGATGCTTCTGAAACATATGGAAACCTAAAGTTCCCTTCATGTGTCCTCCCACATGCCATAAAAACACAACGTTCAAATTGCAACAAATTTCTCATTGTTCCATTGTCTCTGGTTCAAGAATTCAAGTAGTTACAGTATAATTGTAGACTGTAGAGCCTTAGCTCTTGAATATCTGTAACTCTTTCCGCATTTCATGTTGATGATTAAAAACGCCTAAGCTGATTTTCTACAAGAAGTTATTTATTTTATTAGGTGTTGCAATCGTCACTCAATTTCGAGCGGCTCATCATCTTATATATAAGCAGGATTAAAACAGGAAAAAACTGAACAATAAACATTTCATTTAAAAAAAAAATCGCCCTGTGTTTCAAAATCATACTGCTCATAAAACTGTATAGCAATAGCAATAGTAATAGCACTTCGACTTAAATACCGCTTCACAGTGCTTTACAGTCCTCTCTAAGCGGTTTATAGAGTCAGCATATTTGTCCCCAACAATTTGGGTCCTCATTTTACCCATCTCGGAAGGATGGAAGGCTGAGTCAACCTTGAGCCTGGTGAGATTCAAACTGCCAAATTGCAGGCAGCCAGTGATCAGCAGAAGTAGCCTGCAGTACTGAACTACTTGGTTAGACATTGCGCCACTGTGGCTGTGTATACTTCTACACAGAAGGAATCCTTTGCAAATCTCAATGGCTTGTTGAAATAACCAAGCTTTGATTGCCTGCTTGAATCTCCAGAGAAATTCCAGAGAAGAGGGTCCAGTGATCAAGATCTCCAAGTGGAGAAACATTCATAATTTTAATCTAAGACCTAAGAGTTCTCCTGTCCTCCTTGAAAATGAAGGTATTTCTTTATTGCTTCTTACGATCTATAGAGTATTCAGAGTCATACTGGAGAATAAATAAAACAATTCCCTTTAATGGCAGCATTTCAAAAAGGCGGAAGTGACCTCTCTGAGACAGAAAACGTGACTGGCTGTCAAAGCCAAGGAGATAGCATATCACCTAAAGTAAACAATAATCATTTGTACCTCTCAAAACCTGAGAAGTACTACTTCAATCCATCTTTAGATGTACTATCACTAACAAGGTCTCCAGAGACAGGAGTCAGTACTACTTAGCTACCAGCTCAACTGCTGAATGGCTATGTTCCCAAGGGGTTATTTGTCTTAAATTAGATGGGGGAGAATTGAAGAAATACAAGACAATCTAGAGAAGGCACTACAGCATAATTTCAGTGGTCACTGTATCGCACGAAGAGAAAAGAAGCCAGAACATTAATCCAAAGTATAAATAGTACTATAAAACAATTTCAGTCAGATGTGTTGGCTTCAGTCTTTCAGTAGATAGGCTTCTTACCAATGGACAGGAGGAATGGGAAATGGCGAAGTGCAAACTTCCCCCAATTACATACAAGCTTTCAGGTCAGAATAACGGAATTAGGAGAGACCTTGGAAGTCTTCTAGTCCAATCCTCTGCACAAGGAGAAAATCCTATACTTGTGATGGCAAACCTATGGCATATCAGTGGGCACTCCAACCCACTGGCGCCCATGTGTGCACCGGCCAGCTGATTTTTGGGCCTTCTGGGCCCACTAGAAGTAGGGAAACAGGCTGTTTCCTGCCTCCAGAAGGCCTGGGGGGGGGTGGGAGCCTGTTTTTCTTTCTTACCTGGCTCCAGATCCTCTCTATGCATTTGCCGAGAGTGAAAACAGCCTTTCCCAATCCCTCGGAGGCCCTCCAGAGCCTGAAAGGGCCCATTTCCCAACTCCCAGTGGGACAGGAAGTGACTTTTTTCCTGTCCCCAGCCTTCAGAGACCTGTAGAGACTCCTAGAGAGGCTCTGGAGGCTGAGGACAGCAAAAAAGTCACTTCCTGTCCCACCGGG
Source organism: Masticophis lateralis (assembly GCA_030761175.1). Taxonomy (NCBI): domain Eukaryota; kingdom Metazoa; phylum Chordata; class Lepidosauria; order Squamata; family Colubridae; genus Masticophis; species Masticophis lateralis. The sequence continues at coordinate 15,281,107 of JAUDYJ010000005.1, read as the reverse complement.
AGTTGGGAAATGGGCCGTTTCAAGCCTCCCGAGGGCCTTTGAGGGAGTGGGAAAGGCTGTTTTCGCCCTTCCCAGATGCATAGAGAGGATTTGGAGCCAGATAAGAAAGAAAAATGGGCCTACCGGGCCATCGCATGCCAGAAGAACGGGGATGGGGAGAGTGGGTTGCGCGCACATGTGCAGGGCAGGATGCAGAGAATTATGGGTGTGGGCACGCACATGCATGAACCTCCTCCATCCACCCCTCTTCTGGCATGCAAAAAGGTTAGCCATCACTGTCCTATTTCAGACAAGTTGCTGTCCAGTCTCTTCTAAAAAGAACCTCCTGGGATGGAGCACCCACAGCTTTTGGAAGCATGCTTTTCTACTGATTAAGTGTTCTCACTGTTAGGAAGTTTCTCCTTAGTTTCAGGTTGCTTCTCTCCTTGATTGGTTTCCATCCATTGTCTTCTGGTGCTTTGGAGAACAGATTGACCTCCTCTTCTTTATGGCACCTTCCTTCCTTCCTTCCTTCCTTCCTTCCTTCCTTCCTTCCTTCCTTCCTTCCTTCCTTCTCTCCCTCCCTCCCTCCCTCCCTCCCTCCTTTTCTTTTTTTCTTCCTTTTTCATTCTCTTTTCTTCTTCCTCTCCCTCTTTCCTTCTTTTTCCTTCCTTGCTGTCTTCCCATCTTTCCTTCTTTTTCTTTCCTCTTTCCCTTTCTCCTTTCCTGTTCCTTCTTGGATGGCCAAATTCAAAAGGGGAAATATTCCTCCTTTCTTTTTATTTTGCTTTTAGTTTGTTTTGCTAGTCCTCTGCCAGCAAAAATGGAGCCTGAGGGGGCATGTGTGATTCCCCCTGGGCCCTGTTTTCAGCCTGGACAGCCTCCTGCAGCCCTCTGCCAGTAAAAACAGAGCTGGGGGGGGGGGGGCATGTATGCTCCTTGAGCTCCATTTTCACTGTCAGAAGGTTGCAGGAGGCCATCCCCATTACCCATTACACCCCCCCCCCCCACTACTGCTTTCAATCTTAAAATATGGATAACCTTTAGGAAATTGGCTTGGATCAGAGGTCTTGTAAAAATCCATCAGATAAAGTGGTTTTGGTTGGATTTTCCTTATCAAAATTTCCTAGGCATCCTAAAATGTTAAAGCTAAGATACAAACAGGGGTTCCCAGAGGAATATGTGCCAAAAACTGTGTCCCATTTTATATACGTTAATATAATGTATCAGACCATTTATGAATATGTAAGGATAAAATTTTTATTTTTTGAAAAAATATAACACCCAATGTTCTGTTCCAAATAATGACAAACCAACATGCATGTAATGATCATCAAGCAGACAGTGCAATTATGTACTTGACTTATGTCATCCCACATGTATCATTTGCCCCCACCTAACATCCATTTATGGATACATACATTTACAGCATACATTTACACACACACAAGAAACTCACAACAAATTAATGCTCATAAATCGTCTTTCCAATATATTCATATCACATTATGCAATCAAATTGTAAGAAAATGGGGAAAAATATAAACAACTATATGAAGTTCCTTTTTCCCTCTTTCTTCTTGTTTTATTTTTGCATATGAAATGCAATTTTGTTTTTTGTTTTTTTTAAAAAAAACACCAGTATCTCTTCTACTGGATGTCATCACACCGCCTACTCAATCCATTTCATATGTTGGATGAAATGATCCTTGCCTACAGAAATGTGTGAGTTGTCACCAAGGAAACCCAGCCCTCTATGTCTTTCTAAATATATTAGTCTTCATTAAAATCTGATAGATTTTCTCAAACATTACAAAGCAGAGCAAATTATTATCACATCTATAGAAATTAGCTTTTACTAAATGTTACTAAATGTTATTAACCTTGGCTTTTGGTTCCACTCCTAATAACTGGCTATATAGAAATGTGAGATTGTAATTTTTGTCACCGTGCTCTATTGTATATACCTCGAACTGTCTATATACAAACACAGGATTGTAATTTTTGTCACTGTACTCACTTAAACTGGGTTCTACAGTTTTTTTTTTTACCTTTCAGCCAGTTAGGCTTTTGTCTCACTGCCAAAATCTTGTGTAAAAAATTGTAGCCCCAGAACTTTCTGGGAATTAGCACCATGCAGACTTGCAAAATGAATGTTCACATTTGAGAAAAAATTCCCAAGAATGCAAGTCAATTCACTACTGCAGCAGTGCATGAACACAGTGTTCATATACAATCTCTTAAGTGAAGTAATAAAGTAATAAATATCTACGTCAGTGATGACTAATCTTTTTTTCCTCGGGTGCAATCGCGTGCACGTGTGTGCCCACACCGATAATGCAATGCTCCTCCCGACCCTCTGCACATGACCCCTCCTGCGCACCCCTCCCCCATGCATGCTCACACAACCCCTGTGCTCCCCTCCCCCCGTGCATGTGCATGCGACCCCCCCTTTTGGCCTCACATCCCAAAACAGCACTGGGGAAAAAAAAAAAAGCCTTGACTCCCAAAACAGGGCTGGGAGGGGAATCTCCAGAGATCTGGAAAGGCATGGGCAGCAGAAAATGAGGAGAAAGATAGCACACACCTCCGAGCATGCGGATGTGTCTCCCACTTGCAGGATAGAGACCCGAAAATCGGCTGGCTGGCGGGAAGCGTGCACGCATGCGCAGTGGAGTTGAGCATCGTGTGCCCGCAGAGTGGGCTCTGCACGCCGCCTGTGGCACGCATGCCATAGGTTCATTATCACGGATCTACATCATTGCAAATGAATGTGCAGAAAAGACTTCAGCTCAGCCCTAACAAGTTGCTGCAAGTGGCTGCAGTTGTTTGATCCCTGAGGATGTTACCAGAGTCTTGGATAGGGCTGCACTTCCCCAGTCAAGACTGTTGCACAACCTGGGGACCTTTCTGGACTCGCAGCTACTGTCTGAAGTTCAGGCGTCTAGGAGGGTGTTTGTACAGATTCATCTTATGCACCAGTTGCACCCTTTCCTGAACCAAGAGGCCCTTCAAATTCATGCTCCAGTCACTTCATGTTTGGATTATTGCAACACTCTACACGGAATTGCCCTTAAAGATCACTCAGAAGCTACAGCTGGTTCATGATAGAGTGGCATGAGCAGTCATGGGCTCCTCTTAGTGAGCCCTTGTGTCCCCATTGCTATGCAAGCTGCATTGGCTGCCAGGCAGCTTCCAAGTGCAATCCAAGGGCCTGATTATTACCTATAAAGCCCGGTATGGCACGGGGGCTGCATATCTGAGTGATCCTATGTCTACAATCATTTCTGCCCACCCAGCACGTTCCAGAATAGTAGTAGTGCTCCAGGTCCCTTCCATTAAATGTTACTATTTTGTGGGACCAAGAAAATGTGCCTTCAATTGACTTGATTTAATAAGCCGTGGTGGCGCAGTAGTTAGAACGCAGTACTGCAGGCTACTTCTGCTAACTGCTGGCTGCAGTTTGGCAGTTCAATTGTCACCAGGCTCAAGGATGACTCAGCCTTCCATCCTCCCAAGGTGGGTAAAATGAAGACCCAGATTGTTGGGGGCAATATGCTTACTCTGTAAATGGCTTAGAGAGGGCTGTAAAGCACTGTGAAGCGGTATATAAGTCTAAGTGCTATTGCTGTTGTTGCAGCACATGCCCTCTGGAACAGCATTCCTCCAGAGATGAAGATATCCTGTCTCTGAGAGTTCCAGAAAGTTTTGAAAAGTCAAACTTGGTTTCAGACTTGGGGTTGGTCTTTATGATTTAAGACCCTTGTTTTGTTTTGTTGACTTTGTTGTTTATCAGATTATTTTAATCTGCCCTCTATGTTTGATTGGGTGTTTTTAGCTGGATTTGTACTTTTTCAGCCAAGGTGATCCAGAGAAGAGGCACACTCTGAAGTATTAACTCTAACTTTGTGGTAAGGTTACATTAAAATAACCTTACAATGACGTGTTCTTGGTGCTCTCTGAGTTGGCTTGTTTTCTGGCAGATGTTTCACTACTCTAACCAGGTAACATCATCAGCGCTAGTCGAGAGTGCTCCTTTATTGGTACAACTTTGCAAGCTTGAAAGTACATCTTTCCCTGGTCTCCTTTACAGTCCAAGAAACCAGGGAGGGTCCCTGCTGAATCATTAGAGTCACTCTCCCAGTCCTTCTGCAGATTCAGCTGCAGCTTGTCTGATCATTGTCTAGTCAGGGGCTCTTCTTCCGGTCTCCCAAGAGCATTCCCACATATCACTGCATGTTCTCCACCTAAAGTAAAGTTGGATTAAATTTAAATACTTAAAGCCTGTGTAGCGTAGAGGGCTAATGCCTCCTACTAAAGGCAGCAATTAACACCAGCTGCCTGTAATTTCTCTGAGTTCAATCCTAGCCAGGCTCAAGGTCGACTCAGCCTTCCATCCTTTCTAAGGTGGGTAAATTGAGGACCCAGTTTGTGGGGGCAATAAGCTGACTTTGTATAAATATAAAATATACAAAAGTATGAAGGCTATTGCTTAACGCATTGTAAGCCGCCCTGAGTCTCCGGAGAAGGGCGGCATATAAATCAAATTTAAAAAAAATAAAAGTAAAGTAGAAGCTAGCGCAGTAGGAGCTGATATACCCCTGCAGTTCTAATTATTTAACATCTTTTGTTTTTTCATTATAGGCTGTGAAGTGAGGTCATAGCACAGTCTACAATATGAACTATCGGTCTTTGCATTCATAGATCAATTATCATGCTACTTTAGTTTCCTACTACCAGCTGTACCTCAAAAGAATCACAGCAACATGCCTAGTTCAGTACGCTGCATTGTGCTAGGATGATTTATATTATCATCTCAACCCTCTGTATAACGTTCCGGTAATGAAAGGGAGTTGGAAACTAATGTTGGTGTTTCTTTAAGGAAGGAATTGGCAAAGTCTTGGCATTTCCATAGAGATAGTAATCATTACTCCCTAGCTGATGTTAAATACATCTGTTTTGGGAAATTTGGGATTAATTTAATAATACTCAGATGGCCAGTTCAACTACAGTTGAGAGGCAAAAATTCAAAGAAAAACCGCTCGGCCCAATATTCATGAAGACTGTTTATATTACACTGGTGGATGAAGGACCTCATTCAAATATTTCCTCAAAAGTGTGCTTGAACTTGGTTAATTGATCTTTGGGGCATAATCTGTTATTCTGCTATCTTGCACAGTGACAACTGCTGCTCTTAGTAGACCATTGTGTTTTCTTTCAGTGTCAAGGCCAGCATTTTTGAAACAAAGTAAACCAAGTGAAGTCCCTATTCCCTGGATAACCTGGCTGTGTGTGATTTAGTATTGTGCTTTCTACTGGTAGGGCACTGCATTTGGCTGGAGTAGCTGGCCAAGTAAAACAGCTGGCAGTTACCTCTTCTGCAATGTTTGTGTTTTATCTAAGAGAATGATCAACTCACAAGGATATCTGGTCTATGGAAGGTGTGTACCAATGGAAATGTAATAAAAAGCTGATGGGAAGAATAACAGACTTGGAAAGGACCTTGAAGGTCTTCTCAAGCAGGAAATCCCATTGGAGACCAATGCTTGTCCAATCTCTTCTTAAACTTCTCCAGTGTTGGAGCACCCACAACCTCTGATGGCAAGTTGTTCCATTTGTTTATTCTAACTACCCTGTTTTCCCTAAAATAAGCCTTCCCCGAAAATAAGCCCTACCTGAAAATATTTAACCGCATGCACAGCCAGTCCCTGCCATTTCCTCTGGTTAGGGTTAGGGAGACAGAGCTGGAAATCAGGTAAGATGGCCTCTTGTTCCACTCGCCCCAAAGTAATAAGACATCCCCAAAAATAAGGCCAAGTGCTTATTTCGGGGTTCAAAAAAATATAAGACAGGATCTTATTTTCGGGAAAACACTGTATCAAGAAATTTCTCCTTAGTTCTAGTTGTTTTTTTCATTGATTAATTTCCATCCTGCTTCTTATCCTGCCTTTCTGTGCTTTGACCTCCTCTTCTTTGTGGCAGCTCCTTAGATATTGGAACACTGCTCAGTTTTTAAGAGTTCCTTTGGAGACCCAGCTATATTTTGACTCTAAAGAGTGCATTACCCGAAGAGAGTTTCTTACAGTTAGCTACTTATAATAACTATAGTTATCAACATAGCTCTAACCCTACATTATACAAAGAAAGAAAGAAGTATGCAATCTTGGGCACCCAAGCTTTCTGTCTAGGCAAGTCTATAAAATGAAAGGAAAATCACCATATTACCTGTGGACATGAACCGACCAGAAGCTAGCAGTATGCATTCATTTAGTAACAAAAGAAAAACAAAAATGAAAGTTGAGAAGAAAGGCACTTTTCAGTTGTTATAGCAAAGAAATGAATGCAAGATACACTAATGAGCAAATGCCCTACATTTGTTTCTTATCGGAGTGCTACTTATTTGGCAGTCTTTAGTTTCCCTTAGCAACCAGAACAGGTCAGGTGGAGATTACCAGGAAGGTATGGGAAGAGAGAGAGAGAGGGAGAGAGAGAGAGAGAGAGAGAAAAGATTACTGTGATAAACTGTGAATTTTCCAACTACATTTTAGCAGAAGCGGCAGAATATTTAGCAACATTCCAATAGGTCTTGCAAATAAGAAGCCTTGTATATATAAAATAGCAAATGACGGGTTTGCAGAGGACTACGCAATCTGTGAAAAAGATAAGAATTGGGGAAACCTACATTTTAAAAAAAAGGTTCTGTTTGTCATCCCAAAGTAACTGCACCTAGCTGATCTTGGTATAAAAACAGGATTAGACTTGGTTAAGTACCGAGTGGCAAATCCCATCGCTGTAGAATAAATCTTTGGCATGCAAGCTTTCTTGCAAAGAAATGACTGCAAGGCTTTTGAGAAGGGATTGTACAACCACTTGTCTGAAATGATATAGGGTCTCCTGCTTGACTACAGGGTTGGATTAGAAGACCTCCAAGGTCCTTTCCAACTTTGTTATTCTGTTACTATTACATTGAAAAGCTGACAGTGGTAAATCACTTCCATGCGTTACTAAGAAGACAACATGGTCACATCATGGGCTTCAATTTTTTTTTTACTACCAGTTCTGTGGGTGTGGCTTGGTGAGCGTGGCATGGCTTGTTGGGTGTGGCTTGATAGGCATTGCAGGGGAAGGATACTGTAAAATCTCCATTCCCTCCCCACTCTAGGGGAAGGTTACTGCAAAAAAGAGCCTTGGTGGCGCAGAAGTAACACTTGGTGTTACTTCTTGGAAGTACATGTACTTCCTGGAAGTACACTTGGAAGTTACACTGGAAGTACACTTGGAAGTTATTTCTTGGAAGTACATGTACTTCCAAGAAGTAACTTGGTGGCTGTTAAGTAACACCAGCTGCCTGCAATTACTGCAAGTTCGAATCTCACCAGGCTCAAGGTTGACTCAGCCTTCCATCCTTCCGAGGTAGGTAAAATGAGGACCCAGATTGTGACGGCAATAAGCTGACTTTGTATAAAAAAGAACACCGCTTGGGGGGAGGGAGGCGAAAGCCCTACTAAGCAGGTATATACAAAGGTATATACCTGCTTAGGTAGGCTATTGCTTAACGCATTGTAAGCCGCCCTGAGTCTCTGGAGAGGTCACATGCAGATAGATATCAGGAGCGAGACTGTAATGAAGAACGCCTTATATTTAGATTTTATTGGTTAAGAAACTATTCTTCTATTGGAAGAAATATCCAAGTCCAGCAAGGCACTGGAAATAAAATGGACACTGTAGGCTGATTGAAAAGAAGGTCCATTTATTGGTGAACTGAACCACCAGGGTATGTGGTTCTGGGGCAGCTGACCAAATGGTCAAATGAATGTATGGATCTTTATAGATTTCTGTGACTTTGAAGTTTGAACTGTTTTTTATGGTTTTCTATAGCTCATTTCCTTTTCTACAAAATAGACATTAAGAAAAGAAGCACCTTTTGGTATGAATATGAAGGTTTGTAGGAAGTAATTGCATGATACATATTATTTAAATAGACAAGAAGAGTAGCAATAGCAATAGCACTTAGACTTATATACCACTTCATAGTGCTTTTACAGCCCTCTCTAAGCGGTTTACAGAGTCAGCATATTGTCCCCAGTAATCTGGATCCTCATTTTACCCATCTTGGAAGGATGGAAGGCTGAGACAACCTTTGAGCTGTTGAGATTTGAATTGCCAAACTGCAGCTAGCAGTTATCTGAAATAGCCTGCAGTGCTACACTCTAACCACTGTGCCACCTCCGGAGAGTAACCTGTCTTCTCTCCAAATAACTTCACATCTGACTGCATAATATGCATATTTGTGTGTGCGTGCGTGCGCGCAAAACATCATTCTCAGTTTTGTACCTGGTATCTGAATATAACCTCCAAAAAAGGAATGGGAGAATAGATCTATGGGCAAAGTACAGCATGGATAAAATCTATATGCCAGCAAGAAAATATTCTCTATGCTCAAACTATCATGCATAAATATTAGGCAAATGCATTTTAACCTCTGTGGAATCATGCAGAAAGTTACTTAATGTGCTTTTTTTACCTTATATAAATAAACTGTTTGCTCATGAGCAACTAATACAATTATTCTCTCTCTCAGGCAGACCCAGAATTTGAACTGTATACTTTTTTCTTACACTCCACTCCCCTCTCCTATTCTTGTCTTCTTCTCTTTTGTTTCTGAAGTTCTATTGTTCAAAAATCAGGGTTTTTTTCCCCTCACAACCAACACATTGGTTTTTTGTTGGGCTCTTTCATGTCCCTTGTGTTTTTAATTAACATTTCAAAATCTCAGCTTCTTTCACTATTTTGAATAATCGAAGCTCATCTGCATTTCAATAGCATACCTCTGAAATTGTACAGGTTTCATATTAAACACCAATTAACATTTTCCTTTCTCTGCCTCAGAATCGGTCTAGTCTCCCTGAAAAACTTTAATAACAACCTTTGGGTTCATGTGACACTTAAAATATTTAAACAAAAGATATTATAGGGGGAAGAAATTAAAGCAAAATAGCTTGCGCGAGCAAAGAGTAATGAATATATAAAGCTGAACATAACTGTATTCTTTATAATGACTCTGGCTAGCCGTGGTTCATTCTTTATTTAGATAGATATATTGGGACTCCCAGTAGTTAAGCAAACATAATATTTAAATTTATAAACCTTAGAATCGGTGTTCAGTATTCAAAAGTTCACTAAGTCTTTTCTTTTGTGAAAGAGAAAGCTTGTATTCGTCCTAGTGTATTATCTTTAACACTTGACCAAGGCCCCTTAATTTCTGGGTCACTGAGTCATTTTGCACAAAGAAATGAGTTTAAGATTATTCTTCCAGAGCTCTTGATGTTAGTTGTTGTGAGAGGAAGTTGGATGGATGGATGAATGAATGAATGTATGAATGAATGAATGAATGAATGAATGAATGAATGAAATCCAAAAAGATGTCAGCTGCAATTAAAACCTTTTAGAGCATTTTGACTTAGCCACTTCTGTGTTTGTCTTTTTTTTTAAAAAAAATGTTTGTTTTCCTAACAGACTACTTAAAGATTTGTTTAGGTCACATGGTCATGTCTTCATGTCAAGACATGAAAAGGAACAGGGAAACAGTGATTATGTCACTCCATCTTCCCTGAGTCTTCATGGCACCATTATACTGGGGTGCTGTCCAGGGTCCTGAGCCCCAAATGTGGACCTGAAACCAGGCAGCTTGAAGACTTGGAGCCCTGACAGATTATTTTCCCCCTTCTGACTGACGAAGCTTTCATAATATTTGCGGAAAATAACAGAATCACAGAGTTGGAAGGGACTTAGGAGATCTTGTAGTCCAACCCCTGCTCAAGCAGGAAACTCTATACCATTTCAGACATTTGATTATGTAACTGTCATGGTAATGTATCAAATAATTGTTTGCTTGATGAAATGACAAAAGACAAAATGGTGCTAATGTGTAAGAACAAAAGGTGACCGAGCCGATTTCTTTATTCACAACCTATCATAGACTTCATAAAGTTGGACAAGGCCAAGTCAAAACTTGGCCTTAACTGACACATTTCTAGCCCAACCTCTTTTGAGCAAATGTCCATCAGTACATGGTTCCACTTGTTCCTGGCCTTAGAGTCATAAAGTAGGGGACACAGTGGTACAGAAGCTTAATGACACTGGAATTCTTGATTGGAAATGGTCTGCACTCCGGCGATTTGAGCCCAGCTCTGTTAAACGGAGTGAGCTCCCGTCCCTCAATACCTAGCTTCTGCCCACCCAGCAGTTCGAAAACATGCAATATTCCAAGTAACAGAATTACAGATTTGGAAGGGACCTTAGAAGTCTTCTAGTCCAACCCCCTGCTCAGACAGGAAACCCTGTACTATTTCAGACAAGTCATTGTCTAATATCTTCTTAAAAACTTTCAGTGTTGGAGCACTCACAACTTCTGAAGGCAAGTTCTGAAGGCAAGTTTTTTCACTGATTAATTGTTCTGGCTGTCAGGAAATTTCTCTTTAATTCTAGGTTGATTTCCTTCTTGATTAGTTTCCATCCATTGCTTCTTGTCTTGCCTTCAGGTTCTTTAGAGAATAGGTTGAAATCCATCTGAGATATTGGAACACTGCTATCATGTCACCTCATAGTCCTTCTTTTCATTAAACTAGACATACCCAATTCCTGCAACTATTCTTCATATGCTTTAGCCTCCAGTCCCCTAATTGTCTTCATTGCTCTTGTCTGCACTCTTTCTAGAGTCGCAACATTTTTGTTTACATCATGGTGACCAAAACTGGATGCAGTATTACAAGTAAGTGTGGTCTTATCAAGGCATTATAAACTGGTATTAACACTTTGAGTGATCTTGATTCTTGATTTGGTAGCTGCAGCACACTGCTGGCTGACAGACTGATGTCAGAAGATGGGATCAGATGTTAATGCTGGGACTAGATGACATAGCTCTAGTCTTATGACCATAATGGAGCCTAGAATTTTCATTCATATGTCATGATGGTCTTAAGTCTAGGAACCAACATGACTGATCTAATTTTATGATACTGTTTGAATGTTTGTTAAGTGAATACAGGAAATGTAAAGTGAATGCTATCCTCATTAAGGAAATGCTATAGCCATTAACCCATTGTCCACAAGTAAATCCAGAAGTAAACATTGGTTTCTCATTGATCGTGGATCCAGTGGTCAGGAACGGGTTAACTCTCCGATGTTGATGGACCGAGTCTGCTTAGCAGAGAATCTCCTCCTCTTCCTCTTGCTTCTCAGCTTTCAGACTCGGTCCGATCTGGACCAGACACAGATAGCTGAGCTGCCAGTTTTTCAAAGTTTGCTCCTATATTTGAGGAGTCTTTTTCCTTCCTAGTGCTCCCATTCATCTTGGTTGAGCCTGCCAGCATGAAGGGTTTCGCACCTGAGCACGCTGAGGGCCACTTGCTGGCTTACAAGGCTGGGGGCTCCCTTTGGTTGAGCCCCCCCCCCCCCAGCATGAAGGGCTCATGCCCGAACCCGCTGTAATCTGCAAAGAAAAAATGTCATAAATTGTGATCATGTGACTATTGAATGTTAATGTTGCTGTAATTTAAATATCCACCTAATTATCTACCTAATTCTTTTCCTCAAAATTTGCATTTCTAAATCTATTGTGCTCCTATTTATAAATTTTAACAATTTAATTTAATTTTAACTTTGAGCGCAATGTATTTTGGGTGCATCAAAATCAGCAGGTTGTGGAGTTTCCAAATCTAGGGGATCTCTGCTTAAATCGCATAGATAAAGATTAGGTCATTTTGTATTATATTATCACTAAGTCCTCAAATATTCCTCTTTTCCAGTAAATGTATGTTGAATTGAAGCCCGAGCAGCAGCCTTACTAGTTTGTTACACTACCCAACATCTGGACTCTGTTTTCAGCTAATTATAAATTGTGCTTAAGGGACTTGATAAGTGATGATTTTGTTTTTAGTTTTTTTTTTCTTTTGCATGTGTACATCTGTCTTCCTCTACACTGTACTCTGAAAGCAGCCGGCATCAGCATTTCATTAACAAATCAAAAACGAACATCTTTCTTTTCTCGTGATTTCTGTGTTTCAAAGCTACAGCAAGATGAATCGGACTTTTTGGATGCAAATCCCAAAAGGTGGGTTCACAAGGAAGTTATGAATAATTATTCACTTCTATAAGGGTGGTTTAGAATGGGATCGTCTCTTCACTCCAACTTGCTTGTGTGCTAAAGCTTTAGGATTCTTGATTCCTGCTTCCTCTCTCTCTCTCAAACAAAAGCTGAATTTAGGCAACATGCTTGTGCTACATGCGGAAGTATTAGTGTTCTTTTTCTCCCCCTCCTTTTCTGTTAAAGGCCACATTCTCACAAAATCATCTGCTGAGTGGGCGCATGGTAACATTTCAGCACCAAAATTGACAGGATCAGCAACTCTCTCTTTTTCTCTCTTGCTTTATCGCATCTCTCTCTTTCTGTCTCACTCATTTTTTTCATTTTTCTCTTTCTCGTCTTTCTTTCTTTCTTTCTTTCTTTCTTTCTTTCTTTCTTTCTTTCTTTCTTTCTTTCTTTCTTTCTTTCTTTCCCCTCTATTTGCCTCTCTCTCTTTCTGTCTGTCATTTCTATCTCTCTTTCACTTTTCTTTTTCTCTTTCTTGCTCTCTTCATCGCATGTCCCTTTTTAGCTCTTTCTTTCTTACTCTTTCTTTTTCCCTTTCTTTCATTTCTCTCTCGTCTTCACTCTCTATCACATCTCTCTCTTTCTGTCTCACTCATTTCTCTCTTCCTCGTTCTCTCATTTTTCCTTCTCATTTTTCTTTCTTTCTTCCCCCTCTATTTGTCTCTCTCTTTCTGTCTCTCATTTCTCCTCTCTTTTTCTCTTTCTCGCTCTCTTCATCTCATGTCCCTCTTTTTAGCTGTTTCTTTTTTACTCTTTCTTTCCCCCTTTCTCTTTCATTTCTCTCTTTTTTCACTCTCATCTCTCTCTTTCTCTTCTCTTTTCTCTTTCTCTCCCTTTCTGTCTCTTTATCCTCTCTCACTTCTCTCTTCCTCCCTCCCCCACCCTTTCTCTTTCCACACCTTCCAGCAAGCTCTGAGTTTTTTTCCTTTGAACTGATACTGTATGGAAGTTATTTGTAATTAGACCACCATCTATAGGCACTCAAGTCTTATTTGTACAGTCAGTCATATTTAGGAGGTGTGGCACTCTTCATTGAAGGAAGAAGGTTTCAGAGATGCAATGTTAAAATCAACTAGAAATCATCAGGAAAATGACTAGGCAATTGCAGCATGTCATATCAGGAAATGGGCTAGTTGAAATTTGTTTTTTCCAACTCTGTCTTGCCTGAAAGCAATGACATATATAGTATGCTCCATAGAGATAAACTATAAAGACATACTCATTTTTTAAAAGGGACTTTAGGCTGGAAAAAAATCCTTCCTCTGCTTATGAACTTATAACTTAACGCATTGTAAGCCTCTTAACGCATTGTAAGCCTCCCTGAGTCTCCAGAGAAGGGCGGTATATAAATCATTTTTTTTAAAAAAAATAACATCCTCTGTTAAACCTATAAATTGCTCTTTCTTCCAATTCCATTTGTCTACTTTTATCACAGAATCAAAGATTTGGAAGCACCATTGAGCCCACCTCTTGCTCAGTAATCAAAAGAGGTAATGAGGGATATGTAGGAAGCTAAGTTAAGGCATCTTAGATAAACCTCTACAGGGGTCACAATGGCTCCATGGTTAAAGATGCTGAGCTTGTCGGCTGTGCCGCACAATGGAGTGAGTCCCAGTTTCTACCTGCCTGGCAGTTCAAAATCATGCAAATGTGAGTAGATAAATAGGTACCACTTTAGTAGGAAGGTAATAGCATTCTGTACACCTCGGCATATAATCATGCAGGCCATATGGCCACTGAAGCATCTTTGGACAACACTGATTCTTTCGGACAGGAAACAAATGAGCACCGCACCCTAGAGTCGGGCATGAGTGGACAGTTTACCTTTTTAAAGATAGATCTTAATTGAATACATCAAATGAAGGCAACCCTTCCAGATGTGATGAAATGTGGTGCAGAGTCACAGGAGGAAGGGGGTGTTTCCCAAGAAGCTAAGAGGCAAATCAGGCTGGAATCCTTGGCATGCAGGAAGAGGTCCAGAGTGGAGCCTCCTTAACCTTTCACAGGGTATATCTAATGGTTATTCAGAATATTCAGACTTGAACATTGGGTGCTATCTAACAAAATGAAATTCAATGGTGAAAAAGTAAGGTTCTACATTTAGGCAAGAAAAACCAAATGCACAGGTACAATATATGTGATACGTCGCTCAACAATAGTAACTGTGAGAGGGATCTTGGAATCCTAGTGGACAATCATTTAAATATGAGCCAGCAGTGTGCAGCAGCTGCCAAAAAAGCCAACACAGTCCTAGGCTGCATAAACAGAGGGATGGAATCAAGATCATGTGAAATGTTAATACCACTTTATAATGCCTTAGTAAGGCCATAGTTGGAATACTGCATCCAGTTTTGGTCACCATGATGTAAAAAAGATGTTGAGACTCTAGAAAGAATGCAGAGAAGAGCAACAAAGATGATTAGGGGATTGAAGGCTAAAAGATAGAAAGAGCAGTTGCTGGAACTGGGTATGTCTAGTCTGATGAAAAGAAGCACCAGGGTGACATGATAGCAGTGTTCCAATATCTCAGTGGCTGCCACAAAGAAGCAGGAGTCAAGCTATTCTCCAAAGCAACTGAGGTAGGACAAGAAGCAATGGGTGGAAACTAATCAAGGAAAGAAACAACCTAGAATTAAGAAGAAATTTCCAGACTGTTAGAACAATTAATCAGTGGAACAACTTGTCTCTAGAAGCTGTGATGCTCCAACACTGGAAATTTTTAAGAAGAGTTTGGGTAATCATTTGTCTGAAGTGGTGTAGGGTTTCCTGCCTGAGCAGGGAGTTGGACTTGAAGACCTCCAAACTCCCTTCCAACTCTGTTATTCTATGTGCTTTAGACTGGCAAGATTCCTATCTATGGGCAAACAACAGAAAAGAAATTCCTCGTGTTGTTTGTGGTGGTGTGACACCAACACAGTAAAGTAAAGCAGTAAAGTGGAACAATGACTCAATCAACTGTGATTTAACTAGAGGACTATCTTTGCGTTCAAATTCAGACCTCTTTCTGCTCCACCCCCTAGGCCTCATCTTATGATTTCCAGGTTCATCGAATTCCCAGAATTCTAGCTTCTACTCGTGTAACAATCATTGATCAATATGGTAGATATATTGTATTCATGGGATTTTATGCAAATTGGAAATAGCAGGCTTGAAAGGAGAAAGTCTGCCAAATTCTACAAAGAGAGAACCAAAGTTCCAGTTGGCCCGATGAGTTGGATTGAAAATTGGTATTCATGACTACAAAAAAAAAAAAAAAAAAAGGACTGTAGAAGCCACTTAATTTGAAGCATTTGTTGACAGATGTATCACTGCTCATAAGGAACAGCCAAACGGTTGCTATTTTTCCCCTCATCCTTTGAAATATGTATTACTATTATTACAGAGATACTAATGGATTTCAAGAACTCGAGTTAAAGACAGAATAATAGAAATCTATAATTATGCTGGATGGATAAACTCAGCAGTTTTGTAAAGCTGATGAAAAAATTGCTAGTTTTATGGGCAGGCTGAAGGACAATTTATTATTCCAAAAACCAACTTGCAAAAACATTATATCAGCAAACTCGTACCACACACATATTGTCTAATGGCTATTTGATAATTAGAAACTACTTTGTGTTCTCGGAATGTGGTGAAGAAAATAATAAACCCATAGAGCAATGGAATGTAGATTGCGTGGATGGGGAGCTTAGGTACTTGTAGTGGCATGAGAGAATGACCTTGGGAGACTGGCCACAAAGACACTGACTAGGGCAGTGGTCGGCAACTTTAAAGAGCCACAAAGGTCCTAACTGGAAGCCCTCTGTTCAATTCTGGAACCGACCAGAAGTCTGGTTCCCCCCGGAGTCTCCTCCTAGCACGGTGTCCTTTTTCCTCTGCCAATTGGAAGTCTGGTTTCCCCACCATAAAGTCTCCTCCTGTGCGGTATCCTTTTTCCTCTACCTGTCCTAACCGAAAGCCCTATCCATTGTGGAGCCAACTGGTGACGGGGGTACAGCAGAGGGATGAAAGAGACACATGTGGCTCAGAGCCGTGGATTGCTGACCCCTGGACTAGGGAATAGTCAGGTAAGAGATAACATAGCCTGCAACTAGACAAAGGGCAGAGATTTAGAAGAAAGTGTCCCTATTTCTCAGGGTGTAACAGAATTGTAGTCTCAGGCTTGCAAGATTCTGTTAATGTAGCCTTACAATAAAGTAGAATTAGCTCATTGTGTTTCCTGACTGGTGAGGTTGATAATCTCAAAACATGCAGAAGATCCAAAGTATAATTCTAATAATTTTGAAGATGGGAAAGAATCCAATTTGAAATCCTGTATTGCCAGCCATATTGGAGTAGCTATATGAGCGGCGTGGTGGCCTAGTAGTGAAAATGTTTGCCGCCCACTCGTAAGATTGAGAGTCCAATCCTAGGTAGTGGCAGATGTTTCTCTATTAGGTGAAAAGAAAAAAAAAACTGCTGCCAACTTCGCATGGTGTCAGGAAGGGAATCCGTCCAATAAACACTCAGCTTTATCCAGTCGTCCTGACTCCACCCCAAATTAAGGGACTACTGGGTCATAAAAAAGGGGGATGGGATTGGAGTAGCTAGATGATAGAGTCTTAACATCTATGAGCTTGTTATATTCTAAAGAAATACAAAGAATATATATTATAAAGGAAACCCAGATTTCAGCTTTAATACAGAGCTCTGTATTAAAGCTGTTTTCAGCTTTAATACAGAGCGTATCTGTCCATCCACATGTCTTTCTATGCTCACCCATAGTTGTAATTTTATCCTCAAAATGATTCAGCAGAACTTAATACTTGGCAGCATTTGATTAGAAATTGCAAGGCTTGATCTGGTTTTTTTGGGGGGGGATGGGGTGGAGGGAGTATATTTCAACACCCCCACCCCCCAAAAAAGCTGTATCAACTCATCAACAAAGCAATATTGGAGTTAAAAGTAAATAAGTAGAATGACATTATGAAGTTGTATAAAATTGTAGACTGACAAAATAAAAGCAAATGAAATTATGTATCATGGAGATACATATGTAAAGCATCTCCATGATACATAATTTATACCTTGTAAAGTTTTCTTCTAGTGAATCAAGTGAAACTAAATGGTGGGAAATTTTGCAAAGATTAACTAATTTTTCTTCAGCCTCCAGATTGAGGGAGCCTCAAAACATGAGCCTTTTGTTGCATATTTTGGAGTTTGGGTAAAACTTGAAGGACTAATTTAACTCTTAAAGCTTCTATGTCCAATAAAAGAGGTCTTGTCTCCACCAGTTTTGGAGTGCAGATCCTGATATGCTAACACAAAACCTAGTGCTGTTGTTGAGCAAACAGGATTTGCATTATAAATTCCTGGATTAAAAGAAGATCTTCATAGAGTACATAAAATGAAATAAGCTAAACACACACACATTTGCTTTAAGCATTCATGGTTGTTTCCGTCTCGTGTTTCAGATTCATTTTATTCCTTCTCTTTTTGTATTGTGCTACGTTTAATTTAACACTGCATATTCTTTCCTCAATATATAGACCTGCTAATAATGCAAAATTGAATTTTTAATTCCCGGTGATACTTAATCTAACATTGCATTTACCTCCTTTCTTAACTAATCTTCTGCCCTTCTGAGCTGACTTGATTAAAAAGGTTGCATTTATTAAAGAAAGAGAGAAATGGCCACAATATATCAACTTGAATATAGCAATGCATAATAGTCACGTAACTCTTATTATTATGTTTAATATGCAGAAGAGCTATTCTCTTGCTTGCTTTCTGACGGGATACCAATTCACATAGTCTTTTGTGCTCTGGTATAATGACAATCAGTTTATATTAACAAGGTGGTGCATAACTACTTTAAATTACTAATCCAAAGAGATCTGCATATAATCCCTGAGTCGGGGTTTTCTGGAACGCTGACATTGGAAGCCATATTAGGCCGGAAGCTTCAATGCTGCCTCCCTGTTTAGGACAGGGATTGTAGAACAGAGGCCCCCAAACTTTTGAGCACCAGGGACTGTTTCTGTGGAGAAAGTTTTTTTCCACAGACTGGAGAGATTGTGGTTTTGCAAGCTACCTGCATCCTGTGATGGGGCTTCACTTGTTTGCACAGCCAGTTTCTGTTCTGCCCCAGCTACGGACCCCAAAGAATACAGCACACACAAAGTTTGTACAAAACTTAATTTACTCAAATAACTCAGTCTTTATCAAAACAAAGGCTGTTAATAAACTTTCTTAAAAGCCTACAAGAAACCAAAGATAAAGTAATCACAATCTTACTAAAGTTTGCAGAAATCCAGACGCAAAGTAGAGTGAACTAAAGTTGTTCCCTACAAATTGCTTCAGTTGGTGTTCCTCCTTAAATAGGCTAAGGGAGTGGCCAATTAGCCTCAAGCCTTACTCTCGAGGAGACCTCCTCCTGAGGAACCACTCCTGCTCTTTGACTTCTCTGCGTGCCCATGCATCAAGAAGAGGCTTCTCCTCTTTGTCCTCTTCACTTGAAGGAGCTTCTGGAGGTTCTGAAGGCCCTGGCTGAATCCCTGCCTCTGGCACCACATCTTCTCCAGCCTCCTCATTATCCGACTCGAGTGCCAGCTGCAAAGGCTGCTAGTGCAATACCACACCAGCCTCCTCACTGTCAGAGTCAGCTACAATCCGCCCAGGCCACTGACGGGCTACAACAGTTTCTGGAATGCAGCAGACTGGGGTCGGTCCAGGAACCGGGGTTGGGGGCCCCTGTTGTAGAATATTCTATGAATTACAGAAAAAGTAATATCTTGGGTCATGTACTGTCATCACGGCTCCATTTGAGCCATGGTGTCATGGTGGTCAGAATGCAGTACTGCAGGCTACTTCTGCAGACTGCCTGCTGCCTGCAATTTGGCAGTTCGAATCTCACCAGGCTCAAGGTTGACTCAGCCTTCCATCCTTCCAAGGTGGATAAAATGAGGACCCAGATTGTTGGGGGCCATAGGCTGACTCTGTAAACCACTTAGAGAGGGCTGTAAAGCACTGTAAAGCTGTATATAAGTATAAGTGCTATTGCTATTGCTATTTATTCGCTGCCTTATCAATGTGGCCTTTCTTGAGTTATCTTGAATATCTGAAACCTTTTGATTGCCTTTTAAAATAGGTTTAGTAATTTACAAGGAGATACTTCTGCACATGTTGACTGCATGCACAAAAGCTTCATTTAGCTATTAGATCCATCCGAAAAAGCATTAGGAATAACACAAACCACCCAGCTTCACCTTGTTTGTATATTCATCCTGTCCAGTGATTTTTATAGTAGTAATGCTGCTTTTCTAAGCCCTTCAATCTTACCTCCTCCTCATTAGCAGTGCACATTCCATTCTGCCCTCAGGCTTCTTGTACAGAAAGAAAGTTTATGAATGTTTTCTAGCATCTAACAGCTTGCATAGTGTCTGTGATATGGAGAGGCATAGTATGTGCCAATTTCTTAAGGCAAAATATAAACTGCATTGTGTAGTGGTCTTTCTTATTTCATTTTACTTCATGGTCAGCATTGGAGACCACCAGGAGTTGTCAAAGAGAAACATGGTTCTTATTTTCATCTCAGGCTGGCATGTTCCATTGAAATACATTATTTTTTTATCTGAAAGAAAGTCTAATCTTCACTGCAAGTACATTAATTTTGATCAGGTTACTGCATTTTATACAGGTAGTCAGTCCTCAGTTTATGAACACAATGAGGACCAGAATTTCTGTTGCTAAGCAAGGCAGTTGATAAGTGAGTTGCATGGGATTTTACAACCTTTTCGCCAGAGTTACTGTATTTTTCAGAGTATAAGACACCCTCCCCCCTCCAAACACAAAAGAGGGTGGAAATTTGGGTGCATCTTATATACTGAATGTAGCCCCACCTACAAGGCCAAAAACGTGAGGCACGGAGGTGGCTATGGTCTATGGCCATCCCTGCAGTGTTTAACAGCTGATTGAGGGTATTCTGCACCCACCAATCAGCTGCTCCTGCTGAATCAGGTTGCAATAATGTGCTGAAGCTGACCTGGCTGTTCACTATTTGCTGCAAGGACATGACAGAATTTGCAGTAGCAATCACATCCAGAAGGCACACACAAGTAACTGATTCAGCAGGATTCAATAACTTCTCTTTATATATAATATAACACATGACGTAAATATACAATACCAAAGGCAGGTTTTCCAACATGGTAGTAAATACAAGCAAAATACAAGCAGAGGAGAGGAGTAAGTGAATCACTGAAGTTATTCAGGGAATTATGTGGGTTGTTAAGTGAATCCGGATTCCCCTATTGACCCCAGTTGTAAGTTGAGGTCTATTTATTTATTTATTTATTTATTTGTTCGATTTATATGCCACTTTTCTCCGAAGACCCAGGGCCACTTACAATGCGTTAAGCAATAGCCTTCATAAAAGTATATACCTGCTTAGTAGGGCTTTTGGCCCCCCAACCCCAAGCGATGTTCTTTTTTATATAAAGTCAGCATATTGCCCCCACAATTTGGGTCCTCATTTTACCTACCTCAGATGGATGGAAGGCTGAGTCAACCTTGAGCCTGGTGAAATTCGAACTTGCAGTAATTGCAGGCAGCTGGCAGCTAAGTGCTATTTAACAGCACTTTAGTCCACTGCTCCACCAGTCTACCTGTATTATCAAAGAGAAAAAGGTAGAAATAAAGTAGGATGAAAGAAATTTCAGCATTTTAGCTCTCCATTTCACAATGCTCTTTAAAAAGATGATGAAGTTATCCATTCGGTTACATCCAACTCTTGGGGTTTCTATAAGTCAAGTCTCCACATCTTCAGATTCTGCACTTTTTCTTTGAGGTTTTCTGTGCTCTGTCTGGTGTCAGCTTTGGCGGTGTCCAGCCACTGTGTCCTTTGGTGGTCTGGTTTCCTTTTACTGTTTACTCTTCCAAACATAATTTCTTTCTCTGCTGAATTCTTCCACATGACATGGCCAAAGTAAGTGAGGTGGAGTTTTGTGATTTTATCTTCCAGTGACATGTCTGGATTACTAGTATATAACATCCAATATCTGGAAGAATTGTCATAGCCATCACATCCCCTTTTTAAAAATTGAGTCTAATTAAAACAAAGCTCAAATATGCTGTGATTTCATTCAATCCCATCTGTCTCTTCAAATAGATGCCACTGAAAAAAAACTTCCATAAGCTATCAGAAAACCAATTGGGCTATAAGGGACAAACTTATAGCTAGAGGAACAATTTATTTTTGGAATGTACGGGTTTGGTTGGGTTACTTTTTTCGTCTGAGTTTATTTATTTAAATATAAAATTGGGTACAGTTAGACTAGGGGGCGTGAAAAGCATTTTGTCTTCTTCACAATTTAATTAGAAAACCATTTCAAATGATTTTAGTAGAATTGTTGCAATTAATTCTGGGACAAAGAATACCGACAAACAGATAAACTGTAAAGGAAAAAGCAAAGGAGAAAATTAAAGTAGAAACAATGAGATCAGTATTAAAGATATGTTTACTTTCTTGTGGCTTTTTTCTACCCATTTTTGAACTGCCTATTGTTTTTTCTTGTTGACTGAGTGGAAAAGGTACTTCTTAAAGTGGTGTGAAAAATATGTGGTTCTCTGGATATTATTGTATTGCAACCACCTACAAGTCCTCACTGATTGATGTTCCGACTGGCCTGACTTCAATTGTAAATTGCAACATATGGAAAATCACAGGTTTCTTGCTCCTCCCTTTAAGCCTTGATTACCTATACCAGTGATGGCTAACCTTTTTGCCATCGCATACCGGGGGGGGGGGATGTTTGCGCACACGCATGCCCACACCCATAATTCTATGCACCCCACCCCATGCATGCACACACGACCCCCCTCCCCCAACATGTGATGGCCTGGTAGGCTCGTTTTTCTTTCTCACCTGGCTCCAGATCCTCTCTATGCATTTGGGGAGGGTGAAAACATCCTTCCCTACACTCTCAGATGCCCTCCAGAGGCCTGAAATGGCCCATTTCCCAACTTCCGGTTGGACAGGAAGTGACTTTTTTGCTGTACCCAGCCTCCAGAGACTCCTAGAGATGCCATTTCAGGCCTCCGGAGGGCCTCCAAGGGGGTGGGGAAGGCTGTTTTCTCCCTCCCCAGATGCATAGAGAGGATCTGGAGCCAGGTGAGAAAGAAAAACGGCCCTTCCCCACCCACCCCACCCAATCCCAGGCCCTCCGGAGGCAGGAAACAACCTGTTTTCCTAGTTTTGGTGGGACCAGAAGGCACAAGAATCAGCTGGCCAGTGCACACATGTGTGCCAGAGCTGAGCTGATGTGCCCACTAATATGGTTATGCATGCCACTTGTGGACCTATACCTATTAAGCATTCTGATGCTTAATGAACATTCTTTCATTCGATATGTTCAAGTGACAATTAGACAGTCACCTGCTGGGAAGACAAAACTATGACCAGAATACTGCAATCAATTTCTAAGCATTCCAATGAGCAGGGTCAATTGCTACCTTGTACGTACATGTCCCAAAAACTGACTGATACCAAGTGAACCTGGGTGATCTGGTAGAAAGAGGCTTTCACTGTCCGGTGGGCGTTATTGATGTGGCGGCATTTTCTGGAGGGCGTCAGGGAACCATTTGAGATCTGGACGGACCACAAGAACCTGGAGGCCCTGCAAACCCCACGTTGCTTGTCCCCGAAGCAGGTTTGGTGGGCACAATATTTGCGCCGGTTCAGGTTCACCTGGAATAACAATTCATGTCGGATGACAAATAAGTAGAATGCAGATAGTTCTTGACTTATGACCATTATGACAAATATGATAAGTAGAATGCAGATAGTCCTTGATTTATGACAATTCATTTGAAGTTATGATAGTACTAAAAGATGGGTTATGATGGATCCTTGCACTTATGATGGTCGCAACATCCCAGTGATCAACATTATTATATTTGAATGCTTGGCAACAGGCATGTACTTATGACAGTTTGCAATGTCCCAGGGTCACATGATTTCCATTTGTGACCTTCCATCTTGGCTTCCAACAAGCAGAGACAATGGGGGAAGTGGGATTTGCTTAACAACCATGGTGATTTTTGTAATGACTTCAGCAAAAAAAAAGAGAGAGAGAGAGAGAGAGAGAGAGAGAGAATACAATTTAGAATGACTCACTTAATGACCATGTGGTTTAGCAAAGACATTCTAGTCCTTATTATGGTTGTGAGTCGAAGAGTATCAGTAATAAAAATTATTGCGTGAGGAAGATTATGATAAAGATGAAGATCAGCTCTCGGTGCAAAAATGGCTCCTAGACAGACTGATATTCTATGAATTTTAAGAAGCATAAATATGGAAGCAGGTTTTCTTCCATAGGTTTCAATATAGCTTTGCTGATGAAGAGAGGATAATCTGAAAACCCTTTCAGAATTAAACTTCTAGAAGCTCATCTGAAACATCTCAGAATGTATATTTCCTGTTGAAAATGAGAGTCCTCAATAAAATGAGAGTCCTCCATAACAGCAATATAAAATGCTAAAAGGAAGGCCTGAAGAATGCATGTCAAAATCCTTGTGATTCTGAAAAATCACAGGCAAAAGACTAGCTATTTCCTCTGCCATTTTTGAGGACATTGAAGATTTGAAGGGCAATCACAAAAAAGACAAGTCTACTATCTATTATAGATAGTAAATGAAGTCAAGGGATATGTATATAAGAACAAAGTAGCAATGTATGTTACCGTATTTCCCTGAAAATAAGACCCTGTCTTATATTTTTTTGAATCCTGAAATAAGCGCTTGGCCTTATTGCCATGCGCTCAAAAGCCTGATTGGACTTATTATCAGAGGATGTCTTATTATGGGGAAAACAGGGTAAATAGTAATTGTATTTGTTGTTATGGAAAGAATACATACAGATATGTTAAGACCAGGATGGTCACACTGTGTCCAATGTTTTTAATGTTTATTAAATAAAAAAACTTTTTTTTAAAAAGTACAAGAAAATGAATACAGCAATAGAAATAGATGAAGGAATTGGAGAGGAGCCAGAAGGAGAGAGAGGGATGGAAGAGTAAGGAGGAAGGAAGGGAAAAGAAAGCAGAGTCGGAGAGAAAGTAAGACAGGGGGGAAGAGAGGAGGAGAAGGAGAAGGGAAGGGGAAGTAGAGTAGAGAAGAAGAAGGTGGGAAAAGAAAGTTGGAAGGAGAAGAGGAAGAGGCTAGGTTTGAGGAGAAAGATTGCTGTACAATAAAAAAAGATGAAGTGGAAGAAAGGCAGCTCTGAACAAACAAATATAAATATATTAGGAAAAATAATGAATTGTTAAAAAATAAAAGAGGATAAATATGTACAACTAGCAAAGTTAGAATTTAGAGATAAATGAAGAAGGTGTTTATATATGCAAGTATAGAAATACTGACGTATATTCAAAAAAAAGGAAAGGGGGGAAGACGATATTGACAAAAATTGTAATTGAGTAAAATATATTTGAAATTGACTAATTGTATAAGATAAGAAATGACCAGCACTCTGTCCAAAAGAAAGAAAGAAAGAAAGAAAGAAAGAAAGAAAGAAAGAAAGATAGATAGATAGATAGATAGATAGATAGATAGATAGATAGATAGATAGATAGATAGACAGATAGATGTGGGTGAAGGTGGGAGAGGAGAAAAGAAAAAAACCAATAAAACTTTTTTTTTTAAAAAAAGACAAGTCTGTAATTTTATTCATCATCCCAAAACATAGGATATCTAACTTTACTTACAAGAAGGCCAATGCTGACTGATTGCTGGGGAAAACGCATTGTAAACCGCCCTGAGTCTCCAGAGAAGAGCAGCATATAAATCTAATTAAAAAAAAACAATTAAGACTTTTTATTATTTATTTATTATTATGTATTTATTTAGCGTATGGCATTCAATTTAGTGTATGGAAATCTACACACTCTAGATAGTCAATGCAGTCCTGACAGCCTAGATTACTAGTTCATTCTGTTCAGAGATGACATGCCTATCCTTGGTACATCATGGTGTGTGTGGGTGGCAAACCAGCTTTACACCAGTTATGTAGCTGTACTTGAGTTGCTGGCTCTTCCAGGCTCCTCCAGCAGTCTCGCCTTGCCTCATGTCATGATGACTCGCATCCAAACAGGTCCGGCACCAGCTTCTGCTCTCTGCAGACATGAATGCAGCTAAGTTTTTTCCCACCAAAGTGGTACCCATTTATCAACAAAGATGATTAGGAGACTGGAGGCTAAAACATATGAAGAACGGTTGCAGGAACTGGGTATGTCTGGTTTAATGAAAAGAAGGACTAGGGGAGACATGATAGCAGTGTTTGTTTGTTTGTTTGTTTGTTTATTTATTTATTTATTTTGCGTTAAGCAATAGCCTTCACACTTTTGTATATACCTGCTTAGTAGGGCTTTCTCCCCCCCCAAAGCGGTGTACTTTTTTATATATATACAAAGTCAGCTTATTGCCCCCACAATCCGGGTCCTCATTTTACTTACCTTGGAAGGATGGAAGGCTGAGTCAACCTTGAGCCTGGTGAGATTCGAACTTGCAGTAATAGCAGGCAGCTGGTGTTACTTAACAGCACTTTAATCTGCTGTGCCACCAAGGCTCTAATTCCAATATCTCAGGAATTGCCACAAAGAAGAGCGAGTCAAGCTATTCTCCAAAGCACCTGAAGGCAGGACAAGAAGCAATGGGTGGAAACTAATCAAGGAGAGAAGCTACTTAGAACTAAGAGAAGTTTCTTGAGTTAGAACAATTAATCAGTGGAACAACTTGCCTCCAGAAGTTGTGGGTGTTCCAACGCTGAACAGGGAGTTGGACTAGAAGACCTCCAAGGTCCCTTCCAATTCTGCAATTCTGTTACTTGCAATATTGCATGCTTTCAAACTGCTGAGTGGGCAGAAGCTAGGGATTGAGGGACGGGAGCTTACTCCATCTAGCAGAGCTGGGCTCAAACTGCCGAGTGCAGATGATTTCTGATCAGGAATTCCAGTGTCATTAAGTTTCTGCACCACTGTGTCCCCTATTTTATGACTGTAAGGTCAGGCACAAGTGGAACCATGTTTTGATGGACATTTGTTGGTTATTTCAAAAGAGGCTGGGCCAGAAATGCGTCAGTTAAGATGTTTTGTTTTGGCCTCTTCCAACTCTATGAACTTTTATGATGGATTGTGAATGAAAGCTCGCTGATCTTTTGTTCTTACACATTTACGCCATTTTGTCTTTTGTCATTTTCAGCAAGCAAACAATAATTTGATACATTACCATGACAGTTAGATAATCAAAGGCTATTTCATGTGTGGTTTGTCAGATGGCAATCAGAGCAATGTTTAGTTAAAATATTCAGGATGCAGCAATCAAATATAAAAGAGAATATTCATCAGGCAATTTTAGCTAAACCTTTAGACAGTAAAATGGATCCTGACAAACTGCACCAATCTGGAAAGAAAGTTTTTCATTGAGATGTAATTGAGTGGCATTATTAAGATCTACTTTTATTCCCTTCGCTCCGATTCATTTCTTTAAAATGGAATTAAATGTGATAAAGAACATGGGAATAAGGAACATTTTCCCCATAACATATTTTTAAACTTTTGATATTATTCCACATACCTAACTGACACAGCTAAGAATTTTCACTCCCAATAATAAGCAGCAGTTTGCCT
Source organism: Masticophis lateralis (assembly GCA_030761175.1). Taxonomy (NCBI): domain Eukaryota; kingdom Metazoa; phylum Chordata; class Lepidosauria; order Squamata; family Colubridae; genus Masticophis; species Masticophis lateralis. The sequence goes on along the minus strand of JAUDYJ010000005.1, from coordinate 15,254,314 downwards.
GAGGTTTGGCAGCTGACATATTTAATTTATGTAACTTTCATGAAAAACGATATATATCATCATGTAGAATTATGAAAATAGTCTGAAAAAACAGCAGTTGGAATTAGTAGTTTGTGGTCATCTCTGCCACATTATTTATAATTTTAAAAAAGTGGATAAGGGGAGGTTGTTCCTAAAGCTGGTTTTACGAACAGATTTTGATGCTACAGATTTTTTTTTAGTTCATTGGATTGCTGTTCAAAAATAGTTCTGAATAAATGGAAAATACCACAGTGAGCCGGTTTGCCTAAACTAATAAAGAGCGTGGAGAAAAAAAGCATTTGTAAAACAATCCTGTTCCAATAAAAAGTCAGTGTTGATGCATTTATTTGTTTATTTTTTGTAATGGGAGAATTTTATTGTTGTGGAGAAAGATACGTGGACTTCTTGTTATCTGGATTAATTCCCAGTGCATTCTCTTCTCCCTTGAAATATTTGCTATATGTTTCTGCATGGTTTCCCCAAAGTGCCTGTGGCATATTATCAATTAATTGTTTGGACTAACTCCTGGTTATTGAGATTTAATGTCATAATGGGATGCGGCATAGCAACTGAACTTTCAAGGACATTTGCATTACTATAATACTAGAAGCACATGCTGTTAATTGTGTGTGTGTTTCTCTCTCTCTCTGCCTGAGTGTGTCTGTATGTGAGGGAAATTGCTATTCATTGCTATTTTCATCCAGCCCCTCTTCACTTGTTTATATGTTCCATAACAACACATTCAAATATTTCTGGAGAACTGAAGTGGTGCTTAGCCAGGAAGGTGTGGTACGATTGATAGATGCAACGCACAGATGTTTAAGATCTTAGAATAGCAATAGCATTTACATACCGCCTCCCAGCCCTTTACAGCCCTCTCTAAGCGATTTACAGCACATTTCTCCCAACAATCTGGGTCCTCATTTTACCAATCTTGGAAGGGTGGAAGGCTGAGTCAACCTTGAGCCTGGTGAGATTCGAACTGGCAAATTGCAGTCAGCTGGCAGTCAGCAGAAGTAGTCTGCAGTACTGCATTCTAACCACTGCACCACCACGGCTCTATCATAGAATAATATGCAAGAGTTAGAAGGGGTTATTTAGGTTATTGACTCTGACTTCCCTGCTCAATGCAGAAAATAAATTAAATCAATTTGTTGCCTAGCTTTGGTTTGAACTCATCCAGAAGAAAGACCATCACTTTTCTTGATAATTAGTCCCACCGTCAAACTTCTCCAAATGTCAGGACATTTTTTTTCCCTTACATTTAATTAGAATCTACCTTTCTGTAACATAAATACAATATTGTGTGTCCTCTAAAAAGATAGAGAATGATTTTTTTAAACCTTCTTCCATGTGAACTCAGTTTTCAAGAGTGCCTTTGTGCTCTCCCTGAGCTTTTTTTTCTCAAGGTTAAGCATGCCCAGTTTTTATGCCACAATGGCACTTTTCTACAATTACAAACCTTCTCTACTTTTTCTGAAAGGGGGTGGTGTGGTATGCCCAGCATTGGATACGAAGGTCAAAGTAGGATATGATCAAACCAAAATGCAACTAGTCCTTGAACTACGACCACAATTGAGCCGAAAATTTCTCTTGCTAATGCGAGACAATTTTTTAAGTGAGTATTGTTCCATTTTACAACCTTTTTTTTTTCACAGTTAGGTAAATCAATCAATTAGACTGGATCGGGAAGGTACCTTGGAGGTCTTCTAGTCCAACCCCTGCTCAAGCAGGAGATCCTATACCAGTGATAGCTAACCTTTTCAGCACTGAATGCCCAAAGTACATGTGAATGCATGCATGAGCGTGCCCCCCTTAATGCAATGCACCCTGTTATCCCCCACATGCGTGCATGACCCCCACATGCCACCCGCCCCACATGTATGCGTACGTTACCCCTGCATGCCCCCTGTGCGTTCACAGGCCCACCCCCATGTGCACCCTGCCCCCGTGTGATTGCACCCTACCCCCTGTGCATGCATGCGTGTCTCCTGCCTGCCCCCTGCCCCCCCTCGCATGCTCAGCAGAGACCTAAAAAACAACTGGCTGATGGGAGGTGCGCACACATGCGTGGTGGAGCTGAGCTGGGGTGATGGCTCACATGTCCGCAGAGAGGGCTCTGCATGCCAACTGTGCAGGTGTGCCATAGGTTCACCATCACAGCCCTCAGGGGTGGGTTCTAAATTTTTTTACTACCAATTCTTTGAGCATGGCTTATTTGGCGTGGCTTGATGGTCATGTGACAATTATTTAGGATTTAGCAGAGGTCCTGGTCTACCAGGCTTTTAACTGCTTGCAGAGCTGTACTGATCTACCCATTTCTTTTTGCAGGCACTGATCTACTCATATATTTTTGTAGGCACTGATCTACACATTTATTTTTGCAGGCACTGATCTACTCATGTACTTTTGCAGGCACTGGTCTACTCATTTGTTTTCTTTTAACACTGATCAGCTGTAGGGCGACCCTTTGAAGCCCTGCGGCAAGAGTTTAAACAGTTTTTTTTTCCCCTCTAGTCATCAGCTGAGACTCAGGAGGCAGCAATAGATTGGGGGTGGGGCCAAATAAAAGGTAAGAATAACAAGGGGGGGTTGGTGAGGGGGGGAAGAACTGGTTCAGTGACGTCATATTGTCACCACTACCAGCTCAGCGGAACCGGGCGGAACCCACCACTGATGGCCCTATACCATTTCAGACAGGTGGTTATCCAGTCTTTTCTTAAAAACCACCAGTAATGAAGCGACTACAACTTCTGAAGGCAAGCTGTTCCACTTGTTAATTGTCTTCATTATTAGGAAGTTTCTCATTCATCACTATAGTTGTTACATTAGTAACATGGCTGTAAAGCTTCCCCATCGACTTTGCTCATCAGAAGGTCACAAAACGTGATCACATGACCCATGGATACTGCAAACATCGTATATACTCGCCAGTTGCCAAGCATCTGAATTTCGATCACATGACCACAGGGATGCTGTGATGGTTATAAGTGTGAAAAATAATCATAAATCCCTTTTTTCGGTGCCATTGTAATCCAGAGGTCACTAAACAGAACCACAGAGTTGGAAGGGATCTTGGAGGTCTTCTAGTCCAACTCTCTTCTCAGGCAAGAAACCTTATATCACTCCAGGAAAATGGTTGTCCAGTCTCTTCTTAAAAGCTTCCAGTGATGGAGTTCCCACATCATCTGGAGGCAAGTCATTCCACACTGAATAATTGTTCAGTCAGGAAATTTCTCCTTAGTTCTAGGTTGGTTCTCTCTTTGATTCGTTTCCATTCGTTTCCATCCATTGCTTCTTGTCCTTAAAAATGAAACGTTTTGAATTGAGGACTACCTGTACAGCAGGGGTGGGTTTTAATTTTTTTACTATCGGTTCTGTGGGTGTGGCTTATTTTGTGGGTGTGGCTTGGTGGGGGGTAATGTGACTGGGTGGGTGTGGCCAACTTTTTTTTTTAACTTTTAAAAGCATTTTTTCTACAACCTTAAGAGGTTGCAGAAAAAAAATGCTTTAAAAATGCTTTTTAAAGGCATTTTTTCCCCTACATCCTCTTCGGCTGAAGAGATTGTAGAAAAAACACTTTTAAAAGCCTCTGACGATCCCAGCTGAGCCACGCGATCATCAGAGGCTTTTTTTTTTTTTACTTTTAAAAGCATTTTTTCGTCTGAAGAGGTTGTAGAAAAAATGCTTTTAAAAGTTTTTTAAAAAAGCCTCTGATGAGGTGGGCGGAGTAAGCGAGCAGCAACCGGGCCGGGACTGGTTCAAGGGCATGGCCAGCCAATGTTATTACCGGTTCTCTGAACTACTACAAATATTTACTACCGGTTTTTGCAAACCAGTGCGAACCGGGAGCAACCTACCACTGCTGTACAGTGAAAAGATTCACTGCCATGATTTTGAAATTGCAACTGTTACATTTGCTTTTTCTTACTTCGCCATACTCCCTGACTGACTGGATTAGTCATAACATACTGCTGGTTAATATCAGCTTACAGTTTATTACCACTCCAAGATTTTCACTATTGTCCTTGTGTAGCCGGGTATCCCCCATTCTGGGCATTTGGAAACATCCATGAATTCAATTCACCTGTGAATCTGATCTGGTATGGTTTACTAGAAAACCAATACTATATCAGGCAAGAACTACTTTTTCTGCAAAACTATAATATTTATTTATTTATTTATTTATTTATTCATTCATTCATTCATTCATTCATTAAGCTTGCATGCCGCCCTCTCTCCAACAAGGACTCAGGGCGGCTCACAGGAATAAAACAAGCAATAAATCAACATTTAAGTGTTAAAAGCTATTAAAATTCCCCTTAAAAAAACCCTTCAATCCCATCCAGCCTGGTGAAATAACCATGTCTTAAGGTCACGGCGGAAGGAGCGCAGGTCAGGGGCCACCCGGAGCTCCAGGGGGAGTTGATTCCATAGAGTAGGTGCGCCCACAGAGAAAGCCTGTTCTGTAGGAGTCACCAGTCGACACTGCCTGGCTGACAGCACTCCAAGAAAGCCCTACCTGTGGGAACGCACCGGGCGAAGGGGAGCTGTCGCTGGCCGCAGATGGTCGGTCAGGTACCCTGGTCCTAAACCATGTAGCCATGTAATAAACATGGCTTGCAGATTTGAATGTGCTTCTCCCTTTGCCTGCCTTTATTTTTGTGCGAACTAGGAACTTGTCTGAGATATTTTCTTAGATTACTTTCCTGGTTTGGGCTGAAGGCTCTCCTATCTGATTTTTGCCTTAGTAGCAGCTCTTCCTCTTTGTTTTATTCCCTTTGCTTTCTGATGAAACCACTGAATTCATGGATGTTTCCAGCGTGACCCGTGGGTCTGTTAAAAACGGCAACTCTGTTATCTAAGTTCCTTGGCACAGAGGCAGGGCTGAGTGATTGATGCAGCAATTCTTCGATGTTAGCTGTAGGCAGGCTGAGCAGAAGTTTGTGTATTCATAAGATCTTTCAAATCCCGTGGTGTAAAGAGATCCAAACTCTAATATATAATGCATTAGTGAAATACAGTCGAAAGAATATAGAAAGAACAACTAGTAACAGTATTCAACCAACCTGGTTCAGAACATCCTCAGGCCATCTTGAAAAACAAACAAATAAAAACAACATAGCCCTCATGGCTACATCAACATCAACATCGAGAAACAGCTGGGAGGAAACATTTCAGGTTTTTAATTATCAGTGTCAAAGCACTGATCTTTGTGCCTTTTTATGGCAAAGATGAGTTAAATAACATGTGCAAACTAAAAAAAAAGTGTAATTTTGCTTTACATGATATAGAGAATATAATTAATCCAATACCTAACTGCAGAAAGTTGTGTTGTATTAACTTTAATTTTGTAACAAAAACTATGCAGATCTGTCTCAAAGTATATTACTGCAGTGTATCTCCAATAGCGATGGGACAAAGTCTTTAATTGCATGACTGGATGTGGGATAGGATGTGAAACGGGTGAAATGCTCCCGGTTGGGACCGGATCGCCCAATCCAGTAGCAATGGCAGCGAGTAGTTTGGAGAATCTGTAGCAAAAATCCCTGCGCACCCCACCCCCACATGCCCAGCTGAGCCACGTGATCATCAGAGGCTGTTTTTTTTTTTTTTTTTACTCTTAAAAGCAATCTTTCTGCAATCTCTTTGGATGAACAGGTTGTAGGGAAAAAAATGCTTTTAAAAGCCTCCGACAATGAGAGAATAGAAGGAAAACTCATCAAATTTGCTGATGTTACAAAACTAGTAGGAATAGCCAACACTCCAGAAGATAGGCTCAAGATCCATATGGATCTCTATAGAGTTAAATACTGGGCCTATCCAGGGGTGGGTTCTACTTACCTTTACTATCGGTTCGCAACAGGATCATGCTCGCACACTCGCTTTGCTCGCTTGCACATCTTGCTTCTGCACATGCGCAGAAGCTTCTGTGCATGCACAGATCGCTGATGATGACATCTGGGGCAGTGGGCGGGGCCCTCCGCCGGTTTTACTACCTTGTTGGTAGTAAATCGGTCTGAACCAGGGACAACCGACCACTGGCCCTATCTAACAAAACGGAATTCAATGTAGAAAAAAGTAAGGTTTTACATTTAGGCAAGAAAAATCCAAATGTACAAGTACAGCCTAGGTGAAACCTGACTCAACAGCAGTAATTAGGAATGGGATCTTGGAGACCTAGTGGTCAGTCACTTAAATCTGAGCCAGCAGCTGCCAAAAAAGCCAATGCAATCATAGGCTGGATAGAATCAAGATTAGGAGAAGTGATACTACTGCTTTATAATGCCTTGGTAAGATCACCTTTGGAATACTCCGTCCAGTTTTGGTCACCACAATACTAAGGCAGCCCAAATTCTGATATTGGATTGAACCTCAAATATTAGGGACTTAATATTTTGGCCCTGGCTAACTTTCCTCTCCTGGGCCATAAAAGGTTGCTGGATTGATGAAGGTATTTGACGAAAGTACTTATCTGTAAAGGGTGTCTTGACCCAAAACAAATGCATCCTGCAATTCACTGTTTATTGCACCCCAAATGTAATGTATATCCTCAGATAACAAATGCTGCTTCCTTTATTGTCCTTGAGGCGTCTTCCTGTCCCTTATCTTCTTATGTTTTGTCTTGAGACACTTACCAGAGAACATGAATGTGTCAGGGGGTGTTTATTATTCCCTCTCCTCTTTGATCCTTGCAAATTGATGAAGGTTAGTTTCTATGTGTTAAAAGTAAAGTTCTCTGATATGTATATGTAGTTGAATGGTATAAATACTGGTCACGAAGAACCCTTCGGGGTTCAAACTTTTGTTTGCCTTCGGGCGGTTTGAACCGTGTACAATAAATTCTTTCCTGCATTGAAGAGCTTGGCCTGGTATCTTTCTTTTTGCTGTAACAATACAAAAAAAGATATTGAAATTCTGGGAAGAGTGCAAACAAGAGCGACAAAAAAAATATGGCATGGGGTCTTCTGCTTGAGCAGGTTGGACTAGAAGACCTCCAAGGTCCCTTGCAACTCTGTTATTCTGTTCTGAAAGGCCGTTAGTAAGAAGAGGTTCAGATTTAATCTAATTTGATCCATTCATTTACCTTAATTCTATGATTTATTTGGAGGCTATCTCAGAACTATCTCACCCTCTCTCTTCAGAGACAGGTGAAGAATTGTGTAAGAAGCATTTGCAGTCAGATCCAGAACCCACCCCTACAGAATTGTGTTGGGATAATGTATTGAGATGCTTCTCTAGGTTCAGATGAATATGTGATATGCTAAAACAAAGGGTTTGTTCTCTTTTAATTGTGTTAAAGCTCTACAGCAAGAATGAGTCAGATTACAGAAAATATCATTGTGTTAAACTAAACTGAGAATTAATTTGCAACACAGAAAATTGTGAACCAGTTTGAACCAGGGGTGAGATCCAGCAGGTTCTGGAGAACCGGTAGCGGAACTTTTGAGCAGTTCGAAGAACCGGTAGCGGAAATTTTGAGTAGTTCCGAGAACTGGCAAATACCACTTCTGGCTGGCCCCACAGTGGGGTGGGAACGGAGATTTTGCAAAATCCTTCTCCCAGGAGTGGGGAGGGAATGGGGATTTTGCAGTATCCTTCCCTTGCCACACGCACCAAGCCACGCCCACCAAGCTACACCACGCCCACCAAGCCACCCCCACAGAACCAGTAGTAAAAATATTTGGATTTCACCACTGGTTCGAACTGATTACTTAGAAGAACACACACCAGGTATCAAGAGGATCCAGGAGCTGCGGTGGCACAGTGGTTATAATGCAGTTCTCTACAGGCTACTTCTGCTGACTGTTAGCTGCCTGCAATTTGGCAGTTTGAATCTCACCAGGCTCAAAGTTGACTCAGCCTTCCAGTCTTTTGAGGTGGGTAAAATAAGGACCCAGATTGTTGGGACTAATATGCTGACTCTGTAAACCGCTTAGAGAGGACTGTAAACCACTGTGAAGTGGACAATAAATCTAAATGCTATTGCTATCTTCTATTCTACTTTTTAAAAAAAATTTAAGCTGGAGAATATACACCCAATTATTACAGTTCCACATAAAGGGGGGAAAATGTTATAGAGTTATCGAAGTAGGCTTGCTGTGTAGCTTTGTTTGTTTGTTAGGCTTATATGCTTATCCAATCATAGGTAACCTTGAGTAGCTTACCAACTACAACTAGCATTAAGATTAATCCACAGAGTGTGGCTGTAGTATTATTTATACTTTTATTACCTCCTATTTCTCCCTTCTACTGGTCACACGTTGTTGTAGCTGCTGCTGCTGCTGCTGCTGTTGTTGTTATTTACTTTATTCATTAAACATGAAACTCAAATCAACTGAACATTCAAAAATGCATCACAAATACCATTGACTGGTGCTAATGGTTGATACGGATTGCTGCCAGCGTCCTAGGTATCAACCAAGTACCTTCTTAAGATGTACGATGTTCCAAGTAGTACAGTTTTTTGCAGTTCCGCTTGAAGTTATGGAAGTGTTATTGCAGGAAGCTGCAATTTGCTGATGTATCTTATAAAATTCTTGGACATGGTATCAAGTGCCCTGATGACAATGGGTATCACTGTTACATGTTTCTTCCATAGTAGTTACAATGGCCAAGTCGCAATATTTCATGATTTTTTCCAGTTCTTTTTCTTTGACTCTGCATCTCCTGGTACCGTGATGTCAACAAATTGTACATTTTGGTTTTTGACTACTACTACTACTACTACTACTACTACTACTACTACTACTACTACTACTATTATTATTATTATTATTTAATCTTTAGTGAGATTCACAGCCTTTGAGTCTGATTAATAGCTCAGCAGCTCGAGTCCTAACCAAGGACCTAGGAACTGTTAAGGTATCGTCGGAGGATGTAAGCTGTTCCGAGTAAGGTGGTTTTTTGTAGAGTCAAAATGTTCAAGTCCTGTAAATTTAGAATTTCTAAATAGCAGGGTAGCCCTTTGGGTATTGCTCCAAGGGCTCCAATTACAATCAGGACAACACATGATTTCTTTTTCCACAGTCGCTCAACTTCAATTTGCAAGTCCCGGTACTTTGTGATTTTTTCTTGCTGCTTATCTTCAATCCGTGCATCACCAGGTATTGCAATGTCAATGAACCATACTTTTTTCTTTTCAACTATTGTTATGTCAGGTGTGTTGTGGACCAAGTGCTTGTCAGTCTGAATCCTAAAGTCCCACAAGATCTTGAGTTTCTCATTCTCTAAAACATTCTCAATCTGATGTTCCCAGTACTTTTTGCTGTACTCAAATCCAAACTTCTGGCACAATTTCCAGTGAATGATCTTAGCAACATGGTCATAGCGTTGTAGGTAGTCAGTTTGTGAAATTTTGCTGCATCCACATTATTATTATTATTATTATTATTATTATTATTATTATTATTATTTAATCTGTAGTGAGATTCACAGCCTTTGAAGCTGGTTAATAGCTCAGCAGCTCGAGTCCTAACCAAGGACCTAGGGACTGTTAAGGTATCGTTGGAGGATATAAGCTGTTCCGAGTAAGGTGGTTTTTTGTAGAGTCAAATAATAATAATAATAATAATAATAATAATAATAATAATAATAATAATAATAATAATAATAATAATATTTCCCTGTTGTTTTGTAAGTACAGTGCTTCTGTAGCAGAGACAAATTTACAGAATAACAGAGTTGGAAGGGATGTTGGAGATCTTCTAGTTCAACCTCCTGCTCAAGCAGAAAACCTTATGCCATTCCAAACAAGTGGCTGTCTTTCTCTTCTTAAAAGCCTCCAGTGATCCACAACTTCTGAAGGCAAGCCATTGACTACCCGTGTTTCCCCAAAAATAAGACCCTGTCTTATATTTTTTTGAACTCCGATTGGGTTTATTATCAGGGGATGTCTTATTTTGGGGGGAAACAGGGTACCTCTTTCTTATGGCAATCCTTCAAATATTGGAACACTACTGTCATGTCACCCCTAGTTCTTCTTTTCACTAGACTAGGCAGATTCTTTGTGTCTAACAGTGATTGTGATGGCACAATGGTTAGAATGCAGTTTGGCAGATTAATTCTGCTGATTGCCAGCAGTTTGATTCTCATTGGCTGAAGGTTGACTCAGCCCTCCATCCTTCCAAGGTCAGTAAAATGAAGTCCCAGATTGTTCTGGGCAATATATGCTTACTCTGTAAGCCATGTAGAAAGGGCTGTAAAGCACTGTGAAGCGGTATTTAAGTCTAAGTGCTATTGCTATTGCTAAATAAATACTTGACTAAATAAAGTGTCCTATCCTATCTCGTCCCATCCTTCCCATCCCATTCCATCCTTTCCTATATCCTACTCTACTCTACTCTACTCTACTCTACTCTACTCTACTCTACTCTACTCTACTTTCCCCTACCCTACCCTACCCTATGCTATCCCATTCCATTCTGGCCAACCCTACCCTACCCTACCCTACCCTACCCTACCCTACTCTACTCTACTCTACTCTACTCTACTCTACTCTACCCTACCCTACCATACCCTATCCCATCCCATCCTATCCCATTCTGGCCAACCCTACCCTACCCTACTCTACTCTAGTCCTTCTTAATTGATTCTGAGTCTCTAATACATACCGCATTATATTATTCAAGCCAGTTTAAGAGGATGAAGACATGTAGTAATAGGCCAATGAGCAATAGACATAAACTGAATTTGAAATCCAATTGAGATTGTTTCTGTGTACTCATGATGGTCTCTTTACATAGTGAACTCCCCACCTAGCTACTTGAGGTTTTGGGCAGGTTGTTTGGCTAGGTGATGTGTTACAAGAATGTAAAACAAGGATTTTGGGCATTCCAGCATACATTTTCTAGTCCGCAGCTGCATCTGAAAGCTTAGCATAGTCACAGTCATTTAAACCTCCATCTGTTAAATAATTTTCATCTGGCTGAGACAGGAGGTTGAATTGCAGATAACCAGAAATACTTCAGGAAATTTCATCTCTAAGGCCACCAGGACTTTTATCCTGGCTTTTCAGCACTACGGAAGAAAAAAAAAATAAGAATAAGAAGAGAAGCTTCAGATCTCTCTCCTTCTCACTGTGACCGAAGCATTACTGCTGCTATCTCAGCCAGCCAGATCTCATTGGAAGAGAAGAACCAAAGATATTTGATGGATCAAGAAGTTGAGTGAGCAGTTTCAGAAGTGGAATTGGCTTTGGAAGAAGTGATCTCTGGTTATTATTATTTTTTTCAAAAAAAAAAAAAAACGATGTTATGCAAATCCTGAGAAAACACTTAACCTCTTCAAGTTATGGCTGCTTTAAATGCTCATTCATAAAAAAGACAAGGTTTTTTTTTAAAAAAAGCCCAACAAGTCCTACTTCCTATTTTTTTTTTTTTTTTTTACTGGCTATTCATTGTAATTTCTTTTCCTGAATTCTGTCTTTCTAATACTTGCAGCAGTTTGGGTAATGCACAGTACTAAGTATTGATATTGGAAGAAAAAGCTGAAGGCTTTTGTGTTCTTTAGTAATTGAGATTCTGGAGTATATGGATGCATTACAGCAGAGCTGACAAAGAAATGCAGTCTTCTATTCAATGCTCCAGACTGCATAGTCAATGAGGCTCGACTAATAATATCACGAAGGCCGATTAAACTCGGGAGCAGTACCTTTACTCTAAATAAACTTTTTGAAGATGTAATATAATCAATCAGATTTGAACTCGAAGTACAGCTATTCCAGGACTTACGACCACAATAGAGCCAAAATTTCTGTGGCTAAGCGAGACATTTTTTTAATAGCACTTACTAATAGCACTTAGATTTATATACCGCTTCACAGTGCTTTTCATAGCCCTCTCTAAGTGATTTACAGAGTCAGCATCAGAGGTGGTATTCAGCAGGTTCTGACCCGTTCTGGAGAACCGGTAGCGGAAATTTTGAGTAGTTCGGAGAACCAGTAAATACCACCTCTCACTGGCCCTGCCCCCATCTCTGCCTCCCAAGTCCCAGCTGATCAGGAGGAAAAGGGGATTTTGTAGTAACCTTCCCCTGGAATGGGGAAGGAATGGGGATTTTGCAGTAACCTTTCCCTGGAGTGGGGAGGGAATGTGGATTTTGCAGTAACCTTCCCCTGGAGTAGGATGGGAATGGAGATTTTACAGTATCTTTCTCCTGCCATGCCCACCAAGCCACGCCCACAGAACGCCCACAGAACTGGTAGTACTAAGCCATGCCATGCCACGCCCATCAAGCCACGCCCACAGAACTGGTAGTAAAAAAATTTGAATCCCACCACTGGTCAGCATATTAGCCCCAACAGTCTGGGTTCACCTTTTACCGACCTCGGAAGGATGGAAGGCTGAGTCAGCTGGTGAGAATCAAACTGCCAAAGAAGTAGCCTGCAGTACTGCATTCTAACAGTTTTAAGTGAACCACTGCAGTTGTTAAGTTAGTAACAAGTTTGTTAAATAGGTCTGGCTTCTCCATTGTTTCAGCTTATCAAAAAGTCACAAAAGGTGATCATAGGACCCCAAGACACTGCAATCATCATAAATATGAGACGGTTGCCAAGCATCCAAATTTTGATCATATGGCCATGGCGGCTTTCCAATGGTTGTAAGTGTCACTTTTTGCGGCGCTGGTGCCATTTTGAACAGTCATTAACTGAATGAGTCAAGGACTACCTGCTTCATCATAGACTAAATCAGACTGTTAATCAGTTAGTCCTCAATTTATGACCAAAAGTGAACCTGGAATTATGGTTGTAAATCCTGCTGGTTGTTAAGTGGTCTTCACCTGACCACACCCAATTTTACAATCTTTTTTGTGACAGTTAGACCATTGCCCTATCTCCCATCTGTAAACTACTGTACTTCTGCAGGCTAAGTACACTCTGATCTTTTAAACCAGGGATGTCAAACTCAAGGCCCATGGGGTGCTTAGATCTGGCCCGCGAGGCCAGCCTAGAAATAGAAAAGGACCAGCCTGTGGTGCCTCTGCTACTGAAAATGGGGCCTGGGAGCCCTGCACATGCCCCCCCACACCCTATTTTTGGCCTGGATGGCCTCCAGCAGCACTCCACTGTGCCCCATTTTGGTTGGCAGGGTGCTGCAAGAGGCCGTCCAGACCACAAATGGGGTGCGGTGGGGGGAACATGCAGCCCCCCACTCCCAATTATGGCTTGCAGGGTGCTGCAGGAGGTGTCCGAACCATTTTCCCCCCACCTCCTCCCACCCTGGCTGGCCCATGGAGGACAATTACAATGCTGATCCAGCCCTCAAAGAAATCCAGTTTCAGTCCTCGAAGAAATCCAGTTTGATACCCCTGTTTTAAACATTTCTCATAAAGCTTAGTTTACAGATCCTTTATCATCATCATTGGCTTTCTCCAAACTCTATCCAGTTTGTCATTATTGTTTTCAAAGGCCAATGTCCATCATAACTAGGACTATACACCATATTTTTAAATGAAGTCTGATCAGAGCAGAATAAAGTAGAACAATTCCTTCCTTTCCCTCCAAGCTTATTTAAAAGGTATAGGTAAAGGTTCCCCATGCACATATGTGCTAGTCCCAACTCTAGGGGGCAGTACTCATCTCCATTTCAAAGCTGAAGAGCTAGCGCTGTCTGAAGACGTCTCCATGATCATGTGGCTGGCATGACTAAATGCCAAAGGTGCATGGAACACTGTTATCTTCCCACCAAAAATGGTCCCTATTTTTCTACTTGCATTTTTTACGTGCTTTCAAATTGCTAGGTTGGAAGAAGCTGAGACAAGTAACAGGAGCTCACCCTATTATGTGACAGTAGGGATTTGAACTGCTGAACTGCCGACCTTTCGATTGACAAGCTCAGCATCTTAACCACTGAGCCACCGTGTCCCTATCATTTATAATCCCATTTATAATCCACCAAATTTCAATTTATTTCAGCTGTAATGAATATACTTATTAACCCAAACCAACCAAATTAAACCCCACATTCCAATCCTTTTTTTCTCTCTGGAAGAAGATAGAAGAAAATATAGGTAAAACTCTGTCTGCCTTTTCCCCTGCATTAATATTTTAATTATGCTTCAGAAAATTAGACAACGAAACATTCTCATTGGTGAAATACTATAGAAAAAGCACTCTTATGCAGACAGTTTTATGTAGCACAAAGGATACATAGAGGGAAAAGTTAAGCATATAGCTTTTATAAGATGTATTCTTGAGACTGGTGCTGTCATGAAATCAAGCTTTATTTCATATAAATAATAAAACATGGAGAATTTCTAATGCACTGCTCAACTTGGGGGGAAAAATCACAGTAATTCAGAATTAATGTTTACATTCTCCAATTCCCAATGACGTTCTTTTCCTCTGCTTTAATAAGCCAGTAACACTCAATTCTTAGAAGAATAATGGATAATACTGTATTTAGGAACAGGAATATCATTCTTATGTTCTCCAATATAGCTAACACAACACAACCAAAAGCCATGGCAACCATTTTATTTATTTATTTAAAATCCCCAAATATGTTTATTATGATGCATACAGGTTTTACAAATTGTTGTAGAAAAAAATGAAGCACTATTGCCATTTTCAGGGGTTTTGTATGAAGTACAGTTCTTCTCCATGGATGATTAGAAACTCGGAAATAGTGTTTCAGAATGCTAGGAGTTGAAGTCCTCACATCTTAAAATTTTGAGAAACACTTCTCTAAAACAATTTTGTGGGTCACTCAGAGAGTTGTGCTGCTGTACAAGTGAATGGCAGATTTCCCACAGACTTCCAAGCTGAGCATTTTACCAAGTACACTTAGGGAAATCATCTGAATCACCTACAAATGTATGTAGAGACTGTTGGAAGAAAAATCCAGTGCAGTTCCAAGCCCGGAGGAAATAAAATAGAGGCTGGCTACAAGAAAAGAAGATCTTTTTTTATTTGGCTTCCAGAAACTTCAGTGACAGGAGCATGTTTCTGAGGTGGCTGACAAAATGGCTGAGTGGATGGATTTTTTTTTTATTGAAAAAGTTTTACAAACATAAATTTTTCCACTTCCCCCCCTTCCCCTCCCTAACCCTCCCTAACCCTCCCATCCCCCCCATGACTTCCCAAGGTGAAATCCAAATCATACCATATCATACAATACCCCCCCAACTACTCTGCCCCCTGTCTATACTATAAATTTCTACATAACATTCAGCTAAAAGCTATCTGATACTTCCTTGTTTGATATTTATTCTGCACATAGTCTATCCATTTCTTCCATTCCCACACAAAAGTTTCTTGAGTCTGGTCTTTTAAATATGCTGATATCTTTGCCATTTCTGCAAAACTGGCCACCTTCAAAGTCCATTCCTCAATAGTAGGCATAACGTCTTTTTTCTAATATTGACCAATCAGTAACCTAGCCGCTGTAATCATATATAGTATCAGTTTTGTTTCAGTGAGTGGATGGATTATTATAGGGTTCTGGAGTTTGGTGATTGAGATGCTCCAGGGGGGTTGTGCAATGTAGTGAGCCTTGCATCTTTTGCTATTCTAACGGTAGTAGGTAAATCCTATTATGTCCTAAAGATCATGTCCTGTCCTTAGAGTTTGGGTGGGGGAATGTAAATTCTTAATCCCATCATCCCAAGCCTGAGTGACTGTGGCTGAAAGCATTTTGTTTGTGAATAGGTTGGCCTGGATTTCTCTAAATGAATACTGAATGGAATACTCCAGTTTTCTTAATAGATACAAAAGAATCTCATTCATAAAACTTAACTGTTGGAGGAACTGCCTGGAGTGTTTTACTGGTAGTGGAGAGAAGTGAATGATTTGATTCTAGGAAAGCCTTCTTTCTGTGTGTGTGTGTGTGTGTGTGTGTGTGTGTGTGTGTGTGTGTGTGTGCTGACTTCCTACAAGACTAACAGATCTTTAAGCAACAGTCAGAAATAGCTCTGATGCATTAAATCTGATTACCATCTACAGCTAGAGATATACAACTATCTATTCCAAATAAAAGAGCATTGTTATGATTCTTGCACATTATATTGTGATACCAACAAAGCCAGCCATAAATACAATCAATGCTTTCAACAGGGCAAAACGAGGCAGCTGCAACTTAAATAAAATTTCCAAATCAGGGTTAGTTGTGCAGAGTTGGTGTCTATGTTTTTGATCCCTTTAGTCTGCCTGGAAGCACGTCATGTTTGAGAAAGACTGGCTGTAGGGGAGAGAAGGAACATGCTAATTGATAAATGAGGTGCCGTGATGGAAAGGATCTTAAAATGGGTGAACAAGAAGCACGTGGATTCTCTGAGGAAGTTTTGTTTCCTGCTGTGAAGGAAAAGAAAAAGAAACCTAGGCAAAACAGGAAAGGACAAACTTGCCACTCATTTCAAGGTGATTGGGAGGAGGAAGTGTAAGGAGGGCCCAGTTTGGAGATAGAAATCCTCAAGGAGACAGAAAATTACTGTTCCTAAGAGTCCTGCTGACAGATTTATTGTGCAATTGAAAAATAGGTAGCCTTGATCTCTGCCACAAGATAATAGAAAGGGCTCAAAACACTACAAAGCTCCAAGATCTCTTTTCCTTTCCTTTCCTTGGGCTTCACGGCTTTTATACGCCTTTGCACTATGGCACTTGAGAAACTTTCTGTGGAGGATGAACTGTCATGAAACAAGAAAATGCTACATGTGTCTGTCAAGGTTAAAGTTAAAAAAAAACCAGCAGAGGTCTTACTGTCAGCTGTCCAGCTTTAAGCACATTGTAGAGAAGAGGGTGGGTGGATGGATGGGGTTAAAACCTTTAGAATCAGGGAAGGGAAGGGAGGAGGAGGGAGGAAAGATGGAAGGGAGGACGGATGGAAGGAAGGAAGGAAGGAAGGAAGGAAGGAAGGAGGGATGTAAAACCCTTAGAATTGGGGAAGGGAGGGAGGGAGGGAGGGAGGATGGATGGAAGGGAGGAAGGAAGGATGGAAGGAAGGAAGGA
Organism: Masticophis lateralis; assembly: GCA_030761175.1. Lineage (NCBI taxonomy): Eukaryota > Metazoa > Chordata > Lepidosauria > Squamata > Colubridae > Masticophis > Masticophis lateralis. The sequence goes on along the minus strand of JAUDYJ010000005.1, from coordinate 15,237,348 downwards.
AGGATGTAATACCCTTAGAATTGGGGAAGGGAGGGAGGGAGGGAGGAAGGAAGGAAGGAAGGAAGGAAGGAAGGAAGGAAGGAAGGAAGGAAAAGTGGGAGGAGGGGAATCAGGAAAAGGAAGGGAAGGGAAGAGAGGGAGGGAGGGAGATGCAACAGGGTTATGGTTAGGTTTATTGGAGATGCTGCTGAAGTGAAGTGACCAGATGGAAACCAAGTATAGGATAAGTAAGAAATAAGCATCTAAAAATTGTATTAAGAAGGTGATCTGCTAAAATAAAGCTTGAAAGTAAATCAGGAAGCCTGTAATTGTGGAGTCTGTCTGGCAAGAACAAAGACTGCATATCCACAAGAAGCATGCATGTGTATAGCTTGTAACAATTCTGGGTATTTAGAAAGCTGATAAAAGTAACAAGAGTTAGGCAACTTGCAGACCTCAGCTAAAAGTTAGGAATAGAGATGGCCTGCAGCAAATAAGTGTATTAGATGAACTCCTTTCATTAGCCAAGGCTTAGGAATAGGGACAGCTAGAGACCAATAGAACAAATTGTAGAATTGTTACTAAAATGTTTATTAGATGATATTTCTTGTTATCCCGTCTTGTCCCGCCTTTAGTGAAAATATATAAAGCTTTCTTAATCCTTTGTTCTTGGGTCTCTTGGCATTTTGGGCAGGAGCCCTTTTCTTTGGGGTACCCCAATAAAAAGCAACCAAAGCCTCCACCTTGTGTCTGGAGTCCTTCATTAGTCTCGGCACCAGGCTCAGACCCCAATTGGGAACGTTAACTTGTTAATATTCCTTATAATTACATTTTGTTAAGGTTAACATTCATGGTTTCCATTCCCCAAAACAACACACTTTTATTGCCTACAACTCAAGGCTCCCTATAAAAAGCCATTTCATGACTCTTATGAGTGGGTCCAAGGGTTTTTCTCCACTTGTCTTCCTGTTAGTGCAAACCTCCACTGGTATTCTCTTTGTTCTGCCAGGGCTTCGGCCTATAGATGACATTGCCTTAAACTTTGGTTAGCTATATTGATGTTATATTGATGTTAAAGTACTATTATCCCTATAATGACAGCAATCGGCAGCAATTTCAATCTGTATAGAGTCTGGACATTTTGCCACATAGCTGCAGGCTCAGGTTGCCTGTAGAAGGCTGGAATGAACATACCAGCTATTGGTAACTTTAGGTTGGTCTGTACCTGCTTTTACCTCTAGGGTCCTGGCCCCCATTCTTCTCCCCCTACACTGCATGGAAAAAGTATGGCACAGGTAGCAGTTGACGTGATAGCAGTGTTCGAATATCTAAGGGGCTGCCTCAGAGAAGAGGGAGTCAACCTATTATCCAAAGCACTTGAAGGCAGGACAAGAAGCAATGGGTGGAAACTCATCAAGGAGAGAATCAACCTAGAACGAAGGAGAAATTTCCTGACAGTGACAACTATTAATCAGTGGAAGGACTTTCCTTCAGAAGTCGTGGGTGCTCCATCACTGGAGGTTTTAAAGAAAAGATTGGACAATCATTTGTTTGAAATGGTGTAGGGCCGTGATGGTGAACCTATGGCACATGTGCCACAGGTGGCACACAGAGGCCTCTCTGTGGGCACACCAGCCGTCGCCCCAGCCCAGCTCCACAGTGCATGTGCACATGCCTCCCATCAGCCTGCTGGTCTTTGGGTTTCTGCCATGAATGTGCGGGGGGGGGGGAGTGCCTGCATGGGGAGCATTCACATTGCATTTTGGGGGTTCACACGAGCACCCCTGCACCCAGGGGTGAAGTCCAGCAGTTTGGAGAAGCAAACTACTCACAAGAGCCTGGTGGCACAGTGGACTAGTGCTGTTAAAGTAGCACTTATTTATTTATTTATTATTTATTATTTGTATTTATATACCGCCCTTCTCCCCGGGAGTGGGACTCAGGGCGGTGAACAACCAAATTAAAACACATATAATACAAATATTAAAAGAATTTAAAATTAGATTAAGTTAATTAGCGTTCCAAAATAAAAGTCTCAAACCCCATTAAAATACCCAATTTAAAACCCCAGAGATTACTAGTACAAAAATTTTTTAAAACCCCATTAAAATCAATCAAGCTTGTTGGAATAAATAAGTCTTAAGGGCCTTTCGGAAAGCACGGAGATCCGGGATCAAACGAATTTCAGGAGGCAGCTCGTTCCATAGGGTGGGTGCCCCCACAGAGAAGGCTCTCCCCCTGGGGGCCGCCAGCCGACATTGCTTGGCTGATGGCACCCTGAGAAGGCCCTCTCTGTATGAGCGTACTGGCCGGTGGGAGGTTATCGGTAGCAGCAGGCAGTCCCGCAAATACCCCAGTCCAACTTAGTTGCCAGCTGCCTGCAATTACTGTAAATTCAAATCTCACCAGGCTCAAGGTTGACTCAGCCTTCCATCCTTCTGAGGTAGGTAAAATGAGGACCCAGATTGTGGGGGCAATAACCTGACTTTGTATAAAAAAGAACACTGCTTGGGGGTGTGTGTGAAAGCCCTACTAAGCAGGTATATACAAAATTATGAAGGCTATTGCTTAATGCATTGTAATTATGCATATAAATTAATTAAAAAAATAAATGCATATAAATCGAACAAATAAATGCATATAAATTGAACAAATAATAAATAAATAAATAAATAAATAAACAAACAAACAAACAAACAAATAAATAAATAAATTTTGAGTAGTTTGAAGAACCAGCGAATACCACCTCTGGCTGACCCCAGAATGGGGTGGGAATGGAGATTTTGCAATATCCTTCCCCTGCCATGCCCACCAAGCCACGCCCAAAGAACTGTTAGGGAAAAAATTTGGATTTCACCCCTGCCCGCACCCTGTTTTCGGCCTGGAAGGCCTCCTGCACCAACCTGGAAGCCAAAACAGGGCATGGGGCAAAGCATGAGGACCCGTGTCCTGGTTTGGGCCTGGAGAGCCTCCTGTACCAACCTACAAGCTATAATCGGACATGGGGAAGTGGGGGGCATGTGTGGGGGGCACTGGCATTGCATTTTGGGAGGTCACACACACTTTGGGCACTCGGTACCGAAAAGGTTAACCATCACTGGTATAGGGTTTCCTGCTTGAACAGGAAACAGAGACCTCCAAGGTCTCTTCCAACTTCGTTATTCTGCTAAATTGGTTTAAGATGCCAGGAAAACAGGAGTATCTTATTTGGGCAATCGTAAAGTTTAGATTGATTACAATATAATGCTCTTCTGAAACTGTGTTAAAACAGAGCCTGCATGTTAAAAGAAACTCATGCTAAAGACAACCACAGAACAGTTGATTTATGTCTTTTTCTATCAGAAGTATGTATACACGTTTGTGTGTATGTGGATACACAAACACACATACACATATATGTATGTATGTATGTGCGTGCGTTTGACATTGTGCAGTAACAAATGAGTTTGCAAGTTTGTTACAAAGATTCCAGCTTCCCAGTGCCAGAAGTTGCAACAATAACGCATGTCTTAAGTTTTGCGTGAAATATAGATACTTTGGTAATTTTTTAAAATAAATTATGAAGTCTGGGACCAAAGTGCAAACCACTAGAGAGGTAATTGTACAATGAAGAAAGGATTTTCACACTGACTTATCCACTCATAATTAAGGAAGGTGCCACCCCAAATATTTCAAAAACAGCTTCTTTTCCTGCAAATTAAGAGAGCTTAAAATTATACATAGAATAAATTATTAATACACATCAGTGTGAGCCAAAAGCAATTTAACAGGTACATGCTGTTTCTGCGGGTTTCTGCATTTTTAAAAACTGATTTTTTTTTTTTTTAAAGGGCCTAAAGCTTATAATTCTTCCTTGTAGAAGGACGCCTCTGTCCTCTTGGTTATTTTGCTTGCCTCTTTCTGTACCTTTTTTCAGTTCTTCAACTTCTTTTTTGATTTGTGGTGATCCACACTGTAACAAGATGTCATAATTTCTACCAACCTGAAGAACTTTAAAGAGGATTATACAAATTGATGGATGATAAGGTTAAATAGCTCCTGGTTAGGGCAACATGTTTTGAATCACAGTTTAGGGGAAGATGAGCAGGTACTGTAGGTTTGCCTTGCAAATCTCCCTTCTGCATTGAAACAAAATGTGGGATCAGGTACTGTAGCTCTTTGCGTTAAACAAGCATAGCTATTCTTATGTTATGACAGGAATAGTTCTTAATTAGGGAATTCTCCATTGGGCTTAGTTCAGTGGTGGTATTCAACTGGTTCTATCCGGAAGCGGTGGCTGCGGGAGGCTCCGCCCACCAGCCCGGACATCATCATGTCCCATTTTTGACACTCTGCGAATGCGCAAAAGGCCCTGCGGATGCGCAGAGGTGCTCTCACATTTGCGAGCCGGTAGTCAAGGTAAGTGAACGCCACCCCTGGCTTGGTTGGTGAGGCAATAGATGAAAGAGATGTGCCTTTCACAGGAAGATACATGGTATCTTGTTTTTTGCCAGTTTCAGGTGTGGCTTGGTATAAAGAAAGAAAGAGTCCAGGTATTTACCTCGATAAGCTTTATGTGTTTATTCAGCTGAATAAAGACGGGGGACCCTTAGCAAGGGAGAACCCTGAATAGAGTTTAACACTCACATTTATATGTTTGCAATTGTCCACACCTCTACCCAGAAACACTGGCACACTTCACCCGGATAAGCTGGCACACTCCAGATAAGATAAAGAAATACAGAAATAGCCATCCACCTCCCTTGGAGGTCTTCCAAGAACTTTGGGTGTCATTTCAGGGACTTTGGATGTTTCCTGATGAACTTTCTATAACCTTGAAGGCAGGGGTGAAATCTAGCAGGTTCTGACAGGTTCTGGAGAACCCGTAGTGGGACTTTTGAGCAGTTTGGAGAACTGGTAGCAGAAATTTTGAGTAGTTTGGAGTTCGAACCAGAGTGGGGTGGGAATGGGGATTTTGCAGTATCCTTCCCCTGGAGTGGGGTGGGAATGGAGATTTTGCAGTATCCTTCCCCTGCCATGCCCACCAAGCCACGCCCACCAAATAACACCACGCCCACCAAGCCATGCCCACAGAACCGGTAGTAAAAAAAAAATTGGATTTCACCAGTGCTTGAAGATCTGCAGAAGCAACGGTTGCCATTGGCACATATACTCCCTCAAGACTGTCCATAGAAATATTAAATTCATGGTTAACAGTTGCGGCTTTCTGCTCCTTCTGTCATTTGTGGCCATAGGAGAAATTCTATGGATCAATTCAGGACCTATTTTTCACAAAAAAGATGATTTCTAAATTTCAAGATATAAAGTGGGACAAGAAAGAACCCCAGAACTGAAACAGAACTCACTTTTTAAGTCAAGGTTATACTGGGATATATATTTTTTAATATGTTGCCTACTGTTATCTGCATCCGTTTCTGCCTCTTTGAATTCTTTTCAATACAACCCATCCCAAAGAAGGGAAATTAAATTACCTTGGACTAAGTGGATTAATTTCTCAGAGTAAAAGAGCACTATGGTGGGTAGGTAATCATGGAAATTTGGTTTCTGGGAGACTGATGTTTCTTGGCTACATCTTTGCAAATACATATTGAGTGACTTCATGATAAACTCCCCAAACCTGAGCAAATGACCGAAAAATGTTTATAGAGCATTAGTTTTATTAAATAAAAATAATCATTTAGGTTGTTTGACAGGCAATCAGAACTTCCGTCTCTCATCCTGCAGAAAAAAAAAATGAGATTCTTGCTATTACCAAATAGTCACCTATTACGGAATGAGATCAGTCTGTTCCTTCTGAATGTCAAGCAATGATTGATAATTCAACTGGAGATTTTTGAGGGCCTGGGCAGGACATCATGAGAATACTATTGGAACAGATCTGAATTGTTTATAATATCTGTTCTTTGTTCCAGTCATAACATGCATTTACTTACCCACTGTGGAGGTCAACTGAAATAATATAGCAGCTAGAGTATGGGTGTCAAACTTGTGGCATCACATTGCTGTCAAATGATGAATCGCAATGGTTTTCCCCTTCATGGAGTGAAGGGTGGGTGTGGCCTACGCGTGATACATCCGGCTTGCAGGCCGCCAGTTTGACACCCCTGAAGTGAGGGAAGGAGAGAAATGCCAATGTTTACTCTAGCTGATCCTATGGTTGGCCAATTATAACTTGCAGGGGAATTTGACAAATCCAAGAACAGCACAATCAACCTAACTATGATTCAATGGTTGGATTCCAAAACAGTTTACTTTTACTATTATTGGTAAATGCTGTTCAGAGACTTATGTTGTTACACCATGCCCCATAGTCCATATCTGTTCTTGGGTAACAATTAATAAATAATGTTTGTATCTCAGGGGTGAAATGATGCATCCTTGGTACTCTCTGAGCTTGATTGTTTCCTGACAGATGTTTTGTTGCCTATCAGAACTAGCATTGATGATGTTACCTAGTTTGGGTAATGAAACTTCTGCAAGAAAATCAACCAAGTTCAGAAAATACCAAGGATCCCTCACAATAAATAATTCTGCAGTGCTTGTCCATGGTAATAGTGGATGCTCTCTGTCTTTGTGTCTTTCTTTGTAGGGGATGCTTAGATGTCTCACCAGTGCTTGTATAAAACAGCCAGTCTTAAATCCATTAAGGGTTTTTTTTCATAAAATGAGCTGCCTGAAACATGCTGATACTGGCAGAGATGGTGAGAGTTGTGGGCTAATCTGCTGCATATGGTTGGGCTGGCTTAATCAGGGTGGTTAGACATCCGTCAGATAACGGGATCCCTCTCCAACACACACACAAACACACACCAACCGCCACCCCCACCCCACTAATGCAGTGACTTCAAAGCTAAATATTAACTGCAAAAGACAGGAAATAATTTTAATTTAGAACAGGTTTTTTAGGTGGTGGGTGAGTGCAGAATATTCTAATTACAACTTTATAAAATAGGGTAATTTAGTGAACAGCCCACAGTTTTATTGCTGTTTAGTTACACACCCCTTTCAAAATAGGTATTTTCAAGGAAATACAGTTCGTTAGATTACGTATGTATGTATGTATGTATGTATGTATGTATGTATGTATGTATTTATTTATTTTAATTTTTATATCGCCCTTCTCCCAGAGGACTCAGGGCAGTGTACAATAAAACACACCCATATACAAAATTTAAAAACAGTTTAAAAACATATTAAATAATTTGGCCCCAATATCATTAAAAATAAACCAACAATTAATAATGCTAATAGGAAAGCTATACTAAAAATACAGGCCTGTATATACAGCCAAAAGGTCAATATTTGATCTCAGAAGGGAAATTTGTTGTACTAGAAAAATATGAGCTAAAATACTGGGCGGATAGGAAACATCCAAAAATGGATGGAAAACGATTGTATATATTCAACAGTAAATCTGACTGTGGATTAAGGGACAGAGAATCTCAGGGGAAAAAAATAATAAAATGGAGTATTTTGGAGAAAGACAAATAACCTTCGGTAGCCTACCTGCAAAATATACTACTTGTAACTATTTAAGAGAAAATATAGGTCATGTGTTAAAAAGACCCGGGAATGTGTGACATGTCAGGTTTCAGTAATTCTATCAGCATATATTTTTTCAAGTTAATATTTTTAGGTTGTGTGGAATAATAACCCACCTGAGCAAGTATGAACACCTGTGCTGCTCCTTTCCTCTCCCTTCTCAGCCTTCCCCAATTATCAGGAAGATCCAACTGCCAATAAACAGCTATCAAACAAAAGGGGAGGAGAAGGGAAGACAGAAAGAGAGAGAGAGAGGGAGAGAGAGAGAGAGAGAGAAATGGGTTTTTTCCCCTATCTTCAAACTGGTTTTTCAAACTACTGTATGCGCCTCAGATGGAGCCAAGATTTTGGAAGAACCCAAGGGTCAAGAAACCCAGCCAGGTACAAACAAGGGAAAGTAAAAGCCAAGACTTTGACAGAACAAACAAAATAGAAAAACAGAAACTGGAAAAGATAAATGGATGAAATTCAGTAGAAAAAGGAGTATAACTCTAGAGTAACTGTTTTCCTTCATGTTTAATATCTATTCAAATAGCCTTATCCCTTGCCCATTAGTTTACATTTATTGTTGAAATTTAAATCCTATTTGTATTCCTCTTCACCTGTATGATACCAGAAGTATTTATTGAATTCAAGACACAATAAGAGTTTATTATTGCTACATCTAATTCAAGAATCTAGTCAACTACCAGTCAAAGCTAAATTGGTACTAGTTAAGGGTCAATTAATTTTTTGGGAGGTGGAGGTTGGACTTGACTCTGTTGTGACAATGCAGTGGCTCTAAGCTAATGACACATTTGACCCCACCTTCGAGCTCAGCCTGTTCTTCTATTAAAATTATCAGAAAGAGAATACTTCTCTTTCTAATCCATGGCAGCAACCTATCTATCTTCTGCAGGCTACTACTGTATAAGGACATGTGAAAACTTACACGAGCTGAATTATGATAGTTGATTCCTTATAGAGATCCTAGAGAAAATAGATCAACTGAAAACAAAATAAAGCACATCCATAAAGCTATAACTTAAATATTGTCAAATTAAAATTTAAGGTCTTTTTTGAGTTTGAAGTGTAGGAATAATGACAATTCATTCTGTCCTAAAGTCATGATGTTTGGGGTACCGAGCTGAATTATTAGAGAAGTTAGTGTTTATCTTCCCAACATTATCTTCTTTTAAAAATGTAAGTATTAAGTATCAGTTCTACTCAAGCATGTAAATATTTATTTTTATTTCAAAAATATTCAGAAGAGCTAACACTTCCCTCTTGATTCCCCAATGAATTTTTAACATAGTTAAAAGTGAAATGTACATATTTTTAGCCTTATTCTGGCTTTCCTAAATGGTAACATTGATACTGAAATATTTTAACATAGAACATAATTTTTTTTTTACTTTGTGTGAGATACCAAATTACAATTAGTAAATTTAAAGAAAGGTGATATAATTTTAAAAAATTGCCATGTGACATGAAAAAGCTATGTGATTGAGGGTGCTAAGATTTTGCTTTTTTTACAGCTCCTAAATTACTTAGGTGCTCTTGATATTTTCCCACAGTCTTATAAATTAACTAATTAATCAAGCATTAATGGCCTTGTCAAGGCAGATGTTAAATCCAGCTGCTAAACACAGTTTTAATGGTTTTTTTCTCATCTTTTTTTTTTTTACAAAGGCAATTAATTCCAGAATGAACTTATACTCCTGGGAAAAGGACATGTACTATTTGTCAACCAAAGAAAACAGTATTTCTATCATGGTTTAAGGTCATTTAGATATTCTATTCATTTTAGCTAGGAATATGCACCTAACTGCCAGAACATTCAATATGGACCACTATGGACAAATATTTATGTGTGATGAAATGGAAAATTCAGAGATTCATTTCGATGTCAGAGTTTATTCAGCCACAAGTTACAGCTACCACAATGTGGAGCAGGATAGAAGTGTGTAGTTTACATCATCAGATTAACAGACTGGTTAAACAATGCCAACAATTGTTAAAGGCTCACCAGGTATATAAAAGAAATGGATTGATGTTTTAAAAATCAAAAGGGAAATACAAATAATAAGCCAAGAGAATGACCTGGATATTTTTTTTTTTATTGGACTTACAAAACAGGCTTGTTAAAACTTTGAAGAATGTTGTGAAAAGGGACAAAGGAGAAATGAAAAGAAATAAAATTCTATGACATTAAAGTTTATTTGAACAGACTAAAGATTAAGACTGTTAGAAATAAAAGGAAGCAATATAAAGTTTTTTTAAAAAAATCAAAAATCTTTCATCTCTATTATCCCATTCTTTTCCCTTAACCTTGCCAAATGCTATTTTTCTAAACTAACATGCTCATTTTGCATTCCAAAAGTTTGTGAGGTTTATTTGCAAATGGTCCTTCCAATTGATTTGATCCAGAACTTCTTGACTGTTACTTAGTAACCATTTGCCCATTGTCTCCCTCTCTCTCTCCCTTCATTTTATATGCCATTATAATCCATTGGTTACAGTGGTGAAATCCAATTTTTTTTTACTAACATTTCTGTGGGTGTGGCTTGGCGGGCATGGTGTGGTGTGGCTTGGTGGGCGTGGCTTGATGGGCATGGAAGGGGAAGGATACTGCAAAATCCCCATTCCCTCCCCACTCCTGGGGGAAGGATATTGCAAAATCTCCATTCCCTCCCCACTCTGGGGACAGCCAGAGGTGGTATTTTCCGGTTCTCCAAACTAATCAAAATTTCCGCTACCGGTTCTCCAGAACCAGTCAGAACCTGCTGGATTTCACCCCTGATTGGATGCCTGGATAATTTAAAATAATTTCCTAAATATCTCAGGATTCAACTTTCACTATCACATTTTACTAATGAAAAGAATTTTACTTTAACTATTCTGATTGTTTATTTTTGAAATAACTTTATGCTACATGCTCTTCCTACTTATCAGTAAAAGCTTACATATTTTGTATAAAAATTATCCAAACTAACTGGATTTATCCAATTAATAACCTAATTACCTAAAATAAGTATTATTCTGTGGGCTTTTCCTTTGGCAATCCAACTGAAAGGGCATGATTCTTGTTTAACATTTTCAACATAATTTACTACTATTTACTTAGCAGTGTTATATTCTTAAATAGCAATAGCACTTAGACTTATATACCACTTTACAGTGCTTTACGGCCCCCTCTAAGTGGTTTACAGAGTCAGCATATTGCCCCCAACAATTTAGGTCCTAATTTTATCCACCTTGGAAGGATATTCGGCTGAGTCAACCTTGAGCCTGGTGAGATTTGAACTGCCAAATTGCAGGCAGCCGGCAGTCAGCAGAAGTAGCCTACAGTACTGTCCTCTAACCACTGCACCACCACGGCTTATACATTACATACATACATACATACATACATACATACATACATACATACATACATACAATACTCATTGTAGAGCTTTTACCATGCTCATACGATACCCAAACATATCTTAAATGCCTTCAACTTTCCACAGAATATATATCCTTTTTAATTTTTTCTCTATTTAATATATGCAATCTAGAACTCTCTGTCCAGAAATTTATAAGTTATAGTGTGGCAGTAGAATGTATTCTATAAATAACATGTATAGAAGTCTTGCAAAAATATAGGATAATTTATGTTTCTTGATTTGGGGGAAATAAAAATGAATGAAGCTACAAGATTCTGTAGTGAGACTTTGTTTATTGTTGCAAGATTTTAGAATGAAAAAACAGATAGGATTGAATTTTTTTTTTGATTGAAGAAAATTGGGTGCATTATTGCCTGAGATTTGATTGCAGGTTTCAAAACAATGTAAGAAGTTAAAACAGATTGATTACATTGTATTCATTATATAATACACTGATTTTGAACTTTGCTTTCTTAAGGTGCATTTTTGACACTGTAAAGTCTCTCTCTAACCACTTTGATTCTAAATCCTCCTTCACAATTATTTTAAAAAGAAAATAGAAACTAATGATACTTTATTTGATACTACGGGAGCCCTGGTGGTGCAGTGATTAGAATGTAGTTTTGGAAACAAACTCTGCCTACCGCTTGGAGTTTGATCCTGACAAGGCTCAAAGTTGCCTTCCATCCTTCTGAGGTCGGTAAAGCCTTCCATCCTTCTGAAGTCGGTAAGGACACAGATTTTGGGGGGCAATATGCTGACATTGTAAATACGACATATGCTGCTCAGAGAGTGCTATAAAGCACTATGGAGCAGTATATAAGTCTAAGTCCTATTGAGTGTTCTACATTTTTAGAAAACTTGCACAATAATAAAGTTCAGGAGTGAACATGTGTTGTAGTCCTGATCTATATTGGCCACTTGCATGCACTACCTGATCAAAATTTATTTCCAGTTAAAAAAATATCACAAAGGTCCTAGTTTGTAAATAACCCCACTCAGGAAATAAGCTTTTGACTTTATCATGGATGTGCTTCATAGTGCTTAAAGTGTGTTGGTCTAATAACAAGGAGATTCTTGTAGAAAATCTTGCTCATCCACAAATTCCTTGGATTAGTCTCTTGGAACCTAACCTATTTCACAAGATTCTTGTAAGTGTAAAACGTACCAAGCAAAAAGCATGTATGATGCTGAGCTTTTAGAGAAAAAGCAAGATGGGAGCTTAGTAAAAAAAATTCCACATAGGGAAAAACAACTACATCTTTTCAAATTAAATCAGGGCTCTGCGCTAATTTGTGAAGCAGGGAATCTGCCCTGCTGAGATCTGAATCCCATTTTTCTGGTCTCAGAGTTTTGGGTTTTTTCCCCCCAACTATGATTGCTGAATTCCATATTGAAAGCCACGTATGGCAAGAAGCATATTAAAGTTGGTATATCTTTATCTTTTATCTTTTATTGGATTTATATACCGCCCTTCTCCTTTTGGATTCAGGGCGGTGAACAGCCAAAATAAAAAACATTTGTACGAAAGTTAAAATAATTTTAAAAATAATTAAATGAAATTTGGCCCATAATTTAAAACATTTCAATTGTATATACATCTTAAAATAAGCTGAACCCAATTCAAACTCAGACGTCCCCAAGAAACTTATGAAATTCTATGGATCCCTGGTTTGGTTCACTTAGTGTCATGATTTTTTGGCTTCTCACCTCACCTCCTTCAAGAAAATGTAAGTGTACCCCCTGGAACCACCAACAGATGGTTTCCTGATGTATAAACATGACTAGTTGGCATTCATATTAAGGCAACAATAGATGAAAATAAAAAGGAAAGGATAACACATTTCTCCCTATGGAGCAGACTGGTAAAACTTGCTGAATTCTATAGGCTTTTATTAGTCTTAATGGCCTATTAATGACTTGGGTGGAGGAAGGGGGCAGTCTAGCAGTGAAGTGGACATATTTGATCAAAGGTCATATGTACAAATTTGTATTACTGATATGGAAGATTTAAAGAGAGTACAAGTTATTTTCTTGAATCTATCTAACCAGCAGATATTCATGGGGTAATCCAGAGGGGTTCACTATGGTCATGCAACCATTACCAACATAGTATTTAGATGTTGATTTGTACTGTGAGTTATGCCAATTAAATGTCCCCCATTGGACAATAAATTTCAGTGGAAAATAACAGTGGGTGACTGTCTTTACAGGGAATCCCAGACCATTTGTTGTTGTTTATTTTATCTGAAGAATATCTGAAGAAATTTCCTGGGAGAAAGAAAGATTTCTATTTGTGTCTTCTCCTCTTTGACTGTTGTCAAAATACCATACTTTATGGAGTATAAGACACACTCCCCACCCCCAAAAGAGGGTGAAAATTTGGGTGCATCTTATAACCAAATGTAGCCCTGTCCACCCAGCATCCCCCACCCTTCGGCTATTTTCGGCCTCCGCACATCACATTTTCGGCCTCCTCATGCTGTTTTAGATCTGTTCTAGGCTGTGGGGATCGACACAGCACATTGCCACTTCCGTGCTTCACATTTTTGGCCTCTGCACATCCCGTTTTTGTACTCTGCCCATCGCATTTTCGGGTGGTTCCAGGCGGCGGGGATCTGTGAAAAACTGACATTTTGACAAAGCCAAAAATGGGGCATGTGGAGGCCGAAAACTCAACGCGTGGAGGCCAAAAACGCAATGTGTGGAGGCGGTGATCAGTGGTGATGTGCTGTGGTGATCTCTGCAGCCTGGAATGGGTCTAAAACTGAGCATTCAGAGGCCAACAACACAAGGCACAGCACCCAAAAACGCAAGGCACAGAGGTGGCAATGGTCTGTGGCAATCCCTGCAGCCTGGAACAGCTGATTGGGGGTATTCCAGGAGGCCAATCCACCCACCAATCAGCTGCTCATGCTGAAATAGGCTGTAATAATGTGCTGAAGCTGTTTGCTATTTGCTGCAAGGACGCTAGCCAGATGAATACCGATGGATGCTGGTAGGCAGAGGCAGATTTTTTTTTCCTCCCAAAAAACTAATGTGCGTCTTATACTCTGGAGCATCTTATACTCCAAAAAATACAATAGATCTTTCTAGGTTGTCCAATTTTGCACTTGTACATATACTATCTATCTCTTTTGGGATCTGGACCTTTTAAAATCAAGCTTCTTCCTTTTTAGTTTTATATAGTACACCTTCATTTTTACCTGCGTTCTTCATTTCTGACTGCTGACTTTGCCACCATGATAAAGATTTGATCTGAAGACCCCCTCCCTTCCCCCCTCCCGCGAAGTCCCTTCCTGTCCTATGGTTTATCCAGTTTTGAACCATCTCGTTCCAGGAGTCTATCATAAGATAAAAGTTCTTTGGAATTTGTGTGAAATGCTTCAGTAAGTGTTGATTGAAAATTGCAGTACTCAAATCCTTTGCTTCAGGTGTGCAAGGATTTCAGAAGCTGTTCTCCTTTTGGAGGGAGCGATTTAGAAAAATAAAAGCATGATCATTCCACGCTAAGAGGATTTTGGTGATTAGGAAGAGAACTTTAGGGCACAAACTGATTTCAAAGAAGAAGAAGAAGAAAAGGAAATCAATGTCCAAGCAGGACTGAATCATTCAGTCTAAGATTAAAGTGCTTACCACAAAGTTACACCTATTAACCCAGGGTTCAGCTTTTTGTCTGTCCTATGTATAAAAACGTCACAAGTTTATCTTTGTGGTTTCCTTGTTGTTAAAAAATAAAAATACCTGTTTTGCTGAGCAGAGCTTTAAGTTAATGTCAGATATATCTGATATTAGAATTTACAAGAATAATATTTCTGTAAATCTGAGAGCTGGCAGTGTTTCAAATGCTCACTATAAAGATTCCTAATATAGGTAGTTGTCGACTTACAATGGTTCATTTAGTGACCGCTCAAAGTTACAACATCACCAAAAAATCATGATTTATGAGCATATTGCAACAGTCGTAAGAGCACTTACGACTGTTGCAATATTCCCATGGTCACATGATGGTTTAGGACCCGGGTTCCTTCCAGACCGACTTCTGCTACCAGTAATCTCCCACAGGACAATCCACTCCCACAGAGAGGGGCTCCTCAGGGTGCCGTCGGCCAAGCTATGTCGGCTGGCGACACCCAGGGGGAGGGCCTTCTCTGTGGGAGCTCCTGCCCTATGGAATGAACTGCCCCTGGAAATGCGTAAGATCTCTGACCTCCGTGTATTTCGCAGTGCCCTCAAGACCCTGCTGTTCTGCCAGGCCGGGCTATCATTGTAAATGATTTTAAATTGGGTGTTTTAAATTTTGGGTTTTAAATTTGGGCCAAAATTATTTAATAATTTTAATTATTTTTTAATCGATGTCTGTATCTTTTTGTGTTTTTAATGGCCTGTACACCTCCCTGAGTCCTTCGGGAGAAGGGCGGTATAGAAATAAAATAACAACAACAAATATAATAATATAATATAATATAATATAATATAATATAATATAATATAATATAATATAATATAATATAATATAATATAATATAATATAATATAATATAATATAATTAATATAATATAATATAATATAATATAATAATAATTTTATTTATTATTATTATTAAAATTCAGATGCTTTGCAGCTGAATCATATTTATGATGGTTGTTATCACCTTTTGTGACCTTCTGACAAACAAAATCAATGGGGAAGCCAGATTCACTGAATAACCAGCATAATCAAATGGAATAGGATAGTTAATCAGTGGAACTACTTGCCTCCAGAAGTTGTGAATGCTCCAAAACTTCCGGTGTTGGAGGATTCACAACTTCTGGAGGCAAGTTGTTTCACTGGTTAATTGTCCTATTCCATTCCATTCTATTGGAGCACTGGAAGTTTTTAAGAAGATGTTGGATAACCATTTGTCTGAATGTAGGGTGTAGGGTTTCCTGTCTAGGCAGGAGGTTGGACTAGAAGACGAAAGAATATTGGGCTAGAATTCAAAAATTGATTTTAGAAATCTTAGGATGTAGGATAGATTTGAACCCGGAAACGTTTTTCTAGGCATGAAACCAGAGAACTTAAACAAATCTAATTGGTATCTTGCTCTCCACATCATCATTGCAGCCAGGATCTCATTTGCGCAAGAATGGAAATCCAAAAATATTCCATCGGAGGCTACGTTAACTGCAAAGATCATGGACTGTGCAGACAAGCTTACTGGACTTTTGCGAGATAGACAAGAATCGGGGTTATATAGAAGCTGGGACAAATGGTATGCTTGGCTGCAAGAAAAGAAATCTTAAGAAGAATGAAAATATTAACGTTAATGTGAACGTGGATTAATATTTATAGGAGCGTTGTATGGCAGTTGAGAATTCTTTCTTCTGATAAACTTTTCTTTCTTTTGATGAGTTGGTTTAATGGAAGTTTGTACTTTCTCTAGGCGAAAATTGATACTTTAAAAATCTATATGTATTATATATAGGACTAGAAGACTCCAAGGTCCCTTCTAACTCTGTTATTCTATTCTATCAAGGGATAGGAATAATAGAAAGAGCTGGAAGGTTTTCCTTGGAGGTTTTCTAATCCAGCCCCCTGCTCAGGCAGGAGAACCTATTCCATTTCAGATAAATGACTGTCCAGGCTCTTCTTAAAAAACCAGTGATGGAGCACCAGGGGTGGGTTCTAAATTTTTTTACTACTGGTTCTGTGGGCGTGGCTTATTTTGTGGGTGTGGCTTGATGGTCATGTGACAATTATTTAGGATTTGGCAGAGGTACTGGTCTAACAGGCTTTTAACTGCTTGCAGAGCTGTACCGGTCTACCCATTTATTTTTTGCAGGCACTGATCTACTCATGTATTTTTGCAGGCACTGATCTACTCATGTATTTTTGCAGGCACTGGTCTACCCATTTATTTTTGCAGGCACCGGTCTACTCATTTGTTTTCTTTTAACACTGATCAGCTGTTGGGCGGCCCTTTGAAGCCCCCTGGCAAGAGTTTAAACAGTTTTTTTCTCTCTAGCCATCATCTGGGACTCAGGAGGCAGCAATGGATTGGGGGTGGGGCCCAATAAAAGGCAAGAATAACGTGGGAGTGGAGGGGGCGTGGGGGGTGGGTGGCACGGGGTGGCACAGGGGCGGGCGAGGGGGCAGAACTGATTCAGTGACATCATATCGTCACCACTACCGGCTCGGGAGAACCGAGCTGAACCGGGAGGAACCCACCACTGTGGAGCACCCACAGTTTCTGAAGGCAAGCTGTTCCATTGGTTAATTGTCCTCACTGTCAGGAAGTTTCTCCTTAATTCCAGGTTGCTTCTCTCTTTGATTAGTTTCCATCCATTGTTTCTTGTCCAGACTTCTGGTGCTTTGGATAATAATTTGACCCCTCTTCTTTGTGGCATTCCCTCAAATATTGGAATATTGCTGTCATGTCACCCCTAATTCTTCTTTTCTTTGGACTAGCCAGACCCAAATCCTGCAGTCATTCTTCACAGGTTTTAGTCTCCGGGCCTTTGACTCCACGCAACTAATTTAACAACCCCAGTGATTAACTTAACAACAACTGTGTCAAGAAAGGTTTTAAAGTGGGATAAAATCCCCTTAGCAAATGTCTCACTTAGCAACAGAAATTTGTGTCAATTATGGTCATAAGTCGAGGACTACCCACACGTGCTCTTTTTTTTTAAAAAAAAGACAAGATTCCTCTCATTCACCCTTTTAAGTATGTTGTTTTTCCCACAATGTATTCTTCCTTTTTGGATGTCATTGTGTCAAATATTCATTGGCAACCTTCAGTCTCAAAATATATGGTATCGTGCTCTGGAAAGAGGTCCTAAAACAGCATCTGGTGTGACTAAAAAGGCCAATTGGAGAGTGGTAATCCCTTCCACACTGAGGGCAGATACATTCCGTCCCCTGCTCAGCCTCCAGATTTCGCTGGTTCCGGGACTGCCTCTTTGCCTCAGCTTGCCGAATAAATGTCTCTTTGAACTGGAGAAGGCCATGCTGCATCTTTAGCCTCCAAGCTGAACAATTGGAGGTCAAGGTTTCCCAGTTGTTAATGTCCATTCCCAGGGCCTTTAGATCCCTCTTTTTGATATCCTTATATCGCAGCTGTGGTCTCCCTCTGAGGCGCTTTCCCTGCACTAATTCTCCATACAGGAGATCTTTCGGAATCCGACCATCAGCCATTCTCACGACATGCCCAAGCCAGTGTAGACATCGCTGTTTCAATAGTGTATGCATGCTAGAAATTCCAGCATGTTCCATGATTATTTGGAACTTTGTCATGCCACTTAATGCCAAGAATACGTCGGAGACAGCGCATATGAAAGGTGTTCAGCTTTCTCTCCTGCCGTGCGTAAAGGGTCCAAGACTCACTGCAGTACAAGAATGTGCTCAGGATACAGGCTCTATAGACCTGAATCTTTGTATGTTCCATCAGCTTCTTATTAAGCCATACTCTATTTGTAAGTCTGGAGAATGTGATGGCTGCTTTACCAATACGTTTATTCAGCTTTTTGGATGTCATTGTGTCATATATACAGCTATGAATTTGCCATTTGTTACTACCCATCCATAACATCGTCCATTATATGAAGTTTGCTCTTGTTTCACATTCATTGAAATCCATGGCAGATTTCTTTGGCATCCTCTGTGCCTTGTGTTTGCTGGGGAAAACAGCAACAACAGCAAAACCTCTGCCTGGAAAAATAGAATTGAAACATGAACACAAAATTGGTCTTGGTAATTGGCTCTCAGTTCACGTAGATTGCACAGTCACATAAGTACATTATAGAGCATTTGTGTAGTGCAGAAAATGTCAGAGTGATGAGTATTTTCAGTGGCTAGGCATGCATTGTTCTATCCATTGTCAGGGGGGAAGGTAATATTTTATAAAATTTGTCAAAAAAACCCCCAAAAAACACCACCCCAAAAAATGTCACAAATCATTCTCGTAACAAATACTGATCAAGCCATTTGCAAACGCTTGCCCAAGGATGTCAGAGGATAGTCTGAGGAATAGTTCCTTTGCCTTTGCAGACAGATTTCAGAGACTGATGGCTTGCTATTAGGGTAATGCGCATCTGCTGATGTGTGTCAGCAGTGAGTCAAAACAGCTTTTGAGATTATGTTGCTAACATGCTGAGGGAAGGGACTGAGTCAATGGCTAACCAGAGTTGGCTGCGCTGGGGGCAACAGAAGTTCCTTTGATGTGAGTTGCTGGTAGAATATATGTAAAAAGCATTTAAGGCAAATCGGATTCCCTACAAGAAGCTTTCGGTTGGACAACAGGTGTTTGCTTTGACCGAGGGCGGATGTACTAAAACGACTTTTATAGATGAGTGAATATGGCAACAGAAAAACAGTTTCCCACACAGAGAACCTGCTGAGAGTATGAAACACGGAAATGACAGGTAGGGCAAGTTTGGAATAAAAGAGTTATTTGAATGGGACGAAACGAGTCTTCAAGAGGGCAGGAAAGCAACAGAAACCTGATAAGCTGGTAATAATTATGGATCCAGTATCGTCACCTCTTGGCTAAAGCAGAGAATTGCTGGATTTTTGAGAATCTGTGATGGCGCTTGGATGTGAACTAGATTTCTCTTTGCCCGGGTCAGTGTAAATCCTTGAATTTTGCTTTTCTACATTCACTGTAAAAGATGTCCTAAAAATATGACTTATTTCACTCTACTTCCATAAAGTATGAAATAGAATTCACATTTACTGGGAAATCTGACCCGTCGAACCCAATGAGATTTATTTCTGAGTAGACCCAAGAATTATGCAAGGTTTTACTGGTAGTCCTCCAATTGCAACAGTTCATTTAGTGACCGTTCGAAGTTACAACAGCCCTGGAAAAAAGAAGAGACTTATGATCATTTTATTTATTTATTGGTTCGATTTTTCACACTTATGACCGTTGCAGCCTCTCTGTGATCCCGTGATCAAAATTCAGATGCTTTGCAACTGACTCATATCTATGACAGTTGCAGTGTCCCGAGGTTGGGGGCTCACTTAACAACCATGCTACTGATTTAACATTTGTGGGAAGCTAACACACCCCCCCCCGCAGAAGAATGACATATTTTGAGAAATATTTTTTAAAAAGGCAGGGTAAACTATTTCCCCTAAAAGAAATAAAAATCTTAAGGGAGACAGAAACTCAGCCCCAGCTCTCTGTCTACCCCACCCCAAGCAGATACTGAGCTGGGGCAGCTTTAGAAGTGCAGATCTGGTAATCCATTACTCCCTTCAGCAAGATCTGAACAAAGGTAGGATTAACCCACTACCATCTAGCAGCAGAGCTCACCACATGGCACAATCTCCTAACGACATTGCATCACCTGCCAAACTTCAACCACACTTAGCTCAGACAACCTACAGAGCCAGCTGTGACCACTACAACAGCCAATAGAATACATGTTCTTGCACAGGAACAGGAAGCTCAAGTTCAAAGCCCAAGAGAAGGTATAAATAACCCTCATTCTCAACTCATGTAGTCAGCTACCCAGAATCACATGCGCTTGGTGGTTCGGCTTCATCAATAAATGAACCCTCTTTCCAATCAGTCTCCAGCCTCCATTTTGCCTCCAGTGCCTTTCTCCCAGCTTGGAACAGAACCAAATGGATATTTCTTCCAACACAGTGCTTTGATTCACTTAACCGTGGTGGCAAGAACAGTTGTAAAATGGAGCAAAATTCACTTAACAACGGTCTCACTTAGCAACAGAAATTTCTCAGTTGGGCTCAGTTGTGATCATAAGTCGAGGACTACCTGTATTATGCATTGACAGAAAGTAGTGATAAAGGAGAAGTAGCTCTGCCTTAAGAAGTACATTGTCTCTTCTGATAATTTCGTAAAGCAAACACAAGTATGTCATTTTTCCCTCCCTTAGCTAATTTCTTAAAAGAATCCGCAACCCACGGCAGATTATAAGCGTCTTAATTATAAATCCCCAGAAATGCTGATCCCTTTTTAACTATTCTGTATGCAAGGCCATACTCTAATAAATGCAAATCAATGCCTTCCAGTTCCATGTTCCCACTTGCTACACCTTGTAAGTAACAATCCCCCCACCTTTTCCCCCTCTTGTTCTCTTCCTCTCCATTTCAGGAGAATAAATATATGCAAAGGAGGAGAAGGGCGCAATATGATAATGTTGATTATTACCTGGATTTTAAATCTGGCGTTTTAGAATCGTGCAGAAGCACTGTACTTGTTAACTTTCATTAGCAGCACGCTAATCTCTTTCAGGTTTGGGGGAAAAACATGCAAAAACCTCCATTTGAATTTGTGCATGTAAAATCACATAACTATAATCTTGTTATTATAGCCATTAGAGCATTGGGAAATAGGTTCTATGCATGTCTGTATGTACAGTATTCATGTTTATAAGAATCAACTTATTATTATAGAATAATAATAATAAAACATTATTTCTTTTATCCAAGGGAGACAGAAATGTTGCATCCTCCCTACTTCCCAAGATTTCCTTAGTTTAACCTTCAGGATTGAAATTTCCAAGCCAGGTATTTCAGACCCAACCCTCTTCCCATCTCAGGTGAAATCGAGTTCAGGTGGCCCTCAGTTTACGACAGTGGTGGGTTGTCCCTGATTCAGACTGGTTTACAAGAACCATTAGAAAAACTGGCAGGAGGCCCCGCCCACTGCCCCGGATGTCATCATCAGCGATCTGCGCATGCACAGAAGCGATCCTGTTGCAAACCGGTAGTAAAGGCAAGTAGAACCCACCCCTGGCTTATGACCACAACCAAACCCAAAATTTCTATTGTTAAGCAACACAATTGTTAAGTGAATTTCAACCCATTTTACAATCTTTCTTGCCGCAGTTGTTAAATTAGGGACACAGTTATTAAGTGAATCTGGCTTCCCCCTTGACTTTGCTTGTCAGAAGTTCACAAAAGGGAATCCCGTGATTCTGGGGTACCATCGTAAGTAGATGCCAGTTGTCAGGTGTCCAAATTTTGATCCCATAATCACAGGAATGTTGCAACGGTCGTAAGTGTGAAAAATGGTCATACGTCACTGTAAATTCGGTTACTAAGTGAAAGATTGTAAGTTGAGGACTACCTGTATTGTCAGATACTGTCATTTAGCTGACCCTTGCATATAAAAGTATTGAAAAAAACAGAACGAGAACTGTGTGAAAAGTATGGGGGGGGGCTGTATCATAGGATCATCGTGTGTCAACTCATAGGAAGTAATAACTGAATTTTGGATTATTTAAGAAAATACAATCCTCAGACATCTCATTCCCCCAAGCCCCTGGCCATAATAAATTTATTTATTTATTTATTTATTTATTTATTTATTTATTTATTTATTTATTTATTTATTTATTTATTTATTTATTTTTCTGTGAGTAGTTACTGTATTGTATGTATGTGTATAAGTTCAGAAATTCATTCATTCATTCATTCATTCATTCATTCATTCATTCATTCTTCTGAGAGTATTTACTGCATTATTAAATGTATGTATGTATTTTTACAGCTCAACACTGTTTCTCCATTTGTCTGAAGTGGTGTAGGAAGAACCTTTTGTCAGAAGTGGTGAAGGGTTTCCTGACTAGGCAGGGGGTTGGACTAGAAGACCTCCAAGGTCCCTTCCAACTCTGTTATTCTATTTCCATGTCCACCAAGAATTAAATCCCATTCAACTCAATACATTTATTTCTGGATACATATCTATCTATCTATTTGTTTATTTATATTTATTTATTTATTTATTTGTCAAGCATATATAAGATAACAGGTAAAAGTATAAACATAATTTGAATACATGAGAAGAGTAAGAATAAAAAATAAAAAGGAATATTAGGACAGGGACAGTAGACATGCTGGTGCGCTTATGCACGCCCCTTACAGACCTCTTAGGAATGGGGTGAGGTCAATAGTAGACAGTCTAAGGTTAAAGTTTTTGGGGGCTTGGGGAAGAAACCACAGAGTGAGATGTGCATTTCAGGCATTTACCACTCTGGTCAATGCCGAGAATGTCAAATATCTGGATATTTTCTGTTTTATCTCAGACTGACCTTGTTCTTTCTATTATTATATTTTACTTTAAAAGTATTGCTGTTGGAAGACAATACTTTCTTGCATCTGCTGGACTCCAATCCATAAAAAAAATGCCAGAATAAATCTGTTAAATCTTCAAGGCTATTTCTTTTCTTTTCTTTTCTTTTTGCATTTGCATTACTTTAGTAATTGTATGGATACTGACCATTCCATCCCTGAATAATACAAATTAATGTGGTGCTTCCTTTTTAAAAAACAAAAACAAACGAGGGGGGAATTTAAGTCCAACCATAATTTGTATCCTGAAGATAAATTAAAAGCTTAACGTCAAGGTTGCTGTTTGGTTGATAGGCAATTTGATAACATTTTTCAGAGAAAACAATAACTTTCCATCCATTATTTTTTGCCTCCAAACTACAGAGAGGCATGGGGGTGATGAAGTAATGCCCTGTTACTTCAGTAGGGATAATTGTGGGGGAGCTCTAAACCCTCTGAAAAGCTAATTAATCAATTTTCTTGCTAAAAATGAGAGCCAGTTGAACTAGGGGTTAAGACACCAGGCTAGAAACCGGGAGACTCTGAGTTCTAGTCCTGCCTTAGATATGAAAGCTGACTGGAGAACCTTGAGCCAATCACCTGTTCTCGTTCCATTTCAGGCACGAAGATGGGTGGGGAACTTTGAGCCAATCACCCATTCTCGTCCCGCCTTAGGCATGAAAGCTGACTGGAGAACCTTGAGCCATTCTCCTGTTCTAGTCCCTCCCTAAGCCAATCACCCATTCTAGTCCCACTTTAGGCATGAAAGCTGCCTGGAGAACCTTGAGCCAATCACCCGTTCTAGTCGGCCTTAGGCACCAAAGTTAGCTGTGTGACTTTAGATCGGTCCTTCTCTTTCAGCCCAACCCACCTCACAGGATTGTTGTTGGGAAAATTGGAGAACAAAGGAATATTAGGTATGTCTGCTGCTTTGAGCTACTTATAAAGTAATAAAGGCGGATGAGATTCTAATAAATAAAACATTAAAGGAAAAGGGGCAACACAATTCTGAAGGATTGTGGTTGTTACAACATTTGTTTTCTTTTTTCTCCTTTTTGTATATATACAGTATACACACATGTGTGCACATGCATAACACACAAATAATAATGAAGTTAATACAAATTTCAGACAAAGCTATTAAATTCCATGAAAACGGTGTAAGAAAAATATTTTTCCTACTTTTTTCTATAGTAAAGGGCCCAGCTTATCTAGTAGTGTTGCAGTGATATGGCTTGGTGTCAATTCATATCTCTCATATCCCTTATCTGTTTGGTTTAACAAAATCTTATTTTTCCTTCTATCCATAGGTCTGTCCTTTGTCACAATTTCCAATTATATTTCTTTTAGAAAGATACAGAGAAGGAACAAATGACTAAGGGCAAATCAGCCATCAGCATAATTATTCCATTTACAAGCGTATGTACCAATATTGAACATTATTTGTTTACTTCAGAAAACCAAATTGTAAACAGAAGTGTGTGTGTGTATATATATATATATATATATATATATATATATATATATATATATATATATATATATAGAGAGAGAGAGAGAGAGAGAGAGAGAGAGAGAGAGAGAGAGAGAGAGAGAGAGAGAGAGAGAGAATCTCTGAACCTATTTGTCTGGCATTTGACAAGCACCTTTGCTATGAAAGCAATTCCATCCCTCCATATTTTGCCCATATTAAAAAAATAATAATAATAGGAAAAGCAGTAACAGTAGAAAGAAATGAAGCAAGATACATCCGTGAAGAAAATAAATTTAGTAGTCTCCAGAATGAACTGATAAATTTAAAGCAAATCTGTATTTATTACTTTCACAGCAGGTGTAGTATGCATATAAGCAGAGTTTTGAAGCTTATAAATAACTTAACATGTTTTTACATGTGCATTCATGCATTCAGTTATCAGTAGGGTAATATGCCGACATTTATTGGAATTTATATACAGAATGGAATGTATGGTTTGGCCTTCCACATACATGCATTTTTATCTCTATTCTGTGTATTGTGGGTAATTCAACAGATTAATACAAACATGCCAAGGATATACAATTATTCTGTGTTTAGTGTTGCACATTTTCACGTATTTTTCATTTGCCACTTAAAAAAAATTGGAACAACTGCATGTGCTTCCATATTCAACACTGTGGAGCTTTATAGAAAATGTAGCCTAGCATACACTTTAAAATATTCCCAATGAACACATTAGCTTTAATAGTATAATTTCAAAACATATTTTTGGAGAGAAAAAACCAGGAAATGTTGTTCTCCCACTTTTAATAACCGTAGAGCTCTTTTTTTGCAGATCATATTACACACCTGCTCACTCATGTTGTATTACAATTGGTCTGGAAGTTTCTAAAAGTTTTCCTCTCTGAAAATGTTACTTCTGCCTTAGTCTCAGGGTGCTTCAGCATTTCTTTCAAATTTACCTCATAGTAATTTTGTGCTTACTTAACTGTTGGAGATGGCCAAGAGAGAGGTATGCTAATGTCATTTGATTTCTATTATGTATTTTTCTATTATTCCGAAGCTCCACATGGCGGTGCTTCCCAATCTAAAAGGGTGTGGGGGAGGGGGAAAGTCCTTAAGAATATTACCTTCTCGGATTTAATGGAAGCATTAAATGCTTCCTCCTCCTTTTGAAAGCTGGAGAGTCCTGCCAGATTTTACTTCGCTAGTTGTTGCTGAGTGTAGGGGGCTATGCTCATCTCCGTTTCAAGGCCATTGAACCAGCGCTATCTGAAGACATTTCTGTGATCATATAGCCAGCATGACATTATGGAGAGCCTTTACCTTCCAACCGGTGGTACCTATTTCTCTAATTGCATTTGTGTGCTTTCTTTTGAAAGCACAAGTTTGAAAATAAACCATGTCTCCTTCCAGGTGCAGAACACTGAAACAGTAATTGAAGGAAAATGGAGCTGTTATTTTTATAGTAGAGAAATTTGCAGACAATAAAGTATTTTCTTCATCTTTTGTCAGAACAGAACAGAACAGAACAGAACAGAACAGAACAGAACAGAACAGAACAGAATAGAATTCTTTATTGGCCGAGTGTGATTGGACACACAAGGAATTTGTCTTGGTGCATATGCTGTCAGTGTACATAAAAAGAAAAGATATGTTCGTCAAGAATCATAGGTACAACACTTAATGATAGTTATAGGATAGAAATAAGCAATCAAATCATACTAGGAAACAATATCAATATAAATCATAAGGATACAGTAACAAGTTACAGTCATGCAGTCATAAGTGAGAGGAGATGGGTGATGGGAACAATGAGAAGATTAATAGTAATAGTAATGCAGACTTAGTGAATAGTTTGACAGTGTTGAGGGAATTATTTGTTTAGCAGTGTGATGGTGTTCGGGGAAAAAACTGTCCTTGTGTCTAGTTGCTTTGGTGTGCAGTGCAGTGTCGTTTTGAGGGTAGGAGTTGAAACAGTTTATGTCCAGGATGCAAGGGGTCTGTAAATATTTTCATTTTACCTTAGCAACATAAGGTATCTATGTGCTGTTTTCCTTTATTTTTATTCATACCTCTTCATAGTCTGCTGGTAACAGCCATCTTCCTTTGTGTTGTCAAGATGTTTTAGGTAGGCAAGGTTTGTCTTTCATCTCAGCTAGAGAAGGATGTGTTTTAGGCATTGTTTTATATGGGGCTTCCAGATTTGGACTGCAGAAACCTAGGCAACCACTGGATGGCAGCAAAGAGATTCAGAAATTGAACTGTGTATTTGTTGTCTAGTGGTCTTTATAGAGTTGGTAACCCTAGTTCCATGATGGAGAACCTATGGCACGGGTGCCACAGGTGGCACGCGGAGCCATATCGCTGGGCACGCAAGCTCAGCTCCGACACCCATGCATGCACCAGCCAGCTGATTTTTGGGCCTTTTGGGCCCACCAGAAGTCAGGAAACACACTATTTCCGGCCTCCGGAGGGCCTCTGGGGGTGTAGGGAAGGCCGTTTTTGCCTTCCCCAGGCTCCTAGAATGGCTCTGGAGCC
Organism: Masticophis lateralis; assembly: GCA_030761175.1. NCBI lineage: Eukaryota > Metazoa > Chordata > Lepidosauria > Squamata > Colubridae > Masticophis > Masticophis lateralis. The sequence continues at coordinate 15,210,332 of JAUDYJ010000005.1, read as the reverse complement.
TGGGGAGAGCAAAAAACGGGCCTACCGGGCCCACCGTGCCATCATGTGCCAAAAGCAGGGGGGAGCATGGGGGGGCAGGGCGCATAGAATTATGGATGTGGGCACGCATGCATGTGACCCCACCGCACTCCCCCCACTTTTGGCACGGAATGGCAAAAAGGTTAGCCATCACTGCCCTAGTTTTTGTATTTGAGAAGAATTAGAGTTTCTCCATGTTGACTGTCCATTAAGGAAAGTGCATTGAAGTCCAATCTGTAACTGGGTGAAATCCTTTAGTACTTGTTCAAATACACAGTCACAAAGATAACTGTAACCTATACAAAGAGTAAACCTTCCTATTCAGAATACAGAAGCAAGTAAGGAGCCTGGTGGCGCGGCAGACTAAAGCACTGTAATTAACATTCAGCTGCCTGCAATTACTGCAAGTTCAAATCTCACCAGGCTCGAGATTAACTCAGCCTACCATCCTTTCTAAGGCAGGTAAAATGAGGATCCAGATTGTGGGGGCAATAAACTGACTTTGTATAAGTATGAGTCTCTCTGAGTCTCTGGAGAAGGGCGGCATATAAATCAAATTTTTTAAAAAAGTGCTTTATTTATTTGTTTATTTCATTTATTTGTATGTGATTTAGGGCTTCCTGCTTGAGCAGAGGGTTTGTTCTATCAGACCTCCAAGGTCCCTCCCAACTCTGTTATTCTGTTGTTGTTATATTTTTACAAATAACTCAAGGCAGCAAACATATCCAACACATCTTCCTCCTCCTATTTTCCCCACAACAACCCTGTGAAGTGGGTTGGACTGAGAAGAGAATGACTGGCTGAAAGTCACCCAGTTGGCTTTCATGGCTAAGGCGGGACTTGAATTCACAGTCTCCTGCTTTCTAGCCTAGTACCTTAACCATTAAATCAAACTGTTTACACTATATGGATGCATGTACTGTATTTTTCAGAGTATAAGACGCACCTTTATACTGTCAGAGCGGCAATCAGCCCCGTTACCTTGCGTGGGGTAATTGCCCTCATTTTGAGTTGGATCGTGGCTTCTATCCTGCTGCATACTTTGGTCAATAGGACCGAAGAAACATCTTCTAATTAAACTCATATTTATTATAAGAAAATAAAAACATCTCACTATCTAAATTAGATTACATGTTGGCAAAGAATCCCCAGCCTGACCTTAGCTGGCTGGAGAACAAAGGAAAGTTTCTAGAAGAAGTACAAAAGAATGCAATGACATGCATAGTAGGTGCTGTAGGTGCTGATAAGGAATATAACTACGGTAAGTCTGATAGTCCAGAAATATTAGCTCTGCTGGTAAATATAAAAACGCAGTGACACATACCCCCAAAAAGAGGGTGAAAATCTGGGTGTGTCTTATAATCCTAATGTAGCCCTGCCCAGCCTCTGAAACAAAGCCTCTGAAACCTCCGTTTGAGAGGCTGAAAAAAAAGCCTCTGAAACGGAGGTTTGAGAGGTTGGGAAAAAAAGCAAGGCGCAGAGCTCACAACCAACGAACCTGTTGCTAAAGTTCACCTCTGGGAACAGCTGATTGGGGGTATTCTGGGAGGCCGATCCGCCCCCAATCAGCTTTTTTCTTATTTTCCTCCAAAAACTAAGGTGCGTCTTATACTCCAGTGCATCTTATAGTCCAAAAAATACAATATTCATTCTTGCTACATCAAAGGAAAGAGTCCCTTGAATCAAGAACTTCAATCAATGCCAGTCATTTCTGTGAGACATAAGGGAAATCTGGCAGGTTGGAAAAATCTGAAGAATTCTATATCATGGTTTGTGTGAATAAACTAGAGTTGAGAAAGAACAACTTGTAATTGCAAGCAGAAAACATTGTGATGAGTTTTGAGATCTCTATTTTGATACGGATATGTACACCGACTACATTTTTAACTTGATCCTCTTATCCTACTTCAAAAGCTTGAAAGGGAAACTGCAAAGTTCAATAAGCAATGAAGAGTTAAAAAGAACAGTCAGAGTAAGTCTGGAGAGTGAAAAGGTAGCCAAAGGTAATTGCTAGAGAAGAAAATAGATACTACAAGGTCCTCATGCAGAAAATAGTCCAGAAATCTAAAATCACTGAAAATTGAAACTGAAAATATCTCCAGGGAACTAGATGGAGAGTGATAGCTACAAAAACACCACAGATTTTAACAGAATAACAGAATTAGAAGTCTTCTACTCCAACCACCTGCTCAAGCAAGAAACCCTATAACATTTCAGACAAATGGTTGTCCAATCTCTTCTTAAAAACTTTTTTGTTGGAGCACTTTCAACAGGGGTGTCAAACTCACATCGTGACGGCAGTGTCATGTGATATTTCAGGACTCCCCCCCTTTGTTAAGCCAGGTGTGGGCGTGGCCAGCACATGATGTATCTGACCCGTGGGCCAGGAGTTTAACAGCCCTGACCTACAACTTCTGAAGGCAAGTCTTTCCACTGATTAATCGTTCTAGCTGTCAGGAAATTTCTCCTTAGTTCTAGGTTGATTCTCTCTTTGATGAGTTTCCACCCATTGCTTCTTGTCCTACCTTCAGGTGCTTTGGAGAATACATTGACCCCATCTTCTTTGTGGCAGCCCGCTAGATAGGAGAACACCGCTATCATGTCACCCCTAGTCCTTCTTTTCATTAAACTCACCATATTCAATTCCTGCAACGATTCTTTCGGGGTTTTTTTATCACCAGTCCTTTAATCGTCTTTGGTGCTCTTCTCTGCACTCTTTCAAGAATTTCAATATCTTCTTTATATCATGGTGACCAAAATTGGATGCAATATTTCAAGTGTGGTCTTATCAAGGCATTAAAAAGTGGTACTAACACTTCACATGATCTTGATTCTATCCAACGGTGAAATCCGGCCGGATCTATCCAGATCATGCGAACCAGAAGGGGCGGCGGCGGGAGACTCTGCCCACCCACTGGGATGTCAATACATCCTGTTTTTCACCCTCTGTGCGTGTGCAGAGGCTCTGCACATGCACAGAAGAGGCACATGCATTCACATTTCTGAACTGGTAGCGAAGGTAAGAGCATTTCACGGCTGATTCTATCTCAATGTTAATGCAGACTAGGACTGTGTTGGCTTTGTTGGCAAATGTAACTCTTCCATACAAAAGATTTGTGTGTGTGTGTGTACTACATGTCTTATGGGCAACCCTCCCTCCTTCCCTCCCTTCCTCCCTCCCTCCCTTCCTTCCTTCCTTCCTTCCTCTCATTTCAAAACTATAGAAATAATTTGATATTCTGGTGCAATCCTGTTTTGTTAACTGCTCTGTGACTGTAAAGCACAGTATGTGAATATTCTAAATAGACAAATAGGCTCCAGGAATATCAATGTCAGATTTGAAAGTACAGGGACATTCCTTTCAGGAGATTAGGACAGACATTTCCCATTTGCAAATATGTTCCAATTTAGCCATTAATGGCCAAAGCTACAGAGCAATTTGTACTTTAAAAGAGAGTCAAAGAATATTAAGAAGCATTTATTTTACATTTTGTGAATTTGTGGGTGGGGGAAGAAGCTGATTTGTAATGTGATACACATGCAAATGTGTAATTATTAGGAAAAATAATTCAAAAGAATGTGTTGGCTTCCTGAGAAATAGAAAGGCCGGTTTGGAATTACATGTAAGCCTTGGCTACCTTGTGTTCAGATACTGCATAATCTGCTAAAAGGAAGGATAGTGCCATTGTACTGATGAATGGTTGCATTCTGAAGCATTAAAGAAAATTTATGTTAAAGCAACTGTCACTAAAAACGTTAATTAATCAAAGACACTTGCACACTAGACTTTAATTTGATTTCTGTTAGTGAGACATCAATACTACATTAGCTAATCGTTGGTTTAATGACGATCATAAACTGGCCCCTCCACCCCTAATTCTCTCAACTTTCACATTTATCTTAATATTCTGGCTTATTTTGGGATATGATGGTATTCCTTCGGATTTATATTTATTATCCCTTGTCATGTTTATGCCTATAATCATCAAATGAAATGCTCTAAACTGAACCCACTATTAATTGTTCCATTGTAGTCATTTGTTGTTTTTCTTCAGTTTCAAGCTTTAAAATGAATTTATGTGCTGGTTTTGTGCAGGCTGGCTTGGCAGATGAAGATTTATTCAGTTACGCATCATAACAGGAAGTGATGAATCAATGAAAATTAGAGTTGGACAGGTAAGTAGAGACGTTGGATAAGTGTTTCCAGCAGGGTCTCGTGCCATCTTTAACAGGGATGGTTACAGGGAGTGTTACTGAAAACAAAGATTGTGGGAATCTTATAATAATTAATCAGGGTATAGCCTGCATTTAAGTAAAATGTGAACAACTAAATTTATATTAAATATGATCACTTCTAAAATTACAACAAAGTAGAAGTATGTAAAACAATATCAAGTAATCATATCTAAAATGTAAATGAATTATAGTTACAAATCATGTATTGTGGGACATACATGTGGGAATTAAAACAACAACAAACTAACAAACAGAGCAATTATGACAATGTTTCAATGTTTCCTTCATTGTCAAGGTAAGGACACTTTGAAGTGTAGTTTCCTTCAACATTGGCTTGTTTTTGTCATTCCACCAAGTTCTAAGAGTGCGGTAACTAATTGTTTACAACATTCTAAGAGGAAAAGCTCTTTGTGTCTTGCATTAAGCCTTACTATGTGGTTCCTGATTATGGCATAATATTCAAATAGTTTTCATTGAGTTGTCAAAAGATGAGAGGAAACAATTACTTATTGTAGATTATGATGTGTGGGTAATCTACAGTTAGATTCACAGTCTAAGACGGATGGAAATTTAATAATTTATTTGGGACCTAAGTGTCAGAATGGTCTAACAAGTGGCAACTCCAAAGATCAACCAACAAATGCTCTGTCTTGCACATTGGCAAAAAAAATATCAAAACATAAAATACAAATTAGATGGACATGAACTTACAGATGACCCTTACTCTGTCAAGGACCTTGGAGTACTCATTTGTAAAGATCCAAGTGCCCAAGCCCACATTGTCAAAAAGGCATTAAGAGTTGTTAACCTCATCTTGCGTAGCTTCTTCTCTGGTAATGTTGTACTACTAAATAGAGCATACAAAACATTTGCTAGACCAATTCTTGAATACAGCTCATCTGTCTGGAACCTGCACTGCATATCAGATATAAATACAATCGAGAGAGCCCAGAGATATTTTAAGAGAAGAATCCTCCATTCCTCTAACCGCAATAAAATACCTTATGCCACCAGACTTCAAATTTTGGGCTTAGACATCTTAGAACTACTCCGACTTCAGTCTGACCTAAGTATAGTACAGTATAGTAAAGTATAGTAAAATTATCTGCCACAATGTACTGCCTGTCAATGACTACTTCAGTTTCAACAAGAACAATATACAAGCAAATAATAGATACAAACTCAAGGTAAATCATTCCAAACTCGATTGCAGAAAATATGACTTCAGCAACAGAGTGGTCAATGCCTGGAATGGTCAATGCCTGGAGTGGTCAATGCCTACCTGACTCTGTGGTTTCATCCCAAAACCCTCAAAATTTTAACCTTAGACTGTCTACTGTTGACCTCATCCCATTCCTAAGAGGTCTGTAAGAAGCATGCATAAGAGCACCAGAGTGCCTACCATCCAGGGGTGGGTTCTAAATTTTTTTACTACTGGTTCTGTGGGCATGGCTTATTTTGCAGGTGTGGCTTGATGGTCATGTGACAATTATTTAGGATTTAGCAGAGGTACTGGTCTATCAGGCTTTTAACTGATTGCAGAATTGTACCGATCTACCCATCTATTTTTGCAGGCACTGATCTACTCATGTATTTTTGCAGGCACCGGTCTACTCATTTGTTTTCTTTTAACACTGATCAGCTGTAGGGAGGCCCTTTGAAGCTGCGTGGCAAGAGTTTAAACCGTTTTTTTCCCTCTAGCCATCAGCTGGGACTCAGGAGGCAGCAATAGATTGGGGGTGGGGCCAAATAAAAGGTAAGAATAATGCGGGTGTGGTGGGTGCAGGTGGGGGGGCAGAACCGATTTGGTGACATCATATTGTCACCGCTACCAGCTCGGGAGAACCGGTCCAAACCGGGAGGAATCCACCACTGCTACCATCCCTGTCCTAATGTTCCCTTTAATTGTATTCGTTTTATGTATTTAATTCATGCTTATACTTATATATATTATCTAATATGTACTCAACAAAATAAATAAAAATAAAGATAAAATATTATTAAGGCAGAGTCTAAGATTATAGGCAGTTCAAAGCAGGTCTTTTTTAAAAATTAGGGTCTTCAGGTCTGATAAATTCAATATTCTCAGATATTGGGGAAGTCCTTTAGGTATGACTCCAGGGGGCACCAATCATTTATTGGTATCTCAATGGATTTTCTTTTTCTTTAAGTGTTCAACTTTAATCAACAAGTTCCAATATTTTTTTTTCAATTGTTTTTCCTCAATCCTAATATCACCTGAAATAGCAACATCAGTGAATCAGACTTTCTTCTTTTCGATAACTGTTATATCAGGCATGTTATGATTAATAATGCTTCCTGGATCTGAAAGTCCCGTAAGATCTTAACTTGCTCATTTTCGAGAACCTTCTCAATTTAATAGTCACAGCAGTTTTTACTACATTCAAACCCAAACCTCTGGCCAAGGCAAAGTAGATTGTTTGTATGATTATTTTAAATAGATTATAGCTGCCCATTCTCATATCCTCCGGGTGGCTTAGAAATACAAATATCAAGCAATAAAAGAGTTAAAATATATAATAATTGCTCTGAAGGCATTTCCAATGACTAAGGCTGATGCAGCTGCAGTGGCTGAGACACACAAATTCTTTATTGATGGCTTTAATTCAGATTATAAACTCAGACCAAAGGAATTGCTTCATTAATAAGCTAATTAGTGGTTTGAGGCAGGCTTTGGGGATTAATATGAGGCTATACTGTTTGTATTGTTCAGTTACATACATATTTACAGTAATTATACATAGTTACATGCATAGTTTAGTCGGTGGTTATGTTGCACACTGTGGTCCATTCATGTTCTGCCCCAGCTACGGACCCCAAAGAACACAACACACACAAAATATGTACAAACCTTAGTTTACTAAATTAAATCAGTCTTTTTCAAACAAAGGCTGTTCATTAACTTTCTTAACAGCCTACAAGAATCCAAAGAATAAATAATCGTAATCTTACTATGGCTGGCAGAAAGCCCAGAAGCAATTTGCAGGAAACTGATAAGACAACTAAGATCCAGACACGAAGGAGAGTGAATGAAATTGTTCTCTGCAAATTGCCTCAATCGTCATCCTTCCTTAAATAAGCTAAGTGGCCAATTAGCCCCAAGCCTTACTCTCGAGGAGACCTCCTCCCGAGCAGGTCTGCACCCCCGTGCATCGAGAAGAGGCTCCTCTTCTTCTTCCTCTTCATTTATAAGAGCTTCTGGAGGTTCTGAAGGCCCTGGCTGAATCCCTGCCTCTGGCACCACATCTTCTCCAGCCTCCTCATTGTCTGACTCGAGTGCCAGCTGCACAGGCTGCTATCACAGCACCACACCAGCCCCCGCGCTGTCGGAATCAGCTACTAGCTGCACAGGCCGCTGACGGGCCACAACAATTCAGCATCCAAAATGGAGCAGGATGGCTTGCCACAAATACTATCTACATGCCTCAATACTAGGCAAATGTCATTTAGTTTTAATGCTGTTTATTCTATATATATATTTACACATGCTGTATTTCTATGACCTATTTTATACCTATTTTATTCACACAGTGTTGAATGTCATATGTCTATAATTTGTAGGTGCTTCTGACACAAATAAAAAATATTAATAGGTTATCAACACTATATAAGATTAGCAATGTCCATTCCATTTGTGGAATATTGTATTAGCATGACACATAGCCATAAAACATCCCATTTGAAGCAAAATCCATTGAATCTTTTAGGAAAGATCACACCGAAGAGCAACCAATAGCCCGTGCCAATAGTATCGTTTAAGTTAAAGTCACAACTAGTCTGACTTTTCTATGCATTTTTATTTATTATTAAAATATGCTTTCTGTGGCTTTCAGGCCAATGGCACACAAACAAATTCTATACATTTAAGCATGCAGATCTGAATCCTTTCCTCTTGAAGAAAAATAGTAAATAATAATCTAAAAGATGATCCATCCAGGGGGCAGGAAAAAAAACCCATCAGTTTTGATATAACAGTTGGGTGGAATATAGGAGTGAAATCTACTTACCTTCCCTACTGGTACAGAAGTGCGTGCGCTGCACGTTCGGAAGTGTTTGCTCCGCTTGCGCATGCGACATCATCAAATCTGATCTTTGATCCTCATCATCAGATCTGATCTTTGACCGTCTACACATCTTTGACCCTCTACGCATGCACAAAGCCACCTGTGCCTGCTCAGAGGGTCAAAAATGGGTTACTTCCTGGTTAAAACCAGGAAGTAACGATGTCTGGGCGGATGGGCGGAGCCCAGGGTGGGTTCTACTTACCTTTACTACTGGTTCACAATCGGACCATGCACGCAGAAGCTTCCTGATGATGTCAAGGTTGATGGGCAGAGCCTCCCACCAGTTTTACTACCGGTTTATAGAACTGGTCCGAACCGGGGGCAACCCACCTCTGGCGGAGCCTCGCACTTCACCGAACCACGCACCGCTGGGACTACCAGCTCATGCAAGCCAGACAGAACTGGCAGGATTTCATCACTGGTGGAATAACATTTTCCTAGCAGGAGACTTTTGGTGATAGACGCAAACAGACCTACAAGGCAGTTCTCCAGAACTTAAAAGAGTGTTTGTCAGATTCAGCTGATTTCCAATATATTCAGCCTTTTCTATGTGATTAAAGCAATTCCCTAGTAAGGAATGAGCTGGCTAACATGCACTCAAGATAGATTATTTGTATGTGCCACAATGTCCAAGTAATTAGAATTGCTTTTAGATAAATGGCAGCAACTATGGGATAGAAGTTATAAACTAACAATGTCAACTGCATACAAGGAGAATTTGTACAAGACATTTTATAGATGGCATCTGTCACCCGAAAGATAGGCAAAAATGTTTAAAGACAAATCAATTAAATGTTGGAAATGTCACCAGATACCGGGATCGTATTATCATATGGGGTGGACATGTATAGAAGCAAAAAAATATTGGGCAAGAATTCGTATGTGGTTGGAGAAGATGACACAGCAGCATATTGATCTGAAAACTGAGATATTCCTGTTGGGGATTTCCCCAGAAACTTATAGTAAAGAAAATGTATATTTGATTATTCATGTAATAATTGCAGCTAGAATTGTATTTGCACAAAATTGGAAGGGTGAAGAGGTCCCTACAGATGAAAATGTGATTAAGAAAATATTAGAATGTGCAGAAAGGAATAGATTAACACTTGCAATTAAAAGAAAGGAAGAATCTGATTACTATAATATATGGGATTTATTTTATCAATGGTTAGAGAATAAATATGAAAGCAATGTATTATAAAGTTAAATAAGTTAAGAAGAGAAATGTTACAATAATAGATACATTAAGTATTAAGTATCAGTATTAAAATAAGAGTATATATAAATGATGAGTATGGTGGTAAGCTTTAGCTATTTTGACACAAAAAAAATTGTACCCAGATGACACACTGTTTAATGAATGATGTAACGTTTGTATTAAAAGAAAATAAAACTGTATAGAGATAGAGATAGAGATGATAGATAGATACAGATACACAGATACAGATAGATACAGATAGATATAGATATAGATATAGATATAGATATAGATATAGATGATATAGAGATAGATAGATAGATAGATAGATAGATAGATAGATAGATAGATAGATAGATAGATAGATATAGATATCTATTTTCTGAGGTTTTCGCGGGTGTTTGTATGTAGGTCTTTGGTTATTCGGGTCTTCTCCTGCGTAAAATTGGAAGTGTCTTGGCAACGTTTCGACGAAGTCTCATTCGTCATCTTCCTGGAAGCACGAAGCTGAGAACACTAGCCTGAAGATGACGAATGAGACTTCGTCGAAACGTCGCCAAGACACTTCCAATTTTACGCGGGAGAAGACCCGAATAACCAAAGACCTATAGATATAGATATATATATAGATATAGATATATAGATATAGATATATAGATATAGATATATAGATAGATACAGATACAGATACAGATACAGATACAAATACATAGATACAAATACATAGAGATAGAGATAGAGATAGAGATAGAGATAGAGATAGAGATAGATAGAGATAGATACAGATAGAGTCTGTATCTATCTGTCTGTCTGTCTGTCTGTCTGTCTGTCTGTGTGTCTGTCTGTCTGTCTGTCTATCTATCTATCTATCTATCTATCTATCTATCTATCTATCTATCTATCTATCTATCTATCTATCTATCATCTATCTAAAAAAAAGAATTGCTTTTGGGCAGTGAATGAGCTACCCGGAAGAAACATTGCATTGCCGTGGGTCAAAATACCAAGTTGTAAATGCTCCTAATACATGGTGATAAAAGTATAACTCGGGGAAAGAGTGAAAAAATATTGGCTTCGAACATGCCATAACGCAAAAAAAGTATTTGTTAAGGCTACAGTTTCTCTCATTGTTAATTATCAGTAGAGATTTTTTCTCCCCAGTGTTCTCTGTTTTACTTATTTTCACATCCCTAGGAAATATAATAAGGATTAATTTCAGAGGATAATAAAAATGTATAACAAGGAGCTACCGTGTTTCTCCGAAAACATGACCCACCCCAATAATAAACCCAAGCCTAATTTTGGGGAGTGGTGGGTGGGCCTAATATTACTGCATGCCAAAAATAAGCCCGGGGGGGGGGGGCGCATGGCTAGCATTAGTGTCTGCACAGGTGTGGCCAGGCAACTGTCCTGCCCACTGGCCCCTTGGGGCAGCACAAATACTGCTTTTGCCCTTCTCTTTCTGGGTGCAGTGCTTCTGCTTGTTGGGCTGCTTCCCTGAAGCCGGCAGCTCTAAAGCCAGCAGCTTTGCCTTCTCCCTTTTTGGGAGGAAGCTCATGGGAGGCTTTTTTGGAGAACGGGAGGAAAATGGGGAGGGGAATTTTCCTGTCATCCATTCCTCAAGCACAGCACAGACTGAGGAAAGAATGGCAGGCAGGAAAATCCCTCTCCCTATTTTCTTCCTGTTCTCCAAAAAGCCTCCATTCCAAACATTGAGGATTCAGAATGGAGGCAACGGTCCATCCATGGCACATCCAGCAGCTCACTGCTGCACCTCAAAAAAAGTAAAACTGCCTCAAAAATAAGTCCAAGTGTTTATTTTCAAGTCTAAAAGAAAATAAGACCCGGTCTTATTTTCTGAGAAACAATGGTATGAAGCATATTGGGATCTTTATTTATTTATAAACTAAATAATATATTTATTTTATATATCAATTATTTATATATATTATGTATATAAAATATGTGTTTATGTGGGTTTGTCTATATACACACAGACATATAGGTCAGTGGTGAGTTTCAAAATTTTTTAGTGCCGATTCTGTGGATGTGGCTTGGTGGGCATGGCATGGCTTGGTGGGCGTGGCTTGGTGGGTGTGGCAGGGGAAGGATACTATAAAATCTCCATTCCCTCCCCAATCCAGGGGAAGGATACTGCAAAATCCCCATTTCCTCCTGATCAGCTGGGACTTGGGAGGCAGAGAATAGATGGGGGCAGAGCCAGTCAGAGTTTTTACTACCTGTTCTCCGAACTACTCAAAATTTCCTCTACTGGTTGTCCAGAACTGGTCAGAACCTGCTGAAACCCACCTCTGATATAGGTATATATATACAATTTAAATATTGCATTCTGAAAAGCGACTTTTCTCAAGAATACATTGAGGTCTTCAGAAAGAGGTAGCAAAGATATTGAGTTTTACTATTCTAAAAAAAAATTACCTTTAAACCCTCTGAAAGTTTTGTTATACTTTTTCATAAGACCAATGGGTATCAAGAAGACGCGATGTAGAAAAATGTGCTGAGTCTCATATACTACTTAGATTTCGGTTTTTATGCGTTTCCTACCACAAATTGGCAAGAAATTGCACTATTGATTTTCCATAAGCTTGTTTAAAATTAGGCTCCAGAGACCACCGTTAAAAAAAAAAAAATGTCAAAGGCTGATATTGCCCGAGTTCCCAATATTAGAACTGTAGCCTAAGTCTCCAAGTAAGTTTGCATAGATGTAATACAGGAGATAAAATATTGGACAACCACTGAAGTATATCCCATAAATCGTTTTGAGAATCTTTAAAAAGTCTTCATTTAGCTTTCAGTAACTATATTGCTTGACTTAGTTTAGGAGCTGAATCATCCATGCTGTATGTGCATCCCTCATGATTTGGTTTATATGATAATGCTACTTTGGTTTCATTTATGGTCATCTGCTTGGTTGATTGGAAAGCGTCTCAATTAGATATCTCACCTATTTCATTAATGGTATATGCACAGGGTTTCCCCCTTCCCCCCTTCCACTCAACTGGAAGCAGAAAATAAAATTTCTTATAACCCCCCAAATATTTGCCTTATGAGCTGCAGGCAGCAAATTGACCATTGGAAAGGCTACAAAAACCTGATGGTCTTTGGAGGGAGGTATTAAAATAAGTGAGTGAGGGGGGAAATTGGTAAAAATAACCATTTTTAAAAGTTCAGGGTGGGTAAAATAAAACGGAAGTGTATAGTAATATAAAGCTACTACTTTTAAGCCTTTTGATTTAGCCATAGCTAAATGGGACAAAAAGATTTGTAAGATCCATCTCCCTCTCTCCCTCTCTCTCTCTCTCTCCCTCTCCCTCTCCTCTCTCTCTTCTCTCTCTTCTCTCTCTGTAGTTCTCTTTCTCTCTCTCTCCCTCTCTCTCTCAGTATCTCTTTCTCTCAAATCTCTCATCTCTCTCTGTGTTTCTCTCTCTCTCTCTCTCTGTATCTCTCTCTTTGTCTCTCTTCCCCTCCTTCCCTCCCCGATCAAAATAGATGCTGCTGCTAGAAGAAAATGTTTGTCTCCATTTTCAATCCTCCAAATTTGACTCAAAACAGGGCTTTTCTGGAGATAAAAAGCAGACACAAAGAGCGATGGAAGAAACTAGGAATTAGCCTTGCATACACTTGCAATGGTAGATGAAATGGATGAATAATCATATAATCACATTGTACTGTTTCCATGGCCATCATCAATCTAACAATTGGATATAGTCACTTTGTTTTAATTGATTTCAATTATTAATGATAAAGTGGAAAAACATGTCAATAATGTAATTATGATTCTTTATTATGTTGAGCTGGATTTTTGCTGGAGCTAGCTAAAGTTCAGCAAATAAAATTAAGACTGTCCTTTATACCATTTTTTCCCCTTTTCAAATAAACTCTTTGGCACCTTGAATAGTCCCATGAAAGATTGACCAGGGTTTTGTTTTCTCCGTGTGGCCCAACACTTGCATTCCCTCATGATGTTCAATGTACATATTGAGCATCGTATCTAACAAAGGACATTGTCCCTGTAGTCAGAATTATTATTATTACTATTACGGTTGGTTGCAGAGTTAGCCAGAGGCTTTTTTTCTGACCCAGCTTCCAAACACGACAAACCCTCTCTAGTGAAATAAATGTTTCCTTTATTAGAAATAACCAGCAGCCCTGGCAAAAAATTTCTCTCTCTCATAGCAGGCTAACAAGTCTGTCCAGCAGGGAGATAAATAGTTGTCTGCCACACCTATTCATCTCCGCCCTCTGCCTTTTATCCCCAGAGCTAGGGTGGGGCCTTGCTAGAAGCAGTCTCAAGGACTGGCCCATAGATTTCCACTGCTCTCCTCTCCTCTGCCTTCTGCACATCTGTGCATCAGACACTGGACCCAGATGTTCCTCTTTCTCGTCAGCCACTTCCAGACCTCAGGGATGTTGACTTTCCATCTGAGGGCTTCACCTCTGTCTCTATCTATGAAAGCTCCACTTCCTCATTTCCCTCAGAGTCAGGGAAAAGCTGTCAGGTTGCCTTGATGCTGATCCTGACTCTCACGCCACCTCATCTGATTCAGCTGTGGAGTGGCCAGTGGCCAACATGCCACAACAGGTTTAGACTGGAGTTGGAATTTTTATTGAGTGCTTCCCAAGGACTTGGGATAGGCAGATGTTGTGAAGAAGCTTCTTGCATGAGAAGTGAAACATTTTCAAGGGAAAAAAACCCAAGGAAGTCCAGTTGAACCTTTGAGATGAGTTCTTCCATTTCAGCTTCTATTTTATTTTTACCTGCTTCCTTTATCTAATTTGTATTCTTGTTGTATTTCTTTTGGTTGTCCCATAGTTGTGCTCAGAACTGCACTGTTTCTTCTGTGTGTGTGTGTGTGTGTGTGTGTGTGTGTGTACACTCTACCTACCTACCTACCTACCTACCTACCTATCTATCTATATCAAATTTATATTTTGCTGATAAAGAAATATATATATTGCATATACAAATTATGTATCTGGAAAATGGAATTTAGAATTCCATTTTCTAAATCTAAATATTGAATCTTCTAAATTCAGAAGATTCAATATTACTATTTTTATACTCATTTTCATACAAAACAGTATGAACATCTTCCAGAATTCACAGAAACTGGGGATTTATTTCAGCTCATTTTTTTTTGTTTTTTTGAGAGACTCAAACTTTTAGAAAAAGATTTTGATATTTGGACACCATCTTGGGGGCTGTGTTTGGATTGAGAGAGCAGCTATGGCAGATATTATGGTTTGCAAAATATGTTTATGAGTGTCTGAAACATTTTGAGATCCTTGATTTTGAGATGGTAACTGTTAATAGCGGACCAGCAAAAAAATCATGCTAGAATTAGTATAAAGTTGCACTTCTACATTGTTCAACATGTAGTGATCATAAATGTTCCTGTGGTTGTGTGAGGGAGGGGGGGAGGGCGGGGGAGGGAGAGAGAGAGAGAGAGAGAAAGAGAAAGAGCAGAGAGAGAAAGAAAGAGCAAAGAGAGAGAGAAAGAAAGAGAGAAAGAGCAGAGACAGTGAGAAAGAGAAAGAGCAGAGAGAGAGAGAGAAAGAAAAAGAGCAGAGAGAGAAAGAAAAAGAAAGAGCAGAGAGAAAGAAAGAGAAAGCAGAAAGAGAGAAAGAAAGAACAGAGGAGGGAGAGAGAGAGAAAGAGAAAAGATCTGAGAGAAAGAAAGAGCAGAGAGAGAGAGAGAGAAAGAGCAGAGACAGAAAGAGAAAGAGCAGAGAGAGAGAAAGAAAGAAGGAGCAGAGAGAGAAAGAATGAAAGAGAGAAAGAGCAAAGAGAGAGAGAAAGAAAGAGCAGAGGAGAAAGAGAAAGAGAAAAGATGAGAGAGAGAGAGAGAGAGAGAGAGAGAGAGAGAGAGAGAGAGAGAGAGAGAGATTTCAGTTCAGAAATCCCAAAGCTGTAAAGTATATAATATATAAAGTATAATCCTCACACACACAGAAAAAAAAAACCTGGATGCCAAGCAAAGGCTATTAAACATATATTCTGTGTGTAACAAGCAGGATTTAAAGCAATATGTGGGTGGAGGAAGCCAATTGCCAGATGCTAATTGGTCAGTGGAACAGCACGAGTAAAGCTCATTCTTTGAAAGTAGCTTTAAAAACCCAATCCATTGGCAGTGATTTGCAGATGCTAAAGTAATCATTCAACTAATTGCTAGAACTACAGCATTGGAAAGGGAAGACTTTTTTGCAACAGGGTGGATATAGTATAAAAACACTATTGAAAAGCTCATTGAGAGATTATGGTGGGGTGGATACAATTATTCTCTTCAGGTCTTTCTTTAATGTAGAAATCATTAAATTGTTCCATACAGAGAAAAAGTCTATTGACTTTACATGTGTCTTATGCACATTTTTGGAACAAAAATGTAAAAAAAATAAAAATAGGCATCAGCCTTCTATTTGCTTCATGCCTAAACCTATAAATGTTTTGGCCAGTGGTCTGGAACACCATGTTATGAATAATGAATACAAATGACTTTCCATAGATATGTGAGACCCTAGGAAGCCTATTGCAGAATTTCCCATTCATATTTAATTACACTTTAGTGATGAAAAGCTTGCATATCCCAATTATCCTGCCCGAAAGATGACTTGATTAGGCAATACTAATCCAACGCAGATCGGCAGAGAAGTTGAAGTAGTAACTCGTAGGATTAAAAGTTCACAAGGATGGTGTAAATGTAGACCTGAAATAAATGCATGCCTGGTATTCGGGAGAAAGACTATGATAGATCTAGATAAAATTTCAAAGTCCAGAGACATCACAATCACTCAACCGAAGGCAAAGCCTCTTGTATTTGTCATAGGAGCAAAACTCTGGAGCAAAGTTTTGTCAACCTAGATGCCTATTTTAGAACTTCAGACAGTGTATTTGTTCGTTTCTTTGTTAAATTATTATCTGCCCATCTCCCCTTACAAGGTGACTGCCCACAGCCTGAACATGCTGCAGGCAGTCACCTTGTAAGGGGAGATGGGCAGATAATGACAAAACGCTTCTGCACATGCGCTGCGAACTGGTAGTAAAGGTAAGTAAAACCCACCCCTGGATCCATAGCAGGCCTCTTCTGCTGGCATGAGTGGGGTGAGCTTGTCATAACAGGGAGAGACTACTCCTCAGTTACCCTGGACCCATGGCATGTAGGGCTCTAGAAAGAGTGCAGAGAAGAGCAACAAAGATGATTAGGGGACTGGAGGCTAAAATGAAGAACGGTTGCATGAACTGGGTATGTCTAGTCTAATGAAAAGAAGGACTAGGGGAGATATGATAGCAGTGTTCCAATAATCTCAGGGGCTGCCACAATGAAGAGGGAATTAAGCTATTCTCCAAAGCATCTGAGAGCAGGGCAAGAAGCAATGGGTGGAAACTAATCAAGTAGAGAAGCAATTTAGAACTAAGGAGAAATTTCCTGACAGTTAGAACAATTAATCAGTGGAACAACTTGCCTCCAGAAGTTGCGAATGCTCCAACACTGGAAGTTTTTAAGAAGATGTTGGATAACCATTTGTCTGAAGTGGGGTAGGGTTTTCTGCCTAAGCAGGGGGTTGGACTAGAAGACCTCCAAGGTCCTTTTCAACTCTGTTATTCTATTCTAGGGCTCTAAAGGTAACCAACCAACACCAAGTATCATGACTTTTTTTTTCACATTAAGCTGTTATATATCTTTTAAAGCATAGCTTAGCTTTGATTCTGTCCAGTAAACATTAAACCTATTTAATATCCAATTCGTATTTGCAAAAGTGCATTTTGCCTTTCTTTAAATATGTAAGATGCTTTTCCTTCAAGTACTTTCAGAACCACAGCATTTGGAGAATTGAGCAGTGAACCCCTTTAGCTCAGCTCTCAAGTATCCCCTCCCCTTCCCAACAATGCTTCTGTGCGTTTGATATAATGGCAGCTTTTTTTTTTTTTTGGCAAGTTTCTTGTTTATTCTTCTTTACAGTAGCCCAGTTATTTAGGTCACTGTTATTCCATGAAGAGAACTACGCTTGTGGGAATAAAGATTTCTCAATACAATTAATTTCTCGGTGTAACTCACTACATTTATGGTACACCTACCACCCTCTCAGATAAGCTCTCATAAATAGCTTTTGATGTGTTTTCCCTGCCCTCAGTCATACCACTAGAATACCTTCCTTGAAAAACAACTATGAATTCTGAGCGTACAGTTCTTGGTGGAATGATTTCTTACAAGCCTGAGAAGAAATTTTACAACAGAGTACTTCAGTTATGTCTCTACAAGAATATAAAACAAGGGGTGTGTGAGTGAGTGGTGGATTGCTCCCGGTTCTGTCCGGTTCTTGCGAACTGGTAGTAAAAGTGGCGGGAGGCTCCGCCCCCAGCCGCCCGAATGTCATAATGGACAATCTGCGCACGTGCAGAAACGCACACGCACGAGCAAAGCTAGCTGCCGCTGCGAACTGGTAGTAAAGCTAAGTAGAACCCACCCCTGGGGTGTGTGTCTGCGTGTGTGTGTTAGAGAGAGAGGGGGGGAGAGAAGGGGAGAGAGAGAGGGAGAGAGAGAAGGAGGAAGGGAGAGAGAGAGAGAGAAAGAGAGAGAGAGAATTTAGGGTAAACTGTTGACTTGTAAAGAGTAATTTTGAAAGTCTGACCTTAACCACCTTCTGTAGTTGGTCATATTGATCCACTTCCATCTAATATGAAGACAGCTTTTGTGAACCATGTTATTAAAAAAAAAAATACAGTCAGCTCTAGAGAATCATCAGGGAAGCCAAAGACCCACAGCCCCATTCAAAGAGTAAGACATCACTAACATTCTTATCAAATCCCTCTGCCTCCATAGAGAAGACAATAGGCTCCAAGCAATCAGAATCTCGTGGTGGAGTCATCCAAATACCTTCTTTCTCTAAAGTGATTCACTACCCTATACAGATAGTCCTTGGCTTACAGCAGTTCACTTAGTGACCATTAAAAGTTACAACAGCACTGAAAAAAAAGTGACTTGTGACCATTTTTCACACTTAGGACCATTCCCATGGTCCCATGATCAAAATTCAGAAACATGGCAACTGGCTCATATTTAGATGGTTTCAATGTTCAAGAGGTCATGTGATCACCTTTTGCGACCTTCTGACAAGCAAAAATCAGTGAGGAAGCCAAATTCACTTTACAACTGTGTTACTCACTTAACAATTGCAGTGATTCAGCTAACAACTGTGACAAGGTCATAAAATAGGGCAAAATTCACGTAATAACTGTCTTGCCTAGCAACATACAATTATGGTCATAAATCAAGGACTACTTGCACTATTCAATAAAGCAAATCAAGACTACTGGGAATAACTCTATTTTTTAATTCAATCGGTTCTCCTGAGCTCTCATCCATCTTTTGGAAGGCCAGCATCTCCTCTCTGTGTAGACCAGGGGTGTCAAATTCAAGGCCCAAGGGCCAATTCGGCCCATGGAGTGTTTAGATCTGTCCCATGGGGCCGCCCTTGAAGCCGCAAAGGACCAACCTGTGGTGCCTCTGCCAGTGAAAACGAAGCTTGTGGGGGCTGTGATGGCCTCCTGCAACCCTCTGCCAGTGAAAACAGAGCTCTGTTTTTGTTTTTGCTGGCTGCAGGAGGCTGTCGTGGTCGAAAACGGGGCCCAGGGAGCTCTGTTTTCACTCTGTTTTCACAGAGGGCTGCAGGAGGCCGTCAAGGCTGAAAACAGAGATTGGGAGCCCATTTTTGCTGGCAGAACACAGGCACCTCCAACACAAGTGATGTCAAGCTGGCCATGCCCACCCTGGCCATGCCCACCCTGGCCCCCAAGGTCAAACACAACCCTGATGCGGCCCTCAATGAAATTGAGTTTGACATCCCTGGTGTAGACCCACAATATTTCCATCCATCAGTTTTGCACAGGGGTTGATTCTTAGAATCCTGATGTTGCCTCTTTCTTAACAGGCTGGCTTTGGATTTGTTGACTTTGCTGGGCAGACTCGTTGTCTCTTGTGTAGTACCCTCAGGCTGTACATCCTGCAGATGGTGACAGAATATAAAAAGGTCTAGTCAATAAATAGCTCTAGACGCACAAACATACCCACCACACAAATTTAGCACATGACATTTGTACAAAAATCTCCATACTAGCCATGCTCACTTTGTTTGTCACAGGGCACTTCCTGGGGATTAATGGTTGTCTGAGGTTAATGGCCCTTGGCTATGCTCTGGGCCATCAACTTTTCCAAGCTACTCATTAATTCACACGAAATGCCAAGCATCAAGTTGATAATAGCTTTATTTGGGTTCTTATTTTTTTCTTTTTTTTTTGGAATCCAGTTCAGGAGTCCCACATTTAGAACTTAATGACACTGCATCTCCTAATGTTTGCTGATATTTCTACTCGGTGTCAACTCAAGAGGGCCATGCTTAATAGCATTTGTTTTTTAAAAAAATGCACCTAGAGAGCTGTTGAAAGTTGAGCACTCTTCCTGGATGTAAGATGATTGGGAAACTGCACAACTGCAGGCAACATCTGTTTGTTAGGAGTCACAGATCTTCTGGCTTTGAATTGCATACAAGCCCACCAACGTATGCACATCACAGACTTGCTGTTGACTTTTTTTTTCAAGAGGACAAAGGAGCGTTGTTTTGTTCTTAGATAATTGGGTTTCAAACATTTATGCAGATGTGAAGTGTGTTGTTACATCATTGCCAAGCCCCAAAGGGCTGTCAGTTAAATTATTCTGAATAATGCTATCTGTATTCTGATATGGAACTGCTCCAAATTAGCATTATGAGAACCTCCAACTATGAGATTAAGGTTTGAATTTTCTCCCTCCTCCTTTCACAGAGAAGAAAGGTTAAACATCTGGCCTCATTTCTTAACATGCCACAATTTTCTTGCATTCTTTTCAAATATGAAGTAAGGTACAGGTAAAGGTTCTCCTCTCACAAATGTGCTAGTCATTCCTGACTCTAGGGGGCGGTGCTCATCTCCATTTCAAAGCCGAAGAGCCAGCGCTGTCCGAAGACATCTCTGTGGTCATTTGGCAGGCATGACTAAATACCAAAGGCGCACGGAACGCTGTTACCTTCCCACCAAAGGTGGTCCTGATTTTTCTACTTGCATTATTTTTACGTGCTTTCGAACTGCTAGGTTGGCAGAAGTGGGACAAATAACAGGAGCTCACCCTGTTATGCGGCACTAGGGATTCGAACCGCTGAACCTTGAGTCGGTGAGATTTGAACTGCCAAACTGCAGGCAGCTGGCAGTCAGCAGAAGTATCCTGCAGTACTGCATTCTAACTATTGCACTACTATGGCTCTTAATCAAAGTTTCAGCCCTTTGTGATGTGCATTGCATATCTTGATTTGTGTGTGTGTGGGAGTACATCCCAAGAATACCCCATCACACTTTGACAGTGAAAATGTACAATTAGGGAAGACCGGACACACTGCAGACTTCTGGAGAGAGAACTGCACAAGGAATGGGAGGAGATTTTTCACAAACTCTGTGGAAACTCAAAACAGGAGAACAATTGCCTTAGGGTGACTTACCTGAAATCCTGTTTTTTGTTGAAAGGATTCTAAGATAAATTTTTGTTTCAATCAAATTGATTAAAAACTTTTAGGCAAAAGAATGCTAGAGAAATTCTCTTCCTGGGCATAATTTTGAACTGAAGTTCTGAAAAGGATCACATGAGGTTGCATTCATTTCTTTAATGGTGGTCAAAGTCTTGGAAAGAGAAAAAAAAGTTTGCTTTCTTAGAATTAAGGAATTTTCTACCGATCTTTTCTACTGATCTTCCAGCAAAGAATTCAATTTTGTATGTAGGCAAAGTGAGTAAGGCATATTAAGGGCAAACCAGGAGTACAAACCTTTTCCTTATTTAGATATTTGCATTCCACAGTTCAAAGCCTGAGCAAGAGAAATGATGTATAAAAGACATGAAAGTACTATCTGTAGAGAAAGTTATAACTGAGTAACTTCTTTGAAATGACCCTGTACAACGTTGAAGGACAGTAAACACTAAAGAAGGTTGTTTATCTAAATGACAACATTTGCAACATCCTATGTAGAAATTCAAGCATTTTACACCAGGGGGCCCCAAGCCCCAGGTTGGGTCCCACTATTGGGCTGTGGCCTGTTCAAAACTGGGCCGCGGGAGAAATGGGCAAGCACACACATGTGAAGCTCCACTTCTGAGAAGAGGAGGGCACTTCGCTCGTGCACAAAGCTCCACTCACATGATTGGAGGGTTGCTTGCACTTGCACGTGAAGCTCCACTCACATGATTGGAGGGTTGCTTGCATTCATGCATGAAGCTCCACTCGCAGGAGCGGAGGGCATTTGTGCTTCTATGCAAAGCACAAATGCTATTCTCTGCGCATGAGCAACCGCCACTTGCGCAAGTAGAGCTTTGCATATGAGCACAAATGCCCTCTGCTTAAGTGCCCTCCGTTGTTCTACATTATCCTTTTAAAACCACAGTTTACTGAATAAAGCATACTTACCTAAGTTCACACTTCAAAAGTGAGAACCCAACATACCATATCATGCCCAAAATGTGACACGTGTCCAGCCTTTATCACTGGCTCAGTACATACTCAATCTATACCATCCCACAAATGGTTAAACTATGCTATGTGGTTAAAAAAAATGTTTTGTTGGCAGAATCCTATTTTTATAGCTTTCTTTGATGAAAAGAACATTTTAAAAAACCCTGATGTTCAAAGCATCAATATAATGAATTTAATACTCGAGAAATAAAAACAAATGAAAGAATGCACATATAAATACAGAGGGAGGGAAGTCGGGAGGGAGGGAAGTAAAAAGACAAGTTATTGTGCAGTTCATCTGTGAACATGGACACACAGACACACGCACATACACAAAAAGAGAAGAGAGAAAAGGAAAGAAGGAAGGAAGGAAGGAAGGAAGGAAGGAAGGAAGGAAGGAAGGAAGGAAGGAAGGAAGGAAGGGAGGGAGGGGAGAGAGAGGGTTTATTTATTTATTTATTTATTTATTTATTTATTTATTTATTTATTTATTTATTTATTTAAATTTGTATACCGCCCTTCTCCTACTGGACTCAGGGCAGTGCACAGCCAAGAATAAAAAACATTCCAATACAAAATTTAAAATTATTAAAAGAATTATATAAATTTGGCCCAAAATTTAAAACAATCCACATTACAATTTAAAATTTGAGGACCCAGTTTGTTGGGGGCAATAAGCTGACTTTGTATAAATATAAATATACAAAAGTATGAAGGCTATTGCTTAACGCATTGTAAGCCGCCCTGAGTCTCCGGAGAAGGGCGGCATATAAATCAAATTAAAAAAAAAATATCCAAGGGTGGGGGGTGGGGGGTTTTACGCCAGCCCAGCTTGATGAAACAGAAGAGTTTTTAGGGCATGGCGAAAAGCCCGGAGATCTGGTATTCTCCATATCTCCGGGGGGAGGTCGTTCCAGAGAACAGATGCTGCCACAGAGAAGGCCTTCCCCTGGGGGGTCGCCAGCTGACATTGCCTGGCTGACGGCATCCTGAAGAGTCCCTCTCTGGGGGGGCATACTGTCCGGTGGGAGGCTATCGGCGGCAGAAGGCAGTCCCACAAGTACCCAGGCCCCATACCATGGTGCGCTTTAAACACTTTAAAGGTTTTCAGTTAAAAAAGACATGCTAATGTGCATCTGGGATTCAATTTCACCTGCAATCTGGGATCATATACACCCACCTACACCCACCCACCTACACAGAAAGAGAAAGAGAGGGAGAGAAGAGAGGGGAGGGTTCTTTCAGTTCAAAAAAGACATGCTGCTAAATGTGCAGGTCATCTGTGAACATGAAGATAGTTCTGCATCCCCAGTTTGGAAGTGCAGAGTCAAGTGTAATGGAGGTACTGGAAGTCCATTTGGTGATGCTGCTCATGGTTTTTATCACTTTTTGGCAGTGCCTGTCTTCAAAGCCAGTGAAAACTTCATAGTACAGGGCAGTGGTGAAATGCTACCGGTTTGCACTGGTTTGATAGAACCGGTAGTGATAAAAGCTACAGGTTCGGGCTCCCAAACCGGTATTTCCGACAATGCTGTGCCACGCGATTTATATATGTTGAAAGCAGGAAATCCTGCTTTCTAGTGAATCTAAATCGTGCGGCACTGTTCTACTTGTTAAGCCTCCTTTTTTCACATGAAGTGCGCATTTGGTGTGCACTACGCATGCACAGGCAGCAAACCAGTGGCAATCTGCAGAGGATTTCACCACTGGTACAGGGCTTGCTAGTAGATTCTGACAGTAGCTGCACATTCTATTTTCTTTGGTTGAATGTCACAGTTGTATAGGGTTTCTTTTACAGCATCTTTAAAGTACTTGCATGGTTAAACCTTGAGGTCTATTCCCAGACTCCAGTACAGTGTAGAGTAACTGGTGAGGCATACAGTGGTCATCCATTCTGACCACTGTATGCCTCACCAATTCATCTAGGCTCTGATATCCGGGTAGTCAATGCTAGTGGACTCCATGTGATCCAAGACCAGGTTGGAAACATGGTTTTGCCAACGAATGCTGAGGATGGAGCAGAAAGTGTACAAGTGAAATTTGATCAGTTTCTTCCATTCAATCCACCATGATCAGAGTTCACATGCTGGGATAAACAAATTCACTATTTCACCAAGAATAGAAGAGTCTTCAGCTACCCTCACTTGGTTTGGTCCGTCTGCTGAGATGGTTTACTAGGATGTGGCTATTGAGTGTGTTATAGCTAACAAAATAACATCAGAATAATAGAATAATAGATTTGGAAGGGATCTTGGAAGTCTTCCAGTCCAATGCCCTTGTTAAGGAATTCGCAGAGCAACCCTAGAGTAGCAAGGGTGTGCACATGAAAGCGACTGAGAACAGTTACGAATAACCACAGCCAACACAGAGATACACTGAGTTGTGTTTATTTTTCAGGAAATAGTAATAAGGCACAGATCAATAAACAGTCCAGGTCATACACAGATAAAGCAGAAGATAGTAAAACGATAGTCCAGGGATATTCCAATACAAAGTTTTCTTACCAGTCGTCATACACAATAAACAGTTGCAAACAGTAGCAAACACAGCAAATAGCAGTAACGATCAGCAGAGAGCAATAATGGTCAGCAAAGAGAAACAAACCATGTTTCAAGCTCCTCTTAAAGACATTGGCTACAGAGCTAACCAATCAGGACACAGTATGAACAGCCCTAAACAGGACATGGCAGTGCTACCCTCCCTGAACAAAACTCAAAAACTCTTGTGCTTCAAATATAGTAGCTTGGATAAATAAATGTGTCTTCATTAATTTGGGGTGGTGGTAGTGATGGTGGAATATCCAATAAAAAGTATCTGGTTCAGGGAGAAAGTCCAGTGAATGAATTGCCATTTTTACATCCTTTCCATTCCCAAAATCAAAATTCTGAGCAGAACCTGAGACTGAAAAAGGTTGTGTATTTTTCCCCAAACTTATCTATAATACAGGATCCTTTTTCAATTCTCACCAGGTCTCTTAGAACATATTTACTTATCTTTGCCTGGCATGATGGGGAGATAAATAAACAGTGCAGTTCTAATAGTGAATGCTGGATGTCAGAGGCTTACATTTCACAATATAGAATGGCTCCTCAGGTAATTAAACTTTAGATGGGTTGCTTTATTTTCCTGGCCTAAAAGCAGATGGACTTGATATCCGTCATATTTGATTCCTTTGTTAAAACGACAACGACTTTTTCAATCTCATGAGCATTTGATGAACCCTTCAAATAAGATAATATATAAGGGGTGTGGGTTTTATATCTATCTAATACGTATTTTAGAATGTACCTTAAATTATTAGTCACATACCATGACTTTATGATGAAACTTTAGAATTTCTGGGGCAGGGGTGGGCCTTCGCAGGGGTTCGGGAGAACCTTTAGCTAAGATTCTGTGCAGTTTGGAGAACCCCCAAATCCCACCCCTGGTTGGCCCCGCCTACCCCTCCCCTCCCCTCCCAGGCAGCCTATTTTGGATGCATGTAAGTACAGGGCATGCGTGGAGACTCTAGGAGGGTGAAAAACAGACCTGGGGAGGCCATTTTTGCTCTCCTGGAGGCTTGAGGAAAGCCTCCAGAGCTTGGGAAGGGCATAACCCCCCCCTCTCACCACCATGATGCAGGGGGCTGATTAGGCCACACCTACCATGGCAACGCCCACCCAGCAACTGGGCAGATAACCCCTTGCTAAAATTTTTGAAGCCCATCCCTGATCTGGGGTTTCCACAAACATTTTATCCTGAAAGACACACACACACAAAAAAATACTTCTCTCATTTTTCAGCTTCAGCTGTGGGATATTCACAACACCTAAAAGGAAATCCTTCTTAATGTGATGATGGATTTTGACACTAAGAGAAATCGGCATGGCCATCCACTGGGAGAGCTTGAAAAGAAATCAACAAAACTCAGAGTTTAAGGCTATCAATGGCTTCTTGCTACAATGAACTCTGCATACTTTCAGAGTTCATATTAAGAGATCTTGCTATATCAATGAACTTGATTGGAATGTGCTGTTGTGTCTTATTTTGAACTTTCTGTATTCATCTTCCTCTCTTCCATTCAAGCAAGCCGTCAAACTGGGTTTTAGTCTGATTTGCCAGACTTTGTCTTATTTTCTCGGGCTATTATTATGCTAGATAACCAGATATGTATAGAGTATTTAATCTCTATCCATTGCAGCCTGCTCCTTTTGTTTCTGTAAGAGCCTTGGTGGTGCAGGGGACTAAGTGCTGTTAAATAGTACTTAGCTGCCAGTTGCCTGCAATTACTGCGAGTTCAAATCTCACCAGGCTCAAGGTTGACTCAGCCTTCCATCCTTCCAAGATAGGTAAAATGAGGACCTGGATTTTGGGGGCAATAAGATGACTTTGTATAAAAAAGAACACTGCTTTGTGGGGGGAAGGGGGGGCGAAAGCCCTACTAGGCAGGTATATACAAAAGTATGAAGGCTATTGCTTAACGCATTGTAAGCCACCCTGAGTCTCCGGAGAAGGGCGGCATATAAATTGAAGAAAGAAAGAAAGAAAGAGAAAGAAAGAAAGAAAGAAAGAAAAAAGATAGATAGATAGATAGATAGATGTGGGTTTTTTAAAAATAATTTTTATTGAGTATTTTACATTTTAAAACCAAACACACAATAGCAAAAGAAGTCAAGAGACAGAAAAAAAACCACAAAAACACATACATATCAGATGTTAAAATACAATACTAACAGCAGATATATACAATTTTACAACTTTCTGCATTGACTTTTGTCTTTACTCTTAGCTTTTAGCCTCCCGCTCCTTCTCTTTATTTTTAAATATTTATAATTAACTGTTTTGTTAGCAGGATCATTATTTACATTTATATCCAGTATTTTAATATCAAATTTCACTTTGTGTTCTTATTTTTTAATTTGATTTCTGTGTTTTCATGTTATGCTGGAAGTATACAGTAATATGTACCATATCATACTATTCCATGTTCTATAGCAGTGATGGCTAACCCTTTTGCCATTGTGTGCCAGGCATGGTGGGGAGGGGGTCACATGCATGTATGCCCACCCCCATAATTCTATGCGCCCTGCCCCCACTCATGTGCATGTGACCCCCCTCTCTCCTCCACTCCTGGCACGCAATGGCACGGTGGGCCCAGTAGGCCCATTTTTGTCTCTCCCCAGGCTCCAGAGCTTTTCTAGGAGTCTGGGGAGGGCGAAAACGGCCTTCCCCACCTCCCTGGAGGCCCTCCGGAGGCCAGAAATAGCCCATTTGCCATTTTTCAGTCCCACCGGAAGTTGACAAATGGGCCATTTCCAGCCTCCAGAGGGCCTCCGGGGTGGTGGTGGTGGAGGAGAAAGGCCATTTTCACCCTCCCCAAGCTCCTAGAAAGGCTCTGGAGCCTGGGGAGAGAGAAAAATAGGCCTCCCCCCCCACCCCACCCCCCGAGGCCCTCCGGAGGCAGGAAGCTGCCTGTTTCCCTACTTCCGGTGGGCCCAGAAGGCTCAAAAATCAGCTGGCCAATGTGCGCATGCATGCCAGAGTTGAGCTCGCATGCCCACTGATATGGCTACGCGTGCCACAAGTGGCACGCGTGTCATATGTTCGCCATCACGGTTCTATAGAATTGCTTTTAAGGCTGTAAGGCATGGAAAAATGATTCTTTATAAAACAAAGTGGTGTGAATGAAGAATTAAAAGAACTCTGGAAGTTCATGAAGGTGCTTTGAAGGCTGTTTTGGCTATCCGTGTGTCTATGTTTATGCACAGAGAAAATTTCTGCTGGTGAAGTATTGTGCCTGTATATCTATGGAGATTCTCAATCATACAAATAATGGTTGTCCCAAAGGTTCTTTTGTTTTTCAAAACGCAGCTGGACTTTCTTGGGTTTTTTTTTTTTCTTTCTTGGATGAGAAGCTAAAGGTTTTCAAAGAAAGAAAGAAAGAAAACACAATGTCCAATTGCCTTTGGGACAAAAAAGTACCTTTGATACTATTGTGTCTGTGTATACACAAACCTGAACAGATACCTAGGAACAGGTATTTGAAAGAGCGACGTGAACTTTCAAGGACATAAGAGTTCGTTTGTTTTTGTTGTTTATTATGGTTTTCTATTTTTGGCTCTTTTCTCTTTTTTGTACTGTGTATTTTAATGTTTGAAAATTTAATAAATACTTTTTTTTTAAAAAAAAAAAGAGTTTTAATATCTTAGAGACAAGTTCTTTGCCAATACACCTCTTTCTAATGTTTTTCATAGGAGTATTTTATGTTGCTCCATGTTGCAAATGGATGCTTTAATTTCTCAGAGAAGAATAGCCTAGGCTATAGAGGTGGAGCTCTCGCCTCACGATCAGGAGGCTGTGAGTTTGATCCTAGGTAGCGGCAGATATTTCTCTCTCTGAGCACAATGAGTGACTATCTGCTGTGAACTCTGCATTGGCGACAGGAAGGGCATCCGGACAGTAAACACTCTGGTCCATTCGGTTGCCCCGACTCCACCCCGATGTAAAGGATTATGGGGTCATTAAAAGATAAAAAAAAAACCAAGTCTAGGCTACCTTTTCTCAGGCTGGTTCCCTGGTTATCCTGAACAGGATGAATATAACTGGACTTCCTGACTTCTTGCAACTTTTCTTGAGCTCACCTACATTAATTGATCAGTAAACATTGTCAAGTTTCTTTTATTTGATGCGGTTCATTTATTAATATTTTTTATTAAGATTATTTCTGACTCTTTTCAATTGCATCTTTTATGACAGGTTTGATGATACTTTTATACACTGCTGGGAGAGCCACAGGGGGGATATTTAAATATTTGTGATATAATGTTTATATATTTTAATTACACGCAATAAAACTACCTAGACAGGTCTCCTTGATCGTTGACAGCATGGTTGCATTTTGCTTTCCCTGGAATTTTCTCAAGTCTAGCTTTCTGCTTCGCTCTTTGAACTACTGTTTATATGCTGTAGCATATCTTAGTACCTTCTGAATGATCTGATGGTATAGAACCATGATGGCGAATCTATGGCACGTGTGCCACACGTGGCACGTGGAACCATATCTGTGGGCACATGAATGTTGCCCTAGCTCAGCTCCAGTGCACATGTGCGCACCAGCCAGCTGATTTTTGGGCCTTCCGGTCCCACCGGAAGTCGGGAAATGGGCTGTTTCCAGCCTCTGGAGGGTCTCCAGGGGGGTGGGAAGGCTGTTTTCTCACTCTGCAGACTCCTAGAAAGACTCTGGAGCCTGGGGAGGGCAAGAAAATGGGTTTTCCAGTCCCACCATGCCATCGCGTGACAAAAGTGGGGAGAGTGTGGGGAGGAGGGTCGCGCGCATATGCACGGGGGTTGGGTGGGGCACATTGAGTTATGGGTGTGGGCACATGTGTGTGTGACCCCCCCCGTGCTCCCCCACTTTTGGCGTGCGATAGCAAAAAGGTTACCCATCACTGGTATAGAAGGAATTAATCATATTGGATCAGGATTACACAAGAAATCATCCAGAATATACAGTATATTCTAGCTAAGATTTCACTCTTTCCTCCCGAAACTAGATGTTTTCTTTTGCTTGTAGTCTTCAGTTCTTTAAACCTGTCATTCATTTGTGTTCTGGTTTCTCTGTTTAGTAGCAAACCTCTCTTGGATCAATAAGAATGTTTCTGATCTTTGGAGTGTCACCGAGTATGAAATTCAGATACAGCAAATAGTACAGCAAAAACTATCAAACCTCAGAAGATCCTGATTGTAACAGTGAATGGAAACAGAAAGCTTTGTGTTTCTTGGAATGCTCCCAAGACACACCTAATTATGTAATACCATACCAGGCAGTGGTGGGTTGCCTCCGGTTTGCACTGATTCTATAGAACCGGTAGTAAAACCAATGGGAGGCTCTGCCTACCAACCCTGACGTCATCAAAATGCTTCTGCACATGCGCATACTCATGCGTGAGCGAAGCAAGTGCACGCACGCGACCCTGTTGCAAGCCGGTAGTAAAGGTATATAGAACCCATCCCTGATACCAGGTCACAACAATTTGCCATTTAGGAGAATTAATACTATTTTGAAATCCCACATCCCTCTTGTATTTCTTTTTGACTTGATCCATAGATCTTGCTTAGGTATATTTATGTATATGTATGTTAATAATATATGTTAATCAGTGGTATTTATGACTTTATGTAATGTTTGATCCATTCATTGGTGTTTTTGGTGAACCACATGCATGACTCAGTGTGAAATGGGAACCTGTCCTGAACACAATCAGAGCTATGAGTAATGTGTAAATCTAGTCTCTTTCTCCACATCATCATCTTCAAAGCACACTTAATTTATGAATCCTTATTGAGAAAAAAATAACATCAGATGTCTTAATTGGCTCATATGCTTCACCCCAAGAAAGAAATAAAAATCAGATTCAAGTTACTGGTTCCAAATGAGTAGAAAAAGAAGAAGCAGAAGAAGCAGAGATCTCATAGTTAATTTTTGCTCATATTGAAAGATTATTCTTGGACATCCTGAGTTTTGACATGAGCTTCTTGACCATGATATCTTGTGCTGATCTTATAATATGATTAGACCATTGCTGTTCTGGTTGACCAGATCATAGAAACCATTTGTTCTCAATTGGTGGCATACAACAAAATGTTGAAAAAAATAAAATAAGAGGAGTTTTCTGGTGACCCCTTCCCAATATAACTGAACTGAATTAACTGAGGCTGAAATTCATGTGAATGGTTTTTTTTTTATTGTCCCCAAGGGAAAAAAACATTCCAGTTTACACGAATATAAGTCATGTACAGCTTTGGGGGTCTCCAGCTATCTTCTTCTGCTTTTCATGTAACTCATGACTTGGAAGGAAGAAAAACTTCCCCTTCAGCCATAGATAATTTTGCCAAATCTATCAGATGTAGCTAATCGCAAGAGGGATGAAGCAACCTATAGAAAAGAACAAACTCTCAGAAAGGGTTAAAAGGCTCCAACTTGTTCCCTTCAACACCTAATTTTCTCAGCAATGAGAAATTCTTGGAGTTGGGGCATGCATCTGGATGGTAACCAGGTTTGTCAAGATGGTCATGGGGAAAAACAAAACAAAATGAAAATGTTTTTATATTGCATTAATTTAGTCATAGGTTTTTGATAGTCTGATTAAAGCTCTGCCAGAAGGGCTTTAATTTACTAATAGCTAACTTATCTTGATGATTTCAACTGATTTATCAAAAGTATAACTATGCATAAATCCAATTGACTGCAATAATTAAACTAAAACTGTTAAAAAAAACCCTCTAAAACTCGATAGCAGTAAAATGTAAGAATGAAAGCTTCTTGGAAAAAAGGTAGATATCTTTAGGAGCTAACTGAAATATAAATTTGGTAATTATTATATTGATTTCATTATTTTTTAAAAATAATCCAAAACTATATCAGATTTTGAAAACCCCCAAACTGTGATTTATAAGTTACAATTCGCTAGTAGATTTTTATTTTTCACTTTTGTTTATGTAGGCTCTCTGCCCTTCCCCATCACCATTTTTAAAACAACAGATGTCCAACATCTTGGATTAAGAATAGAAATTAATCTAGAATGATTAGATGGTACTTTTGATGCATCAGTTAAAAGCTTTTTATTAATTTTTTGGGATGGGGGGAGAAAGATGCAGTGCATATGATATAATAGGAGGTGTAAATGCAAAAGCGAAAGTATTTGAAGAGGAGGTTTGTACTGAATTAGAAACTATATGAGAAATATTTAAATGAATAACCTAATAAGGATGTACAATTGTTGTTGTTGTTGTTGTTAGTTACAAAATCGTGTCCGACCCGTCGCGACCCCATGGACAATTTTCCTCCAGGCCTTCCTGCCCTCTACCATCCTCTGGAGTCCATTTAAGCTCACGCCAACTGCTTCAGTGACTCCATCCAACCACTTCATCCCCTTCTTCTTTTGCCCTCAGTCTTTCCCAGCATTAGGCTCTTCTCCACTGAGTCCTTCCTTCTCATTAGGTGGCCAAAATATTTGAGTTTCAACTTCAGGCTCTGGCCTTCTAAAGAGCAGTCAGGGTTGATCTCCTCTAGAACTGACCGGTTTGATTGCCTTGCAGTCCAAGGGACTTGCAGGATTCTTCTCCATCACCATAGTTCAAAGGCCTCAATTCTTTGATGCTCAGCCTTCCTTAAGATCCAACTTTCACAGCCATACATTGCAACTGGGAAAATCATAACAATAAAACCATAGTAAATACCATAGTGATTCTCAACACTTAATAGGAACATATAGACAGAAGCTTCTTCTTCTCAACTTCAGATAATCCTGATCCTATTGAGTTTGTGAAGAGTTGGTTTCCTTCCAGGTCCACTTTCTGGTTGTGGTATGTGACTTATTTTTCTAAGGTGCAGGTTTTATTGATTTCTATTTGTACTGTGACATTTTTTAAAACCCTTATATGGATCATGAGGAAGCAGTGCAACAAGGGTGTCATCCTTATTAGAACTCATCAGATGTATGTAGCAATAAGGATTGATGAGTTCCAGTAAGGATAAAACTAGCTACATACTGGTTTCTGATGATCAATATAACTCAAAGGATCACACGGGATAAACACTGTGTACATAGAAACCTACCCCCCTTACCCCAAGAAGGGTGGTGGTGGATGACATGCAAGACCTTGTCATCAGGGTATGGCACAATGTGACATCTGTATATCTTTCAGAGCTTAAGATAGAGTTGGCTGTATACAGGTTAAAAACTATACTTTATTAGTCGGCCAATGTCACTTGAGTGGGTGGCCATAAAATGTGATTACATGATGAACAGCTCAGAAAGCAGAACACTTCACTCCCTTCAGTGCCGCAAATGAGATCACTATTCATGTCTTTGCTTGATCTTCTATATATGGAAAGAGAATCTTATTTTTGTGCCATACAATTTTATTAGGGATTCCATAGGTGTTGTGAATCAATACATATACATATACCCTAGTTTCATCCATGCATCCATAGCATTTTCATTAGGGATTCCTTGGGTATTTTGAATCAGAATATATAGTTTCACCCATGCAGAATAATGGAAAATGCAAAGCAATCTTGTATTAAATCTGCTGCATGTTCACCTAACCATCTCTAGCATTTTAAAGTTCAGTGTCACAACAATTCAGTGTTCTAGAAATAACTAGATTTTGCACTGCTGTGATCCAATAAACTATCTGGGGATTTTAGTCCATCTGCAATGTCATTTTCCTTGATTTGAAAACAACAGATGAAAAGTAAATCATGATTCAGAGTAAAAAAATGTACACTATATTTTTTGTTGTAGGGCATCTATAGCTAGGCAATTCTAATATACCTACCTACAAATAACTTCGCTGAATAAAATAGTGGGTTTTTTTTTTCAAACTAAATGCATATAATATTGCAATTTAAGACTGCAAAAAGAACCTGGATAGCTCTGCAGACAAAGCACCCTAATTAAACATCCAGCTGTCTGCAATTACTCATGTTCGAATCTCGCCAGGCTCAAGGTTGACTCAGCCTTCCATCCTTTCTAAAGTAGGTAAATTGAGGGGCCAGTTTGTGGGGGCAATAAACTGACTTTGTATAATATACAAAAGTATGAAGGCTATTGCTTAACACATTGTAAGCCACCCTGAGTCTTTGGAGAAGGGCGGCATATAAATCAAATTAAAAAAAAAAACAGGAAGGAAGTGCAGCTTATTGCTAAATAAAATTTGCATGAAAAGACCTATTGTTTGAATTCAACACAGCAATTTCCCATTCATTGTTAATCTTGACTTTTGGCCTGTGATCTGTCTGAAATTATCGTTTTGAAAGAAGTTACAATTTCAGTACGAAAATACATCTTGGAAATCAATAATCTGAGCTCTTGACTTGTGGGACATGATGTTTGATTGGGCAGGTTTGGGGGATTCTGGAAGCTCTCAGAAGTTTCATGTCACACCCTTCTTATGTCCCATAAGTCAAAGGATGGGTTTGCATAGGATAGACAGCCCTCTGACTGTGATTACTTCACTTAAATTCCTGCACTGAGCAGTGTTTTTTAACCTTAGCAACTTTAAGATGGAGTAGACTACAACTCCAAGAATTCCCCAGTCAGACATTGTTCTAGCTGGAGAACAAGGTAGGACACAACAGACATCTTAAAGTTGCTAAGGTTGAGAAACACTGAAGCAGAGATTTAGATTTGACAGCTCAAATGGTTCTTTTCAGTTCTATGAAAGGACACACATTTTCATGCTCAAAAATTGTGTAAATGGCACCTACTTTTCTTCAAAATTTAGGATGAAAATAAAGCCTTCCATTCATATATAGCAAGGGTCCTCAAACTATAGCCCGCGGGCCGCATGTGGCCAGCTGAAGCCATTAATCCAGCCCGCACAGAGCACGAGGCTGCTCTGCCTACATCACCCCACCCACCCTTTGGCTGAGTGCAGGACTTACTTTTACAAGTAAGTAAAAGTACTTACTTACTAAAGTACTGGTCTTACTTTCCAGTTCCTGTGGGCTGGAACTGAAAAGTAAGACCAACAATTTTGGCCTGCAGAGACGTTCTGGAGGCAGGGGAGGTGAAAAATGGGGTGCACAGATGCCCCAAGAGGCCAAAAATGGGCCTGTTTCACCTACTCCACCTCCAGAAGATAAAGAAAGAGAGATAGGCAGAGAGAGAGAGAGAGAGAGAGAGAGAGAGAGAGAGAGAGAGAGAGGCAGACAGATTTCTCAAGCTCCTTGGGGCTGGGAAGAATTGCTGCAAAACTGAGTTTCCTGAAGTGGACCACCAGACTCCTAAACAACTGAAAAAACGATCTAGGAAAAAGAAAAGGCAACATGCAAACAAAATAAAACATCCCTAGGAGTAAAACAAATTAAAGTTTAATTTGTGTGCATTGTTTAATGGACTGTTAAATTGGCCACACTCTCTTAGTCACATGACCTAGCCATGCCCATCCAGTCACATGATCACCTAGCCACACCCACCCAGCTAGTTTGGCCCCCCAACAGTCTGAGGGACCGTGAATTGACCCCCTTTTAAAAAGTTTGAGGACCCCTGATATATAGTGTCATATATAATTGCATCTAAGGTGCTTGTTTCAAAAATGAGAAATTGCTTCATACCTTTGGAAAAGTTCAGATTCTTATATGTAAACAGTAACTTATTGCAAGACCCAAGATATCAAAAAGAATTTCCTTGCAATTTTAAAGAAGAGAAATAGTGTCTGGAAATTTAAGGGACAGTGAATGAAGAAAAAAAGGTGGTACAAAGCAAGCAAATAGGACAGCTGTATTCTTTAATTGTGCCAGATTAATAAAATGTAATTTTTTACGGCCCGTTTGTAACAGGCCACTGGGGAATACATTTTACTACCGTTTGGGGTGTCTTCTAGTTAATAAATTCATGTCTTTTGAGGATAAGCATTCAAATCCCAGATACAAGTTTATTAAAATTGTAATAGTTCTTGGAGACTATAAAAGGAAATGAAGTGCACAAAATGTGCATTTCCAGAGCATAGCTTTCAAACCATTTTTTACATGACTAATTTTCAACATCTCCAGCAGAGGCCGTGCAGTGTGGCTGAAATTAAATAATAAATATTTAACCAACTGCAGTTCCTTATCTACACGCCTTCCAAATGTTGCTGCTTTTGCCCTTAATCCTTCATTAAACCATAAATGTAACAGCACTACTGACGTGTTAGCTAGAGTCAGAATAAGCTTTCAAATGGTTTTTTTGAACAGTGATGGAAAATTAAGAGTAGCTTATTGTAAAAGATCACTATATATGTTCTACAAGAGGAGTTAGGCCTCCTCAAAACATTTTTTTAGAGATGGGCAGGACATAAATCTAATAAATAAGCAAATAAGTGGACTTTTTCCCCAGATAAATTGAACTTAACTTTCATAGTAGCCCTATTTTCCCTATATGATTAACCCAGTCACAACCTCTTATTGATAATTCCAATAATATACCTCACAGGTGGGGGCATTATGGTGTGTGTGTTTGTATGTTGTCAGTTATGTCAAGCTGGCAGACACAATTGCCTGTTCAAAACAGTGGCCCATTTTAATATGTGTGCAATACCCATAAAAGGGGGGGGGGGGGAAGAGATTTTACTGTGTAGCAATTTTCACATTTCCCCCCTGCTAGCACAGATAGTCCTGTTCAGACTAACTAGATCAAAAGTCACAATTTGGGAGAAATATATTCTTTTTCCCACATTTATTTATTTATTAAGATTTTTTTTTGACCATGAGAAGTTTAAGACTCCTGGAGATTTACAAGAATAAGATGTCCTTTATATCAATATATTGAAAAAAAATATATAAGGTAATAAGAGTTTTCTTTCAGTAAACTTTTGGAAAATCAGTAA
This sequence comes from Masticophis lateralis, assembly GCA_030761175.1. Taxonomy (NCBI): domain Eukaryota; kingdom Metazoa; phylum Chordata; class Lepidosauria; order Squamata; family Colubridae; genus Masticophis; species Masticophis lateralis. The sequence goes on along the minus strand of JAUDYJ010000005.1, from coordinate 15,173,894 downwards.
TTTTGGGCAAGCTGACTATTTCATAAATGGGGGCCACAGTGGAAAAATATTCCTTCCTAACCACCCACAGTAATTTAATGGTAGAAGTGAACTTCCAGCATTCCCCCCTCCCTCCCCCCGGTGTTGTCACTGTTGAAGTCTCAAAATGGCCTCAGTCAGGCTAGCCGCAGTTTTGACAGTAGTCAAAGCAAATACTTTCCTGTGGGAACCAAGGACATTCCTGCAGGTGCTCGGAAGGAGGAGACTGGAGTCACTTAGCAACTGGACAGTATCCTGATTGGACCATGTGACTGTTTTGAGAAAGTGAAAAACATTTACTTTTAATTAGTTTTAATGAGTAGTCAGAGTTGGTTTTCACCAGCCTGTGGCAATATGGCATATCCAATAAAATTATTCTTTGAAGAATCTACTTGCCTCATAGTTTTGTTTGCTATAGGTGTGTTACTTGGGACCCTGACATAGATGGGCTGAATCGTCCTTTCTCCAAAAACTGACTGGTATCAGATGTACCTGGCGCAATAGTAAGCAAGATATCAGAAATGTTTAGAAATATAATTCTGAAGCTTTGATATCTCGCACATACAATAAGATCTATATTTCTCTTTATCCTTTTGCTGTGGCTAGGACCACTCTAACACTACCAAATTTCTATTCAGAAATTTGAGGGTGGGTGTGAGTGGATAGGACATGAAGATGCATTCAGAATTAATTTGTAAGTGATGACATATTTGTTCATGAATGTGCTGTAGGTCCCACTGCGTTCCCAGTGAAACAATCAGGAATTATGTGAAATTAAATATGAGCATTGGTTTCCCAAGTTGAATCTGGAAAGAAAGAAAATGTATAATTACTAAGTGACATTTCCTGTTTTTTTAAAAAAAATAAAATTACTATGGTATAGTGAAGAACATATATAAGTCTCTTTTGGGGAACTTGGGGCTCTCTAGATGTTCCTTAGCTTGAACTCTTAGCAGCTCTGGTTAGCATGGTCAATAGTAAGGAATACTAGATGATGTAATATAGCAACATCTGGAGATCTCTAAAAACATCTGTTAGGCAAGAACAAATATTCCTGAGAGTAGACAAGAACAAACTAGAATTAAAAGATGGAGGAAGGAGACCATAGAATAGAATAACAGAGTTGGAAAGGACCTTGGAGGTCTTCTAGTCCAACCCTCTGCTTAGGCAGGAAACCCTACACCACTTCAGACAAATGGTTATCCAACATCTTCTTAAAAACCTCCAGTGTTGGAACATTCACAACTTCTGGAGGCAAGTTGTTCAACTGATTAATTGTTCTAACTGTCAGAAAATTTCTCCTTAGTTCTAAGTTGCTTCTCTACTTGATTAGTTTTCCCCCATTGCTTCTTGTCCTGCCCTCAGGTATTTTGGAGAACAGCTTGACTCCCTCTTCTTTGTGGCAGCCCCTGAGATATTGGAACACTGCTATCATGTCTCCCTAGTTCTTCTTTTCATTAAACTAGACATACACAGTTCCAGCAACCGTTCTTCATATGTTTTAGCCTCCAGTCCCCTAATTATCTTTGTTGCTCTTCTCTGCACTCTTTCTAGAGTCTCAACATCATGGCGACCAAAACTGAATGCAGTATTCCAAGCGTGACCTTACCAAGGCATTATACAGTAAAATGGTATTAACACTTCATGTGATCTTGATTCTGTCCCTCTGTTTATGTAGCCTAGAACTGTGTTGGCTTTTTTGGCAGCTCCACCAAGCAAGGAATAACATTAAAGGAGGATATGGCTGAAGGATCTGACCCAGGGTTAAAGTGCTACTGGTTCGGACTGGTTTGGTCGAACCGGTAGCGATGGCGGCATGTGGTTCGGAGAACCGGTAACAATGTCAGCGCAAGGCTCCACCCACCCATCCGGTCGCCATTACTTCCTGGTTTTAACCAGGAAGTAACCTTCTTTTACCCTCTGTGCATGCAAAGAAGGGTTTGCTCATGGGCAAAGGGTCCCCGCACGCCTGTGATGCACATGTGAGCGGAGCAAGCACATGTGGTGCATGCATTTCTGGACTGGTAGGGAAGGTAAGTAGATTTCACCCCTGATCTGACCTGCCTTATACTACTTGGAGGACTCTGAATAGGTTGAGAGTTGGAGTGCCTAAATGTAAAGTTAATATGATCAAGTGGTGGCTCTTAGCTATGTGAATGTGTAGAGACATATAGCCTGCCCATTTGCTGGAATGTCAGCTACTATCCAGAAATATGTATTGATAATGACTTATTTTTGGACAATGACAAAGCTAAGTTGGTGACTTCATTCTGGCAGTTTAAAGTTTGAGCTAGACATAGAAGAAGAAGAAGAATCTGGAGGATGGCATAGATGTTCTAGACATACATCTTATCTGTCTTAATGATGACCATTTCACTAATCATGTTGGTCTTATTCAATATTTACAGAGACTCTAAAATCTATCTCAGTATCCAGACATAATTACTGTACTCCTACTGACAGAAGAAAAGGGATAGCTACATTTTGCTAATTTCTTCAAGCTGAGTCAGTCAATAGCTTTTTCATATTGATGGGTTTTTAGTGTCAGATAACTTTATTTCTGATCACTTCTGGTAATATTCAGATTTGTTCATCCATCCATCCATTGCATCTGCCTATTAATTTATCATTTAAACCCTCCATGGTAATTCATGTGCATATATGTTGTCGGAGATTATATCACGATCTTATTTCTGAAAATAATTTTTTAAAAACATGTTTTGATGTTTTCTGATTTTTCTTCAGCCAAGAATTGTACATTTGTATTTGCGGTTCAACAGTCATGTATCAAGATAATTTAGAGCAGAATGTGCAAACATAGATTAAATGGGACCATCATTAGCTTTCCCTCTTTTCTTTTGCATAGGTAATGCTGCTAATTTTTGAGATACTTTGTGCTTATGCATTGGGCTAAGTAGTGCTGCACAAGGGACCTATAACAAGATCATCAAATTAACATTACTTATAAGAAGTGATATGTTGGGGTTGAATCATATTTGAAACCCATGCCATATAACTAGGAAGATGCCTTTTTAAATAGGCAATACTTCGCCTTAGGGAACTCTAATCAGGACAATAGTGACATTTTCCATCCTTATTATGACTCACATTCCAGTCTTGTGCTACATTCTAAATATACAAGAAATCTGGATGTTGAAAATACTTGGCTTAAAAGTCATGTGGATATTCCTTTTCATAAGAAAGTCCTGTCTCAGGACTTTCTTATGAACTGTACAGTTCATAAGAAAAGAAAGGACATGCTATGTCAGCTTTGAAATAATTGTTTCAAAATTAATTGGCATTAAGGAAGACAAAATAATTGAAAAGCTATCCGTTAGATCGTGACCAAAACCTCATTGATGGGAAGCCAAAGGAGAGTAGAGTAAGCATCTGATTTAAAGAGAGCTATAGAGAGCCAGTTTGGTATGACGGTTAAGAGACCAGGCTACAAACTGAGAGAGTTCTGGACCCACCTTAGATATAAGCGGTGGTGGGATTCAAATAATTTAACAATTATTTGGTTCTCTGCCCTAATGACCGGCTGGATGGGGATGGCCATGGTGGGCGTGGCCAGGGCGTGTGACAGGCAGCACTCGGCCTCCTGCAACCTCCTCACAACAAAAATGGGCCGTGGGAAGCATCCCAGTCCCTGTTCCCGTTTTTGGCCTAGTAGGCCTCCCTGCAGCCTCTTGGAAGCAAAAACAGGCCCCAGGAGCCATGCCGCACCTCCTGCACCCCATTTTGGGCCTAGAAGGCCTCCCTGCACTTACCTGGGAGCTAAAATGGGGCACATGGGGATTCCTGGAAGGGGCAGGGAGGGGAGGGGAGGGGCAGGGCCAGTCAGCAATTTAACAATCGGTTCACCCAAGCTGGCCCAAACCAACTGAATCCCACCACTGGATACAAAGCCAGATGGGTGACCTTGTACCCAGTCATTCTCTCTCAGTTTTAGGAAAAAAACCTTGCCAAGAAAACTGCATTGACCTGTGTAGGCAATCTCCAGGAGTCAATACTGATTCAAAGGCACAAACAAACAAAAATAGAGCTATAGTGAATAGATGGATAAGCTCTGACTTCTCATTGATTGTTAGTCAGACGTACCTAATTTTAATTCACATTTACTACTGCAACTACAACTGCATGAAGGACCATTGCAATCCCCTTCTGTTGGACAGAAGGATTTTTTTTTTTTAAAAAAAGGTAAAATTTGGTAACTGAGGTTAAGAAGAGATATGGAATTTGGTTCCTATCTCCAGTCACCTCAGAATTAACTGACTAGAAATCTTTAGGGATCTGGCAGGGAGTTCTAGCAAAACTAAAAACAAGGGTTGCACAACCTTGGCAACTAGAGGACTTCAGCTCCCAAAATTCCCCAACCAGCCATGTAGCTAACTTTTCCCTCTGTCAGTAGACATATTCTAGTTATGTCTGGATATTGAGATATATTTTAGAATCTCTGTAAATAGTTGAAAGGTCTTAAAATTGCCAAGGATGGACACCCCTGAACTAAAACTTTCCTGAAATCTGTTTCAGGAAAAGCAGCTGTTTTGAAAGCAATATTAAGCCCAAGAAATAGGAACATCTCTAAACACAATCAAGAGACGAACGTTCCAATTTCAGGCTTATCAAATAAATGGACTCTTAATGCAAATATTTCAGGAAAAAGAAGTTCAAAAGAGACATAATGAAATCATTCATACAAGAGGACAGTTCCCAACTCAGCTTCTGAAGATTATGTGCTCTAACCTCTACTTCTTGGCATTAAAAATCACTAAAGAAATTTTTTTTTGTGAATCCTGATTCCCTGATTATGTGCTACAGTTCAGAGTTTGACATGGGGGATGATTATGTTAAAGAAACAAAATCTCAGATTAATGAAGAAACAGTAAGGGAACAGACCCTTAGGACAGCAAAACAGCAGAGGCTGATTATTTTATCCAGTTGCCTTGAACAAATAAATTAACTGTCAGAAATTTGCTCCATTGGGGAAAAGAAACTACTGTATGCAAGTTCTATAAGGAAAGGCCCTTATATTTAGTTTTGCTCCATTTGTTATTTACTTGACCATGAATCCTTCTTCCACAAGCACAAAAACATATCATTAAAAGTATAGAATTTCTATTGTATCTGTTTTGAAAAAAAACCCTTTTCATCCCTATGGGAAGTATGAGTCTTCCTCAAACTCATGTCCTCTATCGGAGATTTGATAATTTAAGGGTTTGTGGTAGTATGGATTGTCATGAGGGTTCTATTAGCATCTTCTACTGCTTGGTACTTCTCCACTGAGTACTGGTAACGGGACTTGAGAGTTGACTGTAAATAGCTTATCTATGATTTTGTGCCTCATATCCGCTTCTACACTCTGTAATAGAGGGAATAGTGACATTCCAGCTTTAGTCTTTGGCTACACATGCAGCTGTTTCTCAATTAGTGTGGGTGCAGGTCTTCTGTCCATTAATAGTTCTCTCATGTGTTTCATATATCCAGTCTCTGGGGTTTAAGTATACTATCATAGAGTTCTTAAACATTTGTAGATCATCTGGGCAACATCTAAACTGGCATGACTCTTTTAGATTGTGTCATTGTCAATCCCTCCCCCCTCTCTCTGTGTTTCCATTTGCCATCCCTTTTTTTGCTCTGCATATACAGTTTTGCATGCACGTCTTCCTTTAATAAACATGCTTCCTACTGTAGTTTCTGTTTTTCAGCATATTCAGTACATATTTTTAAATTGCAAATAAATAAATAAAATAAAAAAAGCCACAGCATTCTATAAAACACAGATGATGGAATATAAGCTCATTCTAGTTCATTTATTGCAGAGATGGGGAACATACAATTCTCTGGCTACTGCTGTACTATAATGGATTGGAAATAAAAACACCATTTCACTATGGCTTAGTTAAGAAAAACAAATAAACAAATGCCGTTCAATCCAATTTGCTTCAAAATACTCATAAAGAAATCTTTTGCTAACTAATCAACAGCACTTAGTCATTTGCAAACATTGTGCATGATTTCTAATTACAGGTCTGGTTTGTCACTGTTTAAAACAATCAAAGCTAATCGCCCATATATAGATTTTCTTGTGGGCTGCAGTGGTATTTTTAGTTGCATTGTTCCAGTTTCTTTTTAAAAAACCCCAAACTTCTCTGAACCATTACATCTTAAATTGGACTTTGAAAACAAGTATATTGTATTAAAATAATTAAGGGGAAGAGAGCTTTCTACTGAACAGGTGTTTTTTAAAAAACATATACAATAGCAAGACTAATGTCACAGTCCTTATTTTGTGATTAGTGGAGATTTCTTCAAGTCAACTTTTTTGTTAATGAAGCTTCGATTTAAAAAATAATATTCTTTCTTATAGCTGTGTTATATCAGTAGCAAGGTCTATATTTGAGTAGATATTTGTCCCCCTTTAGTTAAAATGTAATGTCTGAATACAATAATGAATATAAAAGAGTCAATGGACTGTGCAAATATCTTGGTACTGAAGAATTTGTAGTCATTTTATTTGAAACGTATTTTTTTTCCCAATTTGGCTATTTTACTTATTCCACCCTCATGTCCCTTTCCTTCTTCTTATGGAAATTCTTCCTATGTGAAGCTTTATATAGACTTTTGAATTGAAAGAAAGGAGAGAAGGAGGAAACAAAATTTAAAAGGTCAGTGGAAGAGTTAGTTCTGTTCCTCTTTAGAAGGAAAATTAGCATTTGATCACAGGATTTCAAGAGGAACTGATGCTACTGGAATTGTGCTGTGTGCTTTCTTATCTTCCCTGCCAAATTCTTAATAACATATGCATATTAAAACATCATTCTTTAGCTGAGAACAATTGCTTTCTCATAATTTTCAGAGACTCTTCTGACTGAGCATACAACCTCCTACACAATCTGTGCTCAGAGCTGCCTGTAGGTGCAATGGGAACACAATTGTCCCAGAAGAATTCTTATACTTTGCAGAAAATATAAGATGTCTGGTCTAGAAGAATTGTATGCATCGGTTATGGCTATTTCTAGAAAAGGATGCTCTAACTTAGGCCTTGGTTATCATTTATTTAAATTATTGAGTGTGGTCTACATAGGTTGTCCTTCTATTTGTGGAAGCTAAACCTAGTGAATGCAATGGCTCAAGTATTTATGGAGACTTCTGGTTTCACCCATGTACTACAACTGATTGCAGGGTTCAATTCAAGATGCTGTTTGCCATCTATATGTTTGTCAACTATGTGGCTAAAGGCTTGGTATCTATGGAACCATTTCAGGCACGGGTTCCAAATCCTGTCGCTACCAGTTCACTCGTGGGCATGGTAGTTCCAAATCTAAGTAATGGTAATGAATTTATGTTGACACTTATCAAATGATATTTAAGAATATGTTTATATGTAATACATTTTATCATGCTAATATTCCAATAGCTCTTTAAATTCAATTGAACTAATCTCTGAAGCTTTTTTTCATACCTCGAAGTCAGAACTGGTTCATGGACAGAAGCATGGCTGGCTGGGGAATTCTGGAAGTTGAAAGCTCCACATCTTAAGTTACCGAATTTGAGAAACATTTCTATGGATCATGACTCTTGAATTTTGGCGTTTACTTAGCTAAGGAGATATTTAACAAAATAATGAAGAACAGGGCATAGTTATGAGGTTATTATTCCCCCTTTATTTTCTTTTAAAAATTGCATATTTACAAAGTTGCCATTCACAGGCTGTCACTGTTTTGCTCTAGGTCATACACGGATCTTTGTTATATTCTGTCATGCTCTATTTAAATTGCACAGAATGCTGAGACCTAAGAATAAACAACTGTGAGGTTTAGTGTTGCCAGTGAAATTTTGCCTAAAGTTAAATTTGAAGTGAATTTTGGATTTCCTGCTCACATATTGAGGAGGCGTGAGGGAAGATTTATGAAACTTGCAAAATATCTCATATTTTACACAATTTTAGCTTTTTTTTTTTCTTTTCTCTTCTCTTCCTATTATTGGATAGCTTTTGTTAATCAGGTGATTATGCTAGAAAATTCATTAAAATGTACTAATTGCAGAAGTTTCAAAGATTTTTGGAATAGGAGTCATAAGGAGTGCAGAAGCCTTAAAGGGCAAAGCTATTTATCTCCTCATATACATTCTTTCTCTACTCTGTGATGCAGAGGCACTTATGTGCAGTTAATGCTGTTAACTGCCTTTTGCTCATTTTACAACCTTTCTTGTCACAGTTGTTAAGCGTACCCCTGAAGTTGTTCAGTTAGTAACACAACTGTTAAATGAATCTTGCTTCCCCATTGACTTTGCTTGTCAGAAGGGGATCACATGACCCCAGGACACTGCAATCATCATAAATACGGGCCAGCTCATTAAACAAATGCTTGAATATTGAGGACTACTTGTTGTGGTAATATCGCTGTGAAAAGTTTGACAGTTTGTCAGCAGAATAATTGGGGCAGCAAAATAAGATTATTATTATGTAGAAAATTTATACCGCCGCCTACTTGCACATGGCGACTGAAGGCGGTTTACAGGACATAAAAGCACAATATAAAAGAAATAAAAATTAATAAAATATTAACCTCCACACACATTCATACCAGCCATTTAATGGGCTCCATCCTGCTCTGGATTCCCCAGGCCCCCTGGCAGAACCACATCTTCAGGGCCTTCTGAAAGAGTGTTTATTTATTTATTTTATTTATTTATTGAATTTATATTGTCGCCTATTCACCCATGGTGACTCAAGGTGGCTTATAAAATATAAAATCACATTTAAAAACTAATAAATAATAAAAAAGATCAGATAAATTAATGTAATATAATCACACACACACACACGCACACCCCAACTACAGCAGATCACATGAGCCATATAATGGGCTTCATTCCACTCTGGGTTCCCCAGGCCCGTCTTCAGTGCCTTCTGGAAGAGAATTAGAGTGGAGGCCATTGTAATCTGTGAGGGAATGATGTTTCAGAGAGAGGGAGCCACCATGGAGGAGGCCCTTCTTCTGGGTCCCATCAGATATATTTCCCTCAGGGATGGGACCTACAGCATTCCCTGCCTCCCCACTCTGATGGGTCGGGTCGATGTGACTGTCAGGGGATGGTCCCTCAGATAACCTGGTCCCAAGCCATGAAAGGCTTAGACTGGGAGCCAATCTAATTTCTGATGGATGATGTTTCAGAGAGAAGGAGCCATCATAGAGAAGACCCTTCTTCTGGGTCTTGCCAGATGTATCTCCTTAGTGGACAGGACCCACAACATTCCCACTATCACAAGTCACTTTCACCAGTTATCACAGTGTACAGGAGATCGCTGCTAAAAGTGTGTGTTTTTTTTAAATGACACCTCTTATCAGGTCCACTGAGATTGGTATATGAAAAGATAGCATTCTGGGTAGCTGCCTCAAGGGTGATCTACTGGATCATAAAGAAAAATGATCCAGACTCCCTGCAGTTCTGCAAGCCACCGAGGATGGGAAAAAGCTTGTGTTTGTTCCCTAAATTGTGACTTGTGATACAAAGACCATTTTCTGTGTGCTTTCTCAGTATAGGCACACTGAGTTAAACCATAATGCCCACTGACATCAGTTTGAAAGGTACTACATAAATTTCAGGAAAATGAGGCTTTAAAATGTTCACTACCTCATGAATCATTGGCACCAAATCTGAAATACCAGCTGCTGTGGAACAAGCATGGAAGAATTATCACCCTGTTGTCCATGTTGCAGCTTTTTAGATATATAACATTGGTCACTATATGAGTAAGAGCAGGCCTGTGGTAAATGCTTATTGAGTTAACTGGGACTTATTTCCAAAATGAATGTTGCCCTCAGGCTGAAGGTGATCACTTTATACTTAAAGCAGACAGACATCATGAAAGATCTTGGGACTTGGCGATTAATGTTAATTTCTTTTTTAAAAAATATACCAGGCAAGGTTTTTATCAGTATTTAGAGAGTTGTACATTTACAACCTTTGATCTTGGTGTCTAAAATAGGAAATTCCCAGAAGAACAGAGGATATGATCAAGATTAGTAACATTTTTCTCTTAACAAATTGTACTTCCACCAATAAACCATTTTCCCATTCAGTCAGGAAGAAATTTGCTGAACCTTTGTAACTATGTGAAGACTCTGAGGTAATTAATCTAGAAGAACAGGAAGAATGTTTATGAAGGCTATATAAATGTTAGTATAAGTGAGAATCTTGTGTACATGAAGCAAAAGATCAGATTTCCCCAGTGATCACCTGGGACAATCTGATAATGAACATTTAATAATTGTTGGAATTGTATTATTCAGCAAAGATATAATGTCACATATACCACATGTTATTTCTAGTGTGGAAAACTGGGCATTTGCTGTAATTTATTGACTTTTAATTTAAGATATATTGAAACTTGAACTAACCTTCCTTCCTTCATCCCACCCTTCATTATAATATCTTTTGCCTTATAACAGAGGTGTCAAACTCGATTTCATTGAGGGCTGCATCAGAGTTGTGTTTGACCTGGGGGGGGGGCAGGGGGCGCATAACCAGCTCATGTCACTCACTTGTGTTGGGGGCACCTGTGTTGGCCCTAGAGCTCTGCCAGCAAAAACCGGCTCCTGAGCTCCATTTTTGTGACGGCTTCCTATAACCCTCTGCCACGGCCATCCCAAACTCAGTTTTCACTGGCAGAGGCAATGCAGCCCAGTCCTTTACTGTTTCCAGGGTGGCCCCATGGGCCAGATCTAAGCAACCTGTGGGCCGGATCCAGCCTGCAGGCCTTGAGTTTGACACCCCTGCATTACAGATTTCCTCAAATTTCATTTGAATGACAAAGAGGCTTCTGATTCACTTTCTTTGATGGTGTTTTGAGCTTATTTACTTGCTGAAAGGCTGCAGAAGTATTTATACAGGGTTTATGTTTTCAATACACTGCAGTGTCACCCCCTAAATTTTCTGCATAATTTCCCCAAAGAATGGGAAGCCAAGGAGAAGAGATCATTGCACTCATAAGAAATATAATTCCAGGATCCCTTTATTTTACCAATGCAATTGTTTTGAAATGTTCCTTCCTTTTTTTTTTTTTGGGGGGGGGGGAAATAAATACCAGAAGCAATTTATTTTCCATCACATTGAAAGATGATAAACGACATAGAGGGAAAAAATGGCATTAACATTTCTTTTAGGATACTTGGGACTAGAGATATGTAGATGAGGGGAAAAAATCATAGAAAATTCACTCATTCTGTTTATATGGTTAGGTGGCATTGCAATTATCTCTTGTATGAGAGCACCAGAGAAATGGCCAAAGAACATGCATTTCTTTCCTTAGATGTTCCCTGACTTATAAGTAGTTCTTGACCTATGACTAGAATTTCCATTGCTAACCACTGTTGTTAAGTGAGTCACATATGATGTTATAACTTTTTTTTGCCATGGTTGTTAAGCAAAGCACTGAAGTTAAGTGACTCATACAGTCATTAAATGAATCTAGTTTTCCCCATTGACCTTGCTTATAGGAAGGCAGCTGGGAAGGTTACCAATGGTGCTGATATGATCCCAGGATGTTGCAATCATCATAAATACTTCCTGGTTGTCAAGTTCTCAAATTTTGATCTCATGACCATGAGGTTATTGTGTCAGTTGTAATGGCAAGGACCAGTTGTAACTCACTTTTTTCAGTGTCATCATAGCTTTGAACGGTCACTAAACAACTGATTGTAAGTCAAGGTCTACCTTACTCTACATTTCCTGGAAGGATCAAATTGCTAAATTGCCATATTTTTTCTAACGAGGGAATGTCTGAATATACTCTCATTAGTCAAAATATCAGAATAACATAGTAACCGAATTGGAAATGATCCTCTACTCAAGCAGGAGACCCTATACTATTCCAGACAAATGGCTATCCAATCTGTTCTTAAAAATCTCCAGTGATGGAGTGTTTTTTCCAGTAAGGCTGGTCTATCAGGGCAACCTGGTCTGCCCAGATATGTAATAGAGCACACTGCTTCCACTTTTGCCTTTCAACCCCAATTCAGCAGCCTTCACAGGCAGTTGCTTCCATGATAAACTATTTTGTGTTAAATTTTTAATTTTTTTTCAATTTTATTTGCTTGTCGGTAAAAAAATTTTTTAAAAAATTCTCCAGTGATGGAGCACCTGAAACTTCTGGAGTCAAGCCATTCCACTGATTAATTGTTCTCACGGTCTGGAAATTTCTCCCTATTTCTAGGTTGCTCCTTTCCTTGATTAGTTTCCATTCATTGCTTCTTGTCCTGCCTTCAGGTTCTTTGGGAGAATAGGTTGACCTCCTCTTTTTTGTGGTTCCCCTTAAATATGGGAACACTGCTATCATGTCATCCCCAGTCTTTTTTTTTTCCATTAGACAACACATATCCAATTCCTGAAACCATTCTTCATAGGTTTTAGGCTCCAGTCCTCTAGACATCTTTGTTGCTCTTCTCTGCACTCTTTCTAGAGTTGTAGTCCATGAGATTAGTTTGGTTTATTTTAGGGGAGATAACTCTCAGAACAACTTTTCCGAACTGCAGATTCTGAGGGTTTCCTTAGTTGTTGATTATTTTAATTATTATTATTCTTTATTAATAAGAGATATTAAGTAATCAAGATTCCGAGAAGATTCTTATGTCCATACTCACACAAACTAGAGGCTTTGCAGGTACATGAGGAAATGTATCCAACTCTCTTGGCATATTTGGCCTGATACAGCTAAATATTGAATTAATATAACAAGCGAATGAAAACCTGGCCATCAAATGAAATTTTTTTGCTTGGCTATTCCTTTACCAACAAACACTAGCAAGTTCCTCTAATGGCCAGGATGGCTAGTATCTTATCAAAATCAATCAGTTTGGCATTTAAGTTGTCAAGTGGAAAGTCTTCTTCCCTGACAACACCAGAATATTTTCTTTTCTTTTTTTAAGTATTCGATTACTTTAGTTAAGCATTAATGGTTAGAGAAACCATTTCTTTTTCAACTTCATTAGAATTCATTATACATGAATATGTAGAGTTACTATCTCCATTCCTACAATTTTCAGTTTCCCAATCTTGTATTTTTGGAAGGGTTCTATGTTCCACAGAATACGTCCTTCAGTGATTGTATAACTTTTCATAGTAAACTGTATAACTGTACAAATGAATTGTATAACTTTTCATATGGTAAGACAACTTGCTTGTGTTCAGAAATGAATGTTTAATGACAACTGTTTTTAATCTGCTTTTAGTATTATACTTAAAATTTGATCTGTGTTGTAGGGATGTGTGGAAAGTTAATGGTATATATGTGGGAGGGTGTGCAGTTTTAAAATCCTATTGCTTTTTAATTACTGATTTGGACACATGGTACAGTAGTCCTTGACTTAAGACCACAATTGAGCCCAAAGTTTCTGTTGCTAAGGGAGACATTATTAAGTGATGATGTAATATTTGCCCCATTTCACAACATTTTTTGCCACAGTTAAGTGAATCACTGCGATTGTTCAGTTAGTAACATGGTTGTTAAGAGAACCTAGCTTCCCCATTGACTTTGTTTCTCAGAAGGTCACAAAAAATGATTGCATGATTCCTGGGATACTGCAACATAAATAGGAGCCAGTTGCCAAGCATTTGAATTTTGTTCACACGGCCATGGAGATGCTGCAACAGTTGTAAGTGTGATGTCATGTCACTTTTTCAAGTACCATTTTAATTTCGAACGCTCACTGACCAAAAGGTTGTAAGTTGAAAAATACCTGTAGGCTGTAACTATGAATTCTTTTATCAGAATTTATAATTGATATATTGGCCAAAAATATTCATTCAAAATGATATATTTTTTAATCGTCTTTTTAATGTCTTTTCTGGCATTTTATTTCTCGGGAATTCATTGTTCTTTCTATATAACAGAGAGATAATAATGCTTTCTCTGGCATTAATGCCTTCTGTATGGAAACAGAACAACTAGTTACGAAAGCAATCACAATCCATCCAAAGATAAGCACTTTTGAACATTTGGTTCAAAAGTGCTTGTCTTTGGTGCTTACATTGGAAAAGGCTTAAGGCAAATATTAAATGCAATTGAAATCAATTGAATTTAAGAGCCCTTATCTAGATAGAATGAACAGACAGAATTTTGTCCAGTCAAAATCAGTGAGTCTCAGATTAATTGTACATGTTATGCTTATTCTTTTTTTTTTTAATTTTCAGGCTGAATCAGAGGAATCTGCACTAGCCAAGATGATGAAAAAAATTGGTGATGTGCATGGTGTGTAATGACACAAACCCCCTTTTCCACACTTGCATTCTGATATCATGGGAGGGCTTCAAGATGATGCTAAATGCAATTGTAAGCAGAGCCAACCAACAAGATCAGTGGGGAAGGATCCTATAATAACATCTGGAGGGTCTTCCTTCAGCTTTCTATAGTGAGCTATACCTTGGATGGCTTTCAAGATATGAAGGGTTAGCTGTAGGGTTTGTGCCAAGATATCATAATGTACATTTTGTTAGTTGTGCCCCTTGCCCACTGAAAATGTCTAAAGATTGATGTCCTATCGGATGCAACATTCATCCTGATATAGTTTACTGGTTTTACCTACCACCAGCTTCTGCTTTTGCGGAATTCCTTTATTATATCTTGAAAGTTGAAGCCATCCATGGCATTATTCAGCAGAATGTATAGCCTGCTAGATGTTGCTGCATTATAATTCTCAGGATCTGCCCACTGATCTTGTTGATTAAACCTGCTTAAACTGTGTGTAGCATTACCTTGAAGGCCACCAGATGATATAAGAGTTCATTTGGAAGATACATGCAATTTTAAATATGTTATTTAGGGTTATGCAATGTTACTGTAATCAGTTATTGTTGCTAAAAGCTTTTCAAAGGAGAGCAGTCAGCTGTTCCCCAAAACTAAAAATCCCACAATAATTGTTGAAATTTCATGAGAGATTTAAAGGGATACATGAAATGGACCATAACTGCTACAGCTTTCCCAGGACAGGTAGTTTTCAACTTTGACCAGTTGGGATCAGAATTCCTAATGCTAAGTAAAAAGTCTATGGAGATTCTGAATCATCCATATCATGGTTATCCTAAAGGTGTTTTTTCATAGGCAAATGGACTTTCTTGTTTTTTCTTTGAAGATGTTTTACTTCTCTTCAAAGAAATTTCTTCAGTTCAGACTGGATGGTGGGGAATGGATTCCATTTCATATTGCTAAGCAAGGTGGTTGTTATGTGAGTTTTATTGCAATTTTTCACAGATGGTGACCACATAATGCCAGGTTGTTGCAACCATGTGAATACATGCCAGTTGCCAAGTGCCCGAATTTTGATCATGTGACCATGGGGATGTTGCAACAGTCATAAATGTAAGGACTGGTTGGAGGTCACTTTTTCTAGTGCCGTTATAACTTTGAACAGTCAGTAAACAAATGGTTATAAATCAAGGACTACTGCAGGTACTGGACTTTTTATATATATATTACATACACCTAATTGCGGTACAATCAAACACAAGAAATTAAAACTAAATCAGTGAATTTATCTGCATGTTTGTGTGTGTGTGTGTGTGTGTGTGTGTTGTATATACACACTGTTTGCTGTCAGAAAAAGATGGAGAAAGAACCCAGTATGTAGTGAATGTGATTTTGCTCAATTGTGGTTCCAGAAAAATCTTGGCTACATAGGAAAAACCTGGCTTAAAGGAAAAACACACATTAAACCTATGAAAAGTAAGAAAATAGACATTGTGCCTTTACAGGGAGGAACATGAGATGTGGGTGTGGCCTACTGATGACGGCTAACAAGCCAGAAATAGCTATTTAGGTCTCCCAGAATGCCGCATAAGATTCTGTTTGTTGCCAGAGTGAAAAAGATGGAGAAAGAACCCAGTATGTAGTGAATGTGATTTTGCTCAATTGTGGTTCCAGAAAAATCTTGGCTACGTAGGAATATACACACACATAGACACATGGAAAATTGTGAGCCTGATCTGATTCCTCCATTTTCATAATGGGACAAAATGACAAAATGGGATGCATCAGGAATCTTTTGGAATCTTGTAATTCAGACTCAAACAATAGTTTAAGGGGAAATTGTTCCAGGAGTAAGAACAAGATGGGAGGCCCCTGAAACATATGGATGCCATTCTGGCATATGGAAAAATTTAGCAGCACCAATCACATAAATTAAATTGTCATTAAAAACAGCCGTTCTTCCCCTCCATTGTTAGCATTTTAGCATACTCATCTCATCCTACATTGACATGGTGCCCACCACAATTTGCTAATTCTGGAACTTGAGTAAATGACACAAATTATTTAGCCCAACTCTGCTTAGACAGATGGAAAAGCTCAACCAGGGGATTTCTTTTGCAGAAGCAGTGCCGTGTCAAGTATGTTTCATATTCTGGCTGAGCAAACCTATGTCATTTGCCTTCCCACTGATGTTGACTTATCTAACCCATATGGGTTTGCTTTTAATATTTCAACTCAGATTTTGACAAACCGTGAAAACGGAAGCTGATCCAGTGGAGTATACTCCGTTCCTGATTGTGCTTTGACCCTACAAGTCGGTCCTTATGTTGTTACATATGCAGGGCTTATTAGCAAGACACCCACAGCTTTCTATATTGATTGGCTGCATAACAAAATGCACATCAGGCTTGTGAAAAGATTGGGAGGGGGGGAAACATTATCAGCAGCAGGAGCCTAGAGTCATTATGCAGTTAACGTCTGGCTTTGATCCGAAATCTCATTCCCACCAAATTTACATCGGTGACTTTAAGGGAAATTGTCCTTTAATTAGGCTGAAGTAAATGAGAGGTAAAAGCAGACTCTTTTGCCCTGTATTTCACTGTGCAAAATGATTATAATTCACTCTTCCGTATCCTTTTAATAAGTCAAATTTCATTTTATGTCAAGTTAAATGCATTTTTCCCTGTATAGAATGAGGTTGGAGGATAAATGTCTCAAGTTGTTTTGTGCATCAAAATAGCATGCTTAGAAATTTTCATTTCTTGTTCTCCGTTTCCTATTTTTATTTTGGGGAGTTCTCCCCCACACCTTATATTTGTTATGATGTTCTGAAGTCATCTGTGCTCTACTTCCTGAAATATTGATTTTTCCCCCTTTTTCCGGAGCATATGCTTGAAAAAAAATCAATATGATTTATATTGGCAATTGCTAGTGACATTACAGTTTAAACTCTGCTAGAAGCTGGTTCCTAGCAAACCTTAAAAATAATGCTAACATGTCAACTGGTGCTCGTGAATTAGAAATAAAACAATACATGATTAAGATACTTGGGATAGTTATTCTCTTTTACTCGGTCTAAGTTTATTTCATTGAAGATAAAATGAAGGCAACATCAAATGGAAGGAAAAATTCAGACTCAGAGAAAGTTGAATGGCTGATAAAGGAACTGCAGTCTATATCTCTAGCAAAGGAACAAGACCAAATGCTGCATGTTAAGTCAAAGAAGAAAGTAAGGTTATTTTTTCTTCTCCTTATTCTGGTAAAAGCTGAGTGGTCAGTAGATTATAGCTCTTGGTTGCCTGCTGCAATTCTCATCCACATTATATTATATTAGTTTCCAATAGATGGAATTTAATGAAGGAGCGAAGCAACCTGGAATTAAGGCAAAACTTCCTAGCAGTGAGGACAACCAGTGGAACGGCTTCCCTTCAGAAGTTGTAGGTGCTTCATAACTGGAGGCTTTTTTAAAAAAAGACTGGACTTGTCCTTGAGCTGGAGGTTGGACTAGAAGACCTCCAAGGTCTCACCCAGCTCTATTCTGATTCTGATTGATATTCTGGATGTACAATGTACATATGCATTGTACAATTTAATTTGTCAAAGTTTGTATTTCATTTCATTTCATTATTTTATTTTAACCTTAAAGAGCATTCTGTCTGGTGCAAAAGACCAGGTTTGCACATGAAGGTACAATTAAAATGATTTATTGCTAAAATTCAGTTGGACCAAGATGATAGGTGAACCCTGTTCATTAGTTTGATCATTGCTTGCATATTCAATCTGATTGACAGATGGAAGGATCGATTTGGAGTTCTGGCACATGATATCGTATTTGTTGTTGACATTTCTTCTAGTTATTTTGAGTTGTTTTGCCCTTTCTCTATTGTCTCAGTAGTGAGATGGGCAACCACCTAAATTGCTTAAATAAATAATAACTGGTACAGAATAGATAGCTCAATTCATAAAGCACCACTCGGGGTGAAATGCTCCCAGTTCAGACAAGATAGCCTGATCCGATAGCGATGGTGGCAGCTGGCTTTTTTTTTTTTTTTTTTTTTTACTTTTCAAAGAATTTTTTCTACAACCTCTTCTGACAAAAAAATGCTTTTAAAAGAAAGAAAAAAGCCTCTAATGATCGTGCGGCTCAGCTGGGATCGTCAGAGGCTTTTCAAAGCATTTTTTCCTGCAACCTCTTGGCTGAAGAGGTGGTAAAAAAATGCTTTGAAAAGCCTCTGACAATCCCAGCTGAGTTGCCTGATTGGCAGAGAGGCTTTTCAAAGCATCAAAAAAAAAAAAAAAAGCTTTCAAAAGTTAAAAAAAAAGGGTTGGCCACGCCCACCCAGTCTCATTACCCACCCCCCACCAAGCCATGCCCACAGAACTGGTAGTAACAAATCTTACATTTCACTCCTGGCACCACTGTATTCTGATCAGCAAAAAATGCTTAGGGAGTCTATTGTGAAATTCTTGCCTATAATGCTAAGAACAAAAGGTGTGGGCTCTGGCATTATCAGGACCCTGGAGAGTTCATTTCAGAAGCTTTAGCATCTGAGATGAATCCTGATAAAATGTCTATTGCTTCAACAGCTTAAAAGGCTGGGAAGGACACATGGTCCCTTAACATTATTGCTGCTGATGAACATGTTAGTTTTAAGTATTTTAAACCACGGTCCTGCATCATCACTGTGGTGCAGTAGTTAGAATACAATAGTTAGAATGCAGTACTTCAGGCTAGTTCTTGCTGACTGCCGGCTGCCAGCAGTTCGGCAATTCACATCTCACCAGGCTCAAGGTTGACTCATCCTTCCATCCTTCCGAGGTCAGTATAATGAGGACCCAGATTGTTGGGGGCAATAGGCTGACTCTGTAAACCACTTAGAGAGGGCTGAGAGGGATGTATTATATAAGTCTAAGTACTATTGCTATTGCTACAGAAACTATGGAAGCGACATCTGAATCTGTAGCTCTAGATCAGCCTAAGAGGATGTATATTTATTTATTTGTATCCCACCTTTATTATTTTTATGTGTAACTCAAGGCAGGCACACCTATCCAGCACACCTTCCTCTTCCTATTTTCCCCACAAAAACAGTTCTCTGAGCTGAATGTCTATGGAAATTCTCAGTGACCCAGGTCATGGTTGCTTTTTTCAAGAGGCAACTGGATTTTCTGGTTTTTCTTTGAAGACATTTTGCTTCTCATCCAAGAAGCTTCCTCTGATAAAAAACACATTTTTGTGCTGAGTTGGGCTGAGGGAGAGTGACTGGCTCAGTCACCTAGCTGGCTTTCATGGCTAAGGGGGAACTTGAACTCATCGTGTCTCCATTTCTAGCCTGGTGCCTTAACTCCCCTGAATGAGGGTGTCTGGACTCACAATCAATCCCCTTATTCTCATTACCAAAATATTCCTTCAGTAAGATGAGCCACTTGGCTGAAACAGATAATGTCTCAGTTCTATCCTCTATTCTGCTGCTAATTCAAAATAGCAGTTTCAATAATAATAATAATAATAATAATAATAATAATAATAATAATAATAATAATAATAATTTTCCGTATTTCTTCAAGTTTGACTTCATTGAGCACTTTGTTCCGAGTGATGAATTGTCACTGACTGGCTAATCGTAATTCAGTTATCCTTGAGTCTGGGTATTCTTGTTTCCATAATTGGTACATCCTTTTTTGGAAGCTTCATTTTTCTGGTTCTACTTTGTAGTAGCATTTCATTACATTGCGGTTCTCTGGAATAGTGTATTTCTGCTGCTTCTGAGGTTGTTCATCTTCCAGTAGCTCTGCAGGCCCATGCCCTGGTTGCTCAGCTATGGGACCCATGGTCTGTAGACCACTTGTTGATGGATGTCCAGGTTCCCCCACACCCACCGTGGTCCTTGTTAACTCAGGTGACGACTGAGCCAGTATAGGCTTCGTTCGATTGTGTTTCACCATGATTCATTGCATGGGTTGGTGGGTGCACTCAGTTCTGCTCCTTAGCCTAGACCTCTCTGGCATGGTTGGACCTGCTGGTAGTTTACACTACCACCAGCACAACTCTTAGTTTCATTGGAGCAGTTAAGGCCCTCCCCCTCCTCAAGGTGGCACCACAGAAAAATCTGCTGATGACCCTAAATGTAGACACTGCAAAGAAGCGGATGAAACCATTAATTATATACTGAGTGGTTGCAAGACAATAGCTCAGACTGACTACAAACAACTCCATAATACAGTCACTCAGATGGTCCACTGGAATTTGTGTCACAACTACCATCTGCCTGTAGCAAAGAACTGGTAGGATCATAAGCCTGAAAAAGTGGTCGAAAATGAACATGCAAAACTACTGTGGGACTTCCAAATACAGACTGACAAAGTTTTGGAACACAATACCCTGGATATCACGATTGTGGAGAAGAAAAAAGTGTGGATCATCGACATTGTTGGGAGTTCATGGCTTCCATGACGGCCATGGACCTGACCCAGTTAATTCATGGCCCTACTCACGTGGGGGGAAACACGCTGGACCTGGTTTTTGTCTCTGGACAGCGGCTGAGTGATCTTGAGATAGGGGACATAGCGATTGAACCCTTGTCATGGTCAGATCACTCTCTCCTTTGCTTAGACCTTCGAACCACCACACCTCGCTGCAGGGAGGCGGAACTGGTGAGGTGGTTCCGCCCCAGGCGCCTGATGGATCCTGATAGGTTCCAGACAGAGCTTGGGCCATTTCCTGAGGCTCTGGCACACAGCTTGGCTGAAGACTTGGTGGCGGCCTGGGATGAGGTGGCCGCCGGGGCTTTGAACCGAGTCATGCCTTTGCGGCCTCTGACCCGGCACCGATCTCACCTGGCTCCTTGGTATACTGAGGATCTGAGGGAGATGAAGTGCCGGAAAAGATGCCTAGAGAGCAGTTGGAGGGCTAGTCGTTCTGAATCCGACCGGACACTGGTAAGAGCTCATATTAAGAATTACCTAGTGGCGATAAAAGCAGAGAAAAGGAGTTACTTCTCTGCTCTTATTGCATCATCAGATAATCTCCCAGCCGCCCTGTTTAGGGTGACCCGCTCCTTGATCCAACGGGGGCGCAGGAGGACCCCTTGGAGGGTAGAGCTGAAGATTTTGTACAATATCTGTATGACAAAATCGCTCAGATTCGGGAACAGCTGGTTCTAACTCCGAGTGGGTAGATCCAGGGGAGGTGACTGGGGCAGGCCTTGAGAATATTATATGGGAAGAGTTTGACTCTGTGACTCTGGAAAATGTGGACAGGAAACTGAGCAGTCTGAGCACAGCCACATGTTTACTGGACCCGTGTCCCTCCTGGTTGGTGCTGGCCTCCCGGGAGGTGACGCGAGGCTGGCTCCAGGGGATAATAATGCTTCCTTGAGTGAGAGTGTTTTCCCTGCTGCTCTGAAGGAAGCGGTGGTGAGGCCCCTCCTCAAGAAACCTTCCCTGGACCTGGCAATGTTGGTAAATTATCGTCCCATCTCCAACCTTCGCTTTGTTGCGAAGGTTTTTGAGAGAGTAGTTGCACGACAGCTGCCTCGGTACCTGGATGAATCGACCTATCTAGATCTGTTCCAATCGGGCTTTAGGTCCAGGTACAGCACGGAGACGGCATTGGTCACGTTGGTGGATGATCTCTGGAGGGCTCGGGACAAGGGCTGTTCCTCTGTCCTGGTCCTATTAGACCTCTCAGTGGCTTTTGATACCATCGACCATGGTGTCATGCTGCACCGGTTGGAGGGGCTGGGAGTGGGGGGCACTGTGTTACAGTGGTTCTCCTCCTTTCTCTCCAACCGGTCGCAGTTTGTGTTGTCAGGAGGGCAGAGGTCGACCCTGAGGCCCCTTGTATGTGGGGTGCCGCAAGGATCGGTCCTCTCACCCCTTCTGTTCAACATTTATGTGAAGCCGCTGGGTGAGATCATCCGTGGTTTTGGGGTGAAGTACCATCAGTACTCTGATGACACTCAGCTGTACATCTCCACCCCAGACCACCCCAATGATGTCCTCGAAGTGATGTCCTGGTGCCTGGAGGCCATACGGATCTGGATGGGGAGGAACAGGCTCAAGCTCAACCCTTCCAAGACCGAGAGGCTGTGGTTTCCGACATCCCGATATAGTCAGCTGGCGCCATCTCTGACTATTGGGGGCGAGTCATTAGCCCTCACCGATGGGGTTCGCAACTTGGGCATCTCCTGGACTCACGGCTGTCTTTAGAAGGGCATATGATGGCCGTGGCCAGGAGGAGTTTCTATCAGGTTCGCCTGATCCGCCAGTTGCGTCCCTTTCTAGATCGGGATTCATTACGCATGGTCACTCATGCCCTCGTCACCTCATGCCTAGACTACTGTAATGCTCTCTACATGGGGCTCCCCTTGAGGAGCACCCATAGGCTCCAACTGGTCCAGAATGCGGCCGCATGGGTGGTGATGGGAGTGACATGGCATTCCCATGTGACCCCCCTCCTGCGCGAGCTGCACTGGCTCCCGGTGGTCTTCCGGGTGCGCTTCAAGGTTTTGGTTACCATCTTCAAAGCGCTCCATGGCTTAGGACCAGGGTATCTTCGGGACCGCCTTCTGCCACAAACAGCCTCTCACCAACCAGTCCGCTCCCATAGAGAGGGGCTCCTTAGAGTGCCGTCAGTCAAACAGTGTCGACTGGCAGCCCCCAGGGGGAGAGCCTTCTCTGTGGGGGCACCTACCATCTGGAACGAGCTCCCCCCTGAGATAAGGAGGTTACAGGATCTACGTACTTTTTGCCGCACCTTAAAAACGTTTTTATTTGAACAAGCTGGTCTGACTTAACCTCCTTTTTATATGGGTCTTAAATATTTTATACAATTGGATTTTTAAATTGTTCGAGCCCAATTATTTAATTTGTTTTAAACGATTTTTAACTTTTATATTATTGTATCTTATTTTGGCTGTTCACCGCCCTGAGTCCCGTCTGGGAGTAGGGCGGTATACAAATTTGAATAAATAAATAAATAAATAAATAAATTGTCATACCTGATGACAGCAGAATCAACGAGAAACAACTTGAAAAAGTCACCAGATATCAGGACTTGAGAATCGAACTGCAGAGACTCTGGCATAAACCGGTGCAGGTGGTTCCAGTTGTACTCGGCACACTGCTGCTGTGCCAAAAGACCTAGGCAAGCACTTAAAAACAATTGGTGCTGACAAAATCACCACTGATCAGCTGTAGAAAGCCACCTTACTGGGATCTGCTCGCATAATCCGCCAATACATCATGCAGTCCTAAATGCTTGGGAAGTGTTCGACTAGTGATTTGGAATACGAAATCCAGCATGATCATCTCATTTGCTGTGTATACTGTCATCATCTTCATCATCATCATCATCATCATCATCATCATCATCATGTATATTCCTTCCAATTAACAAGAACCAAAGTAAATCACCTTAACTTAGTTTACATACCATGGAGCTAAGGTTCTGCTTTGTGCTATAGTGAAAAGTCACACAATTGCCAATACAAGAGACATGTAGATGAAGCGTTCTTGTAATTCAAGTTTTAAAGTAAGGAATATGGCATACCTGGCTAGTCTATATGTAAAAGATAGCAGGGATGTGACGTAAGGACAAGGAAATCTGGCCTCATTGTTTGTGCTTCTGATATTATACTGTAGTCATGTCATATTGGAAGCAGTTTGCTCTTGTTTGTTTCCACAAGCATACTCATGAGAGGCCATTTTGCTTTGCTGGAAGAAAAGAGGGCTGGCCTACACATGTTTGCAATGTTTGTGCAACAGGTCTGCAAACCTGGACAAAGCCATATCTCTCTTATTGACCAGAGCAGTGTGCTTTGTAATGTTGCGGAAATACATATTTTTTTTTGAAGGATTTCAAAGAATCTTTGAAAATGGCTCTGCCTGATAAAGTTGTTTTCTATCAATGATTTCTTTGGGTTCTTGTTGGAACTTGTGCCCTTAAATTCTAGATCATCATCACTCCATCCTGTGTATGTAGGTCAGGGATGTCAAACTCGTGGCGTCACGGTGGCATCACATGACGTATCGTGACCTTTTCCCCTTCACTAAACTGGGTGTGGGCATGGCCAGTTTGTGATGCATCTGGCCCGTGGGCCACAAGTTTGACAACCCTGATGTAGGTTATCCTTGTCCTCCAGGATTTTTTGTTTTGTGATTCCAGTTCTCTGGAACAGCCCTACTTCTTTTCTCATTCATGTATCATCACACCCTAAGGATAACATGGAAAAGCTTTTAATAATAAAGGTAACAAAAATGAGATATTTTTCTTCTTCTGGGAAGTCTGTTTTGCCTATTTGTGGAACCTCTAAGTGAATAATGTAACATTAAAAAGTCTAAATAAAATAACCAATTAAAATCAATGGAATACATAAACCAAACCTTTAACCTGTGCCATCAACTGATCTATTTGTTTCTTCCTTGACTTGTCTAGCTCATTTGGATGCAAGAAGATACGATGAGGTGCAAAAAGTACAATAAAATGTTCAATTAACACAACACAGTAAAAATGTCCAATTACAAATCGAACTAAATAAAACATGCCACAAGTGATTCCCTCTGAAACATTTTAAAAATGTTGCTACCCAGATCGAGCTCATACAGAAAAGGTTTTTTAAACATTTGCAGCAACTGTTAAGCCTTTTATCTTAGTGGGTTTCTAAGGAAGGGGTAAAAACCCTTAACATATGGGCCTTCAGATAAACCAGATCCTCTTATGGTTCTAGAAGGTACTATCAGTTTCATTATGAGAGAATTAATCATCTTTACTACTAGATAAATGGAGCTCATTAGAAAAAAAAATGTATCTGAGATATATATTTATGTGAGCTGGCTTTTAATGTCATTTTTAAGGGTTAAGCCAAAATGCCTTACCTTCATTTTGATGATTTATGTGAAATGGCTATATCATGAAAGTAAAAAGAGTAAGTAAAAGGGAATATTAGGACAGGGATGGTAGGCATGTTGGTGCACTTAGGCATGCTCCTTACAGACCTCTTAGGAATGGGGTGAGGTCAACAGTAGACTGTTTAAGGTTAAAGTTTTTGGGGTTTGGAGAAGAAACTACAGAGTCAGGTAGTGCATTCCAGGCATTGACCACTCTGTTACTGAAGTCATATTTTCTGCAATCAAGTTTGGAACAGTTTGCGTTTGTATCTATTATTCGCTCATGTATTGTTGTGGTTGAAGCTGAAGTAGACATTGACAAGAAGGACATTGTGGTAGATAATTTTATGTACTATGCTTAGGTCAGACTGAAGTCGGCGTAGTTCTAAATTGTCTAAGCCCAAAATTTGGAGTCTGGTGGCATAAGGTATTTTATTGCGGTTAGAGGAATGGAGGATTCTTCTTGTAAAATATCTCTGGACTCTCTCGATTGTATTTATATCCGATATGCAGTACAGGTTCCAAACAGAGGGCTGTATTCAAGAATTGGTCTAGCAAATGTTTTGAATGCTCTAGTTACTAGTACAACATTACCAGAGAAGAAGCTACGCAAGATTAGGTTAACAACTCTTAATGCCTTTTTGACAATGTTGTTACAGTGGCTCGGGCACTTAGATCTTTACAAATGAGTACTCCAAGGTGATTTAAGTGGGAGAAATTTAGAGTTAGGAGGAGAAACATAATTATTTGCCTCTCTCAGCATTCCTTTTGGAATATGTCAGTTGACAGAAAGACCTCTGAGTGGTATATGGTCAATCTTTCCGTTCTTGATAAGAATCAAGACTTTGATTGCTAAACACTATAGAAGGATATTACAGTTAGGAGATGAGGACACATCTTTTGGAAGGTACTTTAGGATCATATTTTCTTTTGGCCGGTTAGGTGGTTATTTTTAAGTTGATAGGTTTGTGGCAGAAATCACTTAGTTTTAAAGGGGAAAAAAGGCTGACTGATATTGCTAATGAGTGTAATAGGAATAAAAATCCATCTAAAAGCTATAATTTAAAACAGGAGTCCCCAACCACTGGGCTACGGACCAGCACTGAGTATCATGCCAGAAACTGGGCCTCACAAACAAGCAGAGCCCCATATGTGGGATGCAGGCAGCATGGAAAACCATACCCCCTCTGGGCCACGGAAAATCCTCTGTCCACAGAACTAATCCCTGGTGCCCAAAAGGTTGGGGGCCGCTGCTTTAAAAAACTGGGGTGTTCACACACTGATCAGCCAAAATGACTAGGCCAGTGATGGCTAACCTTTTTACCTTCATGTGCCACCAGCGTGGGGTGGTCATGTGTGTACGTGCCCACACCCATACACAACCCCCCATGCTCCCCCCACTTTTGGCACACGATGGCATGGTGGGCCCGATAGGCCCATTTTTTGCCTTCCTCTGGCTCCAGAGCCTTTCTAGGATCCTGGGAAGAGCGAAAATGGTCTCCCCCCCCCAAAGGCCCTCCGGAGGCCGGAAATGTCCCCTTTGCCAACTTCCAGTGGGCCCAGAGGAGCAGAGCTGAGCTCGTGTGCTCACTGATACGGCTCCACGTGTCACTTGTGGCACACTTGCCATAGGTTCGCCTTCACGGGACGAGGCCATTGCAAGTCTTACGACTTTTCTGAATCTCTGCTCCTTGATTCCTTTTTCACATATCTCGAATTCAATAGAGTCCTACTGTTTTCATTGTTTTCTGTAGATAATGTGATATAATGGGAGCATAGACTACAACATTTTTTTTTCTTTCTCTTGCAAATTGTCTCATCTTAGAAATCTAAGCAGTAAGATGCTTTCCAGATCCTTAAAGATATGTTTTGAAAAATATCTGTAGGTTGTACACCTGGGCTGGATAAACTCCAAGCATTGCTGAACTATAAATATTTGTGGCCTTAGGCAATCTGGTCAATCATGAAGGATACCGGGAGCTAGAAATTTAATCATGTCCCACAGATTTCCCATTCCTGCTTTATACTGACACTAAAGATCTACATTGACAAAATGCTCCAGGCAACAAAATTGGTGGGAGGGGGAGATCTTGGAAATCCTGTTTTCCCAGGATTCTTGAACAACTTGTTATGAAGCCTATCATAACCACTTTCTGGAGATGCAGGTTTCACACCTAAACATATTTTCCCTTCCTCCAAGAATGTGTCTACTCATAGTTATGAGACCCTGATTGTATTTTTGAGCTAGGAATGTTCACATTTTTGTTCAAAATAGTTCATCTTCTTTTTCCTCCTGAGAGCCCTGATTTTTGGGCTCTGACTGTGAATTCTTTCCTTTCCCTCCCTCCAAAACCATCCTTGCTTCAGGAAATTTCTAAGCTCGGAAAGACTTATGATGGTCCTATTGAAACGATTTGCCCTTCAAATATTCAGATTTTCTGCTTGATCTTGCCACTTTCATACTGAAATATGACTTACTCTCAAGTTCTGATGTTCTATATCTCTACATGCTTTCTTTGTAGCTTTGCATCAAAGGCTAAACAGTGACACGAAACAATCTGACAGTGTTACTGTCCTTAAAAAAAGAAAACAAGAAAGAAACCTGTGATTTTATTAATACCAAAAACATAAGTAATAACCCCCACTTCCCTAGAATAACATTTAACTTCTTAATACTAGATGCCAATTTTCCTTTCTTCATTTTTTTTGGCAACTATTTTGGTACTATTTTGGTACTATTTTTATCCTTGTGTTATCAAGGCAAAACTGAGATATTTGCCCAACTGATGTTTAGATGTCACATATGCACCCCTACACATACACTTTTATGATTTTAGAAGTATGAATACAAATTGTGCATGATAAATCCAAATAATCTCCTAGTTTTGATCTACTTTGTAAGTTCCTAGAGAGCTAATTGTAGAGTTTACTCCTAATCCTGTTGTTTTGCTTTCTACATCAGGATGACATCTTTAATGTTCCTCACAAAAATGTACAACATATAACAAATAAGGCTAGATTGGTTCTCTTCATGATAGCATCAGTCCAAGGAACATCTTGGATCTGCATTTTGCTTTTCCCAGTGGCCAACCTGAAGCTGCTGAGATGTTTGCAAACAGAAGATGGATTTATACCTCTTTCCAATCATTTATTTATTTTATTATTTATTTTTATTAATCATATTTCTATGCCGCCCACTCTCCAAGGACTCTGGGCGGCTTACAACAATCAACAGTATACTAAATAGCATATTGCCCCCAACAATCTGGGTCCCCATTTTACCCACCTCAGAAGGATGGAAGGCTGAGTCAACCTTGAGCTGGTGAGATTTGATCTGCTGATCTGCTGAACTAGCAGTCAGCTGAAGTAGCTGCAGTACAGCACTCTAACCACTGCACCACCTCGGCTCTATTATTCCCTGTATGCTAGTTTGAGGCATACTATCTACAACATGAAGTAGCCATGAGTCTTTAAAATGAATAGAACCTAGATAGATTTATCCTCCATTAATTTACCCAGTGCACTTTTAAAGCGCACTTGTGTCTTGTGGTTATAAATTTCAATAGGTTAATTATGTGCTCTGTGCAAAAGTGCTTGTTTGTTGATTTGAAACTCTTTCTATTCAGCTTTACTGAATGTCTTTATGATTTGGAAAAAGGAAAACAATACTTTGTTCACATTCTCCTTCCTTTCTCTATACATCTTGATGTTACTCTCATGCAAAAATTGCATTTTCTTTCACTTAGATGATTAGATATTATGTTTTAATTAACTTGTCTTGCTTATACCCATGTTGTTTTTTTTTGCCCTCTAACCTCCAATTTTTGTCAGCATATTGAAATGGTGTCTCAGCTGATTATTCAAAATCTAAGTATCTCCTTACTTTGAAAAAGGTTACATTCCCCTATCCTGAATGAACACTGATGCTAAAAGACACCATAGAATAGAATAGAATAGAATAGAATAGAATAGAATAGAATAGAATAGAATAGAACAGAGTAGGAGTAGGAGTAGGAGTAGGAGTAGGAGTAGAGTAGAACAGAGTAGAGTAGAACAGAGTAGAACAGAATAGAATAAAACAGAACAGAATAGAAGAATAGAATAGAACAGAACAGAACAGTGTAGAATAGAGTAGAACAGAATAGAACAAAACAGAACAGAACAGAACAGAACAGAATAGAAGAATGGAATGGAATGGAGTAGAGTAGAGTAGAACAGAACAGAACAGAACAGAACAGAATAGAATAGAACAGAGTAGAACAGAATAGAACAAAACAGAACAGAATAGAAGAATAGAATAGAATAGAACAGAACAGAACAGAACAGAGTAGAGTAGAGTAGAACAGAATAGAACAAAACAGAACAGAACAGAACAGAATAGAAGAATGGAATGGAGTGGAGTGGAGTGGAGTGGAGTAGAGTAGAGTAGAGTAGAGTAGAGTAGAGTAGAGTAGAGTAGAGTAGAGTAGAGTAGAGTAGAACAGAGTAGAACAGAACAGAACAGAACAGAACAGAGTACAGTAGAGAAGGACAGGACAGGGCAGGACAGGACAGGATAGGATAGAATAGAATAGCAGAATTGGAAGGGACCTTGGAGATCTTCTAGTCCAACCCCTGTTTAGGCAGGAAACCCTACATCACTTCAGACAAATGGTTGTCCAACATCTTCTTAAAAATTTCCAGTGTTGGAGCTTCTGGAGGCAAGAATGCTCAGCAACTCCTTTTAAAAGGGTGTTTTTAAAAGTTAAGTGTAGTTAACATATTAAAAGAATCAAGTAAAGGTGATTGCTTGGGAACACTAGCCACCAACCTTTCATGACCAAGGTCATGTTTGACATTGTCAGTCATGGTTGTTCAAAGAAAATTGTTTCCACCGATTGCTTCTCAGTCTTAAAAGAGGGACCATGGAGGACATGGACAGAGACAAAACACTAATTAATCAGAAGACATGGTGATAATTGTTCCCTTCTGTGCTCTGTAGCTTACTGTCATTATTCCAGTAGGTACAAGCAAAGCACCAGTCACTCACCATTTTGATCATTGCAGCCAAAGGGAAATCCAAGGCATTCATTAAAATGAATATGACTTTGCAGGTTGGGTGCGTTCCTTTGAAGCATGTTGCTGTCCTTTTTTATACTAATTACAATGACATTTTAGTTGAGTACAGCAGGGGACATGTAGTTGTCAAGGGAGATAATTGAAGGCCTCTTAAAGCCCACAAGTTACTTCAGGGTAAACCCTTCCATGTTCTTTTTAAGTGATTCCCTCCTGAAGGGACCAGGAAAGCAGGAACAGAGGGCTGCCTTGTTGCTGATCCAATGCATATTCAACAGTTGTAAAAGTGTTTCTTATGTTGCAAATGTTTCTGGAATTGTACAATCAGAGTCTAGCTGTTGATTGAGGCTGCACTACTTTCCTCAAAGTAGAATAAGTAACTTGGCTACTATTCTTCTTTCTGACATTC
The DNA here is from genome assembly GCA_030761175.1 of Masticophis lateralis. Lineage (NCBI taxonomy): Eukaryota > Metazoa > Chordata > Lepidosauria > Squamata > Colubridae > Masticophis > Masticophis lateralis. Next base: position 15,143,274 of record JAUDYJ010000005.1, on the reverse strand, counting down.
AGGGTTGGGGGGAAAAGAAAAGGAATCAAATGATATTTTCATCAAGTACTTGTGTAACATCCACCAGTTTGTCTCAAGGGGGCAGGGGGGTGGGTATAGATGAAGCTTTTCGTTGTACTGAATCTGTAGCTGCCTGCGCAAAAAAATATATATAGCAATTACAGTTTTCAGAAATATGAAATAACATTTCACCTATATGACAGAGCTTCCCTAATGTGCGGAAAGCCCCAATGACTTCTGAGAAATGGATGGAGAAAACTCATTGCTACATTAGACCACTACAGGTGCATTCAGTAAAAATTTAATCAATAAAAAACAAATTTAAAAAAATTAAACAATTCTGAGTAAGATGGTCCAAAAGACTTAATAGAAAGCCAATTCCAATATTTTCAGTTCATGGAGTTGATTTTTATTTTGATAATTGGAGAGAAAAATATATCTTACGTTGATATTTATTTATTTATGAGATTTAGAAGATAAAAGTCTACAGGTGGTCCTTAACTTATCACTTATCAATTGAGCCCAAAATTTCCACTGCAAAGCAAGACAGTGGTTAAGTGAGTTTGCCCCATTTTATGACCTTTTTGCCACAGTTGTTAAGTGAATCACTGCAGTTCTTAAGCTAGTAGCATGATTATTAAATGAATCTGTTTTCTCCATTAACTCTGCTTGTCAAAAAGCCTCAAAAGATAATCAGATGGTTCCGGGACATTTCAGCCATCATAAATAGATGCTACTTACAGGACTTTTGATCATTTGACCATGAAGATGCTGCAACAGACATAAGTGTGAAAAATGGTGATCAATCACTTTTTTCCCAGTGTTGCTTCAAATTGTCACTAAACAAATTGTGGTAAGTTATGGGCTACCTGTAGCTTATATCAAATAAGAATATAAAACAAAAACAACAGTAGAAACAATAAGAAAAATTCCAGGTACCCAGACAAGTCCCTCTTATCATCTCTTGCATTCCACAAAGCCCTTACCCCAAGACCTCAGAAATCAGCCGGATTTTTAAGACCTTTATGATGAAGATAAACAGAAATCTCTTCCTTAATTTAAAATAAGGCAACTTTCACTTCATAGGTTCTATCATTGTCCTTCCTGAATTGTCTTTTACATTTCTTCAGTCCTATTGGATATATGTCTTCTTTGAAATCTCTATAATAAAGACACTGAGAAAGTCAATAGGTGAAAACTTTCTTCTGGCACAAGGAACAGGGTTATAGAAATGATACTCTGCTGGAATATGCCTCTTCCAAGTATCTCCAGGGTGCAGTCATTAAACATCTTTTTGAAGATTAATATCCTGTCCCTCCTACACTCTATCATTAGCTTTATGGAGGCCCATTGTAATCACATCTTTGATGCAGATCCATAAATTGGAAACTTACTCTCCGAAATATTCTTTCAAGAAGATTTAAATTGATCCAGAAGAATCAGAAGTACTAATTTCACATGAAGAATGGTAATTTTAATCATCAAATCAAGTCAAATAATCATTCCCCTATGCCATCACTCTTACAGTATAGTACTTTCAATAGCACTCTCCTATGTCTAATGATATTTACCAACATAGTATGGATGTATTACTATTACTGTATCCTTCCCATCTTTTCTACTACCTTTTCTTATTGGTATATTATGATATTACTTTGCTGTTTGTATGTACACTGAGAGCTTACATACTGGAAACTAATTCCTTGTGTGTTGAATCTCACTTGGCCAATAGTTCTGTTCTGTTCTATTCTATTCTATTCTATTCTATTCTATTCTATTCTATTCTATTCTATTCTATTCTATTCTATTCTATTCTATTCTATTCTATTCTATTTCTATTTCTATTTCTATTTCTATTTCTATTTCTATTATTTCTATTATTTCTATTTCTATTTCTATTCTACCCTACCCTACTCTACCCTACCCTACCTTACTCTACTCTACTCCGTCCCGTCCCGTCCCATCCCATCCCATCCCATCCCTTTTCCCATTCCATTCCATTCCATTCCATTCCATTCCATTCCATTCCTTTTCCCATTCCTTTTCCCTTTTCCTTTTGGCTCAACATGTAGCATTGTACATGGTACCCATTGTAAAAGTGCCAGGTGTGGGTTTTTTTAAGGAACTAACCTGGTGATACAGTCATTTAGTGTATTAGATTATGTAACATAGCTGGATGCTATAAAGGATCTGAGTCCTATGAAACACAGCAAGAGCCAATAGTAGCTATGGGGCATCAGATGTCCTATGTTATTGCTTTTTTATTAGTTTTTTTTTTCCCAAAGCAACTTCTCTCCCTCTGCTTCCTTTGTGCTGAACTACAAATTTCTGAAATACATTCTGTACACGTTTCAGACAATAATTCTTCAGAGTCAGAAACATAGATTTCATTAGGGGGAAAGGGGGACTTTTGCAAGTGGAAATTTTAGAGAGTTAAAACTAAGTTTCTTATCTGTAATTACATTATAACAAATTGGGGATAAAATATTCAGTAAACTAATTCATAATTCTCTGCCCTCTCAGACTCTTTCTGTCTCTTTTAGCGTTTTTTCTTTCTTTCTTCAGAAAGTGCTATGGTTAATCAACTTTTTTCTACTTCCCTTCCGGTCTGTATTTGTCTACCTTTATTTGCGGAGAAGAAACTTTGCTGAAATGTGCATGTAAAGGAGATGGGATACTTCACTTATGTTTGGACCCTATTTTTAATCTCTCATTTTGAAAACAGATTTTGTCATTAGTTCTGGAAAATCCATTGTTAGGTGAAGTCGGAACAGCTATTTTTGTTGTTAAGCCCAATATTCACTCATATTACTAAGTGCAAGCATTTTGAGAAGTAGCCGAGCTGTGCAATATTTCATTATTTGCAAAACCTTAGTAGCTTTTCTTTCTTCCGGCCAGCTAATGAAAGTTTCACACATTTATGAACATGCAATATAGTTATAAGTCTTTTAAACTGACAGAGCTGTTTTGCAATCATTGTGAATTTCATAATTTGGCTGCATGAGGTACCAAGTTAATGTCTTAGTTTCTCTAGTTTTCCCCATGACATTTTGACTTGATACTTTTGAATGAACAATTCATCAGTGGAAAAAGTTAACCAGTGAGAACAATTAACTAGTGGAACCGTTTGCTTTCAGAAGTTGTGGGTGCTCCATCATTTGAGGTTTTTAAGTAGAGATTGGACATCCACTTATTTAGAAAGGTATAGGGCAGTGATGGCTAATCTTTTCTGGACTGAGTGCCCAAAAGGTGCGTGAGCATGTGTGAATGTGTGTGTATGTGGCCGAACCTCAAAAATGCATGTGTGCGCAGCACCCCTGCACATACCCTGCCCTGTCCCCCATAGGCACTGCACAGGCTCCACCCCCTTACATGCACGCATGGGCACCCCGCATGGGCCCCACCCCATGCATGCATATGTGGCTCTCTGCACGCGCCCTGCCCCCCGTGCATTTGTGACCCCCCACATGTGCCCTGCCTCCGTGCATGTGTGGCAGAGACCCGAAGACCAGCTGGTTGGCAGGAGATGTATGTGCATGTGCAGCAGAATTGAACTGGGGCAATGGCTCACGTGCCATCAGAGAGGGCGCTGCATGCCACCTCTGGCACGTGTGCCATAGGTTCACCATCACATGTATAGGGCTTGATCCAGCAGTTAGAGTAGAAAACCTCCAAGGTCCCTTCCAACTCTGTAATTCTGTTAATGTTGGTTTTGAAGAAGATTCCCAAGAGTACTATGAATAGCCAAGAAAACAAACAAATGGATTATTAAACAAATGATCAAACCCATATTTTCACTGTAGGCATAAATGACCAGGTTCAAATTATCATATTTTGGAAATAGTATGCAAAGTCCTAGATCTCTGAAGGAGGCTTTCATGCTGGTGGTGGAAGGAAAGAAAAGAATAGGACAAGAAGTAATAAGGAAGATGGTCCTGATTACAATAGCAGAAGGTGTATCATTGAGAAATTTGAAAAACTGGATTGTGGACAAATCAACCAGGAATTTTATGAATGTGGTTGCTAAAAGTCAAGATGACCTATAACGAGTCTAAACCTGAGGTTCAAAAAATGCAATTCCTCAAGGGGAAACTCTAGATACCTTGCCCTGGGCAAAATGACTACAGGAATTTAAATGAAAGAAAAGTGAAAACAAAATAGCATGTCTTTGGGAATGCTTCCTTGCACATAAAGGCAAGGTGTATCATTGAAAAATCTGAAAGACTGGATTGTGGACAAATGAGCCAGGAACTTTATGAATGTGGTTGCTATCTGTCATGATGACCTATAACCAGTCTAAATCTGTAGCTCAAAAATACAAATCCTCAAGGGGAAAATCTTTGGATATCTTGTCCTGGTGCAAAATGACCACAGGAATTTAAATGAAAGAAAAGTGAAAAAAAAAAATAGCATGTCTTTCGGAATGCTTCCTTGAATTTTGCAAGGAAAGAAAAGGGGGGTGGGGAGTAACATATCTTTGGAAATGCTTCCTTGTATTTCCCTTGATTGAAAATATAAAGAAAAGTGGGGGAAAAGGAGAAGTGCCTTATGCTTTCCTAGGGAATTTGCACAGGATTAATATTTAGCCCACTATGATGAAGGAATAAAATGTCATTTAATTGCATAGATGTGATTATGCTGAAACGTTTAACTATTAGTTTCCAGATATTTTTCAGGCAAGGCAGGAATGATGGCTTGGAGTGCAGCTTTGAACATACTGAACAGACAAGGGGGCAATATTTGTGAAGATAATTTATTACATGCTTAAAAAGAAGTATACAATAGCAAGCTACAACACTTCAGGTTTCTACTGATTTTTTTCTATTTCAATTATGTCAAAGGGATGTCAGTTTGTGTGTAAAAGATTGCTGTGTTTTATGGTGTGTAATTAAAAAAGAAGAAGAAGAGAGGGGAAGCAAAAGGAAAGTTATAATCCCTTCACTGAATAACAAATATTGGAATTACCTGGTAGGAAACGTGATGTTCAATTTTTATAGTAATCTAAGAAGGATTAACACTGGAATCTTACTTCCTATCAATGTTAAGACATTACTTAGATTTTTTCCTAGCCCAGCCACTTAAGGAAAAAAATAAGGACCCATTTCCTAGTGGATAAGAGAGATTTAAGGTAAGGCTTTAATTAATTAGATTTGACCTCAAACTTTGTGTGCAACTTTGAGCACAAAACTGGAACATTAAAGAGAAGGACAATAAAGATGAGGTGCCAAGTCATTTTTAGAAATAACTAATTGTGGGAATGAGTGGTCAATTTATTTTCTTTATTGATTTCAGAAAGGCAGATGCCTGTAGAGTTTTTGAAAAAAAAATGTAAAGTATATAAACAAAGAGGCAAAGAAACAATGAAAACAAGCAATAGTGTGGATAGGAGCTTGGTTCCTTGAGCAATGCTTACATGGATAGTCACTGCAATATTCCCATGTTTAAGTGCCAGATTGTCAGGTGCAAGAAGTTAGGGACCAGGATAAAGCTCAAAAGTACTACAAGTTTATTCCATGCTACTTGTACACAAAAATCTGAACTACTAATGATCAATGCAAAGTGGTGCCAAATAAGAGCCAACTGACTTCAAAATAGGCTAGATGTAGGTCTCATATGGCCCCAAGTAGAATCTCCAGATTGATTATGACCTTGCGCTGGTTGTCTCCTACACAAGTAGACAAACTGTAGAGTTCTTGTGAAAAACTTTGGTTTTTTAAAAAAGTGAGGTGCAATAAGATGCATTGGCCTTCCTCCTCCTCCTCCTCCTCCTCCTCCTCCTCCTCCTCCTCCTCCTCCTCCCTCCTCCTCCTCTTGTTCCTCTTGTTCCTCTTCCTTTTCCTCCTCCTTCCTCTTCCTCTTCTTCCTCCTCCTCCTTCCTCTTCCTCTTTTTTTTAAAAAGAGAGTACTAAATTGGTGGGTTTGTAAAGGAGCTGTCCAAATTCCCTCCTAAAGCATGTTTTGCTCTCAGCCGGTACCTTCAACCCATCCCTTCGAAGATCAGCTCATTCACACAATCTGTATGCCTTTTATTTCCACCCACTAAACTAATCTATGTCCTGTCAGGTGTGAAATGGGCCATTCTGTGAACTGCATATTCATAACCTGGAGATGCTGTTGTGATGGATTGTTACTGACAGGTGATAAAAGCTGTCCCCCTCTCCATTTTCCCCTCTGGTGTCTTCCTGAATCCCAATATGCAGGTTGGCCTATTCTCTTTGGTCGTGTAACATGAAGATGGTATGGACCAAATACAGTAAAACCAGACAACCACATTTCAATTAGCAGAGATAATTTTTTCCCCCCAAAACCAATCTCTTTTCTGCAGACATTGCAGAGTAAATATTTGCAGAGTAAATAGAAGTAGCAACCCCGAGTCAAAATTTGTCATAGTTCATTTCCGTACATTGAACGGTGGGTGGGAGAGAATATCATTTAAACTATATGCAGTCCAGTCTGTTTGATGTACCAAAGCACCTTCAGACTATGTTCTTGTGACTCAGCATCCAAAGTACACGTTTTGGGTGTCATTTTTTTTTCTGGGATTTTTTTTTTTTTTTTTGATAGTCTAAAAATGTGATAATAACCCTCCAAATTCTCCAAATATCCCATAAAATGAAAATTTCAGCTGCATCAAAGGGAAAGTAGGAACCCATTTCTGCCTCTAGACAAATAAATAATAATAAAAAAGAAATGTGCAGTTGATTTCTTTGTACTAAATTAGGCCACTGCTTCATCTAGGGCTACATAAGACTATTTTAAAAGTGACATAATTGCTGGGAGATCAAAATTGTTCTCACTTCGCTTGCAGTAAGTGCATGTTACCCAGTCATATATAATACCCTGACATATTGCATGAACATAAGTATTTTTTATAGCCAGGCTAAAACCAAAGGGTCCCCATCTTGGCCCAAACAAAACTTACTATAAGATGCACTTTTTTCCACCCTAAAAGAGGCTGAAAATTTGGATGTGTCTTATACTCTGAATGAAGCTTTTTCGAAGCTGTTTTTTATTCCCAAGCAGGGGATAAAAAGTGCATGGGCTGAAAACCAGCAAACTAATGTGCTGAAGCTGACCAGATAAGGATGCTAGCCAGATGAATACCTGGTGGGCAGATTTTTTCCCCCTATTTTCCTCCCCAAAAACTAAGCTGTGTCTTATACTCTGGTGTGTCTTATACTCTGAAAAATACGGTATTTTGCTCCTAGCTACTGTGTGCATATAAGTGCTCACACATAGGCAATTGCTTTGCCTGTTGCAGATAACTGGACAAAATAAACCAAAGAAAGAAAAATAGATCAGCTAAACAGTGGCAAAGTGTTCAATAAAAGAGGAGGTCTTACAGAAAATCTCCAGAAAATCCTTCAACTGAATATGGGGATCTATAGCAAGCAGTCTCTAGCAGTGGTGAAATCCAGCAGGTTTTGACAGGCTCTGGAGAACCGGTAGCAGAAATTTTGAGTAGTTCAGAGAACTGGCAAATACCACCTCTGGTTGGCCCCAGAGTGGGGTAGGAATGGAGATTTTGCAATATCCTTCCCCTGGAGTGGGGAGGGAATGGGGATTTTGCAGTATCCTTTTCCTGGAGTGGGGAGGGAATAGAGATTTTGCATTATCTTTCCCCTGCCATGCCCACCAAACCACACCCACCAAGCCACAGCCACAGAACCGGTAGTTTTTAAAAAAATGGATTTCATCACTGGTCTCTAGGTGTCTTTGTCAGATGGGTAAAATCTATCTGGCAATTTTTTAGGTAGCAGCCCAGCAATATAAGAGTTTTAAATAGCAATCAACTGCTTGAATTGCTCTCAGAAACACAGTGGTGACCAGTGAGCCCCTGTAGGAAGACCCTCACCAGTAAGCATGTGAGCTGCTGTATTTTGTATCTGTTTCTCGGTGGTCCTCAAGGGAAGCCCCATGTTGAGTAAATTACAATCATCTAGGTAAAGAGTAGGTGTAGGCATGAGTTTTCAGTGCACTGTGTTCCAAGTAAAGTTGAAAAATAATAAAGAAAGCTTCTTAGCAATGGCCTTTACCCTGCTCCTCCAGTAGGAGCTCTGACACCCAGATTATGAATTTGCTTTTGCTGGGAAAGACATCAAATATAGTACAGAATGGGAATCAGTGAGCTTTTGTTAGCTTTTTGTCTTATTTCAGTTGAGTCTAAATCTTTTTTTTCCCCCAACTAAAGTCTAACAGCTTTCATAAACTGGATCAGGATTTCTACAGTATCCCCCATGTGGCTTGGGATGGAGATGTACAACAGGATTTCTTCAATGTGTTGATGAGACAGTACTTCATACTAAATAATAGATTATTTCTCTTAATAACTTTAAACAAATGTTAAACAGGATAGGAAAGAAATCAAACTTGATGGCATTTCTTAGTGGAGCATTCAAGGGGTCCACCTGTAACTCTTGCCATTACTGACTGGACCTTCCCAGTCAGGTAAGAATAGAAAAAAAATATGTTTCCAGCTCTTAACCCTGACATAGTCCAGAAAATCATCAAGACGTGTAGGATAACAATGATGTTCTTATCTTCTCTCTCTCCACGTCTTGCCACGATCAGGCAGCGATCAATGTGGTTTGTGCTACATGTCTGAGCTGGAATCCTGACTGTCACAAGCTGAGGTAATTTGTATCATCCAGAGCCTCTGTAACCTATGTTCCCAACAAACATGCCCCAAACGGGGTAGATAGAGATAGAATACTCATTGTTCATTTTGATGGAATCCATAGTTCCATTTGTACAATCTATATCAGCGACCACCTGGTAGTATGTGGATCACTGGTGGTCCAAGAGAAAATTTTGGTGGTCTGCAGAAATATTATTTGCATTTTTTATATTGTACTAAATCAGAGGTCCTCAAACTATGGCCCCTGGGACAGATATGTGCAATAAATGTTTGTGTTGCTGCAGACCCCCCTTAGGAGTCTTTTTTTGTGGGTCAGGGGGAGAAATTTTGACTTGGGGTCTGCTTCAGCCTCCTGGTGCGGGGCTTTGGTGAAGGCTGGAGGGAAGTGCCACCGGTGGCAAAGAGCTGGAGGGCCTTGTTCCAGTGGGACTGCATCATGGCCTGGAACTGGCTGACCATCTCAGCCTGCTGACCCTCCAGGCTCCAGTACCTGACCTTGCACTCCTGCAGGTCTTCCCTCTGCTTGGAAAATCTATGCTCCTAGTCCTCAGTGAAGTGCTTCTGCTGAGCCTCCTTCTCGGTCAGATCCAATTTGAACTGAGCCTGCTGTTTTGCCAACTCTTTCTCCTGGTGGCTGCTTAGCTCCAACAACTGCTTCCTGTTGGGGCCCTAAGGAGCCCAGACAGGCAGGTGAGGAGTGGCTGGGAGGGGAGGGTTGAGTAGAGGCTGGTGAGGCGCCGCTTGACGTGAATGACATTGCGATGGCCATGCCCATCCAGTCACATAACCACCTAACCATGCCCACCCAGCCAGTCATTAGGCAGATCATATTAGTGGTCCGTGGGATTTAAAATTATGAATTTAGTGGTCCCTGAGGTCCGAAAGGTTGGTGACCCCTCATCTATATAGATGAACTAAGTTCGCAGAGAACTTAGTTCACTTCCTTGAGTTTCACAGGCAAAAAGAAAAAAAAAATCCAATAAATTTCACAAGAGGTGACCCTATCATGTCAATAGATTCCAGCTCCGAACAAATGCTCATCCCAACAATTGCAATTTATATCAATGGGTTCTTCTAGCCCTGTGATGGCGAACCTATGGTATGCGTACCAGAAGTGGTAGGCAGAGTCATCTCTCCAGGCACGCGAGCCGTCACCTGTTGCTCTTCCGGGTTCCGGTGCACTGGCCAGCTGGTCTTCACACACGCAGGAGTGCCGGAAACTGGAAGACCAGCCACCTGGTGCGCATGCGCATACTGGAAAGATGATCTTCTGGTTTCTGGCACATGCATGTGCATGCGCACCAGCCAGCTGGTCTTCATGCGTGCATGCGCACCAGAAACCAGAAGACCAGGTGGCTAGTGCACATGCGTGTGCTGGAACCTGGAAGATCATCTTTCCAGCGGCTGCTCTTCTGGTTTCCGTGTACACACAGTTTCTGGTTTGCGCATGTACACTCCCGTTTCAGCATTCGGTGCTGAAAAAGTTCGCCAACCCTGTTCTACCCATCCTTTTAAACAGTGCAGCTGATCCACATTCTGTAGGTGCAGGAAGGGCAGAGAAACTTAGTCTTTTGGAGCAACCCATGGTTGATTAGATACCTCCACCAAATTATTGTGTACGCCACTGTGGATAATGCTGTCTTGCCTGATTGCTGTATGGTTGAATGGCAGATATTCACATGCAGTTTCCATCTGCTCGGTTTTAGAAAATATAGAGAGTTAAATCTTCTTAAGATTTAACGCGGAATGAGCAAAAAGGCACAACAAAAGTATCTTCCACTGCATTTTGCTAAGAACTTGCTTAGGCTGCAATGTGTAAATGTTGGCCCTTCTAGTCAAAGCTTTTTAGAAGATACCTTCTGTCAAATTCATTCAATTCCTCTTGCAGTAGAAGAGAAATCAATATAATATTTCTATTTTCCTGAGTGGGAAAATTATGCGGTTAGCTTCCCTGTCCAAAAAACAAAATAAAAGTTTTTCGGTGTTACATCACTGTCAAAGCAGTTTGTTCTTTTCTAGGTGGTAAAACGTCAAAACTCGAAAGAAAACCAAAGGTCAAATGGCATTGCTCCAGGCTGGATACAAAGTTATTTGTGTTGGGGAAAACTTTTCTAAAAATTGACTAACATTTTAAAGACTTAAATGACTCTTACTCGTTAAATATTCACTCCCCCACAGCTTTGGAGGAAGTAGGTAGCTACTACTTTAAAGCAGACTTCTAGGCTCCGGATTGTAGCTGTGTTAGATAGTTGACCAAGCCTGTAGATGATATCCATTTGATGCCTTTGTATTTTCAAAAGTCTATGAGGGAGGGATCAAGCGTGACATCAGTTTCAAGTCCCTTAGTGCCCACAAGAGATGTAAGTTCAGCCCAACTTGAATTCTGTTCTTATCTAACATCAGTTTGCTTTGAACTGCCTGAACTTCCTGACTTTCTCGTGCTTGACAGTCATTGAACTGGTCATAATCCAAGGATTACCTATTGAATGGGGGCGAACAGAAGAGGAATGTTAGTTCCATGTTTCACAGTTAAATTAATGCATGGCTGTACTGGAACATGAGGAAAGAATTGGAAGATTGGGCCAAGAGATATTGCCATGGGAATGATCAGATAAGAAACAGCATAGCCTGCAGCTGAATAGTGGGTGTAGCAAGAGGTTCAAAAATGACCCTTACAAGTTTGGGGTTGAAAAATGAGCAGGGAGAGAGATGTACCTACAGACTAGCAAGTGTCTGTCAATGTAGCTTTACAAATAAAGTAGAATTAATTCTCATTTATTTATTTATTTATTTATCAACAAGCACAAGGAAACAAGTAACAGTATAAACATAGACATGGACACATGAAAAAAATTGGCACAAATGAAAGGATATAAATAGGCAAAACATAGCCATAAACACATAGAATGATTACATATAAATGGGGACAGTAGGACAGGGACAGTAGGCACACTGGTGCGCTTATGCACGCCCCCTTAGGGACCTCTTAAGAAACAAGAAAGGCCCACGGTAGACAGTTTAAGGTAAAAGGTATGGGGGTTAGAGAGACTAACAACAGGATCAGGTAGGGTGTTCCAGACATTTACTACTCTATTGCAGAAGATATGTTTCCTACAATCAAGATTAGAGCGAATTACATTGAGTTTGAATCTATTGATAGCCCTTGTGTTATTGAAATTAAAGTACTCATTTACAGGTAGGATGTTTTGGTAAATAATCTTATGAACTAAGCATAGGTCAGAGCATAGACAGCATAGTTTGAGGCTATCCAGACCTAAAATTTCAAGCCTGGTGGTATAGGGAATTTTATTTCGAGCAGAAGATTTGAGTACTCTTCTAGCAAAATATGGTTGTGATTCCTGTCTTGTTTAAATAACCTGGGAATAGCAAGGATTGCATAAGGCAGATGTATCATATGCACAACCAACATGGAGTTTCAGCCAATGGTTACCTTATCATAGCAGTTTTCTTCAACTGGGTGCCTTTTAAATTTTTTAGGTTTGGATATTTATGTATCATGTTTATATTTTGCCACAATCATACAAAGACTCTCAGCAACTTTAATTCCCCTAGTGCTCAACCAGGTTGCCCCAAGCCTACTCTGCCTGGTTATGGGAACTGGGATAAATGAAGACCATCACATTCTGGATGCAATCAGGTTATTAGAATATCGGACAAATATTTTATGTAAGAATTGCACCTATTTCAGATGCTTGTAGCATATACAGTAAGATATCAAATATTTTGTATTGGAGTGCATATGTTCTGTTGCCCTGAGGCCCTATTAGGCTCCCTATACTGTAGCATGTTGAAAACCATATTTTCAAAGTAAGCATGGGAAGGATACAAAACAGGCCTCTTGACTAGGGAATTTTGCATTTCTAAGAGGTGAAATAGATAACTCTGCAAGGCGTAACATGCCAATTTTCCCCTTGAAGGATAATAGGTCTTCAAGTTGAGCTCTGCCTCCGGTAATTTCATGGACAATAATGCATAAATGATTTGCCATGCCTTCTTCAAGGATTTTTTTTCTTCCAATTTTCCCTACAGCCCTTGGATTTCCTCTGGTCTCCCATCCAAGGATGGGTGATGCCTAAGGCTGCTAATCTTGATTGTTCCTACAATCAAGTTTAGAGCAATTTACACTGAGTTTGAGTCTATTAATAGCCCCTGTTTTATTACGGTTGAAATTAAAGGACTCATTTACAGGTAAAACATTTTGGTAAATAATCTTATGAACTAAGCATAGGTCGGAATGTAGACGGCATAGTTTGAGGCTATCCAGACCTAAAATTTCAAGCCTGGTGGGTATAGGGAATTTTATTTCGAGCAGAGGATTTGAGCACTCTTCTTATAAAATATCTCTGGACCCTCTCTAATGTACTATTGACCATTGACTATTGTCAAGGCAGATGTTGAATCTCAAAATACATAAAGTAACTGCTTTTCTAATACATTGTTCTCGTGGTTGTTTAATCAGGTAAGTAAGATATACCTATGTACCGATGTACATAGGTACATCGGTACCTATGTACATACATAGGTACCGATGTACCTATGTATGTACATAGGTACATCGGTACCTATGTGCTACCGATGGGGGGAAGAGGCACAATTCACAATTCTAGAATTGACAGCTTCCAAGAACTGCCACTTCTAATTTATTTGATAGGCTTAAATTGAGGGATCTTGGGGTTTTGATTAAAGGGGAAAAAATCTAGAATGCAGTGAAACTGAAAGTTGTTTGTTCTGTTTTTGTGTTTACTTCTTTATGTTGTTTTCATTTGAGCATTTCCGGGAAGCAAATGAATTCACGAGAATCATTCAGAAATGATGCATTTTAGTGGCTTTGAATGATTACGATAAAGATAGGTGAATAATACTGTTTGCTTAATTCTTTCAGTGGGTATGATGAAACCTTGGTTTTTGTTAATGACATCTCAGTATAGATTGCTAACTCTTGGGCTCCCTTTCTAATCTCTATTCTGAGAACTGTATTTGGAATATTTCACCAAAAGAATGTGGGTAAGTAGGTTTAATCATACACTTCATCTTTTTAGCTATAAAATTGGAAACCACAAAACAAGAACAATATGTCCAGTGAAATCCTTGGTGCTCTCTGAGCTTGGTTGTTTTCTTTCAGATGTTTCATTACCCAACTAAGTAACATTTTCAGTGCATATTTATTTATTTTATTTTATTTATTAGTTCGATTTATATGCTGCCCTTCTCCGGAGACTTAAGCAATAGCCTTCGTGCTTTTGTATATACCTGCTTAGTAGGGCTTTCGGGGGCCCCTAAGCAGTGTTCTTTTTTATACAAAGTCAGCTTATTGCCCCCACAATCCGGGTCCTCATTTTACCTACCTTGAAAGGATGGAAGGCTGAGTCAACCTTGAGCCTGGTGAGATTTGAACTTGCAGTAATTGCAGGCAGCTGGCAACTAAGTGCTACTTTAACAGCACTTAGTCCCCTGCACCACAGCACTTAGTCCCCTGAGCCAGGCATAGTTGGGTAATGAAATGTCTACAAAGACTCCACAGCTCAACCATGAGCTACAAATATTCTCTTCTCTTGCTATACTCCCACCTGCCTTATGTAGAAGTTTAATATTTATGAATCAAGAGTTTGGTTAGCAACTTAAGCAAGAACAATCCATGAATCTGTTGCTGTTTTCAATTCTTCCCTGCCTCAGTGTTTTGAGCACATTGCATTGCATTCATGTCAGATGCACCGAGTCACTTCCAGGTTGAAAAAATTAGTCAGTGACATCACCTTTACCTGGGGGACACCCAGTTGCGGGCTTCTTGATGGCCTTGCAGGTGACGGAGCCAAGGATAGCTAGTTGGTAAGAAACTACCATATTTTTCAGAGTATAAGATGCAGCTTTTTCCCCCTAAAAGGGGGTGAAAATCTAGGTGCATCTTATACACTGAATGTAGCCCTGCCCACCCACTGGCCCCCACCCTTTGGCTTCTGCCTCCCAGCAATTTACCTCCTTGCAGCAAGCAGCAAGAAGAAACAGCCCATTTCAGCTTCAGCACAGTCTAATTAGCACAAGTTGATTGTTGGATCAGTCTCCTAACTCTCTGCTGTTTTGCACGGGCCTCTGCTGCTTGCTGCAAGAAGCCTGGATAGCTCAACAGACTAAATAGTCTGTTATTAACATTCAGCTGTCTGCAATTATTGCAAGTTCGAGGCTCAAGGTTGACTCAGCCTTCCATCCTTTCTAAGGTAGGTAAATTGAGGACCCAGTTTGTCGGGGCAATAAGCTGACTTGGTATAAAATATACAAAAGTATGAAGGCTATTGCTTAATGCATTGTAAGCCGCCCTGACTCTCCGGAGAAGGGCGGCATATAAATCAATTTTTTTTAAAAAAAGGGAGGTAAATTGCTTTTTTTTTTCTTGTGCTAATCAAGCTATACTGAAAACAAAAATGAAAGTAAAGCAGGCTGTTTGCTGCAATGAGGCAAAATTGCTGGGAGGGAGAGGCAGAGGCAGATTTCTTTTTCTTGTTTTCCTCACCAAAAAAGGTAGGTGCGTCTTATAGTTTGGAGTGTCTTATACACCGAAAAATATGGTAAGCAGTGCTTGTAATAAATGTGCCTACAACCATTAACATTTCAAAATCCTCTTATTTTAAAGAGACAAATAATAGGAAAACAATCTCTAAAGGGGCCTGTTTGTAGATGTGATTCCCTCGCCCCCTCCTTTCAATCTGATGAAACATCCCTTTGCCTTCAGCTCTTTCAACTCTTTCAATTTTTATTGTCACCTTAATTGTCTTCCTGGGCTTTGAAGGACCCTGCGCTTTGAAGGGCAAAATAAAATTTCACTATTGCTTTGCCTTGGACTTTCAATTTTCGAGAACACGGCCATATTTTATATCATGGGTTGCCTTGCTTGGCTGATCCCTCCTCTAATGAAAGTACCCAGTAGTGATTGAGTAGGCCCAGTCTGGCTACTTCATTTTCAATGGTTTTTACAAGTGGTTTTGAAATACGCATCCGGGAGAAGGAAAATAGTACTTCCTGCTTATGAAGGAAAACACTTCAGCTGATCATTGCTTTACGTATGGCTGCAAACCTGTCTTTCAGCCAAAGATTATCTTGCAGAACTCAGGATATGCATAAATTTCCACCTATCGAAATTTCATCCGTGCTTTACTGCAGGGAATACAACACTGCACAAAATTTATTTTTTATTATTTATTTATTTATTAGATTTCTATACCGCCCTTCTCCCGATGGACTCAGGGTGGTGTACAGCCATGATAAAACAATGAACAATACAAAATTTAAAAACAAATTTAAAACAAATTAAAGAAATTTGGCCCTGTCAATTAAAACCCATAATTTAAAATACCTCATCCAGATTCTTATTCAGCCAGGCCAGCCTGTTGAAATAGCAGGGTCTTAAAGGCCCAGCGAAAAGTACGGAGATTGGGAATCATATGTATCCCAGGGGGTAGTTCATTCCAGAGGGTGGGTGCCCCCACAGAGAAAGCTCTCCCCCTGTGGGTTGCCAGCCTACATTGTTTTGCTGATGGCACCCTGAGGAGCCCCTCTCTGTGGGAGCACATTGATCAGTGGGAGGCTATTGGTGGCAGAAGGCGATCCCGTAGGTATCCGGGCCCTAAGCCATGGAGCGCTTTAAAGATGGTGACCAGCACCTTGAACTGCACCCAGAAGACCACTGGGAGCCAGTGCAGCTCGTGCAGGAGAGGTGTCACATGGGTGGGTCGGGTCACACCCATAATCACCCGCGCAGCCGCAAAATGTTATCAGCACAATACCGGTGCATCATGGATGGTTTTTTCTGATGAAATAAATAGTGCAGTTCCCACAAGTGATCCTTTTGTAAACACACATCATTACATGTTAATTTTGGATTAAAAGCTAGAGTGCATTTGTTTCCTTTGTCTTTGCTGCTACTAAATTTCAGGTTTAGCCTGAGGACAGCATGGTATCTTCCCAAGGTAGCTTGCATCACACTATCAGCGTACCCAGGGAAGAATGTCAGTGTAGGGTAAGAAATGCAAACTTTGCAAGGGGGAATCCCAGCATCTCCTTCTGGAATCTTTGACTGAAAGAATCAAGTAAGCAGTTAATGTGAATGAGCAGCCTTGTGCTGCTAGGATACACATGGCTAGAACATCAGACGCTGGTTTATAAAATCTTGTCTCCTCTCTTGTTTAATAGTGGGTTGTTGTTTTGTTTTTGCAAACTTTTGTAGCTGTCAGGCTTTTAGCTGTCAGGCAGACACTAAGAAACTGGCCCTTCTCCTCAGAGCCTTAATATCTGTCAGGTTCTAACAGGGTCCCCCTGGGTTGTTTCATGCCACCATTTTGTATTCTGTATCCAGGTTTACAAGCTGATTTTCATTTTCTTTGGTCTCTGCTCCTCTTTCTGTCTTACTAGTTTTCTTTAAACCAGAAGTACCCAACATTTTCTGAACTATGAACTACAAAGTTTAACCAAAATTTAGTTTAACCAAAATTAGTTTAGTTCATTTAGTTTTAGTTTAACTGAAATTAAATATAGTAAATATAGTTATGTACTTAAATCTGTTTCCCCTTCTGTCACATTAAAAATTGCAATTTGCTGATCTATCCCCTTTTTTCTTTTCCTTTTTAAGCTAGCATAGCTTTATATGCTGGTTGTGTTTTATAAATTCTGGTATTGCATGCCCGTTACTGTTATTTATAGCCCTTAGATTATTTATTGTAAAATTAATTGTCATTTTATAAATTTATCTCATTTTTTTAAAAAAAATGAGTGGCATGGTGGCCTAGTGGTAAAGACACTTGCTTCCCACTCAGAAGATTGAGAGTTCAATCCTAGGTAGTGGCAGATGTTTCTCTCCTAGGGCACAAAGAAAAAAAATATCTGCTGTGAACTCCATGTGGTGTCAGGAAGGGCATCTGGCCAGTAAATGCTCAGCTCCATCCAATCAACCCTGAACTAGGGGATTACAGTGTCATAAAAAGAAAGTTTATCTCATATTTTAATTCCTTTATTTTGTAATCTCATATTACTAATTTTGTCTTTATTTTATTCTAATGATACATGTTTTTTTTAATTGTAGGATGATTGTTATATTTTAGTTCTGTGCTGGCCAGAGGTGGGTTTCAGCAGGTTCTGATCAGTTCTGGAGAACTGGTAGCAGAAATTTTGAGTAGTTTGGAGAACTGGTAAATACCACCTCTGACTGACCCCTCCCCCAATCTATTCTCTGCCTCCCAAGTCCCAGCTGATTGGGAAGAAATGGGGATTTTGCAGTAATCTTCCCCTGGATTAGGGAGGAAATGGGGATTTTGCAGTATCCTTCCCCTGCCATGCCCACCAAGCCATGCCACGCCCACCAAGTCACACCCACAGAACCGGTAGTAAAAAATTTTGAAACCCACCACTGGTGCTGGCCTATAACTAAAATAAGTAAATTATAATTTACTAACAACTTTTGGAGGTGGCTTCATCAGATGTTTTTGGAAACCCCATGCCATTCTTGGGCCTGAAAATGTGATTGTTACACATTGCTATTATTTCATTTTTAAAGAAATAGTTAGTACCCAATCACTGAATTTCACCAAAAAGTTTGAAAGAGAAGCCTATGATTTCATTGGTTTGCATTGCTGGCTTTAATTTTTTTTTTTCACCTTGCTGTGTAAAGTAAACGTTTCAGTGTGAAATTATGGTTAATCCTTGTCTTTTTTCTATTCATGTCAGTGTTCTGCTTTGTGGAGAAGGAACAATGACTACTAACGATGTTCTAATTGATACAGTGAGGTGGCTTTAAAAAAAAAAAAGAAAGGAAATGAAAGGAAATGCAATGAAAGGGATATCATCAGGATTGTTGAGTACAGAATTCCACCCCGGTTTCAGCAATTGTGGGGGATGTAAAAAGACAGATGGGAGACGAGAATGTAAAGTTAATTAGAAATGCAATGTGTGAATTATTAGAGGAAGTGATTAGTGCGCTGAACTAGCTGTCGATCTGGAATATCATGCCGTTGCTGATGTGTCAGACCGAAGAATAGTTTTTAAATGATGAAAGAGCTTCTCCTCCTCACAGGCTTTTATTTATCAAGCTGTCTTGAACAAGGGAGGTTTGTGTCATGGGGCTGTAGCAGATTATGATTTTGTAGATCGCTCCAGCAATGAAATGAGGAACCAGAGTTGCTCCATATGGGCTGTCATTGAACTGCAGGGGGCAGCTTCTCAGTAGGGATGAGCAGATCAGGTTAAATTCACCTGTTTATCTGCTTGCTTTGTAAGGGGCTGATTTCCAGTCGGGTTTTTTTTCCCCATTATGGATTTTTAAATTAAAAAAAAACAAACACAAAACCTTCTTTTTTATGGTTTAAGAGGCAGAAGAAGGATTGGATTTCTTGTTTCAAATGTCCATATATACAGGCAATCCTCGACTTACAACCACAATTGAGCCCGAAATTTCTGTTGGTTGGTTAAGTGAGTTTTGTCCTTTTCTTGCCACCGTTGTTAAGTGAATCACTGCAGTTGTTAAGTTAGTAACACGGTTGTTAAGTGAGTCTGGCTTCCGCATTGACTTTGCCTGTTCCGAAGGTCGCTAAGGGTGATCACATGACCCCGGGACATTGCAACTGTCATAAGTATGAGTCAGTTGCCAAGGTCTGAATTTTAATAACGTGACCGTGGGACTGCTGCAACGACTGGAAGTGTGAAAAATGGTCATAAGTCACCTTTTTTAAAGTGCCGTTGTAACTTCAAATCATCACTAAATGAACATAGAAAAATAGTTGGATATTTTACTATACAAGGTCAACATCTAAAGGTTGAATGGTTTCCTTTATTCCGTATTGTGGAATCACAATGTAACCAGGCCATAGGTGTGTGTGTGCGTGTGTGTGAGAGAGAGAGAGAGAAAGAGAGACACACTCAGAGAGATAGAGACAGACAGGAATACAGAGACACAGAGACAGAGACAGAAACAGAGAGATAGAGACACAGAGAGACAGAGACAGAGATAGAGACAGAGAGGCGGGGGGGAGAGATAGAGAGACAGACAGAGAGGGAGAGAGGGAGAGAAAGACAGAGAGACAGAGAGACAGGCGGAGAGAGAGAGAGAGAGAGAGAGACAGACAGACAGACAGACAGACAGACAGAAACAGACAGAGAGGGAGAGAGAGAGAAATTTACACTTACTGCTTAAACCAAATCCCTGTACTGATTCCATCCACCTATCTCTAAACCCCCATGGATAGGTATAGATTAAAGAGGACTGCATATTTCATTTCTAGGCCTTTCTTAAATAGAAAAATCTTCCAGGGAATTGTCAAATCATGTTACGTTTGTTATTTTTTTCTTGATCTTGTCTTCCTCATCTTTCAGACCAACTTACACTTTGTTTCTGGCTCTATCCCAAACCTTCTTTGAGTTGATTCAATTCAATTTGTGGTAACTATATACTACATAATTATCAGGCAACAAGGTGTAAAAAAATTGGCTTCCCATCATCTTTTGACCTTCTAGGCCATAGACCCAGGATTCCCGGTGGTCTCTCATCCAATTATAGCCTAGGTCCAACCCTGCTTAGTATTTAGAATAGCCAAGGTCACTTAGGTCCTGCCATCTGCTTTAAATTCTATTTTTCAGATACCAGCCAATGTCAAATTATCACCATGTAGACCTGACTACATTTTTTTCAGCCCTTGATGTCATTAGTCATTCACACAGGGATATAAGATTTAATTGGAGCCATCATGCTTTCAAGCATGCCCAAGAAAAATATAGCTGGATTCTAGTTTTTTTTTTTAGTGAGCTGCTGAAATCCTAGGGATTTGATTAATTTAGTTTAAGAAGTGAATGGCTTATTTAAAAAGCAGTCTGTGATCTATTCTTAGAATATTCTAATATGAGTATTGCCCCATAGAACCTTAGTTCTTATGAACTTCAGAAACTTAATACATTCTTTTCTTCCTCATAGCTGCTCTTTCAATGAAAATAGTTCCTTAACTTTATCGTATGTATACAGCACACAAATTCTATTCACATGCACACAAACCCAAATTAGGAATATATGTGCAATATAGCAGTAGGCAATAGAACTTAGAATTATATACCGCTCCATAGCACTTTACAGCACTATCTGAGCAGTTTACAGAGTCATCCTATTGCCCCCAACAATCTGGGTCTTCATTTTACTGACCTTGAAAAGAGGGAAGATTGAGTCAACCTTGAGCCGGTAAGGATTGAACTCCTGTCAGTGGGCAGAGTCAGCCTGCTATACTGCATTCTACCACTGCGCCACCAAGACTCCACAGCAAAATTTTTCCCGCTTTACCTCAGAAGTATATGGTATATTGCTAGGATATTTTTGAGAATAAAATATTTGGATATCAATGAATTGGATACACGGATGAGATAAAATAACGAGAGTTTTAGGAAAGTAGGAAAATCGACACACCATCTGACACCCCAACAATTTATCTTCCTTACATTGTTTTTTTTTTTCAACCCTGATAGGTTGGGGGCTACCAATTATATAACTTAAAGTATAAGGGATGTGGATGGGAATTATATGAATTGGAGATGGGATGAAGGTGGAGATCCAAGCAGAAGGAAACTCTCTTGCGGATGCAGTAGAAATAGGAAAATTAATTGACTCAGGTTCCTGCTTCCATTCAAGACCCACAAAATTGAGAAAATGTCCTAGAACTTAATGCATTGTAAGCCACCCTGAGTCTCCAGAGAAGGGCGGCATATAAATAGAACCAATAAATAAATAAATAAATAGAGGGCATTTCCTCTATCATTGGAAAAAAGAAATGTTTCTATTTCTTAGTTTTTATTTCTTAGCATTATTTATTTATTTATTTATTACATGTATTTATATGCCACCCTTCTCCCGAAGGACTCAGGGCGGCGAACACAACTTAAGAAACATGTACAATAAAATCGCATTTTAAATCAAATAACTAATTAATGATAAATAATAAATCCAGAATCAGAGTCAGCCTGAACAGCCAAGTCTTCAGCTCCCAACGAAAGGAGCGGAGATCAGGAGCCGTCCGGAGCTCAGTAGGTAATTCATTCCAGAGTGAGAATGCCCTACCCCTGGGCATCCATCACAGAGAATGCCCTACCCCTGGGAATGACATTGGCTCACCGACGGGACCCTGAGGAGAGCGGCCCTATGTGAGCGAACAGGACGGTGGGAAGCAGGCAGGAGAAGGTCCTGTAAATATCCTGGACCTAAATCATGTAGGGCCTTATAGGTGAGAACTAGTACCTTGAAGCGGACCTGGAGAACCACTGGTAACCAGTGCAGCTGATGCAGGAGGGGTGTTATATGGGAGTAACGAGGGGCTCTTGTAACAACCCATGCGGCTGCATTCTGGATCAGCTGGAGTCTCCGGGTGCATCTCAGGGGCAGGCCCATGTAGAGGGAATTGCAGTAATCCAAGCGGGAAGTAACCAGGGCATGAGTGACTGTGCGAAGGTCATCTCGGTCCAGGAAAGGGCGTAACTGGTGCACCAGGAGAGCTGTGAGAAGGCCCCCCTGGTCACAGCCATTAGATGGTCTTCTACAGACAGCCAAGCATCCAGGAGGACACCCAAGTTGCGAGGCCTATCAACGGGGGCAAGTTTTTCTCCATCCATCAAAAGTGATGGGGCTTCTGAAATCCGAGATGCCGGCATCCACAGCCACTCAGTCTTGGAGGAATTGAGTTTGAGTCTGTTTCTACCCATCCAGGCCCGTACCGCCTCCAGGCAACGGGACATCACGGAAAGGGCATCTCTGGGGTGGAGATGTATAATTGGGTATCATCAGCATATTGATGATATCTCACCCCAAAGCCACGAATGATCTCACCCAGTGGCTTCATATAGATGTTAAAGAGTAAGGCCTTGGGGTGGATCTCTGCCCTCCTGCCCATACAAACTGTAAGCGACCCGAGAGGTAGGAGGAGAACCACTGTAAGACAGTGCCTCCCACCCCCAACCCCTCAAGTCGCTGCAGTAGGATACCATGGTCGATGGTATCAAAAGCCGCTGAGAGGTCAAGTAGGACCAGGATGGAGGAACAACCACCATCCTAAGCCCGCCAGAGATCATTCACCAGAGTGACCAATGCCGTTTCCGTGCTGTGTCCACGTCGGAAGCCCGATTGGTATGGGTCAGGGTATTCTGTTTCCTCCAGGAACTGTGGGAGCTGTTGCACCACTACAGTCTCAACAACCTTCGCGATGAAGCGTTGACAATTGCCTGGATCCAGTCTCTAGTCACTTCCCTGGCAGCCGAAACCAACCAGGAGGGACAAGGGTCCAATAAGCAAGTGGAGGAACTAAGTTTGCCCATAATCCTGTTCACTTCCTTGACAGAAACAGGGTCAAACTCAATCCAGATATTGTTCTCAAGACCCACCCTAGTCTCCCGATTGGATTCTGTCCAGTCAGAGTCCAATCCGATCCGGATCTGAGCGATTTTATCATGCAGAAACTGTACAAAACTGTACAGAAACTGTACAAAATCCTCAGCTCTGCCCTCTAAAGAGTCTTCCCTCACTCCCTGATTGAGGAGGGAGCGGGTCACACGAAACAGGGCCGCTGGGTGGTTTTCTGCAGATGCAATGAGGGCGGCGAAGTAATCTCATTTCGTTGCTTCCATTGCCACTAGATAAGACCTAATATGGGTTCTTAACTGTGTTCGGTCAGATTCAGATCGGGAGGACTTCCAACGTTCCTCTAGATGTCTTTTCTGACGTTTCATTTCCCGGAGCTCCATGGAAAACCAAGGGGAGAC
Organism: Masticophis lateralis; assembly: GCA_030761175.1. Lineage (NCBI taxonomy): Eukaryota > Metazoa > Chordata > Lepidosauria > Squamata > Colubridae > Masticophis > Masticophis lateralis. Next base: position 15,119,852 of record JAUDYJ010000005.1, on the reverse strand, counting down.
CTGGGATCTGCGGCGGGTTAGAGGCCGCAAAGGTGCAATTCTATCTAAGGCGTCAGTAGCCGACCGTTCCCAGGATGCCACTAGAGCCTCAGCTGAATTGCAGGATTGAGAGGTGGGGAATGTCCCAAGCTCCTTTAAGAACCTTTCTGGGTCCATCAGGCGCCTGGGGCGGAACCATTTTATTGGTTCCATCTCCATGCGGCAAGGGCTGGCAGATTGAAAGTCTAGTCTAAGGAGGGAATGGTCAGTCCATGACAGGGGACTGATGGAAAGTTCCCTTCTACCATGACCATTTATCCACTGCCCAGAGAGAAAAACCAGGTCGAGTGTGTGTCCTCTCCTATGAGTTGGGCCCTGAATAACCTGAGTCAGGTCCATGGCTGTCATGGAGGCCATGAACTCCCGGACTGTCTCAGATGACTCGCCGATCGAAGGCAGATTAAAATCTCCCACAACCAGAAGGCTGGGGAGTTCAAGTGCCACTTCAGTCAAGACATCGAGCAGTGCAGGCAGGGCTGTGGCAACATAGCTGGGAGATAGGTATGTGACCAACAAGCCCGACTGAACTCCAGGGTCCCACTTCAATAGAAGAGACTCACATCCGCCTATCTGAGGGACAGTGACCTCCTTAGGACTCAGACCCTCCCTGACAACCACTGCATTGAGAAGATATATGCAGACCCCCTCATATCCTGGACATAAGTTGCTTCAACTCCTCCCTTCAGGATGGTGCTATAGGACAGAGTCCCCCAACTTTTCCAGCTTTGCAGACCGGGGAGGGAGAGGGGATGGTTCTGCATGAGTGGTTGGCAAGCACATGCACGCACAGCTCCATTGCGCAAGTGGCGGGCATGCGTGCTGCTCGCACAAATGGAGCACACACACACATGCCCACTGCTCACATAAGTGGGGATGCGCGCACTCAGCCACAGTATTGGGCCACAACCCAGGATTTGGGGGACCCCTGGTCTAGGGCATTTCATACCAAAACAATGAGACACAGGGACAATATTTTCCCCAAAATGTTCAGCAAAGTGTGCTATCACTTTGCTGAACATCTAATTCTCACAATGCTGTCTAATGTCTATGTGTGTTTACCCATGTAGTATGGCTGTAGTAGTATTATTATTTATCCTTATTATTTTATTTTATTTTATTTTATTTTATTTTATTTTATTATTTTATTTTATTTTATTTATTTATTTCATCAAGGATGTATTTTATGACAGATACAAGTGTAAACATAATTATAAATACATGAAAAGGATACGAATGAAAAAAAAATAGGATAGGAATGGCAGGCATGCTGGTGCGCTTATGGCCCCCCCGTTACAGACCTCTTAGGAATGGGGTAAGATCTACAGAAGACAGTCTAAGGTTAAAGTTTTGGGGATTTGGAGAAAAAACCACAGAGTCAGGGAGTGCATTCCAGGTGTTGACTACTCGATCGCTGAAGTCGTATTTTGTTTACTTTTTTTTTCTTTACTCCCCCTTTTTATTGAGATGATGATGAATCTGTTGCTTTGCGTGTACACTGAGAACTTCTGCACCAGAGAAAAATTCCTTGTGTGTCCAATCATACTTGGTCAATAAAGAAATCTAATCTAATCTAATCTAATCTAATCTAATCTAATCTAATCTAATCTAATCTAATCTAATCTAATCTAATCTAATCTTGTGTGTCTAATCACACTTGGCCAAATAAGCATTCTATTCAATTCAATTCCTGAAAAAAAAATGCTGCACCAAAGACTATGTATTCTTCTGTATGCAACAATTATCAGAGTTTCATTTGGGCATTTATAAGAAAAACTGGTAGTACTTTTGATCAGAGTACAATTCTTATTTCCCACTGTGCTTACTTATATGTAAATCAATGATGCTATTCAGCCAGTTCTATCTGATTCATGCAAACTGATAGCAGTGGCTGCGGGAGACTCCGCCCATCCACCTGGGCATCATCACATCCCGTTTTTGATGATATAAAACTGCTTTTCTTTGCTATATATGAAACCCAGAAAAATCATCCTTGGTGGGAGTTAATGTCTAATATGTAGGCCTAACAATTGAGTTTTGGTTGCCAAGCAACCAGGGAAGTTAAACTGAAGTCCCTAAAGAATAAATAGAAGATTCAGCAAACTGGGGTCATTTTTAGAGCAGATGATGAAGAATTATTTGAACATGGTCTTATTGTGTATATCTTAATAATTTAATTGCAGATATGTTAATTTTATATTTTCCCCCTTTTTCTCTAGGCTTTGATGAAGGATGTAGGAAAGTAGATATTTTCAGCATAATTAGAAAAAATATATTTTTACTTTCTGAAACTAAGCTGGGAGGTGAGGTGGGGTGTTAAAAAGGAGTGGGAACTTGGTATATATACATGTTGACAATCTTGGATATTTGGGATTTATGAAGTGTCTGGCCTAGTTTAGGAAGGACACCTTAATATTTTAAGTCTTTTACCTCACTTATTCCAAGGGTTTACTATATGGAAAAGCAGGAGGGCTTACTAAAATCTCCATATCTACATGCTGAAATCTTGAAAACATGCAAGGTTATGATGATATTTAGGAATGGCCTAGGAAGAGATGCTGCCTGGAGTAGAAGCCTGCAGCTATATAATGGGCAGAGAAAGAAACTCAAAAAGAATCCTTTCTAACTTACCAGGCTCTTAAAAGCAATAGCGGAAGGTTTTTATTTTCAGACTTTCTAGGTCCTGCTAATGTAGCCTAACAATAAAGTAGAATTAAATCATCTAGTCATGTTTCCTGTCTGGTCTACCTGGAAAGGCGGGCAAAGATAGAAGACTTCATGAGGACTTCAAATTACAGTAGTGGCCAAAATTATGGAAACCTTTTGGGAAAAGTGTATTTCTGAGGTTTGATGGCTAATATAACACTGCTTCTTTTTGGAGTTTCAAGATAATCATATTCCATTGCTGGAATGGCCTGGGAATAGCCCAGACTTTAACCCAATTGAAAATCGATGGAGCCAACTAAAGAAACTTGTTAGTCAGAAGCAACTCAGCAAAAAACCCAGTTAATAGAAGCCATCATTCAATCTTGGTTTCACATTATAAGAGCTGCAGAACTAAAAGAACTGGTTCACTCCATGGGAAGACGTTGTAAGGCCATAATTCATGCTAAAGGTTACCCAACTAAGTATTAACTGACATGGTGATAATTTTTGTATATCTCATTTTTTTCTGTGGTGATGTCTCATTTTTTCTACTTGTTTCACTTTTCTTCTTTATACTGTAACTGCTATTCTAATAGCAAATCTTTCATAAAAGTTATGGCATTACATTCTTGATTAAATTATCTTTCTATTGATATATAATTTTATGGTACAACTCCCCCAAAAAGTGGTGTTATTAGCTAGTCTTAGAAAATACACTTTCCCCAAAAGGTTTCCACAATTTTGGCCATCACTGTATAGTCTCTCCATTGTGTATGGCCCCTACTTCTTCAAGAATAAAATTGTTTTCAGAAATTCTTCTCCTTCCAGTGCCTATTTAATCCCATACTATATGTCACAAAGGAATTTACTGGTTTCCCCAGGATAGGTACATTCAAAGTTATATATGTAGTGATGAAAGTCTTAATGGAAGCCCAGTGCAGGTACTGCAAAATTGATAGGTGGACTTTCCAACTCTGTTGAAATATTTAATGACAGTCAGCCCATCAATTTCTAAGCTATTATTGCTTCAACCATTATATAGTTGTTTGTAATGCTTATTTGTCTTCTCCTTTCTTGTCATTTGAAACCATCAATTCAGATCTTACTATATGGAGCAACAGAAAACAAATTTGCTTCCTCATTTCTGTGGCAACTCCTTGGATACTTGACGATGGCAATTTAATTGCCTCTTAAGTATATCACCTACAAGTTAAATGGTTTCTTCAAACTGTCCCCTGGTGAAATAATCTAACATGACATTATTGATCAGGATCTTCCTTGTGTGAGATATATTTTTACACAAATGCAAGTGTAGAACAGAAAAAGGTGAGGCTCCCACTACAGACAGCTCTGGAAAAAACATTATCTAGAACAGTGATGGCTAACCTTTTTGCCGTTGTATGCCAAAAGCGGGGGGAGCACGGTGGGGTCATGTGTGCATGTACTCATACCCATATTTCAATATGCCCCACCCCCTGTGCATGCACAATGTGACATCCCCCTTGTGCTCCCTCTGCTTTTGGCACGTTAGGCCCTGTAGACCCATTTTTCGCCCTCCTCAGGCAGCAAGAAAGCCTCTGGAGGCCGGAAACGGCCCATTTGCCGACTTCGGGTAGGAGCAGAAGTTCCGTTTTTCATCCTCCCCAGGCTCCAGAGGCTTTTCTAGGTAAAAATGCCCCCCCCCACCCGGAGGCCCTCTGAAGAAAAGCCCGTTTGTTGACTTCCGGTGGGCCCAGAAGGCCTGAAAATCAGATGCGCACACCAGAGCTGAGCCAGGGCAATGCTCACATGGCCACCGATATGGCTCCGCAAGCCACCTGTGGCACACGTGCCATAGGTTTGCCATCATGGATCTAGACTCTTTTTAATCAGGTTTCAAGCCAGGGCATAGCATGAGCATTGTGATACACTTGATAGCTACTATTATCAAGATGGGTGTAAGCAGATTTCTGGCTGCCCAACAGACTTTAATACAGTTGATCATGGTATTCTTCTGGATTGCGTACAACAGCATTCCCCAACCTTTCCTGGGGGGAGGGGATAATTTTGTGTCAGGAGCAGCCACACATGCATGCATGCCATGCACTGCTTCATCTGCCCCAGGCACCCGTGTGAGCATCTGGGACTACGCATGCCAGTCCCTGGTGCTTATTCAAGTGGGGCTGTGTGCACCAGGTCTGCCACTTGTGTGAATGGGGCTCACGCATCAACGCCTGCCACTCACACACATGGGGCTGTGCCATATCCATGCTTACTCACTGCTGGCTTAGCCCTGTTCCGAATAGGCAGTGGCCAGATAGTGTTAGACCTGTGACTTACAAGACTGGGGGTGCTGCTGCTTAGTGTTTCTGCAGTCTTCCACCTTTCCTTATGAATGAATCAAGAGGGCTGAGGTCAAAACTCAAAGCCTCTGATTTGGGAGGTGTCACTTGTTCTTATTGATCTCATTTAATATCTGCATGTTGAGTGAGGCCTAAGGTCAGATATTATCAAGACTCTGATGAAAGACTCCATGCCTGACTGACCAAGTGATGCTGCCCCAGTGCCTGGAGCTAATTGGATATAGATGGGGAGGAACAGACTTAAGCCTTAGCAAGACCATTCAGACTGAGGGATTCTCTATGTTTAGTTCTGAATGGGGTTGAACCTTCATGGGAATGGGAAAGATTTTGAAGAGACTAGTCTTATGTTATTGCACCATTCCTGCACTGGAATGCCTTCTGGTGCTCTGCAATATTTAAGCCTTGCTCATCTTTTGTGTGGACTGCTATAGTATCCTTTCCATGTGGCAGCCTTTGAAGGTCACTCAGTAGTTTTAATTGGTCTAGAAAGGAGTGTCAAACTCAAGGCCCAGGGGCCAGATCCGGCCCACGAAGTGCTTAGATCTGGCCCACGGGCCCGTTCTAGAAACAGCAAAGGACAGGCTTGCAGTGCCTCTGCCAGTGAAAATGGAGCTCAAGAGGGCCATATGTGGCCCACCCGGGCTCCATTTTCAGTCATGACAGCCTCCTGCAGCTCTCTGCCAATGAAAACGGAGCCTGGGCTGCCACATCCAAAAACACAACCCTGATGCGGCCCTCAATGAAATTGTGTTTGACACCTCTGGTCTAGAATTTATCGGTGTATAATAATACTCCCACGTTAACACCTCTACTCTGTTAGTTGCAATACATTCTGGGTTCAATTTAAGGTCCTTCTTCCCTCTTACAAAACCCAATATGGTACAGATTCTCTCTTGTTATTTCTTCCCATCCTCTAAGATTAACATGCTTGAGTTCTACCCATTATGAAATGTCATCTGTTGGACACAAGAAGCCTCCCTTCATTGTCATGGTGCTTGCCCTCTGGAACAGCATCCATCTTGAATTGAATACCTCTGACCTTGCTATCTTTTAATCCTGTCTTAAAGACCTGTCTTTATCTCAAGGATTTAGGATTGGGTAGGGTGTGGCCTCCTTCTATGAGGAGTGTTGCAATTTTCAGTGGATGGCCTTCTTCCTTTCCAATTGTGTTTGATATTTTATACTTGTATCTTACCCATCTTTATTGAGGAATTGGATATCTTTGTACCTGTGAATTATAAATGAATAAAATTAGTAAAGATAAACTACCACTATCTCTTTTGAAATCTTCCAGAAGTTCACAAATGAACACAGAGGAGTAAACAACAATTGGGAGTTGTGCTCTTGAACTTCTGCACACACATAAGAGGCACTTGTATATAGTGATAGATATGGAGCCAAGAAAATGAAGGAATCTAAAGACACATTAAGCATCTCTGTGTATAATTATGTATATATTAAGGACTGTAGCATTGGGGTTGAGGGAGGAAGCCTATTGCTCCCTCAAGTGTGTCTTTTGAAGAAATGAAAAGGAGAATGGAGTGCATTTTAAGTGCCTTGGAAACAAGTGGAAAATGTACTTTTTTATGGTGTTCTGAAGAAGCTCCCCAAAATTATATTTCTTAAGAAATAGTGAATATGATCTGTAGGACAAATAAGGAAACAAACATACAAGGAAAGCTTTGGTAGTCCTACAAACACTATGGAAAGCACAAATATAGCCCTGTTTATTCATTTACTTGGAATACTCAGGCAGAATTTACTTCAGAACAACAGGCAGAAGAGCTATTTAAAAGGTGATTGTGTTCTTGTTTTCCATAACGAAATTTCAGTTAATGCAAAATGCCTACAAAAGAATGGCCTGCTAAGGCACAGAATAGGTAATTATCAGAAGCTAAGGCAGAAATAGAGTATAAAGGAGATGCTCAGTGGTGGTGCTAAAATATCATTTTATAGCCAACCTTTATCATATTAATTGTGTTAGAAGTGTTAACAAAAAATAAATGTATAATATGGCCATGAAACACAATGAGGTTTAGTGTAAATAACTTCAACTTTGGTTCAGTCTACAGAATATTAGAGACCGTTAATATCTTCGCTACCTAAGCAGCTGTAGCAACTAGCTTACTGTCTCTGATTTTAAAGACTGAGCAGGGTTGAGTCTTATGGAGTCCACTGTGGAAACCTAGCACTATAGCTAAACCTGGGAAGTCAAGAAAATATCTCAGTAGAAGTAGAAGTAGAAGTAGAAGTAGAAGTAGAAGTAGAAGTAACCTTACATAGTGAAAATTGCATTGGTTTAAGGAGATGAGTCTGGGACATGATGGCTCAATGGCTAAGACGCTGAGCTTGTCAATCAGAAGGTCGGCAGTTCAGCAGTTCAAATACCTAGCGCCGAGTAACGGAGTGAGCTCCGTTACTTGTCCCAGCTTCTGTCAACCTAGCAGTTCGAAAGCACGTAAAAAAATGCAAATAGAAAAACAGCTCTCCATGCGCCTTTGGCGTTTAGTCATGCCGGCCACATGACCATGGAGATGTCTTCGGACAGTGCTGGCTCTTCGGCTTAGAAATGGAGATGACCATTGCCCCTGGAGCCAGAAACAATTAGCACATATGTGTGGGGGAACCTTTATCTTAAGGAGATGAGCTGAACTCAAAAGTGACTAAATCAAGTGCTCAACACTGGGGTTTTTAAAGAAGAGATTGAACAACCATTTGCCTGAAATCATATAGGGTTTCCTGCCTGAGCAGGGGTTTGGACTAGAAGATCTCCAAAGTACTTTCCAACTCTGTTATTCTGTTATTAGAGCAAAGGTCCATAAAGTTGTTTGTTCTGCTTCCAACAGTGATGGTTTCTGAAGTTCATGAATTTTCTTTTTTGTTTCTTCCCAGATCCCAGTATTAGGGTTGGAGATCAACCACTATGAATTGACTGGTAAATCGTATCTTGTTTTGATGAGTAGGCAATATACTGTAGATTTTTTCATAAATACATATATAAATAAAACCCGGTTACTGTTTCTGCGTTGTCATCTCATGCACACCAAAAGCTCAAACCTGACCAAGGCCCAGAGATTATTTTATATCTGCGGTTCAGTGTGCCCTGAAACTCTCTCTTCAACAAAAGATGAGTGGAATACAAGGGTGAAATTTCCTTGATTTAGTTCAGTGTTTTTCAAAGTTGGCAAGTTTAAGACGGGTGGACTTCAGCTTTCAGAATCTCCCAGCTGGATAGGGCCAGGTTTTGGCAGAGGTGATTCACTTTCAAATTTTGCTACCTGCTGGAGATGACACCACTGTTGGCCTCTACTGCTGCTACTAATTCTCTACTGCTTGTGCCTCTGAAACCACTCCTGTTTTAACCACCTGTTTTGCTCAATGGCATCAGCACTCACCATGATGCTTTCTTGATTGGCCACTTCTGCTGTTTCTGTGAGCATGGTCACATCTCTAACCACGTCTCTGAGAAGAGTACTGTACAACACTCTCACCCACCTGTCTGGAAGTCTTTCTGGAGTTTTTAGTTGTTGATCCCACAATCTGAAGTTAAAGAAGGGACAGATAGCATTATATCAGCTGTTCTTCCTCAAAATCTTGCATTGGGACAAGCTCTGTAACAAGTAATAGGAACTTTGTCCAGAAAAACTCACTTCTCAGTTGAAAGATGGAATAATAGGTCTATTCCATTCAGTCATAATTATGTGCTTTATATGGGTTTACACTTATACTCCACCTTTTCTTGTAAAGAACTCAAGAAGATGGTGGGGCTTTTCCACATTGCTCACAACTCAGTGATATAGATTGGGTGAGAAAAAAATGAGTGGTCCTAATGCATCTGGAGCTGTGGTACCACAGTGGTTGGGATGCAGTACTGCAGGATACTTCTGCTGACTGCCAGCTGCCAGATGTTTGGCAGTTCAAATCTCACTAGGCTCAAGGTTGACTCATCCTTCCATCCTTCCATCCTTCCGAGGCCGGTAAAATGAGGACCCAGATTGTTGGGAGCAATATGCTGACTCTGTAAACCACTTAGAGTGGTCTGGAAAGCACTGTGAAGCGGTATATAAGTCTAAGTGTTATTGCTATCTGTGATGAACTTGAACTGAGGTTTTTTTCAGGCCAATATACTCATTGTTAGCTCCATCAACCTTGGATGTCTTACATATCCTCCCAAATTAGTATACATAAAAAAATTATAAAATAATAAAGTCAAAATAAAGACTGCAATGTTCCCTTTGAAATATAGCTTACTTATGGCAGTTATCTATTTTCTTGGCATGAAATTAAAAACAACACTAATATTATGGTGAAATTCAATTTTTATGGGCAACAGAAACTTCACAGAAAAATAGATAATGAAAGGGGTAAGCAGCTGTCTTTCTTTCTCCTCCATTCTTTTAAACTCCGGGACATATTTTCACAACAATATTTTTTCAAGACTATTTACAACTACCATGCAGCCAAACTCAGTGGGACTAGTTTCTGAATACTTACATTAAGCTTGTTACATTAATCTGTTAGCAGTTATTATATCTCAGATATAATTGCCTGTCAGCCCTTGATGCTGTGTTGAAAAAAATCCTCCAGCCATCTTGAAATCCTGAACCATAAAATAACTTCAAGAAAGACTTGAATTGTGGATACAGAGTCTCTTATCTAAAGAAGAAGAAAAAAGGTTGTAGCTAAAAAATGTTGGCCCTTGTGATTTATAACTTAAACTATATAGGTGTAAAAACCAGATATCCTTTCCAAATTAAAAAGCAGAAAAACCCAACACAGAATATAGCAAAATGAAATACTCCTCTGTTACAAAGTTTTTTATTATTATTTTTCAGGAGATAGTATACTTCCTATCTCTTGAAGATAACATAATTGGATATTATGTTATCTACAATGTTTATGGACATTGTTCTCTGGTGCATATGGCGCAAATCTGTAAAGAGTTAACACAACTGCTTGCATTGAGAATCTAGCTACATTTATTTCCAACGTTCTGTATATAATAGTTTCTAATTTTTTTCTGCAGATTTAGATATTTTATGGATCACTGACCTATGTTAAAGCTTACTTTGGAAAAAAAAAAAAGCCCAAAGAGGATTGACTTCAAAGAACATGAAAGAGAGAAAAGAACTTGGAGTGAAATGGATTTTAAGAGAGTATCAGTCCAAAGGATAATAACCCCTTTTGGAGAAATTCAATTACTAATAATATTGTCATACCATTTTAACTGGATTACTACCTCTTCGGCTTTTTAGTATAAGAGAAGTCTTAGCAACTTTAATGGGACTCAAAGATAATTGAACAATCAACTGTCCTATCAGCATTCCTTAATCTTACATTTGTGACTTACACAATACATAATAGGTCATTCATGTTATATAAAAAAGAGGTATTTCTCTGTCATATTTAGTCCAATGATTTCTTTCTGTGGAGCTTGATAGAATTATGTAGTTCTTGAAAAGAATGTAAAAGTATTTTTCATTTAGTTTCATAGAAATTTCACTAACTTGATCAATCTTTGTCTTGCATAGTTCCTCAGATGTTTCACCCAAACTTTCAAATGTATTCCAAATTTTATTGTAAGCAAAAAGGAGCCTGGTTTAGCTCTGCAGACTAAGCACCGTAATTAACATCCAGCTGTCTGCAATTACACCAGTTCAAATCTCACCAGGCTCAAGGTTGACTCAGCCTTCCATCCTTTCTAAGGTAGGTAAATTGAGGACCCAGTTTGTGGGGGCAATAAGCTGACTTTGTATAAATATACAAAAGTATGAAGGATATTGCTTAATACATTGTAAGCTGCCCTGAATCTTCGGAGAAGGGCGGCATATAAATCAAATTAAAAAAAAAATCAGACCACCTTTGAAATCTTCTGAACTGCCATGCAAATAATAACAATCAATTAGCATTTGGCTTCCTAGAAATCTCTCAAGCTATTTTGCTTCAATCTTTCCTCCAGATTTTAAATAATTTTCCAGCTTTGCTGTCGGGCTTCTAAAACTGAGAAAAATATGTGGTGATTCTTTTAAGTAGATTTCTTTATTTTTTCCACACTTTAGACAGAATCTTGCCAAACTGAAGCCCTCTACAGTCTACATCAAGCACATACTCCGAGGACTATTAGGGAAGGTCTGTCTTCACCCTTTTTTTCTCACACAAAATAGCTGGACTGAGATGTCTCTTATTCTTCTAGAATGCACCCTCCTCCCTCTTGGGAATGTAATGCTTTCTACTGCTTATACTTATATGCTTATACTTCTTAATAGTCATATGTATTCCTAATTTTAATACATGTTACTATTGTGCAGAATTAGGCCAAGATATGTGTTGAATAGACCAGGAATCCTTGGATTGTCCTCTGAATTTCCCCTCATTTGAGATGAGAATTATATGATTGTTGTAGTGTATGAAAGGCATTCTTTTTCTTCTTCTCATGCCATATCCGTCATTGGACATTAGCGATCATGTTGGCAATCCTATTTTTGTCAACATCCTCATGAAAAAGTGCTGCTGAGTTTTGTCCAAACCAGTCCCTTAGATTTTGAAGCCATGATGTTCTTCTGCCTGGACCTCATTTGCCTTCAATCTTTCCTTGGAGGATTAAGTGAAGTATGCCATATTTTTCTGATGTGAAAGGCATATCATGGTTTAAAAACAACAGAAATAACAACAGCACAAATAAAAATAAAATGGGAGAGAGAGACAGAATGAAGAAAGTAAAATTAATCTCTTTTATTTTTTCAGAAATAAAATGTTGTTAAAACATAACCTGGCTCAATCTGAGATGTTTTAAAAATGTGAGGAGGGGAAAGAGATTGACAGTAGTACCTCCCCACTGCCAGAGGACTGGACTTTCTCCGTTCTTCCTTGAAGTCATTTCTCTTTTCACCCAAGAAACTTCAGTTAGAAGTGAAGAAGCTTTTTGGATTAGAAGCACAATGTCTTCAAGGAAAACCCAAAAAAGTCCAGTTGCCTCTTGAAAAAGCACCCTTCGGACAACCATGACCTGGATGACTGATTTTGTTCATCTTTCCTATTACCTTCTCCTATCTTATGATTATATTACTTTGTTGTTTATATGTACACTGAGAATTTATGCACCAGAGTCATATTTCTTGTGTGTCCAATCACACTTGGCAAATAAAGTATTCTGTTCTGTTCCGTTCTGTTCCATTCTGCTCTGTACTGTTCTTGTAAGTCACAATGGAAGGAAATAATGCGATAGATTTTGCAGACAATTCAGTAGCATGACTGGAAGGAATTCCATACCAATAAATTAAATGGTCAACTCTTAGTCCTGTAACTGCTAAATGCCTACTCTAAGTTATTATGAATAAATAGAGATTTGGGACTCAAAAAGGGACTGAGAACTTTGCCTTCCTATACTACACTTTCACATTTGGTGAGACCCACAACAAATGTACACAGCAACAGAATATTCTATTCTAATAGAAAAGGGATCTCCAAACTTGGTAAATTTAAAACTTTTGGACTTCAAGATAGCTGGGAACTGAAATCCCCAAGTCTTAAAATTGCCAAGTTTGGAGACCCCTGTAACATAATATTGTCATAGGAATGAGGAGTTATGTGATTTCTTGGTTTGAGGAAATTGTTTTGTTTACTTCTTTGGAAAAGAACATGAAACTTGTAGAAAATCTATGCCTGGGAATGAAGGCAAGCAACGTAAAGCTGGAATTGGCTTGGATGGAAAAAGGCATGGAAATGTGGTTGATGGATATGAATCTATTCATATGTTGAAAATTCTTCACCGTGTGCATAACAGAATGCCAAAGGTGTGTGAGAGGGTTGCATCCTTTTCACAGATCCTTTGCTGTACATCCAAGATTTATGCATGAAAACTTTTTTCTATTGCTATATAGGGATATCATTGATTTCCTTCCAGTAACATTTCTGCTTTTATTTTCCACCCCTTTACTCTTTATTTTCTTTCACCAGTAGCTTAATTAAAATGTTTTATATGAGCGATTTGATCCAGAACCTCAAATTGTGTGAAATAATGTTGAGTTGCCCCTATTTTTTAAAAAAGAAAAATAATGGGACTAAAAGTATTATTTTTTTAGAGAGAGCAAAATAAGAAATGTGTGACACTGGAGTGGAATCTATAAAAATATAAAGAGCTTTATGCTTTTTAAAATACAGGCATTCAACTGTCACTGAGATGGAACTTCACAGACTGTTTTCGGTGAATATAGAAACTGTAATTGTTGGGGAAAATCTATTGCAAATGCCAGATTATATGTGAATATATGAAAATTTAATGTGTTCCAGCACAGCATGGGGCACCAAAGAAAACCCTAGATGTTTCTTATATCCATTTTATGTGACCTTGAGCCTGGAAGTTTTGTGCTTGAAGGATCTACAGTTAAAAAAAGAAAGAAAAAGGACCCACCAGATTTCAAAATGAATCTGCAAAATACAGTTCCCTCCAACATAGGAATAATCTTGAATGATTATATACCATTAACTCAGAGTAAAATTTTAGCAACAACCTAGTTTTTTCTCAATGAATACATATCCCTAACTTGGTCCTTCAGGTTTTCTTGTATATACCATTGTCATGATTCCAGGTAAGGAAATTAAAGCACAATATTAAACAGCTTCTGAAAAATCATAGTTCAATATAATTTAAAAAATAATGGCTAGAGTCCCAATGTATTTTTCTATTATGTATTTATTTAAAAACAGTGTACACTACGGGTGCGTGCAGCTGCCAGAGAATTCTACAATAAAACTGTTACTATGTTATAATGTTTAAGGTAACTTGTTAAAGGCATAGAAATACTTAATCAAACCCTTACTCAAGTAGTGTAAGCAAAATAAAACCAAACCCAGTTTAAATAAAATCAAATCTGACTTTTGTCCACTCACTTCACATTTTTCACAGAACGTTCCTTGCCACACTTCTCAAAGATGAGATTGCAATCACTCAAAGGGTGATTGCAGAAAAGCAGCGAGTTTGTCCTGTAGTTATCTACATGAGATAACTTGGGATAAATTTTCCCAATTTTCCCCCAACAAATTAATAACCAGGTAGCCTCTATATGAAAGAGAACAAGGAGAAAAGGGAAGGCGAAGGGGAGGGAAAATCTTGGTGGCCTATGGTTCAATTGCCCAGATGGATAGAAAGTGGTGTACTCTGGTCTGACTGAATTCTATTAGCATCAATTCTTGATTTGGGTTGGCCTTTAGTGGTCCATGTTCTCTTTTAAACTTTCTCTTCTTCTTTTGCCTTTTGTTTTTGAAATCAATCTCTACCCTGGATGACATGGCTTCTCAGAAGCCCTGTTGGTGATAGTTGGGAAAGGCAGTTGAATGATAACAATGCATAGAACGGATTGCCCCATCTCCATCCTTTTTGTGAGAAAGCATTTCCATGTGCTCTTCTGGCAGCCAGTAGAAACAGAGGGACAATTGACATTTCTTAGCATTAATTGGTAATATACAAAGGAGCTAAACATCATGGAATCATCGAGACAGAAGAGGCTAATTAGGTTCAGTGCAAGAATCTAAATTTATTTATTTTTTCTCATCAAGAAATGGTTATACGGGTTCCACTTGAATACTGGCAATGAAGGGCAGTTCATCACCACTGTGGCTAATTGTTTCTACTTGCAAATTGTTCATACTGTTAGAAAGCCAACCTTCAGGTGAATCTGCCTTGCTGTAAATCCCAGGACAATGGCTGTTATATGCCAAAAACGCATGGAATGCAGAAATATCATGGTATGACATTGTTCCAGGCATTCAGTGAAATAAATATAGACTCAGCTGGCCAAAATTGAAGGGATCCCCTCATAGCTGAAAGGAAGCATTGCAAAGGTGCTTTTGCAAAAGGAAAGGAGAGTTTGCTTTTTCCTTGAAGACATTTTGCTTCTCATCCAAAAAGCTTCTTCAGTTCTATCAGAAATGCCTTGGAGGAAAAAAAACAAAGAAAGGCCAGTCGCCTTTTGAAAAGCACCTTTGGGACAACCATGACCTGGATGACAGAAAATCTCCATAGACATTGCAAACTCTCTGAAATCATAGCCATCTGTTGACTTACTTCCTTGACCCAGGTCTTTTGCATTAAATGTAATAAACAATGAACAGAAAACACATTCTAATGCAAAGAGGCTTTGAAGTGACTTTTAATTCAGCCACACAGAAAGATACACCCACTTTGCTTTCTGTTTTTGTGTGAATCATCTTATTAATGTACATAGAAATGATCACAGGGCAGAATATTATGAAAGGATGCCTCTTGTCAATTATGACAACCCATATTTCTGGTACTACCACTAGGGGGGTACCATGTGGATTTTCTGTTTCAAGCAGTAGGCGTGTTACTATTGTGCTATTGTACGATCGTCTTGTTGATTTTTTTCCAGTGTTGATAAAATGGAAAGAAGGAAAACTTTACCTGTTTCTTAACATACCTCACTTTGGCTGAAATGACAGGTGTAGTTCTGAGTGTAGGTCCCTTCTGCATTGCAAAACAAGACTCAGAAGGACACAGAGGGGTTGCTAGAATATATTAATATGCTCTTTCACTCATTCGTTCCTACATATACACACATACTTATGCATAATGCAAGCTTAGTTGTACATGCTTAGCTTTTGATTAGAGACAGAAGAAGTCAGAAGAAGCAAAATAATGATTACGATACTGAATTAGAGACTGGGAGATTGTGAGTTCTAGTCTGGGCCAGTCTCTTTCAGCCTAACCTACCTCACAGGGGTTGTTGTGAGGAAAAATAAAGAGGAGAGAGCATTATGTAAACTTTGAATTGTACAAAATAAAAGCAGGAAGTAAATCCAATAAGCAAAAATATATATATATATATTAAGATATATATTTTCAGCATTTTTTTCTGTTTCAAACAATCTTTATTAAGTATAAAAAGATAAAGTATCACATTAACTGCATACATTATAAAATATGAAATAAAGAAAGATAAAAGAACAGTAAGAGTAGAAGAGAAAGAGAAAAAAATAAGAAAAAGGAAGAAACACAAAAGAAAGAAAAGAGAAGAGAAAAGAGAAAAAAGAAAAGTAGAAAATACACATAATATAACAATACCAAATACAATATATATACATATACATATACATATATACCTATACATTATTGACGGTGTCTAGTTGTTAATTTTGTTACCTTGCAAACTTTGTTTTTGATTTATCCATTCATACCATTTGTTCTGTACCATATAATATTTCGAATCTACCTTATCCTTTAATTCCAGTGTTAACCTGTCCATTTCAACGCAAATGTAAATTTTTTGAATTACTAAATGTTCTGTTGGAATTTAGTCCATTTTCCAAGCTGAGTGAATGCCAGCCTGGTTGCCGTAATTATATGTAATATTAAATATTTTATTTCTTTCCTGATATTTTCTCTAATCATACCCAATAAAAAGATTTCTGTCTTAAATTCAATTTCTTCTGCCATTATTTCCATCAACCAAATTTTTATTTTTTCCCAATATTTTTTGGGGAATATTTTTTTATTTTGGGGCAAAACCACCAGATGTGGAAGAAAGTCCCATGTACCTGTTTATTATATTATATTATATTATATTATATTATATTATATTATATTATATTATATTATATTATATTATATTATATTATATTATATTATATTATATTATATTATTAGTGTGCGTGTTTGTGTGTTTCGTTTAAGCCAGGTTTTTCCTATGTAGCCAAGATTTTTCTGGAACCACAATTGAGCGAAATCACATTCACTACTTTCTGGGTTCTTTCTCCATCTTTTCTTTCTGGCAGCAAGCAAATTTTTGTGCTGCATTGTGGGAGACCTATATAGCTATTTCTGGCTCATTAGCTGTCCTCAGTAAGCCACACCCACATCTCATGTTCCTCCCTGTAAAGGCACAATGTCTATTTTCTTACTTTTTGTAGGTTTAATGTGTGTTTTTCCTTTAAGCCAGGTTTTTCCTACGTAGCCAAAATTTTTCTGGAACCAATCTTTCCCAACATCTGTATTTTTTTTTCAGTGAGTCCTCTCTTTTCATTTGGTGGCCAAAGTATTTGAGCTTTAGCATCAGTATTTAGTATTTGCAGTATATTTAAGTATCTCTTCAATTTCAGTGAAGGGAGATCAAGTAAAGTACTCCAGCTTTTGGAGAAGAAACTAATAGGATCCATTCTAGAGAGCCTAAGGGGCTGCCACAAAGAAGAGGGCGTCAAGCTATTCTCCAAAGCACCTGAGGGCAGGACAAGAAGCAATGGGTGGAAATTAATCAAGGAGAGAAGCAATCTAGAACTAAGATAAATTTTCTGACAGTTAGAACAATTAATCAGTGAAATAATTTGCTCCAGAAGTTGCAAATGTTCTAACAGTGGAGGTTTTTAAGAAGACATTGGACAACCTTTGTCTGAAATGGTATGGATTTTTCTGGTTGAGCAGGGGGTTAGACTAGAAGACCTCCAAGGTCCCTTCCAACTTTTTTATTCTGTTATTCTGAGCCTTGTTATTTCCAAATAATTCTGAATTTGTGTTGTGATCCTTCTAAACTGATTGCCATTTTGCTCATCACAAAAGTCACCCAACTAACTTTATTTGATCTCCCTTCAATTTATTTATTTATTTATTTGTTTATTTATTATTTCAATTTATAAACCGCCCTTCTCCTTGCGGACTCAGGGCGGTGAACAGCCAGAATAAAACATGGTACACAAAAGTTAAAAACAATTAAAATTATTAAATATTATTCGGCCAAGAATTAAAACAACCCAATTTAAAATCAATTTCAAATGAAATTGAAGAGGTACCTAAAAATACCCCAAGTAGTAAATACTGACACTAAAACTCAGATGCTTTAGCCACCAAATGAGAAGAGAGGACTTTGATGGCATTTTGTGGTTTGGAGGAGAATAGCACTGTCTTTGAAACATAGAACTGATTTCAAGTTTTCAGTTTTTCACTTTCTAAAAATGCTTCTTTGTGCCTATGGTAGCTCTAGAAGAAGTAAGGCTGATGGTGAAGGCATGACACATGTTTTCATGCAGCATCCAAAAAGTAAAAAAAATGCAGGAATTGAGGGGAAAAAGCTTACAAGTGTAAAGAAAGTATTTCAGCCTTTCATCTTAGCCTTTCATACATTTTTTTTTAAAAAAAGGCAAAGATATATATTTTATTTCCCTCGACACCCAAAGCGGTAAAAGAGGAAGTAAAGTAGAAGAAAGTAGAGGGAGATATTTTAACAGATCATTTCAGTAGCTCCATAAAAGCTCCAGGATAGCTATATAAAATAATCCAGAGGATAATGTGATAAGATTCTGAGAATAATAAAGTCACAGGGCCCTTCTGTAGCTGCTAAGTCACCCTTTTGCTTTCACACAGAATTTGAAATTTAACACTGTGCATCAGTGTTTTCCACTGATGTGCTGGAGAAAAAACTTTTTTTCATGGAGAGGGAGAGAGAGAAAGAGAAAGAGAAAAAAAGGGAAGAAAAATAAATAAATAAATAAATAAATAAATAAATAAATAAATAAATAAATAAATAAAACATACATACATACATACATACATACATACATACATACATAGCTGGCTGGCTGGCTAACTGGCTAGCTACCATGTTTCCCTGTCTTATATTTTTTTGAACCCTGAAATAAGGGCTTGGCCTTATTGCCATGCACTCAAAAGCCCAATTGGGCTTCTTATCAGGGGATGTCTTATTTTGGGGGGAAACAGGGTAGCTAGCTGTGGGGGACTCTTCCTTTACCTTTCCAGAATATTTGAGCAAGATGCAAAGATTTCTGCATCTGTATTTAGCCAACATTCAGGAATTGGGTCAGAAAGCAGAATTTAAATTCTAGTCTTTCAAAGTCTTGATTGTTATCATATAAAGAGCAGGTGCACATTTGTTTTTTTGTCACATGTGCGTACAAGTTAATTGCCAAAGACCTCATGCATGGTTTCCAATGGAAAAATTTAATTTGGACCCAAGAGTTAATTGTTTTTCAGGGATGTTATCTTTTAGCACTGATGGAGTATTAATTCTGAAACAAACCATGTACTTTTTCTGTTGGTAAAAGTGCCTGCTCAGTTTATTACATTCTGATCCAGGCAAAGGCTGACTGTATGTCTGTGTGGTTTTGGCTGAGTGTGCTCTCTCCCTCTCCCTTCCTCCCACCCTCCCTCTCTCTCTCTGTGTCATCGCTTTCAAATGGTTTTAAAGTAACTTTTTTGAGTAAGTGTCAGAAAAATGAAGAAATGGGTGCTATTAAAATGTGCAAATGTGCAAAAAGTAACTTTGAAAATTATTGTATTAAGTTTTTTTTGCAGATTATAAAGATAAAAACTAACAAACATACATGATCAGAAAAAGGGATTGATGGAGAGAATAAAGAAAAAAGATAATGGATAGGCATGCAGAAAAAAAGAACTATAGAAAGAAGCAAAAGTATATAAATAAAGTGGCTTTTCACTTCTTTATTAAGTTACAGATAACTTAATTATGCTTAATATTTTTATAATATTTTATATAAATATTATAAAAATAAATATTTTTAGAATATTTTTATAATATTCTGCTTAATATGTTTATAATATTTATAAAAAGCAGTAAAATGATTCTATATGGTTTTGATCAGCTGCTACTGGTAAGAATACATGTTACGTCTTATTTACATTTGTTTTCTAATTTCGGATTAACCTTATGTGGGCCGGACAAGGACAGCCAAAGGGCTGGATGAGGCCCAGGGACTCTAAAATGCCCAGGTCAGATCTAAATGAAAATTAAAACAACACATTAAGAAAAAAAAAATGGAGTAACTTCAGTGAGTGAGTTAATTAAGCCTCTGTTAAAATCACTTCCCACAGAAATTCGGCTCTTGTGGAGCCAGTAAATTTCTTCATTTTGTCTGCATCTCACCTTCTGCTTGTTGAAAGAAAAGTAAATGCAAGACATTTTGCCATGGATACGTCTAAAAGATATTTTCCTTTTGCACTGGGAAAAATATACCATCTTCCTCTGGCATATGTTTCCCACAGTCTTCCAATTAACCCATGCATAGTTTCAAGATTTGCATGCTTTGTAGAGGAATCTGATTTCGAGATTGAATATAATCTTTCATCTGACACAACGAAAGCAGACCACACCTGAGCAGGTTTGAACAAGAGAGAATAGTTCCTTTTCTGTCTTATTGGCTTACGATGAATAATGGGAGGAAGCCAATTTTTGTGTTTATTTCCTTACCAAGATAATTATGATTATGAGAGCCAGGAGAAGGAAGATGGTGGAAAGTTGAATGCAATGTGAGGAACTTGAAATAGTCATTGCATTCAGAGCTGATAGAAAAGTTAGGTTGGTTCTCTCCTTGATGGGTTTCCATCCATTGTTTCTTGTTTGGCCTCAGGTGCTTTGGGAAACAGATTGACCTCCTCCTCTCTGTAATAGGCCTCAAATATTGGAATACTGCTATCATGTCTCCCCTGGTCCTTCTCTTCACTAGACTAGCCATGCCCAGCTCCTGCAACTGCTCATATGTTTTAGCCTCTAGGACCCTGATTATCTTTGTTACTCTTCTCTGCACTCTTTCCAAAGTTTCTACATCTTTTTTTGTAAAGTGGTGACCAAAACTGGATGCAGTATTTTAGGTATGGTCTTACTAAGGCTTTATAGAGCAGCACTAGTACCTCACATTGTCTTGATTCTATCCCTCTAGGATTGTGTGTGTGTGTGTATGTGTAGTGGGGGAGAGAACATTACAAACAAACACATTCTTTCCTGGAAAACATTCCTGAATGTAAAATGTTGCTTAATAGAAAATCTGTTGATATTTTGTTAAGGGAAGACCATTCAAAGATTCAGAATAAGTAGGATTAAATATACTTACCTATATATTTTTTTAAAAAGCTCACCAACAAATGGAGAAACAACATGATCTAGACACATGTGAAATTGGAATTGGTCAGAAATGGAATGATTTATCTAGGAAATCATGTGTATCTGAGGTATATGACTACATCCTAAAATGGCTGTCACAATCACGTATTTGCAAGTTCAGTCACCTCTTGAAACTCAGTTGCAGAGGTTATTTATTTGAATTTACTTCAAATCAAGTTACAAGTACTCCTCGCCTTACAACTGTAGGGTCATAAGTCACAGCAGTCATTAACAACTATGTCTGATTTTACAACTCTTTTTAACTGTGGTTGTTAAGTGAATGTTGTTATAGGAACCAGTTTTCTTCAACTGGTATTTCTTTCCAGAACCTAGAAGTAAATGCCAAAAACCAGCAAAAAAAGTGGCAAAAATGGTGGTACAATGGAATTCAGTTGCTGAATTCCAAAAATGTGGTCATGTGATCATGGTGTGTGCATGTGTGTGTCTGTGTGCAATTGTCAGAAGTCCAGGACTGTGATAAGTATCTCTGGGGAGATCTGTTGTGATTTTAAATGATCACTAAGTGACGGGTTTTTAATTACTTGCACTCATTCAAAATTTCATGCAGCTCTACTGGTCCTTAACTGGCTTTTGTTGATGCAAATAATAATACTAACAAGAACAACCACAGGATAATCTTAAGAAGTATACAACTTAAAAAAACAAACAAACTATTAATCAGAGAAAGCTGGTCAGACTTGGCTAAGAAGATTGGTCAATGACCAATTTTCTATCATTTAACCGTTATCGGTTTAACATAAAGCATAGGTTTGTTCTGACTTTAACACGAGCTTGAGAAGATGTAATACTTTGGAAGATGACTGATTTATAAAAGCACTAAAAATAAAAACGTTGGGATTTTCCTTTATTTTCATTTTCCTCCCCAAAAGTAGATGGCAAATATATGTTAATAAAATAATTAATCTTCCTATAATCTAGTCAGAATAATGAATCCTGCATTTTTCTGTCAATGTGTAAGATGATAGCTTGGGAAAATATTCTCCATGTTTAAAAAAGAAGGAAAAAAAAATCCCACAGCAAGACAAAGCAAGCTAAAATAGTTGCGTTTCTTCCTTCTTTGCATATTGGAACATAATAACACTCAGCCTGCTTAATTAGATGACATTTTACAGACTGTTCTAAATGGGAACAAATTACTGTACTATTGGCACCTATGTAGTGCTATATTTTACAGCATATATTAGTTTAATATGCAGGGTATTTGCACAATAAGGTTGTTAAGTCTGTTTGCTTTGCTCCAGTTGATAGCTCCATAAATGACGAAATAAAATAAATCTTGGGAGCTTTGTTTTGTTTTGTGTAAAAACAACAACAACAACAACAACAACAACAACAGGAGTAAATATTACTCCTTCACCGGTAAATATTTCTTCAAAATGAAAAAGATATACCACAGATCATGTTTAATTCTTCTATTTTTGCTTAGAAGGATAGGGCACCTGATGTGATTTTCCCTTTCATAGTCTCATGCAGCCCTGGATCCTTTCCTAATGCTACAGCTAAATCTGCCTTACAGTTAAGGGGCAAAAGTAAGTGTTGATTTTGGAGATAATCTTTGCAAAGCTTCAGCTTTTGCTGCCCAGGGGAGAAAAGTGAGCCCATATAATGGTTTATAAGGAGTGACATTGTGAGACAAGCAGAAGAACTGCAAAATAGACAACAGGTAGATAAGTAGCAGTTGAGTCCACAGAAGGAATAGAATAGAATAGAATTCTTTATTGGACAAGTGTGATTGGACACACAAGGAATTTGTCTTCGGTGCATAAGTTCTCAGTGTAAATAAAAGATATGTGATAAATCATATCACTTATATGTTTTATATATAGGGATGTGACAATATGAATATTGTCACATCCCTAAATATAAAGATAACATAAAAATATAAGGATATTGTCACATCCCTATATTTGTATATGTTATCTTTATAGATATAAATATATAGATATATACATATATATGTAGGTCTTTGGTTATTTGGGTGTTCTCCCGCATAGAATTGGATGTGTCCTGGCGACGTTTCGACGAAGTCTCATTCATCTTCAGGCTGGTGTTCTCGGCTTCTTGCTCCTGGAAGCACCAGCCTGAAGATGACGAATGAGACTTCATCGAAACGTCGCCAGGACACATCCAATTCTATGTGGGAGAACACCCGAATAACCAAAGACCTACATATAAACACCTGTGAAAACCTCAGAAAACATACATATATATACATATATATACATACACATACACATACATACAAAGCTTCTTCAGCTCTGACTGAAGAGCTGAAGATGGTTCTCGGATGAGAATCAAAATGTCTTCAAAGAAAAACAAGGAAGTCCAGTTGCCTCTTGAAAAAAGCACCTTTGGATCACAGGCAAATGGTTGCCTCCTTCAGCAATGGTGCATTGGAAACTCTAGGAGGCAAGCTGTTCTATTGATGAATTGTCCTCACTGTCAGGAAATTCCTTCTTATTTCCAGGTTGGATCTCCCTTTAATTGACATTCATTTTCTACTTCTAGATGTGTTTCCCTGCCATGCCCACCAAGCCATGCCCAATGAGCCACGCCCACAGAACCGGTAGTAAAAAAATTTGAAACCCACCACTGTTGCATATGCTCATTTATTATATTGACTGTGCAAGTAAAACTGCCCATTTGCAATAAAGTAGACAGTTTGAAGCATACTTGGAATATTATTCCCCTAATCCAGATAGAGGTGAGAATTGGAAAAAAACCAACAACCTCAAATCAAATCAAATTGAGTCAAACTCAAATCATTGCGGTTTCGTAAACTACACAAAACACGTCGTTTCCTTGTCAACAGGAGAGAAGTAGTTTTCCTTTGTCTGCTTTTAAAATGTTATTCCTCTTTCCCAATCTAGTTTTAAGTGCTGGGATTTCTCAGTAATCTCCCGTCCAATTAATTAAGACGGCCAAAGTCAGAAAATTGCTGAAGCTTAAACTGTAGAGCTTGAATGTGCTCAAGAATATTCCTTTCTTTCTTACCACAGCTAAAAAACTTGATGTGTTGTTTAATTTCACACACGGAGGTAGACATTGTTGTAAAGCATGACAGTGGAGGGAGAATGTAAGTGGTGTAATTAGGGTAATAAGCAGAATCATTTAGAGCTTTGCTTCACCTTCAATTCTGATAGAAACAAAAATGATCTAGCTATTTCAGATCTATCTTAACTTCTTCTTATAGCTGTTTCTTAGCCCAGTAAAAGTAAAGGTTCCCCTTGCACATATGTGCTAGTTATTCCTGACTCTAGGGGGCGATGCTCATCTCTGTTTCAAAGCTGAAGAGCCTGCGCTGTCTGAAGACGTCTCCTTGGTCATGTGGCTGGAATGACTAAACACCAAAGGCACAGAGAATGCTGTTATCTTCCCACCAAAGGTGGTCCCTATTTTTCTACTTGCATTTTTTATGTGCTTTCAAACTGTTAAGTCGGCAGACTCTGGACAAGTAATGGGCACTCACCCTGTTATGCGGTACTAGGGACTCAAACCACTGAACTGCCGATCTTTTGATTGACAAGCTCAGCATCTTAGCCACTGAGCCACCGCGTCCCTCCATTATCTATTTCCATTTCTGCTTCCTGATCACTGCTTCATAAAACCATCTATATAGGATCAATGAAGATTCACTGCTTCTAAGAAGGCTTTATTGATCTTACATAGGCAGTCCTCGACCTACAACCACAATTGAGTCCAACATTTCTGTTGCTAAGTAAGACAATTAAGTTAATTTTGCCCCACTTTACAACCTTTTTTGCCACAGTTGTTAATTGAATCACTGTCAGATGGTCACAAAAGCTGATCACATGACCCTGGGACACTGCAACCATCATAAATTTGAGTCAGTTGCCAAGCATCTGAATTTTGAATCTCATGACCAATGGGAATGTTGCAATGGGCATAAATGTAAAAAAAAAAAATGGTTATAAGTCACTTTGTTCAGTGCTGCTATAACTTCTACTGGTTACTAAATGAACTTTTGTAAGTCAAGGACTACCTGTATTAATTGAATTATTTTTATTGTACGCCCTTAGTACTTTTAGTGTGTGTCTCCAAATCTATAATTCATATCTTCATTCCCAGTATCTTAACATATTCCTGTGGTGGCGAACCTATGGCATGCGTGCCTCTCTATGGGCACACCCCAGCCCAGCTCCATGCCTCCTGCCGGCCAACTGATCTTCAGATTTCTGACGTACATGTGAGGGGGGCACATGTATGGGGGGCACTTGCATTGCATTTTGGGGGTTTGTGTGCATGCCCCCTGCATTCCGTTTTTGGCCTGGAAGGCCTCCTGCACCAACCTGGAAGCCAAAATGGGGTGCATGGAGGTGGGGTGCATACGCAGACGATGCCTGTGCATGCGCGGGGGTAGGGTTCCTGTGTGGGGGGTGCTCACATTGCATTTTGGGGGTTTACACACGCTTTGGGCACTTGGCACCAAAAAGGTTAACCATCACTGACATATTCCCTTATGTAAATCGATCTCCTTTTCCTTTTCCTTTTCCTCCCCTCCCTGTCCTTATCCTTTATCCTTTATCCTTTATCTTTACCCTTACCCTTACGCTCCTCCCATGTTTTGTCACTTTATGTGACTGGGAAAGCAGGGAGCATCACCCAAATGAATAACAATAATATTGATAGTTGAGATTATATTATTAGCAAAAATACACTAACCACAATAATGATCATATTAATATTACTAATTATTACTAATATGAGTAATAATATAAAAAATTCAAAAGTGGGCATTGCCCTCCCCCTCAATTTCATCTGAGAAAAAGAATAATCACAGAGGAATTCTCAGGGAGAGAAGGTATTTCTGGGGAATAAAAAGGTTGGCATGTGCAGTTTGATCAGGAAAATGAATCTTCAAATAGTTGTTTTAAAACTAGCCTATTACATTCCCCCTCTCTTTATAGAAATATATCCATGGGCTTCTTCTGATGAGTCAAAATTCATTCCAGTTTCTTATAGAAAACCCTAGGTTTCAGCATAGTAACTCAGAAAAGGCCCTGAAAAATCACAGACTTTGAACAGGCAGCTTTCTCTTTTAAAAGATTAAAACTGAGAGGAGAGAGGGAAGGGGAGGGAGGGAGGGAGAGGAGAGATGGACTAGGTTGGATAGGTCGAGTCTAAAGTCAGTCATCTGGTTATTGTGTCCGAAGAACATGTAAATTCAACTGGAGAGATCAAAAGAGGTGATGTCACTTTATAGCAAAACAGGTCAGACAAGCCCAGGTAACTGAGAAAGGCAAGCTGCTAATTATTCCGAGGGAGAAAAAAAATAAGGTGTACGGTTACACACAGCCATAGGAAATCAGGAGGTCAAACTTTCTTCGTCACCGATTCCACTACCTGGATCCTTCTTTCCACAAGGCCAACATTACACACAACCACCTACCCTATTAAACATAGAACAGAGGCAGAGAAGGATATAGGCTTCCCAAATTCTCCTTTGCCAGGTGAGTGTGTTGTGCGTACGTCTCTATGTGTGTAACAGATGAAATCATGTTGATAGTCTCCCCTGAGCAGGATTAAATTTCAAGGCAGTTCATGGGCCCGTTTTCTGCATGGACAAGTATATCTGGTGTGTGGCAGTGCTGGTGCATGTGAAAGTTCTTAGGAAACAAGGGGAAAACCCTCACCCTGGCTGTTTTTTGTGGGTTTTGTGGTGATGGGGTGAGGTGGGGTGGGATAGAAATGCTGCTTCAGTTCATAGGAGCAAATGGTTGGATTTTCCTGAAATTTGAACAGAGGGAAAAGGTGCCATGAATGGATGGAAATTAGTGTGACATGCTGAGGTCTTGGCAACCTTGCAGTTTTATTTCACGGAGAAGGTTTATTTGAGGAGGAGGAGGAAGAGAAAGGAGAGGAAAACAAGAGTATGTTTCTCAGTGAGGAATCAAGTAAGTGAGAAGATAATATGTTATAAGCAACAAAACACAGTAATTTGCTAGTTAACCGGCACTTTTATTATCAGAAGAGGAGATAGATTGGCTTGCAAAAATCCAACCCTTATTTAGAAAAGCACTTAGCTTCTTTTGTAGCAATTGCCATAAAGTTGGATAATGGCTAGTTCTGTGCAAAGACACCAAGGCTGGGGGGATGGACAAGCAAAAAAAACGGGCTAAACTTTAGATTGTAATTGGTAGATGGTTGATGCTTCGACCTGAATTTGGTTGCTATAGAAAATTATTTTGGTGGCTGCTGTATAGTCCAGATTAAGAAGCCTGACTGTAGTCTACCAAATGTTTTCTTTTCTTGGTGGTAAATGTTTTGATGTCATTTGTTTGCTAAACCTTTTGAATGCAATTTGCTACTTAGCAATCACGGAATGTTTACAACATTGTTGTACTTCCATCTACTCACTGAGTTCTGAAGACAGAAATGACTCTTATTATACAATCCTTCTGAACAGGTAGCTGAAATACATTCTGATGGTGTTGCAACATAGTATGAGGGCATATGTCACTTGAAAGGACCCCAGAGGTTCAACATTTTCTGTGATGAACATGACATCCCCCACTGGGACAGCTAACTCCCTTATATTTGGGTTGCCCAATCTTGGTGAAGTTTTTTGAAGACTCAAGATAGCTTTTCTGGAGGGCGGAGCAGGATGAAATGAAGGATCTTGTTACCCCAAAAGTGTAGGCACATTGGTCTGGTTATTGTTATTAGGGGTTGTTTGTTTATGTGTGTGTTCTTTCATTCTTTCTAATACTACCTTTTGGGGGGGGGGCTATTAGAAAGTGCCCAGAGTTTCTGGAATGTAATGGCATATAAGCTACAGTAAATATCATATCAAATAAATATATGTATCTGTATGTATAGGCTTGTGGACTAACAATACTTTTAGTTCTTGATTGGTTCTCAATCTGGATCATGCAGCGTGAGTGCCTCATAATTTCTGGGTTGCAGTAAATCTAGGAATTTCTTCTTGAATAAGAAGGTGATTTAGAAAGAGAATCTATTTGACTGACAATCAGATGACGTTTGTAGGCATGCAAAGTAGGTTCACACAATCTATTACATTCATGCAGTTTTGAAGAAGGTTTATGTCAGTCCTGTTGCATGTCATTTCTCTCTCCCTCTCCCCCACCCCTCTGTCTCCTCCAGAATTTATGAAACAATGTAGTCATATAATTTTCTGAATTAAAAAAAAAACATTTTATAGATTTGGATATTGATATTCACAGAGTTGCCTTGGTTTAGCCTGAAGCCAGCATGGTGTAATTTGGGTTCAAGAGAAAGTGTGTAGACTTTGGCTACCTAATTCAGTTCAAAGAGAGCCTGCCTTCCTTTTACTAATTGCTAGTAATCAGGATCTGGGCTGCGAAGATATAAAGGACTATGAGATCACAGCAAAGATGTACTTCTATCAAGTGACCAACTGAATTTTTGTAGTTTAGATTTATTGCTTATTAGCCATTAGGTTGTGTCCGATCTCTAGCATTGGCCTATTGGAAATGAAGGGCCTGGCAGGTGCAGCTATGATGGAAAAAAAGATGGCGTTGTACTAAGCACTTTCATCCCATTTGAAAGCATTTGGGAACTGACAATTGATACAGCTGTAAAACATAATAATGCAAAATAGATGAGGTCATATTAAGTATACCTGGACTGGATCAGATTTTTTTTTTGTGGGTCTTTTTTGTATTTTGGGATTGGGAGCAGAGTTAGGTGATGTTTAGTTGACTTTTTATGGTTGTTGATTTGATATTAAATCTATAGTGGTATTTCCACTACAGTTATAATGTTTTCCAGGATGGGAAGTCTTGTGACTTTTTCGGGGTATCAAGAAATCAGGAGGATGGGCTCTGCATGCAGCTCTGGGAATTCTCAGGAACTGGCTGTGGAGCTGCCCGATGGAACAAATTCAGGTCCCCAAATTTGTGGTTCATCATATCTTTTTATGTGTCCACCAGCAAGTCTAGTCTATTTCGTTCCCCTAATTCCTTTTTGAAAATAGTCATGTAAAAGTTGCATCAAATTATGCATTTTGAATCAAATTCCTCCAGAAAATAGTTCCTTTCCCAAGCATCTTGACATTCTTTTTCATTGTAGCAGTCTTGGGAAGTATGGAGAGTGTGACTTAATTAATGGTTGAATGCCACATTAATTTAGGAGTCAGGTCATTTTGTATCAGAATTTGCAAAGGCCTTTTAACATCAAGCATTCTTCCACATACTGTGCCCATACAACGCATCTAACCAAGGCTGTTAAATACCTAATGACTCCATGTGCAGAGTGCACAAAGCTTGGTTCCTTTTAACCTTGATTTTTTTTTGTGTGTTGTTTATTTGTATTTGAGTGGCTTAGTGTGCGGCCAACCCAGCCAATTTACATCGTTGATGGCTTAATGTCTTGTGCAAATCAGAAAGTGGGTTATTTTACTACCCAGAGGAAACGTGATGTATTAGAGCAGCTGCTGTGCACGCACCAATGCAACAGAACATGAATTTCAAGATGTGTGCTGTGAGAGAATCTCATGTGGGCCATGACAAGCAGTTGAATTAAATAGTTGGAAATGGCAGGCACATAGTC
Organism: Masticophis lateralis; assembly: GCA_030761175.1. Classification (NCBI taxonomy): domain Eukaryota; kingdom Metazoa; phylum Chordata; class Lepidosauria; order Squamata; family Colubridae; genus Masticophis; species Masticophis lateralis. The sequence continues at coordinate 15,090,334 of JAUDYJ010000005.1, read as the reverse complement.
TTGGAATCAATGACTACATGGTTTTCAACCACAAGTAATAGAAATCAGGGATTCTCTCGTGGTGTGATCCACATTCTAATGTTCACATATGAAATGTTGGCAGGTTGCACACTTGTTCTGAGCTACTTTTACAACTATCTTTGAACAAAATGGATAAATTCCTTATTGAGCTCTAGGGCTTTTTGGACTTTCTAACAATTTCACAGGGAAATAAGATCTTACGTTCAATGGTGTAGGACCAGCACATTTTTAGGAAAAGAAAAATATATAGCGACTATTTCTTTTTATCATCAATTTTGTTTTCCACTAAGTAGTGCACTACAGAAGGATGAACATATTGATGGTTAAACATGTAGTCCATGTCCAGTTAAAATCTGGGGTTCCATGAAAAATAAATATAAATAAATAAATATAAATATATATAAACCAAAGACATATATATGTCTTTGGTTATTTGGGTCTTCTCCCGCGTAAAATTGGAAGTGTCTTGGCGACGCTTCGATGAAGTCTCATTCGTCATCTTCATGCTGGTGTTCTCGGCTTCGTGCTTCCAGGAGCAAACGTCGAAACGTCGCCAAGACACATCCAATTCTACGCCTCAGAAAATATATATATATATATATGTTTTCTGAGGTTTTCGTGGGTGTTTGTATGTACACCCTGGAACACGCGGGTGTTTGTATGTACACCCTTGCTCCTGGAAGCACAAAACCGAGAACACCAGCCTGAAGATGATGAATGAGACTTCGTCGAAACATCGCCAAGACACTTCCAATTTTACGCGGGAGAAGACCCAAATAACCAAAGACCTACATATATATATTATTTTATTTTCGTAGATCTTTATGTGTATCTTTCTGTATGCCAGGGATTTTCCTACGTATATTAAGATGTTTCATGGCCTAATTTTCGGTGAAATCTCAATTCACCAGCTTTTAGGTCTTTTTAATATTACAGCAGCTATATGCTATCTGTTTGAGTTTATGTGGGAGACTAGAATGGACCCATTTCTGCCTCGTTAGGCTTTGTCTACTAGCCACACCCACTTTTCTTAATTCTGCCCTGTAACAGTCAAATATTTATTATTTTATTTTCGTAGGTCTTTATGTGTATCTTTCTTTATGCCAGGGATTTTCCTACGTATATTAAGATGTTTCATGGCCTAATTTTCGGTGAAATCTCAATTCACCAGCTTTTAGGTCTTTTTAAATATTACAGCAGCTATATGCTATCTGTTTGAGTTTATATATATCAAAACAACACAACGAAATCTTCCTTAAAGACAGCCCAATCCAAAATATTATGCCAAATTGTCATTGCGGAAAGGTTTGTGTATTCATTAACTTTAAGGAGATTTAAATTTAATCTCTTTGTTTATTCTACAAGGAGATTATGTTGTAGAATAGAACTTCCAAGTATGTTACACAAACTTCTAAATCTTAATACGGAATACCACAATGCTCTGTGGCTCTTTTTAAACTAATAACTATCTCATCATAGATTATAATATGCATTGTGAGCAGTATATAAATTGGTATCTCTCATGCATAAGCAATAAAGGTGCACCAAACTGTTAGAAAATCATTTTTAGCTAGATTCAGCCTCTCTTTCTCTCCCTCCCTTTTCCTCTCCCTTTCTCTATCCCTCTACCTCCCCCCTCCCCCTCCTCCTCTCCCCTCCTCTTCCTCTTCCTCTTCCTCCTTCTCCTTTTCTTTCTCCCTCTTTCTTTCTCTTTGGATAATTCCATCCTTGGGTTTACTTGTCAGTATTGAATCCATAAAGAGGGTTTAGAAATGTGTTCTAGCAGATACTAGCAACAACATTATCCATGCTTTATGCATCAACTTGTCATACTGAGCCTTGGTGACGCAGTGGTTAGAATGTAGAACTGCAAGCTACTTCTGCTGGCTGCTGGCTGCTGGCTGCTGGCTGCCTGCAATTTGGCAGTTCAAATCTCACTAGGCTCAGGGTTGACTCAGCCTTCCATCCTTCCGAGGTGGGTAAAATAAGGACCCGAGTTGTTGGGGGCATTATGCTGACTTTGTAAACGGATTAGAGAAGGCTGTAAAGCTCTGTGAAGTGGTACATAAGTCTAAGTGCTATTGCTATTTGTTTGCACATAGACTGAGAATAAAGCAAACCAAGGGCCTGCCACAAAGTTTTAATTAATTGCTTTTTCCTATTTCAGTGAAATTTTTTTTAGATACAAACACAACAAGACAGAAATAGCCTACCTTCCTCATGATTGGAACAACTTCAAACTAGGGCATATAAAACCTTTGCCAGACCTAAACTTGAATACTGTTCACCTGCCTGGAACCCTCACTGTATTTCAGACATCAATACATTAGAGAAAATCCAGAGGAATTTTGCTAGAAGAGTACTCAAATCTTCTGCTCAAAATAAAATTCCCTATACCACCAGGCTTGAAATTTTAGGTCTGGATAGCCTCGAACTATGCTGTCTACGTTCCAACCTAAGTTTAGTATGCAAGATTATTTACCAAAACGTCCTACCTGTAAATGAGTACTTTAATTTAAGTTGCAATAATAGAAGGGCTATCAATAGATTCAAACTCAATGTAATTCGCTGTAATCTTGATTGTAGGAAATATTACTTCTGCAATAGAGTAATAAATGTCTGGAACACTCTACCTGATCCTGTTGTTAGTCTCCCTAATCCCCACACCTTTTACCTTAAACTGTCTACCATGGAACTTTCATGTTTCTTAAGAGGTGCCTAAGGGGACATGCATAAGTGCACCAGCATGCCTACCGTCCCTGTCCTACTGTCCCCATTTATATATAATCATTCTATGTTTTTATGGCTATTTATTTCCTTTTATTTGTGCCAGTTTTTTTTTTTCATGTGTCTATGTCTATGTCTATACTTTTACTTGTTTCCTTGTACTTGTTGATAAATAAATAAACATTATGGAAAAGCAATATGGCTGACAAATCATAGCCAGAAGGTTTTCTGTTACGACTGGTATTAGAAGATGTGAGATAGAATCACAGACATGGTCACCCTGTACATCAGTGGTGGTTCCTTCCGGTTCGGCCCGGTTCTGCTGAGCCGGTAGCAGTGATGATATGACTGTGCCTGCAAAAATACATGAGTAGACCAGTGCCTGCAAAAATAAATGGGGAGACCGGTTCAGTCTGCAAGCAGTTAAAAGCCTGGTAGACCAGGAGCTCTGCTAAATCCTAAAGGATTGTCACATGACCATCAAGCCACACCCAAAAATAAGCCACGCCCACAGAACCAGTAGTAAAAAAAAATTAGAACCTACCTCTGCTGTACATGCACAGTGGGATTCAGTGGTGGGCAAGGAGAGAACACGATCACAAAACAGCTCAGCAAAATCTTTTCACAGCAATTATTCTTACTTAGGTATATAATCTTCTGCCAAAAAGAAAAAAAAATCCTTCTCAATGAAAGAGGCTTTTGTTTTATTCTTAACTCATTCTCAGAGTATTTTAGGGCTTCTTCTACAGTAGATACTGTTTTCCTTCTCGTTGCCCAATAAGGCCATTTTTTTCCCCTGCATGGATGGGATTTATTCTATTCTCTAAACAAATCGGTAATATTGACTGTGCGTATGTTTAATGATTATTTTCTGCATTTGTGGGGCACCGTGCTCACTTATTTCAGTGGTGTTTGGGTTGCTCTGCATTGATTTTCATTGTTCATTCCCAAAATTATAAGGAGGGAAACAAGTCCTTTAAATGAACAAAGAAAACATCTTTTTGAAAATTAGCAGGAAGGCCTTTCCTCCTTTGAGTAAGCCTCACATTGCCTGGAAAGCCAAGCTGTGTTTATTCTTTGCAAAAGCTTGCAAAACAAACCTTAACATATAGTTTCCGACTGTGGAAAGTCTTAGTTTTTTTTTTTTTTAATGGGTAGAATGGCAAATGGATTATCTGCTATTGCCAAATTGCAAATGAGTGGACTATGCTTTCAGCCTGGCTGAAGCAAACTCAGTTTAATGGATGAATCACACAGAAACCTGGAAATGTTGATTCTTTTGCAAGCAAGAGAACTAAAATGGAGGCAGGGTTAAAACTGTTTTCCTCAAAACAGTACACCCTTTCAGTTGGAAACAGAAGAGGAGAATTCCAACTTCCCATCTCCGGGCTTTTGACTCACTCAGATTTAGGAGATTTTTCTAAATTTTTCCAGGTGCACCTGCCTGATTGTTGCAGCCTAGCTAATACAGCAGGAGCTGAAAGTCTTTATTTTCCTGCAAGGCACAACAGAAAAAGAGGCAGCCAGCTGAGTGGATCTGAGGGCTGATTTTCATTCTTTTATTCTGTTCAGATTTGTAGTCGTGCCTTCTAGAAAGATCAAGCAACATATGGAAATAAAATACATTTGCAATGTTGAACCAGGGCTTCAAAATATCCTCCTTGCTCCTGTTCTCCCATGGAAACATAGATAAGGATGAAACCTTAAGAAATCTTTATATTCAAACCAGAAATATTTTTTGTTGGGGGTTTTACCTGAAGCCTATAGTAAGGGGAATGCATATCTAATTGTTTATGTATTAACTGCAGCTAGAATTGTATTCGCACAAAACTGGAAAAATGAAGAGATCCCTACTGATGAGAATGTGATTAGGAAAATATTAGAATGTGCAGAAATGAGTAGATTAACACTTTCAGTTAAGGAGAAGTAACAAACTGAATATTATATGACATGGGAACTATTTTATCGATGGTTAGGGAATAAAAATGGAAGTTAAAAATAGGAAATAAAAAAAGATCAGCGAAATATAGAAAATATGTTAAGAGAGACATAAACACTAAGATTATGATTATTATGATTATTATGATTATTATGTTTAATATTACTATTGTATTCTTATTAGAAGATATGTTAAGAGGGAGTAGTGAATATGTTTATAATGTTCAATATTAGTATTGTAAAATTAGAGAAGTAATATTAATGTAATGAATACTGTTGTAAATTTTGATTATTACTGCACAAAGATACATGTAACCAGATGACACACTGTTTAATGGAAGATGGAACTAAATAATAATAATAATAATAATAATAATAATAATAATAATAATAATAATAATTCTTTATATTCAAATTCTTCTGGAGATCCAGGCATATTTGGAAGATTGAGAACAGGCCATGTTAAGCCCTTTCTCAACTACTATAGATAGTTCCCGACTTAGAACCATACCTTACTTAAGCCCAGAATTATGGTCATAAGATATGCCAATTGCTAAATGGATACCCTTGTGGCCAATCTCGATTTTACAAACTTTTTTTACAAAGTAAACTTTTTTTACAGTAAAGTGACTCACCATGGTGGTTAAATAAATTTATTTGGGCATTTTTTTTGGGGGGGGGGGTCAGAAACTGGAAGTAAACACCAAATTCTGGCAAAAACAAACAACAAACCCAACGTAAATTGCAGTCATGTGAGTGTGGGATGTTGCAAGTGGTTGTAAATGCAGGGCAGTTATCAATGGCCCAAAATACAATTACGTGATCATGGGAAAGCCATGGCTGTTAGAATCATGGTTGTAAGTAGCCTTGGGGTACTCCATCGTAACTAGTTGTAAGTTGATGACTACCTATATGGATTGGGGTTTATTGATTCATAAAATAGCAGCTATTGTAGCATTGTCAAACGTACAAGATAGCAGGTGTGAATATGAACATGGATATGAACGAAGGGAATTAATACAAATAAATGGATACAGTAGATCAGGGAGGGTAGGCACACTGGTGCTCTTACGCACACCTCCTTTATGGACTTCCTAGGAATGGGGTGAGGTCCAAGGTAGACAGTTTAAGGTTGAAGCTGTGAGGGTTTGAGGATGTAACAATGGAGTTGGGTAGAACATTCCAGGTGTTGACCACTCTGTTGCTGAAGTCGTATTTTCTGCAATTGAGTTTGGAGCGGTTTACCTTGAATTGGTACTGATTGTTTGCCCATGTATTATTGTGGTTGAAGCTGAAGAAGTTGTTGACAGGTAAGACATTGCAGCAGACAATTTTGTGTACTATGCTTAGATCAGACTCCAGGTGGCGCAGTTCCAGATTGTCCAAGCCCAAAATTTCAAGACTGGCAGCATAAGGGATTCTATTGTGAGTAGAGGAGTGGAGTACTCTTCTCGTGAAATATCTCTGGACCCATTCAATCATATTAGTGTCTGATATAGTGTGGATTCCAGGCAGATGAGCTGTATTTGAAAATTGGTCTGGTAAAGGTTTTGTATGCCTTAGTTAGCAATACAATGTTACCAGAGAAGAAGCTTCTCAAAATTAGGTTAACAATTCTTAATGCCTTTTTGGCAATGCTGTTTTTCCAAAAAGTTACAAGGTTGTTCCTCATCCTTCTTTCTACAATTCTGGGAGACTCTTGGCATCCTGATCCCAAAAGTTCTTTTTCTCCAAAAGAAGACATAGTTCCAAGCAAAGTGTTGGCTTGTAGCCACCTATAGTCATTATTTTTGAATTATGTCTTCTGAATTGATAAGGGCAGCCCAGAGGCACTGTAGGAAATATAGGAAACGTCGTCGGATGGTGCTTGGCTTTCCAACTTGCTGACTACCTGCTTATTAGTTTATTTAAAATTGAAACAAAAAGAAAATTGGAAGTCCTGGTAAGTGCCAAGGCTGCGGGCACACAAGTCTGGAATAACAGATCCGATTTCTTGAGTTATGAAATATACTCAGCCCCTGCATTCTGAACTCTCTCTCTCTTACAAATACAAACAAGGGTGTAGCTTCAGCTAAGGAGCATGAAGACGTAAATAGCCTGAGGTAGCTAGGCAATTTGGTGGAAAAATACAAGCAAAAGGATGACCCAACGTAACAGCTAAAAATAAGAATTAACATAGACATACCGGGAATGATAGAACTTTGTTAGCCAAAATTCAGGAGCCATATGAATGAATGAATATATGGTGAATGAATGTATGGTAAAATTTAAGAGATGGCATGAACATGCTTTGGAATTATGATCAGTATCAAACCAAGGTTGCAAGCCCAGTCTTGATTTTTCCTGATTCTTCCATTATTATTTTTTTAACCAGGAGTATTCTTCTTCTCTGAATACATGGGATTTCTATTATTGGTACATAACTGGATTTAATTCATTGCAAATCTCCTCTTTTCTGCTCATTCCTGATTTAAAAAAAACTTGTTAAATCTGCGCATTTCTAACATGTTAGTTGTATATAACTTTTAAGATAACGGCAACAGTGTTACTCCAACCAGGCGTTCCTCCTTATATGTCAATGTGTTATATATCTCCAATCTCATCAAAGCATAGAGTAGTGATAGAGTCGTTTCTCAATCTAAGGAACTGCCCTTAGGAATTCAATTTCCTAAGATGGATTGCATTGTTTATGCACTTACTGCATAAACTAATTTTGTGTTTTCATTATTTTCTCTTGTATTTATCCTTTACAATTAAAACTTTTACAAAGGGTAATGGAAACTAATCAGTTTTATTTTACAAAATTTATATGTGTCTGTGTCTGTGTGTATCTGTATCTATATCTATAAATATCTATACTATCTATCTATCTATCTATCTATCTATCTATCTATCTATCTATCTATTCCTATATCTATCTTTCTATATCTGTCTGTCTGTCTGTCTGCTTGTCTGTCTGTCTATCTATCTGTCTATCTATTTATCTATCTATCTATCTATCTATCTATCTATCTATCTATCTATCTATCTATCTATCTAGATATCTATCTAGATATCTACTCCTATATCTCTCTATGTCTGTCTGTCTGTCTATTATCTATTCCCCTCTCCCCCCCCCATCTATCCCATCTTAATTATTATTTTTTTCAAATAAGACAGCAAGCAAAAGATTGGCCCAACACACCTTCATGCCTAAGGCAGGACTAGAACTCCTGGTGATTGGCCCAAAATTACCCAGTCATAGCTAAGGTGGGACTAAAACTCATGACCTCCTAATTTCTAGATTGGTGCCTTAACACTAGACCCCATTGGCTCTCATATACAGTATATATCATCTGAATAAAATCAGTTGGTTGGTTGGACAGGTGCAAGTATTCCACTCTGATGATTGTGAATGGTACTTTGCTTCATTTCATTGAAGTTCCCTGAAGTTGTCCCATATTCCTAATAGTTTTCTGAAGTTGGTTGCCCTGCATTGTAAACTATCCCGATGTCTTGTCAGTCATGGAAGGACAACTACTTAATAAAGCTATGAGGATTTTCGCATCCCCAAAGTGGATATTTGTCAAGGGAAAAGTAGAAACTACAAAATTATTAAACTTTTTTCAAGGACTCTTGTTGAAACACACAATTAACAAATAACATTCTCACTATTCTTAACTCAAGGTATTTGCTTTGTCTCAAGAGTTCCTTACAAACAATCAATTTTCTGCATCTAATTTCTTTCTCGTTTGTCTCTCTGCGCAAATATGACTGCTACTACTATTTATTTTTGGGGGGCTTGCATGAATCCCAGTCTTTTCTATTATTTTTTCCTCCATTCTGAATTAAATATTTCATAACTCAGATAAAAAAAATAGATGCAATTTCAACCTCTGAAGTTTTTCCGTGATGATTTCAAAGGAGTCTTTATGTGAAAAACAGAGGATTGGGAACTAGTCACCCATGAAGATTTTTTTTTTCTTTTTCATAGCAGATTCTATAAGATGGTTTCAAAATTGTACTCCAAGGAAACTTAGGAGTTCTGTAAGTTTTAGTGAAAAGTTCATGAATGGGAACTCTAAAAGACAGATAATCTGGGTTACAACTCAGCATGATCTGAAGACTTAGACCAAGTGTGAGTTTCTACTGGTTCGCCCCAGTTCAGTCAAACTGGTAGTGGTGGTGGTGGGAGACTCCGTCCACCCACCCGGACATCCTCACGGATGCTCTGCACACGTGTGCACTCACTGGTAGTGAAGGTCAGTGGAACCCACTACTGCTTAGACCCTTTTGATATAGATTAAGCTGCATAAAATTCCAGGAAATATAATCCATTATAGAAATATCAAACAAATAGTGAAACAAGGTTTTGTAAAATTGCAGTATGTATCTACACATGATCAGATTGCAGACATGCTCACCAAACCGCTTCCAGCAGCTCAACATGAGTATCTGTGTAAGAAGATGTGCCTTATCTGATGATGTACCTGATGGTTCACTCAACTGGCAAAAGAAGGGGTGTCACTGCGTTTTTATATTTACCAGCAGAGCTATTATTTCTGAGTTGTCAGATTCACCGTAGTTTGCCAAGTCCTTATCAGTATCTACTGCGCATGTCCTGCATTCTTTTCTTTTTTTCTGAAAACTTTCCTTTGTTCTCCTGCCAGTGAAGGTCTAGCTGGGGATTCTTTGCCAAAAATGTAACTAATTTAGATTAGTAAGATGTTTTATTTTCTTTACAATAAATATGAGTTTAATTAGAGAATGTTTCTTCGGTTTATTGATCAAAGTATACAGAGGGATAAAAGTCTTGATCCAACTCAAAATGAGGGCAATTACCCCACGCAAGGTAACGGGGCTGATTGCCACTCTGACACAAAAGATATAGGAAACAACAGTATCTACAGAGATTCTCAATCATCCAGGTCATGGTTGTCCCAAAGGTGTTTTTTCAATAGGCAACTGGACTTTCTGGTTTTTCTTTGAAAACGTTTTGCTTCTCATCCAAGAAGCTTCTTCAGCTCTGATTGCATGGTGGAGAATGGATGGCTTTATAGTTGCAGACAGCTGGTCATTTGCATTGTTTTAGAGAGGATATGACAACCTCTATCTCCAGTCTACAACACAGTCATTTTAACAGTTCCAAGAAGGCTCTGCATTTTGCACTACTCAGGTGACCCTAACAACACAGATAAATCTTCAGGTGGCCTCAACAAGTCTCTTAAAGCACACAAATAACCAGCTGTCTGCAAGGAGTATAAATCCTTCTATTCCTCACCATCTAGTCAGAGTTGAAGAAGCTTTTTGGATGAGAAGCGAAATGTCTTTAAAGAAAAATAAAGTCCAATTGCCTCTTGAAAAAGCACCTTTGGAACTAGAAAGCAGCAGGTTTGAAAGACTGATCTAGTCAACAGCCATTGGTCTGGCCTGCAGTTTGACATTGCCCTTTATAAGGCAATATAACAGAAATTGGAAGATCAACAGTTTATGGAGAAATAAGCTTGGGCTTTTTCAAAGGACATAATTTAAACAACAGTGATTTTAAATGCATGTCGTGGTTTAAACTGAAATTATCCATTGATTGCTGATGGTACATGTCAGCCTTGGGTTTTTAAAGCTATACTCGTGATACTAAGTTCTAGTAGGAAACAGTTTCTGTATTTGCTTTCTCTGTGCTTTGCTCCTGATAAAGACATCAACATGCTGTTGGAATTGGAGCAGAAGTAGCTAATGATTAACCACTAGCAATTTTGGAAGCAGGAAGTAAACAAGGAGGAACAGTTATTTCTACAGTGTATGCACATGAGTGTATATTATGATTTTTGACGAATTTATCTTTTCTTTTATGTACACTGAGAGCATATGCACCAAGACAATTCCTTGTGTGTCCAATCACACTTGGCCAATAAAGAATTCTCTTCTCTTCTATACAAATATATATTATCAATTATATCTGCAGTTTTGTTAATTAAACAAAATTCCTTCTCAGCCTTATGGGTGGTATGTGTCTTCCTCAATCTCAGGTCCTCTACCAGTGGTCCAGGAGTTTCAGGTTCTGCACAGTATCTTAGCTGTTCTTAGCATCAAACTCGTCTGGATAGAATGTTTTGATGCTATTTCTGGATCTGTTGGAGCTTAGGAATTCCATCCCCAATTCTACCACCACTAGGATCTGTTTGGTCTTTACTTCCTACATCCTCTTTAGTTCCCCTTTCAGGCCCTGGCACTTTTCCAGCTTCTCATATGCTTTGTTCCTGATGTTGCCATCATTTGGGACCCCTATATCAATCTTGTCTTGTCTTCTACCAAAATGTCTGGTTGACTGGCCAGTTCCTGCCTGTTGGTCTGGATCTGGAAGTCTCACAGGTTCTCAGCCTTGCTATTCTCCGTGATTTTTTATGGAATCTCTCATGTTTGGGAGTATCTAGTCCATAACAAACATTCTTGAAAAAGGGCCAGCTACTTGGTTGTGCTGTGCAATTATAAGCTGTTCTTGTCTGCATCTTGCCACTAAAAGTTATATTGTTGTTGAGGCCTTTCTGTCTCTGAGGCCTCCCTGTACAATGGCTGAATGATCCAGATGTGTTTTGGGCACTGGCTTTTGACGCAGGAGACCAGGATTCAAGTTTCACCTGGGACCTACGTTACCAGCAGGATTCCTTAGGCAAAGACCCCTAAAACTTCATTTGCTCACTGCAGATAGCAATAGCAATACTTAAACTTATATACCGCTTTAAAGTGCTTTACAGCCCTCTCTAAGCAGTTTACAGAGTCAGCATATTGCCCCCAACAATTTGGGTCCTCATTTTACCCACCTCGGAAGGATGGAAGGCTGAGTCAACCTTGAGCAACCAGCAGTTAGCAGAAGTAGCCTGCAGTATTGCACTCTTAATCACTGCGCCACCGCGGCTCTTATGAGAGTGATATAATCTAGGAGAATCATATAAACTCAGATGTCACCTAGATTAACAACGTCCCCATCAGATGTGGGACAATTTGATAAATGGGGTACTGGAACAAACATGGATGAGACAAGAGGACCTCATAATATTCATGTATATTACATATTGCTACATAGATTTTTGCAAATCCGATTTAAAATTATTCAATCACCATACATCATACTTCTATAACTGTTCCCCTTCCCCCAAAGTGCACAAAATATTTTCCCCTACATTACATCTCTTTGGCCTGTCATTTAGAAGATATTGCTCAACAACTATCCGAAGATGAGAGATGCTAGGAATTCAACAAATCTGGAATGCGTTCTTCCAATCCGTTATCGGTTCTAGCATTCCCATGTGAATATTGAATTTGTACAAGTGCCAGATAAAATATTTCTAGATTTTTTTTGTCCTATCATTTTGTTCTAAAATGGTACATTAGCAAACTAAATTGTGTGAATGTTAAAATTCTGAGACTGAATGAATCTGTGTCCAATCTTCAGTGTAAGAAAGTTAGGACTGGCATAGTGCTGATAATTAATTTGTCAATTCACTCTTTCTAGAGACACAAGACATCACTATTTTAGTTGTTCTCATTGCCAAGGCCTTTCTTTTACTGTTTAGCCAGACATTTTTTTCTTACACCTTACACCATGGGCATGGTTTTATGGGCATGGTGTGGCTTGGTGGGCATGGCTGCGTGGGCATGGCAGGGGAAAGATACTGTCAAATTTCCATTCCCACCCCACTCCAGGGGAAGAATATTGCAAAATCGCATTCCCATCCCACTCCGGGGGAAGGATACTGCAAAATCTCCATTCCCACCCCACATAATTGACATGTCAAGTACATAATTGCACTGTCTGCTTGATGATCATTATATGCATGTTGGTTTGTCATTATTTGGAACAGAACATTGGATGTTATATTTTTTTCAAAAAATAAAACTTTTATCCTCATATATTCATAAATGGTCTGATACAGTGGTGAAATCCAATTTTTTTTTACTACTGGTTCTGTGAGCGTAGCTTGGTGGGCGTGGTAGGGGAAGGATACTGAAAAATCTCCATTCCCACCCCACTCCAGGGGACGAATACTGCAAAATCTCCATTCCCATCCCACTCTGGGGCCAGCCAGAGGTTGCATTTGCCGGTTCTCCGAACTACTCAAAATTTCTGTTACTGGTTCTCCAAAGCCTGCTGATTAGCACCCCTGCCTTACATTCATTAAATGCAGAACTATCCTTGTGAGAACCTGGAACAGGTCTTTCCTCTCTGTATCTAACAGCTTTTCAAATTCTTGAAGCTCTTTGGAGTTTAATCAAAAGCCTACAGTCAGAGACACACTAAAAGGAATAGAGAGGGTCATCTGAAATAGCTCATATATTCTGAACACTGGTGGGCTTGGACAGAGATACACGGTCCATAATTATGAAAGACACAGCTCTGCATGACAGCACATATTTTAGTTGTTCAAAGTAATGCCTGTCAATCCTGACATCTTAAACCAACTAACAGAATTATGAAACATGTTTTGCTTGGATCACTGGAGTGCAGCCAGTCATGAATTTCTGCATGCCGGTACAACTTTTTTTTAAGCACCAAAGAGTCGTTTCCAATACCTATTCAGGCATTACCTCATTTTTGATCTACAGCAATTTTGAATTAATTTTATGCCAAAAGGGGTAAAATGATAGGCTGGTATTTGAAACATATGCAAGGATTTGGATTTGATCCAGTTTTGAAATCTAATTCATGTTTCCCAAAGCAAGGCAATCTGGTTTTCCTAGAACAACCCTTGAAAGAAAATTTGGATTTATTGTGTTGCAAAAAATCTTCAAGGATGGCATGAATTGATTGAGGCAGCTTGTACATCCTCTTAATTTCAACTGCAAACATTTCTTAGTTTCTGCTTAATATTAAGGGTTTCTTTTATTTAACTGAGAGGATTCCTAGTGGGTTTTTTAAAAACCCAGTAGTATGCCTCGACAGTTTTAAATTTTGTATTCCTTGGCAGCAATTTACTATGAGGTTCTCCTTCCAGTGTTAAATTTTATGCTTGTTTGAATAGCCTGGCAATTAGGCAACCTTATATTCCTTATGTGAATAACTCCTATTCACATTCTTCTATCCAGGTACTGCCCAATTTAAACAACTTAGAATAATTTTAAACTAAGCAATGAAATACAAGATTGCAGCAAAAAGTTGCAAAATCCAGATTTAGCAAAGTTGCTGAATCGGAGAGATTTGCCCTTTTAGTTCATTTCTATTGAGCGGGTGTCAGCAACCTGTGGCTCCGGAGCTGCATGCAGCTCTTTTACCCCTCTCCTGTGACTCCCTGCCAAGAGAGAGAGAGAGAGAGAGAGAGAGAGAGAGAGAGAGAGAGAGAGATGAGAAAATGATGAAAGGAGAGAATGAGAAAGAGGAAAAAGAGAGAGAAACAAATGAGAGAGAAAGAGAGAAGGGGAGAGAGAGAGGGTGAGAGAAATGAGAGAGAGCTGGAGGTAGAGAATAAGAGAGAGGAAAAAGAGAGGGAAACAAATGAGAGAGAGAAGGGGAGGGAGGGAGAGAGAGACCCATTTCCCACAGAAAACACCAAGAGCTACAAAACCTGGGAAGGCATGGCTTATTGGGTCATGTGATTGAGTGGGAATGATGAGTTGGCCACCCCCACCCAGGTTTTGTGGCTCCCGGTGTTTTCTTTTCTGTGGGAAACTGGTCCAAATGGCTCTGAGTGTTTAAGCTTGCGGACACCTGGTTTATAGGATTCATGGGGAACAATTTGCTTTTTTTAAAACATTTTTTATAACTAATACTTTTGCCATTTTTTTAAAACTGAAGATCTGTCAACTGATATACCTAATCTGCAATGAATTGTAGCAGGAGTAAGAAACCTCTAACGGTCTGGTTAATCTATTCCTAGGTATTTTAGCTCAACAAAGTGTTGTATTAGGGTACTTGATCTATAGGTAGTCTTCAATTTGCAACTGCAATTGAGAGCAATTTTTTTGTTGCTAAGTGAGGTCGTTGTTAAGTGAGTTTTGCATCAATTTACATTCTTTCTTGCCACAGTTGTTGTGAAGCGCTGCAGTTATTGAGTGAGTAACATGGTTGTTAAGTGAATCTGGCTTTCCCATTGCCTTTGCTTGGTCGAAGGTTGCAAAAGATAATCACATGACCCCAACATAAGATACAAGTGTTTGAATTTTGATAACATGACTATGGAGATGGAGAGGATGAAAGACATTCATTGGCATTGTCACATTGAACAATCACTAAACAAACAGTTAATGGTCAATACAAGTGGTCACTTTGAATGGTCCTTAGTACAAAAACCACCTTCTTCTATGCCACGGGTGTCAAACTCGATCACATCACGTGATGCATTGTGATGTACTATGATGTTTTTTGCCTTTGAGGAGCCAGGGTGGGCATGGCCTATGCTCGGGGGTCACCAGTTTGACACCCCTGTTCTATGCCATAACAGGTTATATGATGAACTAGTCATTTGAAAATAATTGAGGGCTTTCAATGCTGAGGGCCAAGAAGACATTGACAAGAGCACAAGAGAGGAGAAGAAAAACGTGACTAACATAGTTGCATTCATACAAAGGGGGTGAAAAGTAGCTGAAAAATAGGGAAATATTTTTTTTTTCCTTTCCAGATTATTATTATTACTTTCAACTCCCTCTTAATTAGGCCAAGGAAGCTGCCTGAAATTCTATGACTGTGTCTTCTGGCATCCTGCTGAGTCTTTTTTCCCTGCTCATGTCAGTCCTGGAAGGCATCTTTTACTTTGGATCTTCAGGGCTGCCACATTTAGTGCTGTGGGAAACTAGCAAGGGAGATTGTATGGAGCTGGAGAGATATCTAGTCATAATAACATTATTTTCTCTGATAGTCAAGGACATCCAGCTCTGCACCTGGAGTGGTGTGACTGGGAGGCATCTCCAGTTTTGACGGTGCATTGATTGGACCATGTGATAGATATGTGGGTGCTTGGGTAAGGTCTTGGACTTTCTTTTGGGTGGGGAAAACCTGGAAGCTTTCAGATTCGGGTTTTCCCAGATGTGTCAATATGATATCTCTAATAAAATGGAACTTTGAGGAACTTCTAGCCTCAAAGACTTCTTTTGTTGGGGGTCTTACTTGGAAATCTGACATTAAGCCAAATCTCCTTTAAAACTTCAACCAGCTCCCCAAACTCTGGGGCTCTGTCCAGGGTCCTGAACCCTGAGCCCTGACCTGACACTGGGTGCCGTGAAGACTCAGGAAGGATGACAGCTCACTTAATGCAACAGGCATTTCTTTTTCATGTATTATCAAAAGCTTTAAGGCATTCCTTCCCCCAAATACTGAATATTGTCAAGACATCAGGCTAAACAATGCACCTTTAATTCTTCCCAACTTTCCTCAATAGGCGATACTTTTTGGGTCTTGGTTTTCAGAAGAAATCCTGGTTTCAAGCACTGCCTTCCTTCTGTGATCTATAAGTCAGGGGTGTCCATCCAACCTTGACCACTTTAAGCCTTGTGGACTTCAACTCCCAGAATTCCCCAGCCAGCCATGCTGGGAATTGAAGTTTATAAATCTTAAAGTTGGCAAGGTTGGACACCCCTGATTTACAGATTACAGAAGGAAGGAAGGCAGTGCTTGAAACTAGAATTCTGGGAGTTGAAGTCCACAAGTCTTAAAGTTGCCAAGGTGAGACATCCCTCTCACAATTAGCTTGAAGAGCCTTTTGCCTGGAGTGGGGGCAACAAATAGGTAGTAAATGAAAGAAGAATAAATAATGCAGAATAATATTGAATATCATCCTAGCAAGTCTAGGTCTTATAAAATCCTCCCCCCCCTCTCTCTCCCTCTCCCTCTCCCTCCTCCCCTCTCTTTGTCTCTCTGTCTCTCTCTGTCTGTCTCTCTTTCTCTCTCTCTCTTCTTTTTTTGCAATACTAGCAGGAAAATGTTGGGGTTTGGGGATTATTATTATTTTTTTGCAATAGTTTAGAACAGTTCTTTTCTTCTTTTCTTCCCTCTGAACATGAAGGTTAATGTCTCTCAGTGTTCCCTTTTAACCCAAGGCAAACATCCAAGATTTCATAACTGGCTTGGATTGCAGTTTGATAAAGAAGGGGAACCTCTCTCTATCCAGCACTGTTTTCTGCTTTCCCAAAGTTAACCTCACTGTGGTAGGGATGGTATTTTAGCAAGGTCCCGCATCTCCCTCCCTCCCTGCTTTTTATCATCCAGAATATTGCTAGCACATAAATCCCAGGGAAATGTACTTGTCCAAGGTGTCAGAATCTATTTGATGGACTCATCCTAGTTGGTAACTTGTCTTGTACTGTGCACTTGAGTGTCGCCTAAGATGCTTGCATAGCCGCCAAATGAAATATCAGTGCATTTCCCAAGTGGTGAATAATTCAAAGTGGCATAGTTGCAAGATTTCCAATGCCTCAAATTGCTGTCACAGATAGAATTTATTATTATTAATGCTTGGCAGAGATATTCTCCTACACTTTTTTCCCCTTATCTGCCCTCCTTCCATTAGATGAAAGAGAATTTCCTTCTGAAATTGTTTTAAAACAGAAGATTGTGACTTCCTTATATCTAGTCCTTTGCAAAGGAACTAAACAGTGTGTAACTTGGGTTTTTTTTTTTTTTTTTTACTGTACAATTCTCTTTTTAGCATTGGGAAACCGCCAGGCTTCCCATAAGTCAATTACAGCTCAAGGGATCCCTTATGAGGGAAATCCTTTCACTGGGCTTTCTCTGCAGCATCTGTACCATCAGTGCTGGTGCACTGCAGGTTGGACTCACCAGCTGGAGAAGGGGGACACAGTGTCACAGTGGTTTAATGACACTGGAACTGCTAGCCAGAAATAGTCTGCACTCCAATGGCTTGATGGGGTAAACTCACACCATTCATTCCCAGGCTACTGCCTACCCAGCAGTTAGGAAGCATGCAATATTGTGGGTAGATAAATGGGTAGCTGTGTTCGTGTGTGCAGAGAGCAGAAGCTGGTGCTGGACCACAAGGCAAGGCAACACAACACAGGGCGAGGCAAGGAAGAGCCTGAACCCAAGCACCACTAGTCAACTGGTGTGTTGTGGTCTGCCAGCAGCCTGCAGAGTTGGCAGCAGAGTCAGACAGTGAGGAGGCTGGGGAGGAACATGGGCCAGTCCTAGAGCCTGGGGAAGGCTCGGACAAGGGCTCTGCGACAGAGGCAGACATGGGGTCAGGGCCATCTGGGAGTGATGCACGGACTTCAGAGCCTCCAGAGTTGGACAGCAGAGAGGTAGAGGAACAGGAGGAGCCTGTTCCTAGTTCGCATATGCATAGAGCTGCCAGAAGGCATGAACAATTAAAACAAAAGGGATGACCTGGGAGTAAGGCCTGGAGATGATTGGCCCCTCCCATAAGGCTTAAAGAGGAACAAAGGCACGTGGGCACTTTGCAGGAAAGAACATGGTTAATTCTGTTTGATTCTGGACTCCGTGTGGCTTTGCCAAGTAGGTCTTTGGCAGAGTGTCAAGGGAGATAAAGGTTGGTGATTATCCTGAAGGACTTCTCCTGAAGAACTTTTTGCAACTAATTGGGACTCAATAAAATGGGTTTTTGGGACTACTCGTGTATTTTAATAACTCAGGAACCTAGGTCACAACATGGTGTGAACCGCTTCCTGTAGTGGTTTAGGCACACAAGGATAGGCACGCAAGCACCAAATAAAATGAACTAGCAATTTAGGCTGTCAGGATTGCATTGTGTCTAGCATTTGTAGGTTTCCCTGACATTGTAAGCCATATGTTAAATAAATCAAGTAGGCATGGAGTAAGAAATTGGCAAAACCTCCAGGGAGGAAGTGATGGAGACCAGATCTGCCCCCCCCCCCACCATAAGATCCTTGAAATCATTTATCTGTTGGTTATGAAGTTACTCTGGTGAAATTCTTGTAAACAGGACAGCAACAATAAATAAATTATTCTGATCAGCTCATGTGTGGTTCTGATTCCTTGTGCCTGGCATTAATCTTGCCAGACTCACTGCATTATCTTGGGAACGGGCAGATAAAGTCTTCAAGGAATTTATGGAGGTTCTTGCCTCTGTCTCTTCCTCGCCTGGGGTAACTGACTCACAAGGCACATCTTTGGATGCGCCTCTGATCTGCTCTCTGGATGCTAGTTCAGAGAAGGTGGATAAGCCAATCCCTGGCACCTCCAAGGGAGGCAGGGCAGTGAGCCCAGGGGCTGCTGGAGATGTGGAACAAGAAGGCTCCAGCTTGATGGAACAACTGCAGCTGGAATGACTGGATGGGCAGCAGCTGAGCTTGGGCAGAGGGAGTTGCAGCTGCAGCAAGATAGCCTTGAGACTCCAGATGGGGACCAAGCACAGCTGCCCGCAGCCAGTGTGGATGAGGAGCTACCCCCTCCTCCCAATTCAAGGGTGTTCAGGGCAGAGAGGCGACAGGAACAATGCCAGTTAGCAAGGCTATTCACAAGGCAGCATCCAGTATTAAATATTTAAGCCTGCCAAAGAGAAGGGTGTTGTCCAATTGTCTTGCTTTGTATTCCTGCCTTGTTGTGTTTTTTATATTGGACTAGTGATATGGACCTCTGGTTTGTGCCTTGACCTCGTGCCTTGCCCAGTGGACTAATTCAAGACTTTGGAACTCTTGCCTTGTCAAGTGCCTTTGTTCTGGCTTCTGCCTAGCTTCGGGGATCAAGACCTGTCCTCTTGCCAGCTCATTTGAACCTCCGGTGGGACTCATATGTGGGCTTTTGTTATTGAAGAACTGCTGGGGACTGTATATTGGGCTCGGACAACTCAATAAAGATTTTTTAACCTACTGCTATGTATACATGGGGATACGGTGGCTCAGTGGCTAAGACACTGAGCTTGTTGATCGAAAGGTTGGCAGTTCAGCGATTCGAATCCCTAGTGCCACATAACGGGGTGAGCTCCCATTACTTGTCCCAGCTTCTGTCAACCTAGCAGTTTGAAAGCATGTAAAAAATGCAAGTAGAAAAATGGGGACTACCTTTGATGGGAAGGTACCAGTGTTCCATGCGCCTTTGCCATTTACTCATGCTGGCCACATGACCTTGGAGACATCTTCGGACAATGCTGGCACTTCGGCTTTGAAACGGAGATGAGCACCAGCCCCTAGAGTCAGAAATGACTAGCACATATGTGCAAGAGGAACCTTTACCTTTATGTATATCTGTGTGAGCAGGGCAGCACACCTGGAAGGATTCAAAGCTACCAGTCTCTTTACTCCACCCTTTATTCTAGCGGGAAACTCTACCACAGGTTGTCCTTGAGAACTTATTGGAAGAGTTATTTTTCCATTAGATATATTTGAAAAACAATGCAAATATCTCCACTCCCACTCTCACGTTTGCTGGAAAATTTCAAACTTGTGTCCAGTTGTACTTTGAACTTCGGCTGAGCTACCCAGTTACACTAAACTGTGACACCCACCCACCCTGTTGGCAGTTGTTATCACTATCACTATCATCCTAGTGCAAGGCCTATGTGGGCCCCATTTTTCATGCAGAATGAAAAATCTGTTGTGAACTGAAATAGGTAGAGATGGCTTGTGTCCAGATTTAAAGAATATTGCGTACCATCCTATATTTTCCCAAAGGGGTTTATAATACTACGAGCCTCCTGTTGCAACTGAAAGAACTATTACATGACTCAGACCTTTTGAAATGACTATAATAGTTGTAACCGAGGCTAAATTGAGCTGGTACATCAGAAAGCATAAAACTAATGCACCGATATGCCCCACTCTTGAGTGCTGGCAATTATTTATGATTTGACTTCAGAAAACTAGGCTGGGAAAAGGGGAATCTACATGTTTGGGCCAAAAGAAACAATCTTCTTTGTTCATGTACAGTATAATTTGATTAGAATGTCACTGACGATAAACACACAAAAATAACAGAATGAAATTTATTGTAGAGTCAAACCAATTTTAGCTTGCTTTGTGCAAGCCTCTAATTTCTGCTTCCTCCTTCATTTTTCCTCTGTTGTTGTATTTTTCTTTTGCCTATTTTTTTTCCTTTTCCTTTCTCTTTAGAGTCAATATGTGTCTATGCTAATTAATATCCACCTGACATTTGAGCAAAGTCTTAAATAATAAGATGCTGGCATGCAGATAGTCCTGCTATTAAAACTATTGAAAAACTTTCCTGCTCCTTCTCTCAGCAGTTACACAGAAAGCTGTAGAGTATAAAGCAGTGCTTGGCTCTTTTATACATTATTCTGCAGTAGATCAAGGAAGATAAAAAGAGACTTGCTTGAGCTGGCATCATAAAGAATGTCAATTCTCAAACATCTACTAAGAAGTATTTGGTAGCATGAAGCCTCTATGCATCATTTTATAAATATTCCACTGAATCCAGACGCCAATGTGCCATAAGTTTCTTTATCCTCATAACTGATTTGGAGCAAGCATTCCTAAAATGTCACTTCGTTCAAGATCAAAAGCAATCACACATGTACACCGAACCATGTGTTGGAAACAGCAAACATGCCGGGTTTTTTTTTCCTATGCCCCTCTAATGTTGGGATTTACAAACCATATTGATGTTCCATGTGTGCCATCAATAGATCACATGTGGCTCCTGAACATTCAAACATTCATTTTGAACATTCAGAAACATTGTTTGTTTCCTTTGAGAGAAGGGAAGGAGGGTTTTGAGGGCAGAGTGAAATCTTTTAAAGGTGTGAAGCTTCCCAAGGGCTGATTAAGCCTGAGTAAGTGTAATTAAAAAAAAATGGGCTTGTGGTTTTGAAAGAATGTTATGGATGCCTTGTCTCAGCAAACATGCTATTAGAGCATTATCTCTACATCATTAATATCCCAGAGTTTAAAAGGATCCTAAAATGTTAGCCCTTTTCATTCATGATATATTAATATTATCAGCCATGACTCCTAAAGCCTCCAGGCAGGGAAGAAGTACTGTATGGTCCCTAGGCTGAAAGAGATTGTCTATCTTTATTGAGCCACAGTGGTTAGAGTGCAGTACTGCAGGCTACTTCTGCTGATCACTGGCTGCCAGCAATTTGGCAGATTGAATCTCAAGGTTGACTCAGCCTTCCATCCTTCCCAGGTTTGTAAAAAAGAGAACATGCTGACTTTGTAAACCACTTAGAGAGGGATGTAAAGCACTGTGAAGCGGTATGTAAGCCTAAGAGCTATTGCTATTGCGACACTACTGTATTTTGGTATGACTGGAATTACAGAGTTGGAAAGGATCTTGGAGATCTTCTAGTCTAACCCCCTGCTCAAGCAGGAAACACTACACCATTTCACACAAATGGTTGTCCAAATATCTCCAGTGTATGGGTGCCCACAACTTCAGAAGGCAAGTTGCTCCACTGATTAATCGTTCTAACTGCAGAAAAATTTCTCTTTAGTTCTAGGTTGGTTGTCTCCTTGATTGACCCCCTCTTCCTTGTGGCAGCTGCTCAAATATTGAAACACTCCTATCATGTCACCCCTATCATGTCCTTCTTTTCACTAGACTAGACATCCCCAATTCCTGCAACCATTCTTCATATGTTTTAGCTTCCCATCCCATAATCATCTTTGTTAGTCTTCTCTGCACTCTGCACTCTTTCTAGAGACTCAACATCTTTTTATATCATGGTGACCATAAACTAAATAAATCTAAATGTTCTGGGAAATAGCTTTGAACTTCCTATCCATTGCATTGGTCAACCTTCAGGAAATATCCTAAAAATGAGGGGTTTCAGAGGGGGTATTCCATCTGCATATAGTCAAGGCTATGGCTTGACTATACGCAGTTCCAATGTATGGCTGTGAAAGTTGAACCCTAAGAAAGACTGAGCACCAAAGAATTGAGGCCTTTGAACTCGGGTGCTGGAGAAGGCTCCTGCGAGTCCCTTGGACTGCAAGGTTATCAAACTTGTAGTCCTAGAGGAGATCAACCCTGACTGCTCTTTAGAAGGCTATATCCTGAAGATGAAACTCAAATACTTTGGCCACCTAATAAGAAGGAAGGACTCACTGGAGAAGAGCCTAATGCTGGGAAAGATTGAGGGCAAAAGAAGAAGAGGACAACAGAGAATGAGGTGGCTGGATGGAGTCACTGAAGCAGTAGGCATGAGCTTAAATGGACTCCAGAGGACGGTAGAAGACAGGAAGGCCTGGGGAACGTTGTCCATGGGGTGGTGATGGGTTGGACACGACTTCGCAACTAACAATAACAACAACAACAATTCCATCTCTGAGTTTCACTCTCCTTCTGCCTCACCAAGCCAATTTTCCTCCATTAGTAGGATGGCCTCTTTGAAAATGGGCAGTGAAAAAAAAATGGAAGTGGGAAAAAAAGATAATAACAGTCCCATCCTGAGAAGATCCAGTTCAGGAATTGATAATAGTAGGCTTTAATTCCTAGGCTTTTGTTTCCTTCTCCATACTTTTCACTTTTCTTCTGTTCAAATTCTTCTGTTACTTTTGTTCTGATATGAGTATCTGATTATTTGAAGATTGTCTGGACAAGTACCTGAGTCCTTCGGGAGTAGGGCAGTATATAAATCAAATAAACCAAACCATAACCATTTTTCTTGGCAAGGATTTTTAGAAAGTGGGGGGGGGGATGTCATTGCCTCCCTCCTAGGGCTGAGAGAAAGGGACTGGCCCAAGGTCACCCAGTTGATTCTATGTATAAAGTGAGACTAGAACTCACAATCTCCTGATTTCTAGCCTCATACCTTACCCATGACACCAAAGTGATTCTTTCAATGTACTATTTCCCCTGATAAAGAGAGAAAATGGGGAACATGCTTTAATAACCTGCAGGAGCAGATGAAGGTGAAGTAGAATTTCAAATATTTTTTTTTAAAAAAACCTTAAAAATTATATCATAGTATCTGTTTAGTATAGCCAGCCACCTTGTGTCAAACTCTAGGTATCTCCCAGAAATCAACAATTAAAACAGCAATAATAAAATAATACAATATATGTATCTTGTCTTTTTATGTACACTGAGAGCTTATGCACCAAAGACAAATTTCTTGTGTGTCCAATCACACTTGGCCAATAAAGAATTCTATTCTATTCCTTAAAACCATCCTGAGACATCCAAGGCCCTAGAAAGTCTAATCCTTACAGGTCTGTTAACATTTCACAACCAATTGCAAAGAATTCGCAAAAATGTTTGCTTACTCATTAAATTGGCAATTTAACATCGATTTTCCTTCCTTCACCCCCTTCTTCCTGACTCTTGTAGTTGTTTCTGCGAAGGAGCATCTTTTGTTTAACATTGGACATTCAGTCATATTGTGGAAGAAGGAAATGTTGTGCCTCTTTTGTACTGTTGACAAAAAAATAGAAACCCTGTAATGAAATTACCAGAGGTTGAGCTTTACTGGAAGAATGTTTTCTATCATCTTTCTTTGTGATATATGGCAAGTAACAAAAGTGTGATTTTATATCAAATAATTGATATACAGCTTTTTTTTTTATCATCCTCAAAGATTTCTTTGAGCCCATCATCAATTTTTTGCATCTTAGTTTTCCAGTATTTTGTGGTGTATGTGTGTGTATGTGTATGTATATGCATACAGTGGTGGGCTGCAAACTGTTGTGGCCTGTCAGCGGCCTGTGCGGATTGTAACTGATTCTGACAGTGAGGAGGCTGGTGTGGTGCTGCGCCAGCAGCCTGTGTAGCTGGCACTCGAGTCAGAACAATGAGGAGGCTGGAGAAGATGTGGTGCCAGAGGCCGGGATTCAGCCAGGGCCTTCAGAACCTCCAGAAGCTCCTATAAGTGAAGAGGAATCAGAAGAGGAGCCTCTTCTCGATGCACGGGCGCACAGAGCTGCCAAAAGGCAGGAGTGGCTTTTCAGGAGGAGGTCTCCTCGAGAGTAAGGCTTGGGGCTAATTGGCCACTCCCTTAGCCTATTTAAGGAGGAACGCCGACTGAAGCAAATTGTAGGGAACAACTTTAGTTCATTCTCCTTCATGTCTGGATTCTCTGCGAATTGCTTCTGGGCCTTCTGCCAACCTTAGTAAGATTGTGATTAATTTATCTTTGGTTTCTTGTAGGCTGTTAAGAAAGTTTACTAACAGCCTTTGTTTGGAAAAGACTGAGTTATTTTAGTAAATTTAAGTTTTGTACAGACTTTGTGTGTGCTGTGTTCTTTGGGGTCCATAGCTGGGGCAGAACACAACCGGTTTAACAACCGTTTCTGTGAGTGCGTCTAACGCATGTGTGGGCAGCATTCAAAATACAGCAATTTGAAGCTCAGCTGCTTATGTTCTATGGCAGCCCTGGTAAGTAGAACAGTGGAGGCGTGAAAATCAGCTGTGCCGCATGAATCAGCTGAGCCAGAAAGAAGGAAATATAGGACAGGATAGGGCAGTTGCGGGTAGGCGGGGCCAGCTGATCATTGAAACTACCAGTTTGCTACCGGATTCAAACCGGTAGCAGCCCACCACTGTATGCATACACGTATCAGTATTTGTATGTATCTGTGTATATATGTGAGTGTCTATCACACACAAACCTCTCTCTCTCTCTCAACACATACACATACATACCAGGGGTGGGTTTTACTTACTTTTACTATCGGTTCTCAGCGGAGCCGCACATACCAGAAGCAATTTAGTGATGTCGGGGTCGATGGGCGGAGCGTTCCACCAGTTTTACTACCGGTTCCATAGAACCGGTGCGAACTGGGGGCAACCTACTACTGATACATACATACATATATACACACACAAGCATATAGAGAGATGAATACATTTAAAAAACGAAGTCAGATAAACCCCTTGTAAAAATACAAAACTTGTCAATCCATAACACCTCATAGAATTTCCCTGAAATTAATCTGGACTGCATTCTTACATGGAATAAAAACTTCAAGAAATACATTGTGATTACTACGTTATGCATATGGTAACCATATTTCCATGGAAAAAAAATAATCAAAAAAGGGGCACATCTGAAGAAAGTTGATAAGGCTAAAAAAATTGTTTATGTTTTAACTTTTACAAAAATAGATTGAAGATCAAAACAACAAGAAGAATAAAAAAATGCAACACAACACATATTCTGATAAAAATATCTAAAATACCACACAGTATATGTAAATTTATTTTTAAAGAGACAATTCGATTTTCATATTTTTCATGCAATGTGAAAGATTGTGAATTAAGTGGGATTATTTGCATGGTAAAAGCTAAATGACCCAAATAAGGGACAAAAATGAGTTTTTGAAAAACAAATAAATTTAAAAGTTTTACTTCAATCTAAAGCTTTCTGAAATAAAGGACTGTCCTTGATAATAAATTACCTATGGTCACTGTAGTTATCCAGCATGTCCAGAGTGGAATTGAATTACAACATGGACTATCCCTAAGGATGATGGGAGCAAAATCTGGAAGCATTTGACTTTTCAAAGCACAAGTATTATTACCGCTTTATAAAGTAAGACCACACTTAGAATTGTGCATCCAGTTTTGTTCACCATATTATAAAAAAGATGTAGAGACTTTGGAAAGAGTGCAGAAAAGAGCAACCAAGATGATTAGTGGGCTGGAGGCTAAAACATGTGAAGGTTGATTGTAGGAAATGGGTTTGTCTAATCCAGTGAAAAGAAGGATTAGGGGTGAGATGATAGAACTGTTCTAATATATGAGGGGCTGCCACAAAGAAGGGGGGTGGATTTCAACCTATTCTCCAACGCACCAGAAGGCAAGACAAGAAATGATGGAAACTAATCAAGGAGAAAAGCAACCTAGAACTAAGGATAACTTTTCCTACAGTTAGAACAATTAATCAGTGGAACAATTTGCCTCCTGAAGTCGTAGGTGTGCCAACACTGGAGGCTTTTAAGAAGAGACTGGACAATCATCTGACTGAAATGGTATGTGGTCTCCAGCTTAAGAAGGGAGGAGATCTAGAAGACCTCCCAGATACCTTCGAACTCTGTTATCCTCTGCTTATTTGGCCCACTCACATTGATGTATAGAGTTTACTCTAGCATATTATACCCAACAACGTATATCCCAACTGGCCAGCACATCGTACATGCATCACTCAGCTTTGCAAAAAAAAAGTCATAAGTTAGATGCTGTGAGTTATTTTTACACACATTCACACATTTGCAGATCAGAAAGCAAAGTAGCAATTTTGCCAATGTTGTAGCTTATTCTCCCTTGTTCTTTCTCAACTTGTGAAATTACTTGTAAAACCCATAAAGCCTTTTGCGTCATTCATAAACAGTAAAAATGTTCTATCATATTCTTTTGACTTGTTGATAATGCTATCCTTAGCCCGAAGCACTGAAAAGAAAATTATTCCTGTTCCCACATTTTAATTATGCTATAAACTCGGGGCACTAGCTATTGATCTTCCACATCTGGCATAAAAAGATTGCCTTTTTCTCATCACATTAATTCAAACATATTAGAAGAACTTAAGAAACATGTGAAAAATCAGAGCTTCCTTTTTGAAGAAAAGGTATGATGATGTCAATCCTCCTTACATTTGTTTGTATTCTTATTATGTTTTAAATCAGGGGTGTCAAACTTGATTTCATTGAGGGCTGCATCAGGGTTGTGTTTGACATCGGGGGGCCCAGATGGGCATGATCAGGATGGGCATGGCCAGCTCGACCACCTGATCTTCGGGTTTCCAGCACTCCAGGGCATGCGAAGACCAGCTGACTGGAGCATATGTGTGCATCGGAAACTCGAAGACCAGCTGGCCGGCATGCCAGGGGTGAAATCCAGTAGGTTCTGACAGGTTCTGGAGAACCGATAGCGGAAATTTTGAGTAGTTCAGAGAACTGGCAAATACCACCTCTGGCTGGCCCCAGAGTGGGGTGGGAATGGAGATTTTGCAATATTCTTCCCCCAGGAGTGGGGAGGGAATGGGGAATTTGCAATATCCTTTCCCCAGGAGTGGGGTGGAAATGGAGATTTTGCAGTATCCTTTCCCTGTCATGTCCACCAAGCCACACTACGCCCATCAAGCCACGCCCACAGAACCAGTAGTAAAAAAATTAGGATTTCACCATTGCGGCATGCACATGTGGACTGGCCAGCTGGTCTTCAGATTTCTGGTGCTCCGGCACACATGTGTATTCCGTTTTGGGCTCTCGGTGCCAAAAAGTTTCACCATCACTGCCCTATACCATTCCAGATAAAGGTCTGGCTGTACAGTCTTTTTTTAAACCTCCAGTGATAGCACCCAGAACCTTTGAAGGCAAGCATTTCCATCAATTAACTGATCCTATGACCTTTCTTGCCACAGTTGTTAAGTGAATCACAATCACTGCAGTTGTTAAGTTAGTCGCATGGTTCTTAAGTGAATCTGGCCTCCCCAGATGTCCTATGACATCTTGTTTCTTATTGTGTTTGACGATGGCTGATTTCACGAATGACAGATTCCTTCACTAGAAATAGACATTTTTTTTTAAAAATTAGATTTATATGCCGCCCTTCTCCGGAGACTCAGGGCGGCTTACAATGCGTTAAGCAGTAACCTTCATACTTTTGTATATTTATACAAAGTCAGCTTATTGCCCCCATAAACTGGGTCCTCAATTTACCTACCTTAGAAAGGATGGAAGGCTGAGTCAACCTTGAGCCTCGAACTCGCATAATTGCAGACAGCTGGGTGTTAATAACAAGCTATCTAGCCTGTCGAGCTATCTGAGGCTCTTGATTGACATGATTTACAAGGGATTGCAAAGATGAGATATTATCTCCCCAAAGCAAAACCAGCCAGCAGGTCAGTGGGTTGAACCAGCAGGTAGGTGAATCCACTGGAACATTTGAGATGAATCCTGTTGGAACAGGCCTGAAGCAGAAGTAATACCAGTGGCTGGAATGACAACTGGATTGATAGCCCAAGATAGATATGGCATTTCTGTGCCTTTGCTGAAATAGCATCTTCTTTGCTAGACTGAACAAGCAACTAGTACTACTCTCTAGTGGTAAGTGAGGTAGAAATTGATTTACATTAGTTGAGACAAAAAATGTCAACGCAGGGGCATTTCCACTGAACAGCTTGTAAAGGAATCTTGTTGGGTCTTCTATGCAAATCCTCCATCCTCTGTGTGAGGTAGAACTTGATACATACAGCTGGACATTCAACATCCCCCTCCCTTTTGGTTATTTAAAATATCAAGGAAAGGCAGGAGAAACTTCCCAAGCGACTGGCTTTGTCAAGAACTGTAAGCATGGATTGCAGCAGTTACACTATACCCCAGTTAGGGACATGCAAAGTGACAATATTTTATGCATTTATCTCTGAATCAGCACCATCAAACCTGTGATACTGGATAGACTTTGCAAATGTCTGTTTTAAGCTGCCTTTCATATCCATCAACATTTCCAAAATTTGGGGTGGAGGCTAGGGGACAGAATCAGGGGTTGGTTGCTAGGGGCTCCCTCCCTCCCTCCCTCCCTCCCTCACTCATTCACTCACTTATTTAATATAGCCAGCCATCTTATAGTCATGATTCCAGTTTGCTTCCAAATAAATTGCAATGTCAGTTTTTTTCAGTTTGAGGGAAATATTACTTTTACATAAGGTTCACATTCCTGTAAAATATGTTTAGGAAGCTTTTCAGTAAGGGTACGCCAATAACACAATAAATCACTTCAGTTTTTGCTGAGATCCACTGCTTGGGTGGGATATTTCGATGTCAAAGTTCCAACAATTTTAAACTTAATACGAAGAAATTAAGTATTCCTTTGAGGTGGGCGGGGCCAGCCAGGAGTAGGATTTGGGGTTCTCCAAACTGTGCATAATGCTATAAATTTGTACATATAAGATAAAGAACTTCAATTGTCCAGACTCCTTTAGAAACAATGAACTATGCCCATTTTATTGAGTAATTATTTTATAATAAACAAAAATTGAGGGTTTACTATATCTACATTAGGTTCAATGCAGAGATCATAACGTTGCATCCAAGTTTTCCTGCTCTCCAAAATTTTCCTTGAATTTACCTTAAATGACTGCAATCCCTCGTACATTCTATTTAGAACTATGCCAAATGTCAAGTGAGTGACTTCAGCTTCAGTTCCCTTTGTTTATTTCTTTGTGTTTATCTTGGTTTGTTAGCTTGTTTCATCTTTTCTTCTCCTATCTATCTATCTGTCTGTCTGTCTGTCTATCTATCTATCATGTATTTGCATAAGAATTTAGAGTATAGAACATTGATCTAATACAAATATTAGTGTAATATGAGTAATATATTTTTCTATCTGCATAAATTATACTAGGGTTTGGTTGATTTTTATTCATTTTAAAGTAATGGAATGGATTTGGCCAAAGACAAAATATAATTTCGAGGTTTAATAACAGAAAATGTTTTGCAATAGGTATGAAATAACATCAGAAATGAGCATTTAGTACAGCACAAGCTTAAGTATCCTGTTATGGGGAAGTTGTTAAGGCTTCTTATTAAGTTCTGAAAAATAAGTTATCAAGTTGGTGGTGTTTTATCTTTTCCTCTGCTTTTAGTGTTCAATTCCAACTAATTTGAGGCTGGGCAATTTACTCATATGTACTGGTTTGAATTGAAATTTTACATATCAGTAGGTGGGTGTTTTAAGAGTGTGGGCATAATGCAGTCACAAATTGAACAGTTACAATCACCATTTTCTTCCAGGCTACCTCTTTCTTATTACCATTTCTATCAAACAAAAGAGAAGTAAATGCTTAAAATTATAATACAAGAGAAGATAAAGTAACTAAGGTCTCTACCATGTTTCCTCTTTTTTTCAACTGTAGATGAAACTCTGGGCTGAGCTAACAGAATTATAATTCACTGAAATCTGTCTTGCAATTTTTAAAAATGTTTCCAGGAAGGAAGAAAGGGAGAGGGAGAGGGAGAGGGAGAGGGAGAGGGAGAGAGACACAGCCCTGCACACGGTCACTACACCCTTGTCACATCCCGTCTGGACTACTGTAACACTCTCTGCCTGGGGCTCCCCTTGAAGAGCACTCGGAGGCTCTAACTGGTCCAGAATGCGGCCGCGTGGGTGATTATGGGAACGATTCGATGCACCCACGTGACACCTCTCCTACACGAGCTGCACTGGCTCCCAGTGGTCTTCCGGGTGCAGTTCAAGGTGTTGGTTACTATCTTTAAAGTGCTCCATGGCTTAGGATCTGGATACTTACAGGATCACCTTCTGCCACCGACGACCTCCCACTGACCAACAGGTTCCAACAGAGAAGGACTCCTTAGGGTGCTGTTGGTTAAACAATACAAACTGGCGACCCCCAGGGGGAGAGCCTTCTCTGTGGGGGCACCCATCCTCTAGAATGAACTGCCCTCGGGGATACTTAGGATTCCCGACCTACGTACCTTTCGCCGTGCCCTTAAGACCCTGTTATTTCAACAGGCTGGACTGGCTTAATTAAAATTTGGGATTGGGTGTTTTAAATTTATGGGTTTTTAATTGAGGGGCCATAAGTATTTAACCTATTTTAAAATTGTTCTTAAATTTTGTATTGTATGTGGTTTTATCATAGCTGTACACCACCCTGAGTCCTTCGGAAGAAGGGCGGTATAAAAATTTAATAAACATAAACATAAACAGAGAGACACAAAGAGAGAGATGGAGGGAATCGAGAAACGGGACTTTTTCCTACTTCAATCTTGAGTGATGAAAATATATATCAGGTTATTCATATTTGATATCATACTATTATTGGTAAAAAAAAAATATTGTCTTTTTCATGTTACTCTTTGGTCCTAGCTAACAATACCTGTCCATTTATCTCAGACAGATTCTTCTGCCCAATCTGAGTGAAAGGAATAAGATGGCTAAAACTTCCCACCTATGGTGAGAACGAAAGAGAAGGCCTCAAATCAGGTATTTCTGTGAAATTCTTTATTTCTCTAATAACAGCTTGCCCTACAAAGATGATTTCTTCTTCTTCTTCATAAAAACCTGAATTCTCATTTTTTTTTAGAGCTATTGTATCCTGAGATGTCTGTCATCATCCCTGTTCTTTTAAGGCAACCAGTTAGATTTTATTGTACTGTTCTGTCTACATACTACTTATGTCTATTGTTTGTTGGTACCCTTCAATTAGCCCAGATCAGAGCGCATCACAGCACAACAATTTTTGAATCAAAGCACCTCAAATATCCTAACTTAAAAAATGCACCAAAAAATCAAGGAGCCATTACTTCTGTAGAACTAAAATTTCAAAGATCTTCAGACCACTTTCATTTGCAAAGTTGTGGCAGCTTCAGCATCCCTGCAGTCACACGGTAGTGATTTCTGCTGCTCCCTGCCAGTGTTTTATAAGTCAAGTCAATGGGGAAACTGGCAAGTTGGAAGTTGCTCCCCTTCCCACTCCTTTTTTGCCCACCTGTGTTCATCTTGTTTATGATTACTTAAGTAAATATTGACTTATTACTGCTATTGGTTTGCCTCTGCATTTATTTTACTGTTTATAATACATACTCTTCTTAAATGATTACAGGATCTTCCAGCATTGGGGTAAAATAATATGGTCAGCCTAAAATTTAATGTTCATTCTGGCCACATCAGACTTTTATCTCAAAGGATAATCCAAAAGATCATACACTGTCTAGTATTGCCTGAAATCAGACAACTGTATTTTATTGTATTGTTCTACATTGGCTGCAGGGCACTTAGAATTTCCTATAATTGAAGTAGCCTATACATTTTATAGATAAATCTCCTTCAAGTTTACCATTTGTTTCTCTACTGACTATCACACTATCATATGCACCTGTATGTGTTTCTGCTTGCTGGTCATCATTTCAAGGGAGTGTTTAGTCTTGTTCTGACCCAGAACAAAGATTGGTCCTTCTTATAGTTCACTGTTTCTCAAAGTCTTACTTTCATAGCTGTTCATTAATCACTCTGAAAACCTTTTGTTTAATTGTTCCAAGTGTTGTTACAGAAATATTCTTAGCTTTATTATCTTGTCTGAGTTTATCATTACAGTCTTCTACAGAATAAATCTTTTTTTAAAAAAACTTTGAACTGCAAACACAGGATATTGTGTTGCAAAGGTGCTTTTTCAAGAGGCAACTGGACTTTCTGGTTTTTCTTTGAAGATGTTTCGTTTTTCATCCAATCCAAGAAGTTTCTTCAACTCTGAAGAAGCTTCTTGGATGAGAAGTGAAACGTGACCTGGATGACTGAGAATCTCCATAGACACAGGATACCATGTTACACAGAATTAATAACAGACTAACAGAGATTGAGGTCTTCTACTCCAACCCCTTACTCAAGGAGACTCTATATCATTTCAGACAAATGGTTGTCCAATCTCTTCTTAAAAACCTCCAGTGTTGGAGCACACAAATCTTCTGGAGACAAGTTCCACATTAAAGACAGCTGGGCCATTGGGCCAATACGATGTGAAACAGGACAGTGAACAGTAGGTGGAGCCAAAAGTAATGGTTGGAGCTTTGAGTTGTGTATTCATGGAGATTTATTTACTCATTTAAATTTGAGTCTTCTTATTGCTGGCTGCCATGTTACCTATTCATTGTAGCCAATATGGTAGGCTCAAAGTTAAAGTACACTCTCAGTGAGATCCTGATTAGAATCTCCCCTGTATATTACTTGCAATGAAAAAAAAGCAGTTTCTAAAAAAAAATCAGATTCCATAATATTGCTACCTATAATAAAGTTTGTGAGTTCAGAAGGGTCACCAGGTTGAATCTCAGTTTTTAGTGTGACCAGCATTGTGATAAGACCCAGCTACATTCTGGTTTACAATGATCAAATTTAAACTTCTTATCTCCATATTTAGTTCCCCTCTTCCTTTCAACCTCACTGCTTCACTTGACTCTTAATAACCAGTGATTGAGGCAATTCATAAAACATAATTCCTATCTTCAGATAATATTTCAAGCCCAGGAAATACATTCCTCTTTAGCTTAGGGGGAGTTTTACGTAACTTGTGAATGATTTTTTTGATGCACTGAGCCAAATGAAATTGAGTCTATTCCAATGTATTGTTTGATTCCAGCTAAAAGTTGAACCTATTTTATTATTAGTTTGCAGTGCTTAGCACACTTATCTGGAAGGATTCTTCAATTTAAAACTACCATCTACCATCGCTTCTTGGCATTTGAACACTTCCCATGAGGTTCCAGTGCAGCCTCTCATATTCGAGAAAAAAATCCTTGTGGGCACAGGAAATATAGCATAGAGCTAGAATTGGAAATGGTTAAAAGTCACTCCCCGTTTTTTTCAAAAAAACAAAACAAAAAAAAAAGGTCTTAAAATTCTTTCACAGAATTCTGTCTTGCATTCCAGGATGGTGAAATGAGGAGGACATATCTTTGGATTGAGATTTGTAGAAAACATGCCTCAATTTTAAAGAATGAAAAAAGTCTTATTCAGTGGTGGGATTCAGCTGTTTCAGGCCATTTCAGGTGAATTATTATTATTATTAATCATATTTCTATGCTGCCCACTCTCCAAGGACTCTGGGCATCTTACAACAATCGACAGTATACTAAATAGCATATTTCCCCCAACAATCTGGGTCCTCATTTTACCCACCTCGGAAGGATAGAAGGCTGAGTCAACCTTGAGCCGATGAGATTTGATCTGCTGATCTAGCAGTCAGCTGAAGTAGCTGCAGTACAGTACTCTAACCACTGCACCACCTCGGCTCTTGTAGTTAAATTGCTGATTGATCCTGCCCTGCCCCACCCCTTCCTACCCCACTCCTTCCAGGAATCCCCATGTGCCCCATTTTGGCTCCCAGGTAAGTGCAGTGAGGCCTCCTAGGTCCAAAATGGGGCACGGGGGGGGGCGTATCCCCCGTGGCCCATTTTTTCTCCCAGAGGGGTGCAGGAGGCTGAATGCTGCCTGTCACACCCCTGGCCATGCCCACCATGGCCACGGCCACCCAGACGGTCATTAGGGCAGAGAACCGGTTGTTAAATTATTTGAATCCCACCTCTGGTCTTATTGGTTTGACTTAACAATCTCTGAGGAACTCCTTTTCTGAGGAACACCCATTGGACATCACACTTTTTGAACTGTGTCATATTGGGTTGATGGTTTGCTTGATGCTCCTATAAAACACCACCAACATGCTGTAGTGCAGAAGTTTTTGGTTTCTGCTATGTCACCTTTCCTTTCATGCAGTGTTGCTACCCTCAAATTCTAAACTTTTAATTCTCCCCCTTCTTTCTTTTAAATGTTAATGATTCCCCCTTATTAAAAAAGAAGGAATGTTTCAATCCCTTTGAGGAAATTAACATTTAGTTCATTCCCTTAAAAATGTTCCCGATAACTATTAAGTCAGATTCACACTAAATAATTTACGGTGGGGAAAAACTGTTTGCTTAAAGCAGATTTTGCAATTGGCAGCTTTCTATGTGTGCCACTGTGACTCCCTTGATCTTCGTAAGTAAGATACTCTCCTCTTCGATTCTGACCTTTGGATTTCTTATCATTTACTTTTTTTTCCCCCTCCCAGAAGCTGCATTTACTTCGGTATTTTTCAATATTCAAATAAATATAAACAAAAGTTAATGTCGGTAATTGGGAAATTGATGTTGGGAGAGTAATGGTAGGCATTTTAATGAACACACACAAACAATTAGGCAAATGTTAATTCATGCTAAACAAGCTGAGTTTAGAGAGGACCAACAATGTTACTGAATAAGTTATCTGAATGTTAATAGCGATGAAAAGAAACAGAATGTGATTTCAAAAAAAGGATCAAGATGGTAGCCATAATGGTAGACAAATATTCTACTGTATAATTGGCTGAATTATGAGTTTCCCTGCTAAAAGGCAGGAGGTATGCAAAACTCTGAAACATAGTAGCCAAAATGTAAAACGCATGAAAGCTGGCGAATGGGTTAGTTAATATTACATTATAATAGTTTGTCCAAACAAATTGAAATCTTGCTGCTTCAGATCTGCAGTTGTAAAACAATTAGGATAATTATCATAATAAAAACAGTGATAACAGCAACTGTAGAATGTGATTATAAAATACTCTGCGAACAACAGACATGAAGCCACAGTTCTTCCCAGGATGACTGGACTGTTGCGTAGAGTCAGCAACGTAAGTTTGATTTATATCAGGAAAAAATAAAATAAAATGCATATGATTGCAGTCCTTCAGTCTTTCATTTCAATTGCGGGATAGCAGTCAAGTTAATGAATAGGTCTCTAGGTGGGTTTCTCCGTTTAAATGAATTCTGTAGCCTTTGTTAATACGGTGTTTCATGTAGGCATCAACAGTTAAGTGCTAATTAAAAACGGTTGGATAACATAAAAGAATTGGATTCAAATACTAATTCTTTTGAATAGATCCTGATGGGGAAAAAACATAGGGGGGTGAATCCAATCGTGGGATTCGAATAATTTAACAACCGGTTCTTTACCCTAATGATTTTTTCCAACAACCAGTTCACCAAACTGCTCAGAAAGTTAACAACCAGTTCTCACAAAGTGGTGCGAACTGGCTGAATCCCACCACTGGGTGAATCATAATACATTAACTGATATACACCAACCTTTAAATATCTACAGCATGACTTTTTCTTCTTCTGGGCATAGTCATATGAAGGGTTATCAGAAGGACCTCTTGTCAATGCAGAAGACTTTAATAATTTCTATCCCGATTTTTGAAGGATTGGGAAATGAGAAGTTCCAAAAGCAAGAGCAATAATAATCTCTGTATTGTCTGTTTGGCAATTGAATATAGAGAAAAACACTTGGGCAACATATACCAGATCCCAAAGAATTCAGGTGGGCTATCCTGTGATCCTGGCTAATTCAAACAAAAGGGAGAAAGAAGTTTTTTTAAAAAAAATAAAGAAAAATCAGTCATGATGCTACATTGTGATATCCATTTCCATAAAATCCATATGGACAAACTTTGAATTAGAAGCTTAGCCTAAGTATCTGCATTTTTCTATTGGATGTGTTTCTATAACTTTTTCTATATAGTAATTTGCTTACTCTCAATTTCAAAGCTCCAGAAATATGGTTGCAGCCTAAAGTTACTGTCAAATTGTAACTTACGATGAGACAGAGGAGGGAAGATTAAGTATATGGAAGTAATTGTGTAACTCAATTAATTCAATTTATTTTTAATTAAGTAAAGATTTATAACAGGCAACATTTCATTTTTGTCTTGTTCTCACCAATTGCATCCTAGTCCCACCATTTGCATGCCAGTTGATGCCTAGTTTAGTCCTGAGCCTGTCCTACACCAAGAATGCTGCTCTTTCTGCTTTTTGATTTCTTGTCATTCCTCATCCAATATGTAGTTATGGACCAGAGTTAACATGTCAAATCTTCCAAATTGTAAAGGAGCTAAGCATATCAAATAGAATAGAATAACAGAGTTGGAAGGGACCTCTAGTTCAACCCCCTGCTTAGGCAGGAAACCCTACACCACTTTAGACAAATGGTTATCCAATCTCTTCTTAAAAACTTCCAGTGTTGGAGCATTCACAACTTCTGGAGGCAAGTTGTTCCACCGATTAATTGTTCTAACTGTCAGGAAATTTCTCCTTAGTTCTAAAGTTGCTTCTCTCCTTTACTAGTTTCCACCCATTGCTTCTTGTCCTGTCCACTGTTGCTTTGGAGAATAGCTTGACTCCCTCTTCCTTGTTGCAACCCCTGAGATATTGGAACATTGCCATTATGTTTCCCCTGGACCTTCTTTTCATTAAACTAGACATAGCCAGTTCCTGCAACCGTTCTTCATACGTTTTAGCCACCAGTCCCCTACTCATCTTTGTTGTCATTATTATATTATTCCAATAGTATTATTCAATATTATTCCAATATTCCAATATTTAAGAGGTTGTCACAAAGTGGGGATGGGCGGGTGTCAACCTATTTTCCAAAGCACCAGAAGGCAAGACAAGAAGAATGGATGGAAACTAGACAAAGACAGAAGCAACGTTAGAACTATGGAGAAATTTCCTGACAGCTAGGGCAATTAATCAGTGGAACGGTTTGCCTTCAGGAGCTGTGAGTGCTTCATCATTGAAGCCTTTTAAGAAAAGACTGGACAGCTACTTGTCTGAAATGGAGTATGGTCTCCTGCTTGAGAATGTTGGACTAGAAGACCTCCAAGGTCCCTTCCAACTCTGTTATTCTGTTCTGTTCCAGCAGAAAGCAAGTTTGGGTCAACCATTACATGAATCCTGGAAACCAGCAAAAGTGTGGGGGCAGGAGAGAGGGAGGATAATCCCATTGTGCATTAAGAAACAGCAGGTTCAGAAAGGAATACCTACAAACCACAAAGTTGACTTTTATTTGCCACAAATATTCCTTGAAGCCTAAGGAGAGTAACATGTGTGTCTTCTTCTTCTTCTTCTTCTTCTTTTTCAAATGGAAGAGCTGACTCCCTTTGTGAGAATACATTGTCAGCCTCACTGGTTAGTCCCGGACTGAATGTCATCCGAAGACAGATGATACCAACTTTATTTCTCAAAGAGAGATGAGATATTGCAGGTGTTAGACTCCTGTAATGGGATAGATGGAATTAATAGACAGAGAAACCTGCTTCATATTTACACAATCATCTCAGTAGCCCTGGTTGCTATCTCACCAGCTTCAGCACTTAGAAGCTGAGAACAAATATGAAAGTACATGTAATAGCTTATGAAAAATGTAGAAATCCTGAAGGATGGTATGGGCAGCTTCAAAGGAGCCCTTCTGCAGACATTAAGAACAAGATTTATAACAAGAGAGGCATTCCTTCAGATAGTTAGCCTAAGGTTGGAGAAGACTCCTGCGAGTCCCTTGGACTGCAAGGCAATCAAACCGGTCAGTCCTAGAGGAGATCAACCCTGACTGCTTTTTAGAAGGCCAGATCCTGAAGATGAAACTCAAATACTTTGGCCACCTAATGGGAAGGAGGGGCTCACTGGAGAAGAGCCTAATGCTGGGAAACATCAAGGACAAAAGAAGAAGGGGATGACAGAGAATGAGGTGACAGGCTGGAGTCACTGAAGCAGTCGGCATGAGCTTAAATGGACTCCAGAGGATGGTAGGCCTAGAGGAATGTTGTCCATGGAGTCGTGATGACTTCACAAGTAACAACAACAAAAGACTTTTAGATTTTTAAAATAGGGTCACCATATCTGAACAGCAAACAACTAGATGACAACAGTGGCCTTTGTCAGTCAATAGTTGTCTGGAATCTTTCAGGCTAGATAAGTGGACCTGCTTTAAATATCAATGCAACACTTTATATTGTGTTCAATATGCTATTGATAATCTTCGCAGATACTAGAATTACTTGATTCTTATATTTTGAATCAGTGGCCTAGCTGCTGTATTATTCTGAACATGTTTCACAGATGGGTCCACATAGAGGGCTTTACGGTAGTCAAAGGAAGATTGGTATTGAATGAAAGTCTCAGTTTTTATCTGTCCCTCTGGGATTATCACTTCCAAAATATGTAAGTAAAAATATTGATCTCTCCATTTGCAAAATATTAATCTCTCTTATTATACTAGGTCATTGCTGTTTTAACTGTTTCCAGCACTGTGATAAAATAGTTTTGTGGGCTTGAAGGGTGGCACATGTAACACTACTGTTCTGTGAGCTGCACTGGCTGCTGGTTTGTTTCTGGCTGCAATTCAAG
Source organism: Masticophis lateralis (assembly GCA_030761175.1). NCBI lineage: Eukaryota > Metazoa > Chordata > Lepidosauria > Squamata > Colubridae > Masticophis > Masticophis lateralis. The sequence continues at coordinate 15,051,085 of JAUDYJ010000005.1, read as the reverse complement.
TGTTGGTATTCACCTTTAAAATCCTTCATGGCATGGGTCCAGTCTCATCCCAATGAGATTGGCCTGCCCCAACCATGCTGGCACAGGAGGCATGCCATGGGCCTCATTAGAATATTCTGGTGGGTAGGTTCCTGGAGAAGAGCCTTCTATGCCATTACACCTGCCCTTTGGAACATATCAGCTCAGCTCCAACTCTCCTGACTTTCTGCAAGAGCTTAAAGACCTGGCTCTGCCAGTTGGCTTAGAGCTCCAAAGGAAGGTCCTCACATTGTGGGAGATTGACAGAATAATAAGAGATCACACATCCCCACTCCCCACTCATTCTACTCCCTCCCTCCCTTGACATAGGGTCAAGTATTTGTCAAATAGCAGAACATCTACCATTCTGGACAAATCTCTTCTTAAAAACCTCCAGTGCAACTTCTGGAGACAAGAAGTTGCACTGAATAATTGTAATTTCTTCTCAATTCTAGGTTGAATCTCTTTGATAGGCTTCCATCCATTTACTTCTTGTCCTGTCCTTTAGTGCTTTGGAGAATAGGTGGACTCTCTCATTTCTGTGACAGTCCCTCAACTATTGTGAGACTGCTATCATGTCATCCCTAGACCTCCTCATTATCCTAGTTCTAGCCAGTTCTGCATTCATAGTGATATCCAGCATATTCATCATATGCATTAGCCTTCAACCATGTCAGGTGTGCCTCCTTTCGATACTCAAGAAAGAAAAACCCCAACTCCATTTTCATTGAGAAAGGTACTTTTACTGAGTATGAACTGAATGCAACCCTAGAAAAGCAAGATATGAAGCATAGGCGTGAAAATCACATATAGAAAGCATCCCCTCCCAACTGTCCAGCATAAATTATCCAATCCACAGGTCCTCCAGGGGTCATGTGGGAGCACACATCTGGCAGTGTCATCCTGCTGGTATGCCACGACCATTGACTTTGAAACATATCAACTTCAAAGAAAGAACTGCAGCAAAGATTCACTTTCTTTTTCCTCCAGCCCTCTTCCTCCTCCTAGCTCCCCCTTTCCATGGCAGCTGAGCAAGTAAGCATGGAAAGAGCGGAGGCTGACAAACCCCATCTTTCTCTTCACATTCTTCTTCCAATAACTGGCTCACTCTCTGTGCCAAACTGTGCCATAAGAGCCAAACTGAGCTCTTAACTGCAATTATCTATGGAAAAATTGTGAGTGTGTAATTTTTTGCTTCTCTTGTGGCCAGCTTTCAGATTACTTTTGCTACAGTCTGTTTCTGGTAGTCAGTCCATTCAGAGCTTTTCCCGCAGCATAGCTGGCTAATCAACCCATCCATAATCCATCTCCAATATGGTTGGGAGGACATATTTCTCTTAAAATGTCAACTTTTCTAATCTTTACCATGGACTTCAGAACATCCTCAGAATATACATCTGGAACTTGGGCATCCTTTGATATTCCTAAAAAAGGATAGTGTATGTGTTTTCCAAGTCTAAAGTAGGCCTTGAGCCTGAGCTTGAAAGCTAAGAATGCTACTTGACAGAGGGGTAGGCAATGTAAGTTCTTGGAAGCCCAGGGAGCTGTACTGTTTAAGATCTGGCAGTTGTAATTTTTTGGTGGCCTTCCTAGAAGAAGTAAAACTTTTTGTTGAACTATGTGAAGCCAGTCTACCCACAGAGGCTAACAGAACAGTTAAAGAAAATGGTACTTAAAAACGTGAACATTATTTTAAGCTGTAATGGCATAGTTCCTGCACCAGTTCAGTGTAACTTCACTATTGCAATTCTAACCTTGCTGTGCTATTCTTTTCAATGTCTGTCTTAAAAGGGTAACTACTTCGGTGAAATGTATGAAACTCTTAAAGCCATTGTATATGGACGAAATTTTGTAGGGCTAGGACCTACATCTCTGATTCAGTATTTTTACTTTGTTGATAGAAAGAAATTAAGGAAGAAAGAAAGAAAGAAAGAGAAAGAGAAAGAGAAAGAAAGGAGAAAAAGAAAAAGAAAGAGGAGAGAGAGAGAGGAAAGAAGGAAAGAAGGAAGGAAGGAAAGAAAGGAAGAAAGAAAGAAAAAAGAGAAAAAGAAACAAACAGAAAGAAAACAGAAAAAGAAAAGAGAGAGAAGAAGAAAGGAGGAAAGGGAAGGAAGGAAGAAAGAAAGAAAAAGAAGTTAAGAAAGAAAGAAAGAAAGGAAGGAAGGAAGGAAGGAAGGAAGGAAGGAAGGAAGGAAGGAAGGAAGGAAGGAAGGAAGGAAGGAAGGAAGGAAGAGCTTTAGGTATTCTATGTTTTTTCATTATCTTCTGTGGCTGAAGATGTTTCTAAATTGAAACTCCAAGCAAGCTAAATCACATCTTACCACCTCCAAATCAATCTGGAAAGGCAAAATTAAATTGTGCCACCTTCAACTTTCAGTTCTTCAACTGAGAGTAGATCAGGGTTAATTTGCACATTTCTGCTAGACCTATTAAAGATATTGCTAAAGTGGTTTGAAAGTCTCTGTATAATCTATATGTTCACTGTTACCAAGATACTCTCCCAAACGTAGCATTTTATCTTAAGGGCTGAAATATTTTCCAGTTATCCAGTCTTACTTATAAACTACACTTGCTTATAAAAGGGGGAAGATAAACATTTATGGAACGGCATGAAGCCCACATAAACAAGCCATCATGGTTATTTGTTAAATGGGTTGGAATCTTGATCTGAAAAGCAATTCTGATCACAGGTTGACTTTGGGTGGGGGGACTGTGTAAGAGTGGGAATAGACAAGAGAGGAAAATCAAGGCAATGAATTAGATTAGCTAAGAAAACCAAGGAGAAAAGTCAATCTATTACTCTTGTCAATGCATTTTTTTTTACTGCTTCTGAAGTCTTTAAGAAACTACCTACATGCTGCAATTCCAGGCACAGCCAGTTACACTGAGAATGTCATCATTGTTTTTTTACAGTAGTCATCATTCAAAAATGCTGGAGGGTCAGAGGAGAATACTAAGTTGTCATCACCAACAAATTGTTATGTTGTAGTTTACATTATTATATTGATCTCGAGATAGTTAAGTGGGATTTGCAAATACTGCCAGTCTTAATTCACTATCCATCCCCATAGTGAATTATATCTCCTTAATAAAATTTGCATCATCATGGTGTCATCACGTGACATATCGTGGGCTTGGCCAGCTCGTGACACATCCAGCTCATGGGCCGCGAGTTTGACACCCCTACTCTAAGGTGATAGCACTGGCAAATTGTGAAATATACGTGAAGTAAGTGTATCAGATTAATTCATTTTGCCTGAGTGAAAGTACAGATAGTCCTCAATTTACAACTATTCATTTAACGACCATTACAAGTTATGATGGTGCTGAAAAAGTGATGGCTAATTCTCAAACTTATAACCATCACAGCATCCCAGATTCAAAATGGCACGTATTTACAATGTCTGCAGTGTTGTGTGATTTCCATTTGCATGCTTGCCAGGGGGAATTCAACAACCAAACAATGGGGGAAGCCAGATTCACTTAAAAACTGTGATTTGCTTAACAATTGAAATGATTTGCTTAACGACCAAAACAACAAAAAAAGAGATCTTAAAAATTGGGCATTAGTCCTTGCCCCAAATTCCTAAGAGAAGGAAAATAAAATAAAAAAAAATAATATTTCACAGACTTTTTGCAACTTGACCCGTTCAGAGCCAAGAGGAAACTTCTCAGAAAATTTCTCAGAATTTGCACATTTACCCCTTCCTAAAAAAAGAAGTTGTATTTATTATTTTCTTTGAAGACCTATGGAATGCTACTAAAACTGCAGAATGTGAAACAATGTAAAATGGCAGCCATCATAAGATTTTTCTTTCCCCTTCGGCGGCTGTTCTTTTCAATATCATCAACATAATTTGTGCATTCATCACCACTCAATTGGATTTCTGCAATTCACTCTACAGCAGTGGCCAAAATTGTGGAAACCTTTTGAGAAAAGTGTATTTTCTAAACCTAGCTAATAACACCACTTTTTTTTGGAGTAGTACCATAAAATTATATATCAATGGAAAGATAATTTAATCAAGAATGTAACACAATAACTTTTATGAAGGATTTGCTATTAGAATAGCAGTTACAGTATAAAGAAGAAAAGTGAAACAGGTAGAAAAAATGAGATATACGAAAATTATGACATCAGTTAATACTTAGTTGGGTAACCTTTAGCATGAATTATGGCCTTATAACATCTTCCCATGGAGTGAACCAAATCTTTTAGTTCTGCAGCTGTTACAATGTGAAACCAAGATTGAATAATTGTTTCTATGAACTAGGTTTTATTGCTGGGTCGCTTCGGATTAACCAGTTTCTTTAGTTGGCTCCATAGATTTTCAATTGGGTTAAGGTTTGGACTATTCCCAGGCCAATCATATTCCAGCAGTGGAATATGATTATCTTGAAACTCCCAAAAAAACTGGTGTTATTAGCAATCAAATCTCAAAAATACACTTTTTCTCAAAAGGATTCCACAATTTTGGCCACTAGGAGTTCCCTTTGGAGGCAACCTAGAAGTTGCAGGTGCAAGTACAAAATGCAACAGCAGGATTATTATTTTTTTTTTATTGAAAAAGTTTTACAATACAAAATTTTTCCATTTTCTCCCCCCCCGATCCCCCTCCCCTACCCCTCCCATCCTCCCTCCCCAACCCTTTCCCTCCCTATCCCCCCCTGACTTCCGCTACAAGTTTAAGAAAAACAAAATTTAGAACAAGGGAAAAAGAAAAAGATTATTAAATATTCAAATTCTAAATTAAACAAATTTCGAAAGAGGAAAAGAAAGAGAAAGAAGGAAAGAGGGCACAAAAGTAAAAAACAAACTAACAGGAACAAACATTAATATATTTAAACAATATTGTAATAAAAAAAAACACCCATTATAGTTAAGAACACCATTATAATTCTATCCTAACTACACCCTTAACTAAAGAGGAAAAACCCCCAAAAACATAAAACACAAAAAATATATATGCATATATAGTTATAATCATACAGTTATATCATAAAGAAAATTATCTTTTATTTAATTCATTTCTCAGTCTATATAATCCAAATTTCGATCTTCTCTTCAACTTGAGTGATGTCAAATATATTTCCTCTCATAAATCCGCTTCAATAATCTTCATCTTGCCGCTGCCCCCATCAGCAAAGTAAAACATTTCTCCACACAACCCCCCGAGTGACTTTATATAAGTAAAATCCAACCACGAAGATATTCACTCCTCTAGGAAAAATCATTCCAGCTAGCTTATAGTATACCTAAAAATAAGCTTTTGCAGCCTTTCAAACAAAAGCTGCTTCCCAGATGTTCCTTTGAAATTAGTTCAAATCCTGCCACCCTTTGCAATTCAATCCTTCGGGTTATAAGATGTTTTCAAGTTCTTAGCCTTCTCCTAGACGATATGTTCCACCAAAATATATAATTGGGTAACCAGTGATCGCTGCTAATTTTGCAGCAATCTATCAAAACTCAGGATATCATGTCCAATCCAGGATAAACTTCATAATAAAAATTTTTATAATCCATTTTAATGTGTAAGTTTAAAATTAGTCCAATTTAGAATGAACTTTTAACCAGTTATTGTGCTTAATCCATTTTTTCCAAATCTTTCAATACTTTCTGATTCAGTATCAAGCAATTCAGGATGCTCTTTAAATTTATCACCTGTGGTTTCCAGTCGGATTTCTTCATTGAATTCTAATTCCTGTCGATTAGCATCAACCCCCATATCTTGAGGAGTATTGGACCTCTGCTGCTGGTCATCTCGATGTAAAACTTTGTTTTTTGAATCTTCCTCCAGCAGTTCAAGGTCTTGTAGTCCCCCAGAAACACTGGGGTGTTCAATTTTCTCATCCGAAAAAACCATAATAGAATCCTCTGGACAACCAACAAAATCTCCTTTTGCTTTTAACACACTTTGATTTTCTTCTTTCTTTTCACATTTTGTAAACTCTATTTTTGACTTTTTATTCTTGAGATGTTTCGGTGCTCCCTTAAAAATATTTTGATAAAAATATTCTGCTTTTTCAATAGTATTCAAACAGTGTCTCACACCTTGGTATCTAAAAATTATACCAGTTGGAAAGTCCCATCTAAATAGAATATTACTTCTCTTCAATTCCTTGACCAAAAAATCAAAATCTTTCCTGTCTTTTAAAACCTTCGAAGGTAGCTCTTTGAAGACCCTGATTTGTGTGCCTGCCACCTGCAGTCTATCGGAATAAGACTTTTGTAGAATATCATCTCTCAATCTTTTATCCGTGAAGTAGACAACGACATCTCTAGGCAAATTCCTTTGTTTAGCCAAACGTGAGTTAACTCTATAAACTTTCACTATAGAGCCCAGAATTGATTCATCTTGTAACTTTAATAATTCTGCAAAGGCCTTTGCACAAGTTGTCCTTAGGTTTTCTCTGTTATCTTCTTTTATCCCTCTCAATCTAATTGCAGATTCCATAGTCTTAATTTGAAGCATAATAACATCATTCTGAATATTATGGTTATTGGCCTCTGCTTCCAGGAGTTTCATTTGTAACTCTTGTATTTGAGATTCAAATTTACTACTCATCTCAATCATTTTCTTCCCCATTGCAGCCAGCGCTGTTGAAAAATCTGAGGCTACTTGAGCAATGATTTGATTTAATTGGTCATATTTCCCAGAAACCAGTTCCTCAAGATCCTTCTGTGAACCTTTTATCTTATCTACCACACTCTCTAAGGACCTTGTAATTAACTCTTTTAACTCCTGTTCTGTAAGTCTCTGCACATGAGTCATCTCAACTTTATTCATCTGGTTCAAAGGGGAGCCCCCCCTTCCTTTAGGTTTAGGCATCTTTACTTTTTAAAAAAAAAAAAACCCCAAGAAAAAGAATCTTCCTTACTTCAATAGAGAAAAGAAAAAAAAAGGGTAGAAAAAATCTGTTTAAATCAACCTCTATTCCTTTGGGTTCTTTGTCTGTAACAGGATATTCCTTTCATGACTATTTCCGCTGACACTTTCCTTTCAGGCAGAGCCTGTCGCCATTTTAAAGACTTTCAATTTTCTTCCTCTCCTTCCCCCTTCCCCCCCCTCCTCTTCCGAAAAAAACTCCGTTAAGGAAAAAATCCATACTTGCTTGAATTTTTCTTTTCTCTTCTCCAGCTTGCTCCAAATGTGGTTTCAATCGTGGTGTTGCTCCCACGTCTGGCTCCGCTAATTAAATAATTAGCGGAGGATCCTCTCGGCGCGGAGCATACCCTGGGGGTATGGAGGGAACCATCCCTCTGAGCCCTCCCCAGGACATGGAAAATTCCTGGGGGGCTCAGAGAGGTTCTACCTCACCCCCAGAAGCTCTGCCTGTTCCTCCCGTCGAGGAACAGGTTTTTCGAGCCGCCTGCCAGCTGTGAGGCGGCTCTAACGCGCCGGGAGACCGGCGGGCATGGGAAAGCCCGCCGCCAACGAGGAAGGCGCCACCGGAAGTCGCAACAGCAGGATTATTGACAGGAGACCATCAATATGGATATTGGTTGCCAGTTGGCATCTGATCATACAAAGTTTTGGTCATTATCTTTAAAGCCTAAATGGTCAGCTCCAGGGGACACCAGGCAATGCCTTCCCAGAATTGAATGTAGCTATAAGAACTGATCACCAAGAAATGGCCTCACAAATGAAGAATATATATGTCCCAGAATAATGTTGCAGGATCCAATCTGGGTCAGTCACCGAGACCAGAGGTTTAGTCTTGCAAACTTTCAGACTTTTGCTGGAGCTCATCCTCGAGGAACTTCTCTCTAGCAGAATGTGTGCTTTGGGCTATTCTATGTGTAATATTTAATATTAATTAAATGTGTAGTATTTCATATGTGAGAGGGACACGGTGGCTCAGTGGCTAAAATGCTGAGCTTGTCAATCAGAAGGTCATCAGTTAAGCGGTTCAAATCCCTAGTGCCACGTAATGGGGAGAGCGCCCGTTACTTGTCCCAGCTTCTGCCAACCTAGCAGTTCAAAAGCATGTAAAAAATGCAAGTAGAAAAATAGGGACCACCTTTGATGGGAAGGTAACAGCGCTCCATGCACCTTTGGCATTTAGTCATGCTGGCCACATGATCATGGAGATGACTTTGGACAGCGCTGGCTCTTCGGCTTTGAAACGGAGATGAGCACCGCCCCCTAGAGTCGGGAATGACTAGCACATGTGCGCGAGGGAAACCTTTACCTTTATTTAATATGTGTGGTATTAAAATATTACACATAGAATAGCCCAAAGCATACATTCTATTCGAGAGAAGTTCCCTGGGGATGAGCTTCAGCATGAGTCTGAAAGCTTGCAAGACTAAACCTCTGGTCTCAGTGACCAACCCAGATTGGATCCTGAAATGGTTGGTTGAAAGTTTCCACCCTTCATGAAGTCTGTAGGGCATGGGTAAGTCCTCCACTCTTCTCTGTGACAGTCCCCAATGTATGGATTAGTCTCATCTCATCCCAAGTTATATTAGAGTTTCCACCAGTGATGAAATCCAAATATTTTTACTACTGGTTCTGTGGGCGTGGCTTGGTGGGCACGGTGTGGCTTGGTGAGCGTGGCAGGGGAAGGATACTGCAACATCCCCATTCCCTCCCCACTCCTGGGGGAAGGATATTGCAAGATCTCCATTCCCACCCCACTCTGGGGCCTGCCAGAGGTGGTATATGATGGTTCTCCAAACTACTCAAAATTTCCACTACCAGTTCTCTGAACTGCTCAAAATTTCCACTACCGGTTCTCCAGAACCTGTCAGAACCTGCTGGATTTCATCCTGGTTTCCACCCTGCTTCAATTCCTTAAAGAGGTTGAAATTGTTTTATTTCAAATAATTCTTTTTAGGTCCCAGATCACTAAGAGTACTATTTCTGAGGTTTTATTGGTGGCTGAACTTTCCTTTTTTTTTTTTTTTTTTTTGGTGACCAGTTTGGGATGTTTTGATATTATTCTGATTTACCTATATATATTATTCTGATTTTCTCCTTTTTTTCTTATTGTTGTACATGGTCCAGAATCCTTTGGGATTGAAGTGGATCATAAATCCTGTTAATAAGCAAAACAAGGATAATGTAGAGGACCCTGTGGTATTGCCATGGTTAATGATGATACCTGATTTAAAGAAACTGTTGTATGGTTGTTGTTTTTTCTCCCTTTGAATAAATTCAGGGAAATGACCTCCTGGTTACTCTGCCGATAAATAAGATGGAGACATTAATAGGCATCTTATGAATAGATCTATATCTGATTATTAGTGAAACATTATTTTTTTTTCATTCTTAAATTTTAGACTATTCCCTTAGTAGAACTAAGGAAAGATGGAACTTTATTGAGAAAAAAACCCACACTGATGTGCTGTTGTTGGGAGAGCCTTAGCTGTCTTAAATAAATGACTGTGAACCCCTAACTATGACTTTTCCTATTTTTTAAATATATTTTTTTATAGTTGGCCATATATTAGATAATAATATAAAATATTATTAGATAATAATATTTAGACTGGGATTGGCATCTTTATCCACATATTGAGTCCTTCCAAGGACCTAGAATAGACAAATGTTATTGTTGATAGTATCAAAGGTATTATTGCAGGATGTAAGCTGTTCCAAGTAAAGCTGCCTTTTGCAATTGACTGAGGTGATGCAGATGGCCCAGATGTTTTGGGATGCCAAGTCGCCTATTATTATTGGTACTATCTTTATTTTCTTTTGATACAATCGTCTACTTCTGTTTGCAGATATTTCGTTTTTGTGACTCCCCCACCCCCACCCAGTGCTTTGTCTTCTATTCTGCTGTCTCAAGGTAGTACAAAGTCTATTATCTGGTCTTCCTATCAGGACATCTTGTTCACTACTCCAGCTGTGTATCTAATGACTAGAATTGCACTGATAATATTTTCTCCACTGAATTTGGATATTGAGCTCTTTCTTCTTCACTATTGTTTGTTTGTTTATATTTCACATTTCTAAATTGCCCATCTCCTTCAAAGGTTGTAATGTATTTGCTACCAACCTTCTTTATGACTTCAATGTTGCTCAATGTTGTCAGCTTCAGGAATTCCCCACATTTATTATAATCTTCTTAGGGCATTTTGATTCCTTCAGTTTTCCCTATTTTTCCTGTGTTTATGGTAAGGATGACATATTTAAGATGTCTAAACTCCACTGCAATATTTTAACTGTATGCAGTATATGCACAGTGTTGAGCAGCAATTCTATTTCATGTGATGTTTTTTCATGCAGCTTTAGATCAGCCATGTATATGATGTGAATTAGCTTGGAAGGTTTTTTTTGGGTGTTGATAGCCGTGGCCTGATTTGTTCAGTGTTATTGTCAGAAGAATTGATGCAATGAGAAACAGTAGTGATGACAGTGAGACTCCCTGAAAGATTCCTCTCTTGATATTAACCTCTCCCAGTTTATCACCATTGACCAGTATCTGTGTCTTCTATTGGGTCACTGATCTATTCATAAAGCTTCTGATGTTTCCATCAACTCCTGTTATTTGTAGGCTCTTAATTATTGGATCATGCGGCATGGAGTCAAAGGCCTTCTTGTTTTGTTATTACCGTATTTTTTGGACTATAAGATGCACCGGAGTATAAGACACACTAAGATTTCGAAGAGGAAAACAAGAAAAAAAAAAGTTTTTGGTCTTCATGTGTCCAGTTTTTGGCCTTCCCAGCCCCCAGGAACACTCTGCAAGCCTCCCAAGCCCTCTTTGCATCTTGTTTTTGTGAAAAAACAATCCATTTTTTTGCCAAATCAGCCAAAATCAGGCCCGTTTTTTTGCAAAAACAGGACACACAGAGGATTTGGAAGGCCTGTAGAGTGCTCCTGGGGGCCTGGGAGGGCAAAAACGTGACGCATGGGGAGATTGGGAGGCCAAAAACAGGCCCATTTCTGGCCTTCCAAACTCCCCACATGCCACATTTTTGCCCTCCCCGGCCCCCAGGAGCACTCTATAAGCCTTCCAAATCCTCTGTGTGTCCTGTTTTTGCAAAAAATAGGCCTGATTTTGGCAAAAATGGGATACATGTGTCAGGGTTTCAGGAGGCCAAAAATGGTTGTATTTGGTATATAAAAGGCACCAACATTTCTACCCTCTTTTTTTGGGGAGGAGTACATCTTATACTCTGAAAAGTACAATAGTTAATGCTGGTGCCATTTGAAGGGTGGGAGGGAGGGAGGGAGGAAAGGAAGGAAGGAAGGTAGGTTACTTTAATACAATATGAAAGGATAAAAAGGAAGAAATTACAAAGACCTCTGCACATCCCGTTTTTGCGAAAAATGGGCCAATTTTCACAAGAACAGGATGCGCAGAGGGTTTGGGAAGTCTGCAGAATGCTCCTTTTATAGGAATGGAAAGGAAAGGGTAGAGGATTAAGCAAGCTGATCTCTTACAATTCTAGATTTCACAACTTTTAATACATCAAATCGATTAACCATAGGTAGAAGTATTGCAATTAAACTAAACCATTGAAACTGGAATAGTGAGCAGATGGATGAAGTTCAACAATTTACTCCATATTTATTGTATATCCATGTTTTTTTTTTCCTGCTCTAATGCTTCTGAGAATCGAATAAGATTGAGGCCATATTGATGAGACAATATTGAGGAAAACAAAACTATATTGATGATTTTTACCATCTTTACAACCCACCTAACTTCAATATCTTCAACTTTGATGTATTAAAAGTTGTGAAATCTAGAATTGTAAGAGATCAGCTTGCCTAATCCTCTATCTTTTCCTTTCCATTCCTATCAAAGACAAGCATCTCTCTTGCTTCTGGAATTGGTTTCATCATTGATATGCTACATAATTTCAGGACATTGTTTTTTTAACATTAAAATGGAACCTGCTTTCCTGAAACTTAAGACCACTGTTCCATCTCTCCTTTTCTGGAGTGACATAAATAAGATCTTGAGGTGTGTGGCATCTTCCCAGATATTTGCAAAGTACTATTTTATGCTGCCATTAATTTTTCTTCTCAAGGGTAAAGATGTCCAACTCATTTAGTCTCTCTTCATAAACTAAGTTTAGAGTCCCATAAGCCTCTTCATTGCTCTTCTCCGAATTTGCCTAATGACTTACTTGGGAACCTGGGGTCATAAATAAAAAGCCTCTATGGACTCAACAGAGTTCTAGGCTTCTTCATAGAAGCTGCCATAAACCTGGATTGATTGTGCTGAGCAGTGGTAAAAATATGAAACTGAACACATGAAATTGCATTTGTACTTTGTAGACTTTAAATTTAGCAGCAGGAGTGTCCCAAAGCATTTCAGCAGATGTCCTTATGTTGTCCTGTTACCATTGGGCCTTTAAATAGACTTTTAAACAGAGCTGAATATGTATATATACAATCTTACACTAGTACAGTAGGAGCTCTGGTGGCTCAGCAGACTAAAGTATTGTAATTAAACACCAGCTGTCTGCAATTACTGTGTTCGAATCTCGCCAGGTTCAAGGTTGACTCAGCCTTCCATCCTTTGTAAGGTAGGTAAATTAAGGACCCAGTTTGTGGGGGCAATAAGCTGACTTTGTATAAATATATAAAAGTATGAAGGCTATTGCTTAACGCATTGTAAGCCGCCCTGAGTCTCCGGAGAAGGGCGGCATATAAATCAAATTTTTTTAAAAAAGTTAAGAATAATTAAGTGAAATAAATTAATGTACTTTTTTTTTAAAAAAAAAGAGCAATAGCATCAGCACTTAATTTAAGTAGTAAAATTTTGAGTGTAGCCTTTTTTCCCACTGAGGTAGATATGGACAGTGGCTCCAGAGATCTCAAGGAATTACAACACTTCACAAACTTCCCATTTTCTTCTTTCCAAACTTTCTATTGTCTTTTACTTGCCTTTCTGGAAATATCCTTAATTGTAATCCTATGCACTTTTAGTCATTAAACAATACCAACAGAGCTTCACAGGAAGATTAATCCTGTCAGTTTCCTGTAAAATGCTGACACCTGCCTAATTTCCATTCCTTTTTAAGAAGAAGAGTGTGTAATTTTTCAAAGGATCATCTTGGAGCTTTCCTGGAAACGTGTTCATGACAATGGACTCAAGTAGGAAGATGTCACTTATAAACAGCTGTCAGTCTAAAATAAATACTTCTGGAGTTCCTGCAGCTTAAGTAGGTTTTTACCTTATTAAATGGATTGTATGATTGCATTATTGAAGGAAATGCCATTGCTAGATTGCAGAGAGGCAAACTCTTCAACAACATCAGAAATTCACTTTTAATTTGAAGCACAGAGATTTCCCCAGTACCTAAGACAACAACTAAGGAATAAATTATTTTTTTAAAATGTTTTTAATGGGAGCACCTTTTTATAGATTTCTTGAAAGTTGTGGAAGGTAGTCCAGATTCCCCGCTGAGAGAGAGTGCATTCCAATGGAGCAAGAAATAGTGAAGTTTAGATAGTTTTCTTGGCAGTAAGATTGTTAAGGCCACTCCTCCCAAGGAGTTCTCAGAGCATACTCTTAATGGTGTAAGTTGCTTACTTTAATTTGGCAAGATTCTGTCTATAGGTGAGAAAAAATAATGGAAACTGTCCAGTGATTCATACATTTTAATTCCAAAATAAAATACATTTACCCTATTAGGAAACTATTTATTATACAAATCAGCAAACTAACCATTTTGTCTATTTCAAATACGTTCCTTAGGAATACTATATTTTTTGGAGTATAAAATACACCTCCCCCCGCCCCGCAAAAGAGGGTGAAAATCTGGGTGCGTCTTATACTCTGAATGTAGCCCCGCCCAGCTTCTCAAATGGAGGTTTCAGAGGCTGAAAAAAGCATCAGAAATGAAGTTTCAGAAAAGAAGCCCCCAAACAGAGCTTCAGAGGCTTTTTTTCTGAAGCTTTGTTTCAGAAGTTTCAGAGGCAGGAAAAAAAGCAAAAAAAAAAAAAAAAAAAAAAAAGCAAGGCACAAAGTTCACAACCAAGGAACCTGTTGCTAAAATTCATCTCTGGGAACAGCTGACTGGAGGTATTCCTGGAGGCTGATCCACCTGCCAATCAGCTTTTTTCTTATTTTCCTCCCCAAAAACCAAGGTGCATCTTATACTCCGGTGCGTCTTATACTCTGAAAAATACAGTAGTTAAAGCGTTTGATTCTCTGGAATTACTATTTTTAAAACAAGTACTAAAGAAATCTAAATTTGTACTGGCTTTTGAAATATGATTTTGAAAGACACTTATGAATAAATAAAACTCGGATAAAAGATGTGAGTAACAGTTTCTATTATGAAAGTGGTGATGCCATAGGGACACTTTCAGGACTTATAGCGGAGGCCGTCACGCAACTTCTAGAAGCCATAGCACTTCCCCAAATACAACTGAAAGTATGGATCAGATATGAGGACAACACCTTCACCATAATAAAAAAGGAACCATCAATAACATTTTAAAAGAAATCTAGTTTACTAGAAAAAAAGAAAACAACAACTCACTACCCTTCCTGGACATCCTGATCAGCAGAGATCACAATGGCAAAGTAGAAATCCAATAAAACCACCCATACTAAGCAGGTGCTCCACTATCAAATCAACAACCCAACTCCCACAAGAGAAGCTGTGCAAGGATTTTATTTAGACGAGGCCAAACACACTGCAGCAACCCAGAACAGCAGAAAAAGAAAATAGAGCATCTTTACAACATATTCCAACAAAATGGATATCCATGCAACTTTATCAAAAAAATTCCTGATGACTCAACCCAATGTAGCACAACCACTTTTGCACTGAAGTCTGACCAATGAGGTCACCGACCTCAGTCGATACTGATGAGCCATGGGAGGTATGGGTTAGAGTTATGGTCAGGAATTGGGGGGGGGGGGAGGAAAGAAACCTAACTGCCTGTTTGGTGATAGAAAGGCAGGATCAGGAACAGGGGTGGGTTCTAAATTTTTTTACTACCGGTTCTGTGGGCATGGCCTGTTCTGTGAGTGTGGCTTGATGGACATGTGACAATTATTTAGGATTTAGCAGAGGTACTGGTCTGCCAGGCTTTTAACTGATTGCAGAACTGTACCGATCTAACCATTTATTTTTTGCAGGCACTGGACTACCCATTTATTCTTGCAGGCACTGATCTACTCATGTATTTTTGCAGGCACCGGTCTACTCATTTGTTTTCTTTTAACACTGATCAGCTGTAGGGTGGCCCTTTGAAGCCCTGTGGTAAAATTTTAAACAGTTTTTTCCCTTTAGTCATCAGCTGGGACTCAGGAGGCAGCAATAGATTGGGGGTGGGCCAAATAAAAGGTAAGAATAACATGGGGGATGGAGGGGAGCGGGGGGTGGGCAGAACCGGTTCGGTGACATCGTATCATCACTTTTACCGGCTCGGGAGAACCGGGCTGAACTGGGAGGAACCCACCACTGATCAGGAATGGGGGAAGGGGGGAAGGAAAGATTAAGATTATTAACAGATCTAATATCACCTTCATTATTCAAGCTAACTATACTATAGAAGCATTGGCAATAGCACTTTGATACAATAATGAGATTTGTGACATAAAATTGGAAATATCTTTTAAATTTGTTTACATATGATATGGTTCACTTGATTCTGTCAAATACCTCTCGATCTTCCAAAAGAACGAGTTCAAGTTATCCAGTTCATTAGAATAAGTCTCAGATAAGTTTTCTTGTCTGAATACTTTTAAATACCTGGAATTAATTATAGCAAACAAACTTCCTTCACATGTGATGATAAAAATTGCTCAGGGTTGGTTTCTCTGGAGTGGTTTAGAAAACCTACAGTATAAAAGGTAAAGATTCCCCTCACACATATGTGCTAGTCGTTCTCGACTCTAGAGGGCTCATCTCCATTTCAAAGCCGAACAGCCAGCGCTGTCAGAAGACATCTCCATAGTCATGTGGCCAGCATGACTAAATGCCAAAGGCACACAGAACGTTGTTATCTTCCCACCAAAGGTGGTCCCTATTTTTCTACTTGCATTTTTTATGTGCTAGGTTGGCAGAAGCTGGGACAAGTAACGGGAGCTCACCCCATTATGCGGCACTAGGATTCGAACCACGGAACTGCCGACCTTTCGATCGACAAGCTGAGCATCTTAGCCACTGAGCCACAGTATAAGTATACAACAAATAAAATGAAATAAACTGAACAGGATATAATTTAAAATCCCACTGAGTTTGGGAATAAAATCAGAATTACTTTAGAGCTGATATTTATACAGAGAGATGTCTATGCTAATATTTTTAAGTTATTCCAAGTAGACTGATAGGATATTAAGATTTTAATGGAAAATATGATTTTTTACAATTTAAATTATGGCTATAGATTAAATTGATTGTGATGAGAGTGATGAGTTTTAATTTATCTGACTTTCAGCTTTATTAGAAGGCATACATTTTTACTTCAGTTTCAATTATGAGCATAATAAGAAAGTTTCTGTATGATTCCTTTGACATCAAGACAGAGTTTGGTCTATGTATTATCTATTGTTCCATTATATTTCTTACATTAAGAAGATTGTTCTTAATCTATTGTTCTTACAATACATTAAGAAGATTGTCCATTATCTATTGTTCCATTATATTTCTTAGATTAAGCTTGAAAAAAAAAAAACAGCTTGGAAAGTGTTAATAGAAGCATAATTTCACCTCTTTTTCCTCTTATAGACACATAGATATACTGTGCCCAAAAGGGACAATTCCAGTTTGAAAATTGTTTGCAAATCATGAACAAATGGTGGTATTAATATTACAGATCTTATTTCAAGCAGTGTTATTGTTTGCAGTTTTAGGCAAAGCCTAAAATTGCAAACAATGGTAGCATAATCAATTATCTCTTGATTTGAAATTTGACGCGTATTAATTTTACCAGCATCTAACACTCATTAATTACTATCAGTTCTGAAGTAGATTTTCAGTGATTTTCAGTCTATAGTATTTATATAAACAATTCAATAGTATCCCAGAAGTGGATTTTAGCTGTTTACATATTCCTTACAGGATTGGAATTTTTATTAAGATAGATATATAGATATAAAAATATAGAGATACTGTAGATAAGCTATAGATGATATACTGTAGATCAGCTATAGATGATATACTGTACTCCTCCAGAAGCACTCTGCTGGCCAAAAACAGGCACGCGGAAGCCCCGCAAGGCCACCACATGACCCATTTTTGGCTTCCCTGGCCTCCAGAAGCACTTTGCCACCCAAAAATGGGCCGCATGGAGACCCCTGCGAGGCCTCTGCGAGGCCCATTTTTGGGCAACAGTGCTGCTGGAGGCCATAGAGGCCAAAAACAGGCCACATGGGGGTAAAATGTGGCCCTCCTGTGGCCCATTTTAGCCAGCAGAGGCACCGTGGGCCACTCCTTTGATATTTCCAGGTCAGCCCCGCAGGCCAGATTTAAGCACCCCGTGGGCTGGATCTGGCCCATAGGCCTTGAGTTTGATATAGATGTTATTAAATAATGAAAAGGAGAATAAAATTTTGGTATACTGATGAGAGATAAGTACATCATTAGTAGGATGTAAAAGTATTTTGCTCAAGCATACAATACCTCTGCAACAAAAGTTGACAGCTGTTGTGATATTGGAGGACTGGATTTAAATTTAAAAGATACAGCTCTGGTTGGATAGGGAATTGGGAAATTTGAGACGGTAGCTAAATGGTGAAGAGATGACTACATGTTTTAGCCTATGCCCTATTGGCTAAAACATCATTAAGGAGAAGGTCGAACATAGTACAAAAATTATCATGGCTGTTAGTGAGTAGAAATCATTGTGGGTTGATCAGATATCATGAGGGGGTTGGTGAGAGCACAGCCAGAGGTGGGTTTCAGCAGGTTCTGACTAGTTCTGGAGAACCGGTAGCGGAAATTTTGAGTAGTTCAGAGAACTGGTAGTAAAAATTCTGACTGGCCCTGCCCCCATCTATTCTCTGCCTCTTAAGTCCCAGTTGATTGGGAAGAAATGGGGATTTTGCAGTAACCTTCCCCTGGAATGGGGTGTGAATAGAGATTTTACAGTATCCTTCCCCTGCCACGCCCATCAAGCCATGCCCACTAAGGCATGCCACGCCCACCAAGCCACACCCACAGAACCGGTAGTAAAAAAAATTGAAACCCACCACTGAGCACAGCTAAGTATGTTAGAAAGAGAATGGTACAGGTAATTCTTGAATTATGACTCTTTGTTTAATGACTCTTCAAAGCTGCAGTGCAGAAAGAAGTGATTTATGATGCACTTATAACCATGTAGCATCCCTATAATCATGTGGTCATGATTCAGGTGCTTGACAAATACTAAAGATGGTTTCAGTGTCATATGATCACCATTTTCAATTTCCTTGGAGCTTCTGATAAGGGGGAAGCTAAATCCACTTAATTACTATGGGATTCGCTTAACTTTCATGGTGATTTGCTTATCAACAACAATGGGACTAGAACAGGGATGTCAAACTCACATCATCACGGCGGTGGCAGGTGAGATGTCCGGACTTTCCCCCCCTTCGCTAAACCGGGTATGGGTGTGGCCAGCGCATGACGCCTCTGACCCACAGGCTGGGAGTTTGACAGCCCTGGACTAGAACATCTATCTCTTCCTTCATTTAAAGTTCTCAGATGTCATCATTAAGTGAGATACAATCAGCAAAAAGGTTGTACAATTGGGTACAACTCACTTAATAGCTGCATCACTTAGTGGTGGAAATTCCAGTTCCAATTGTGGATGTAAATTTAAGAACTGCCTGTAACTGTAAATCCGCATCTGTTTCTACTTGTCTTTTATGTTAAGCAATTATCGTAAGTATTATAAAAAATCTGCACTGCCTCTTTCTGACATTTTTCAACTCAATCTTTCTGTTATTCTACTAAGCAACCATTTGGCTTCATGTCTGATTTTTTAACTCCAATTTTATTTTGCATCTGCTGTTTTTTTTTTTTTTAATATAGCAATATTTTTAACCTCTTCCTTCATTTAAAGATCTCTGATATAACTATGCACTGAACTATGGTCTTACTTGCCCAACTGACTGCAGGATTGGGAAATGACCATTGTCCAACACAGGTTTAACCTTCTTAAAGTTGGTACCATCATTCACCTTACATTTTTTACCTGTGACTAATCCATTGTGATCTTTAATTTACAGTCTCCTCTAAGAAGCACAAGAACTTGGCAATATTGAAACCTATGTAGCAGAGTCAATAAAATAACAAAAAAAAAAAAAAAAAAAACCCACCCCAAACCCTTATTGTTCTTTCTAAAGGATTTTTCTGCTCTTTTTATTCCCATTAGTCCGGCCAGGTTACAGGTGAACCTAAACATTTGAAAACATTATTGGGTTTTGTGGAAGCGTATGACTTTGGCTTGGCTTAGCAAATATTGCCTCTAACGTATTAAATGTTGATCCAACTACAACAGCTTTTGTAAAAATTTGTGGTGGGAGGGGTGGTATAGAGAATTTGCAGGACTTGTGAAATTTGTGGTTACCCTCCTCCCCTTGGGCATAATTTATAAAAACAATCTGAAAATGACCTTTAATTCCTCCAGCAATTCCTTCTGCATATGCTTAAGGGACCAAAGTTTTAAATATCAGTGTTTTCCTCTTTTCCTTCCCCCCCCCCCATTCCTTGTTCATACAAGGACATATCAAAGACAAATCTAGCAGATTTCATTCCATATTCATTTTTGTGGGTCGGAGTCCTAGTGAAAATGTATTCTCTTTTTAATTATCAGCCCTGGTTCCCCCCCCCTCCTTTTTTTTTTAACCGGGCTTGGTAAATTTGAAGAACACACTTATTTTTACTTTGGTTGAACCTTTAATTAAATCCAGCCTGGTTCTCTGTCAATGCGAGCAATGGTGTGGGTAAAAGCTTATTGAGATTACCCAGGATACATAGCAGAGTAACTTTTACTTCTGAGGTGCCTTATGTGGAGCTTTAATACTAAAAGCTACCAGCTGTGTCAAGATTGGGTACCTCTGAGTAGGTCTTAATAAACTGCATGTTACAACAGATGAGTTCTGGAACAATATCTCAGACTCAGGACATAGCTATCTTACTGTTTAAACTACTTCTATTTATCGGCCAAAATCAAATAGATTTAAGAGGAATTATGTCCAGCCTCTACCAGGGATGTGGTGGATCAGCTGTTAAGATGCTGAGCTTGTCGATCGAAAGGTCGGCAGTTTAGCGGTTCAAATCCTTAGAGCCATCTAACGGGGTGAGCTCCCGTTACTTGTCCCAGCTTCTGCCAACCTAGCAGTTCAAAAGCACGTAAAAAATGCAAGTAGAAAAATAGGGACCATCTTTGGTGGGAAGGTAACAGCGTTCCATGCGCCTTTGGCATTTAGTCATGCTGGCCACATGACCATGGAGATTTCTTTGGACAGCGCTGGCTCTTTCGCTTTGAAATGGAGTTGAGCACCGCCCCCTAGAGTCAGGAACGACTAGCACATATGTGCGAGGGGAACCTTTACCTTTACCTATGTCCAGACTCTAGCTACTTGGCCAAGAACTTGAAAATATTCAGTCCAGACTACAGGCTATTATATCCTTCTAGTGAATTTCATTCTAAAACCTTGCTGTGATGTCCTTCCATGTTACTGTTTCAAGAAACATAACTGCTTTGGGTTGGTCTTAGAGCACCCATTCCTCAATTTATGGCTACAATTAAGGCTAGAATGATGGTTGCTATCATAAATTGAGGCATTGTGTGATGGGACCATGATTTTATGGTGGTTGTTAAGTGAATGCCATAGTCATTAAATGAATCCATTTCACCCAATGGGTGAAATCAATTTCACCCCAATGGGTGAAATTGAGAGTAAGAGCCGGAAGGCAGCAAAAAAGAAAAAAGAAAAAGAAAGAGAGAGTCAAAAATTGCATTCACATGACCATTGGATGTTGCAAACAGCCATAAATGTGAATCGGTCACCAAGCAACCAAAATGGGATAATCTCACTGTTTGTGTATGGGGAGACATTGAAAGTTCAAAATTGGAGTCATAAGTAGCTTTTGTGGAGTCCATCATAATTTTAGTCACTAAGTAACAAGTTCCTTTATTGGCTTTTGTGGAAGCATATGATATTGGCATGGTTTAGCAAATATTGCCTCTAATGCATTAAATGTTGATCCAATTATAATAGCTCCTGTAAAAGTTTGTGGAGGGGTAGTACAGAGAATTTGTAGGACTTGTGAAATCTGAGATTACAGTTGTGTGCCCCTGGCTCCTTGGACAATATATAGAAAGGATTAAAGCATCAACTTCCACATACTCAGATATAGCATCTATGAGCCAGCCAACCCATAAAGGCTGCCATAGGGACACCCTGTTATCTACTCTTAAATTCTTCTAGCTATTGCATCCAGATAAGAGTCCCTAAAACTAATCAGAACTAAAAGATTGATATGTGAAAGAAAAAAAACCACATATTTTTCCTGCAGCATTCTAATGTGAATGCAGTGAAATCACAATCTGCTAGCTTACAACAAAACTAGTTTATTTAAAGATCAAAAGGCTGTTTCAATGTCATTGATTTTCTTTACTTGCATGGAAGTGGGCCTCAATGGTTGTTCACTGTCTTAAAGTGGTTGCTTTTTTTTTTTTTTTTTACTCATTTTATAATCCATCTCTTCTTTTTCTGAAGGGTCATTTCAGTCTACAGCCACTTCATATTATAGCTTATGCTCTTAATAATTCTGATAATTATGGCTGCTATTGCAACCCCAACTTATTTGAGAAAGGCTATTTTCACAGGAAGGGACTGCCAACTCAAGAAGTCCATGCCCTTTTCTCAAACACTAAACTTGCTAATGCTTGCTTCCAGCAGAGATAATAAATTAACAACGAGGGCAAATCTAGCCTACAGATTTAGCACTGATGTAATAGTAATTCTTTCTCTCCCTTGAAATTTTGGCTGCTGGAGTGCTGAGGGCAGGTATTTGGTAATGTGGTGTACATTCAGCCCTTCACCAAACTTGAGTTGCCAGATGAATATATTGCAGAAATTATATAAAATCCTTAGAATGTTGTCATAGGGGTGCATTGCAAACCAAAAATAGGCCATTCCTGGTGATGGCTTAACATGATTTAGGATGGTGAGTGGTTAGGATAGGGTAGAAAAGGGAGTCTAGCTATGACTTGAATATGGATGTTGCCCAAACTTTCTTACTTCCATCCAGTAGTGAAATCCAAATTTTTTTATTACCTGTTCTGTGGGCATGGCTTGGTGGGCATGGTGTGGCTTGATGGGCACGGCTTGGTGGGTGTGGCAGGGAAAGGATACTGCAAAATCTCCATTTCCTCCCCACTCCTGGGGGAATAATATTGCAAAATCTCCATTTCCACCCCACTCTGGGCCCAGCCAGAGGTGGTATTTGCTGATTCATCAAACTACTCAAAATTTCTGCTGCAGCTTCTCCAGAACCAGTCAGAACCTGCTGGTTTTCATCCCTGCCTCCATTCCTTTGTTTATAGCTGAAGAATCTTGAGTTGTTCATTTGCTTAGTTTTTTTTTTTACAGATATTGTTTTCATATACTTCCTATTGTAAAAAGTGTCGGGAAAGAGAGCCACTTTCATGTGGTGGTTAAGGCACTAGTTTTAAACTGGGAGATTGAGAGTTATGGTCCTTAGGCACAAAGCCAACTGGGTGATCCTGAACTAGTCACTCTTTCTTAGCTCTAGGAAAGAGGCAATGGTAAACCAAGGAATTTGTCCAAGCAGTTGTAGAAGTCAAAAACTGTCTTGAAGGTGCAATAGCAATAGCACTTAGACTTATATATTGCTTCACAGTGCTTTCTAGCCCTCTCTAAGCAATTTACAGAGTCAACATATTGCCTCCAACAATCTGGATCCTCATTTTACTGACCTCAGAAGAATGGAAAGCTGAATCAACCTTGAGCCAGTGAGACTCAAACTGCCAAACTGCTGGCAGCTGGCAGTCAGCAGAAGTAGCATGCAGTACCGCCTGCAACATCACAGCTCCCAAACCACCAACATCAACAAGTGGAAAACTTTAAAGACATATGCATACTTGTTTTTTTTTCCTGAATGTACCTCTCACCCTTAGTATTTAGTTAAATATAGGTTTTGAATATTGGATAGTAGATGGAACTAGAAAAGGAAATAAAGATTACAGTTAATGAGGAACACTTAAATGCAACGTATAATGATAGAATGAAGCAAAATAATTTAAGACTGAACATATTAAAGTATATTTTTGATCAGTAAACCCAGAAGTTAATTTTAAAAGTGTCTGACCTTTACCAGCCCAAGAAAGGCATAGAACAATGCAGACAAAGTTCAGTTCTTTATTTTCTTATATATGATAGACAGAATCTTGCCAGACTAAACCTTTACTACTATCATCCCAATGGATATACTCTGGGAGTTTCTAGGCAGTGGCTGTCCTAACTCTCTTCCTCTATCTCCTATTTAGCTTTGGGCTGTGTTGCCTTTCACCCCACTCCCTCCTGGAAATGTGCTCCATCCTTCTTGGAAAACTGCTGCTTCACTTAGTCCATCCCAGCCTCTATAGATAGACTGTGTCTAAAAGATGTTATAGAAAAAAAACAAGTGTGAGACTGATATGGAAAAAGATGTTATACTGAAAAGAAAGCAGCTGGTCTTAATTATAAATGACATACAAACAACAAATAAAGTAGTTTGGATAATTTTCCTATTTTGGAGTTGTAAAAAACAACTTCGGGTTTTGAAGAATTTTGTCAAAAGAAATAAGGAAAGAATGAAAAGAAATCAAGTTATATAACACTATTTGAATGGACAAAGATTAAGATTAATAGAGGTAAAAGGAAGGAATATAAATTTGGTTTATTTGATCAAGGTTGAAATGATACATTGTTATCTTTGGTACCTTTTAATGGACTTGGGTTGACACCAAGACTGAAATGGCTTCAGGAGTCGGTTTATAGACAGAAGATGGATATGGGAAAAAGAGATTATTTTTTGTATTTTAAGAGAGAAAGAAGTTTACTAAAATTGTTTATGCTTGTGATGAAAGTGGGAGGTCACTTCTTTATATTTTTTTTATTTATTACAGTCTTATTTTTCTTTCTTTTCTATTTCTGTTTCCATTTTCTCCCTTTTCTTTCTTTTCTGCACTTTCTACTCTTTCTATTCTATTCTCTTTCCAGTTTTTACTATTTGTAATTTTCATTGCAAAGAGAGAGAGAGAGAGAGAGAGAGAGAGATGAGCATAGCATATTCCTAATCTATTGTTTCACTGCATATTCTTTTAATAAAATGCATAATCTCCATGAGGTTATACAATATATTCTTTGCATTGCTTGAGAGGTAATATGATTTCTTAAATTGCTTATCAGCATGTGCAGTTGTTTCTAGGTAAAAAAAAAATGTCCAAGCAATATGGTGGGTTTAAAAAGAAACTTAATAGGGCCAAAGTGAAAGAGGTATACACTTGTGTGTGTTAAATATACTCCTGCAGTCAAAACACACAAATGCTCACACTACTGCCCACATCTTTACAATCCATCTTTAAAACAAATTGCTCCCAATAGTCCTTCTTTTAAATCGATTGATTCGCTCTTCAAGTCCACCTTTAGAATAAATTGTTTTTCCCTCCTCCAATCTACTTTTTAAGTAAATTGTTCCATTCCCATAAAAACATTGATTTTATTTGCTTGGCTGCTTGGCTGATCTTTGAGAAAGGCAGAATATGCTGGTAGATTCTCCCACAGGCCCAAGGAGAAGGAGGTTAGAAATCAGGAAAGAAAGAAGGAAGTGATGTGGTTTGGCAGTAGAAATGAGTGGCAGTGTGGTGCAGCTTGGAGAAGAGAAGAGGACTCTAGACTCCATTTTCAAGATTCTAGATCAGGGGTCCCCAAAGTTGGCAGCTTTAAGACTTGTGGACTTCAACTCCCAGAATTCTCAGCTGGATTGTACACTTATGTGCACAAACTGGAATAATACATTGCAGCATTAAGGACATTTAACTTTGCCTGTGGTGCAATTATGGCCATAGAGGTTGCAAATTCTGTCTTAGTGTATTGTGCAAACCTAGACAATTGTGATCCTTCATGATTAAAAAAGCCAATGACCACACATCTTCTCTCAAATAAACACACAAACCTTGATAAAATCTTGTCTTTGGGCATAGAAATGCTCAAACTCTTTATGCTTAAGTTCTTCCTATCTATTAATTTTTTTCCCCAAAATCCAAACAGTTAGTTATCATTTACATGTCTATTTTTTTACTGAGAAGTTGATAAAAAAATGCTCCTTCTAAAAATGAAATAGGTCAAGAGTTTTCAACAAAACAGTTGGTTTAATTAAGACTGCTATTGTCTTGACTGCGCTTATTTATGATTTGCTCAGATTTCTGTAGGCTTGCTCAGTGTGGTGGCAAAAGTGAAACTCTTATCATAAATCATGAGTTCTTGTTTGTTGCTAATAGTTGTTTTCTTCAAAATAAATAAATAAATTGCTTCATACCAGGTTGAGCTAAAAACTGTTGCCTTTACTCCTCCACGTTACATCTTCCCTCATTCAGAAGTACTGAAACTTCTAACATACTAAATTTGGTGTAGACTCCATCTTTTTTTTCCCTTTGTGATATGAATTATCAGTTTATATACAGATGAAAACCAGGTTTATGTATCTCCTCTGGAAAACTTCCCCTGGTAGTTTCTGTAATCGGATCACCTGACTGATAAGGAATACCCTAAACGTAAACCCAGCTCAATACTTAAGGCAATTTTCCAACCAGGATACCATAAAATTACAAATAAAATGCCTCTGTGTATTTGCAGAAGTGTAGTAATCTTGAAATACAGTTGAACTCATTTACAGAGTTTTCTTTTGGGGAAAAAAATCCTCATTTTGAGAGAAATCAAAATTGGTCAACAATATTGAGAAGTAAGTTAAATATCACCAAGAATCCATGTATCTACTATTTAGGATGAACAGTATAATTGGTAAACTTTAGCTGAAGCATCAGTAATTGCTGTGTGTCTAATATATTAAACATAAATGTGTAGGATACACTTTTTTTTTCAAAACCAACATTTTGGAGGATGTTATATTGCAAAGATGACCTTCCAGTGAAGAAAGGTTGTCCATTATTCTTCTGGATGTCATTATTATTTTACTGAGATGGTTTGCTTTTCAAGGACTTCATCTCACACCCCAAGTTAGCAGCTTTTTTTTTTTTTTTTGATGAAAAAAAAGGAGGCATATTTTGAAAGTTTGTACTGAACAGATCTAGGGAAACGACTTGATATAGCAGAGAATAGATTACACAAAATTAATACATTTTCTCGTCTGTGCCAGCAACTTATAAAGAGAGGCATCATTAGCTATGGCTAAAAAACATGAGTAATGGGTAACAAGGAGTTTGGCAATCTTTCTGGATTGGTAAGACACTAATAAAAGTGTCACAGCATTATCACTAACTGCCATGAGTGGTGCACTGGCGTAGAGGTAGAACTCTCACCTCATAATCAGGAGGCTGTGAGTTCGATCCTAGGTACGGGCAGATATTTCTCTCTCTGGGCACAATGAGTAAATATCAGCTGCAAACTCTGCATTGGTGACAGGAAGGGCATCTGGCCAGTAAACACTCAATTCCATTCAGTTGCCTCAACTCTACCCCACAAGGGATTGCGAGGTCATTAAAAGACCAAAAAAATCATCATTAACTGCCCTGAGGATATCTTGAATATTTTGACAACATTTTGTCATGAGAATAGATAGTCTGTTTGTATAAGTGAAGAGCAGGCAGACCTGGGGGGTGGGGGAGTGGGCAGAATTAAGCCTGTTATCATCTTAGAGTTGTTACATTTCAATAAGCAATCCAAGTTCAACTCCTCCTGAATTCCATCGATCCTTATCTGAGGCCAATTTAATGTTGCACTTTAGTTTACCAGAATCTTGTGCATAGGCTTGAGTACATCTTCTATGCCGCAATCTAACAGATGATCCTGATTACATGCGCCTGACAGTTTGGTGCAGTGGTTAGCAATAGCAATAGCACTTAGACTGATATACTGCTTTACAGTGCTTTACAGCCCTATCTAAGCAACATATTCCTGTTGTGGTCCACCAGCAGCCTGCAGAGTTGGACAGTGAGGAGGCTGGGGAGGAACATGGGCCAGTCCTAGAGCCTGGGGAAGGCTCGGACAAGGGCTCTGCGACGGAGGCAGACATGGGGTCAGGGCCATCTGGGAGTGATGCACGGACTTCAGAGCCTCCAGAGTTGGACAGCAGAGAGACAGAGGAACAGGAGGAGCCTGTTCCTAGTGCGTGCATGTGCAGAGCTGTCAGAAGGCAAGAACAGTTAAAACTAAAGGGATGACTTGGGAGTAAGGCCTGGAGATGATTGGCCCCTCCCATAAACCTTAAAAGAGGAGCAAAGGCACATGGGCCCTTTGCAGGAAAGCAACGTTGTTTATTCTGTTCCCAGCATCTCTATTTGATTCTGGACTTTGTGTGGCTTTGCCAAGTACGTCTTTGGCAGCATATCAAGGGAGATAAAGCTTAGTGATTATCCTGAAGGACTTCTCCTGAAGGACTTTTTACAGCAAATTGGGACTCAGCTGTGAATGAACGTAATTCACAGCTGTTGCAATAAAAGAGGTTTTTGGGACTACTCATGTGTTTTAATGATTCAGAAGACGAGGTCATAACAATTCCCCCGAACAATCTGGGTCCTCATTTTACCCACCTCGGAAGGATGGAAGGCTGAGTCAATCTTAAACCTGGTGGGATTTGAACTGCTAAATTGCAGGCAGCCAGCAGTCAGCCTGCAGTACTACACTCTAACCACAGTTGGGGCAATTGTTCCTCTTCTGTTTGGGCAGTTTCCTTTCTGCTCAGGTTGAAAGAGCTTGTTTTCAACAAGATGCTGTTGCACTTTAGGACAGTGGCTTCAAAATACACGGAGTTCACGTTTGAGAGGCAAGATTTGCTCTGTGACAGATAACTGGTTTTAATGTATGGATCATCCTAGCATTGCTCAAGCTATTAACCATTAGTGCTATTAGGAATTGTCATAATTCTTTAATGTCTGTGTGCCTTGCCTTCATTGACTTTATACTCCAGTGTGTGCGTGTGTGTTTATATTTCCATCTCATATACTAATTGCTATACTAATATACTAATGAAGAAAACATGTTGTATGTGTTACGAAGCGGTCTTTATGCAGTAAAAGCATTTATCCTTGAAATAAGTTTAAATCAAAACCCAGGCGTTAGAACAGCAAGTCTTCAATTAATAGTTTAAAAGCTTCATTTTTTCAAGACTCTGGTTGTAGAATTCATGGCAATTTTCTGATGTGCATCGTAACTATTAGAAGTAAGATAGCAGAGATTTGAACTGACTTTGAGCTCTCAGTGTGAACTTCAGGCATTGTAAGCTGGGTGATTATGTACTGTAAGTTTGTTCCAGGATTCTCTGGAATTAGTTTCTCCCACATTAAGAACCAGCATTAATTGGTCTGAAGACGTCTGTCAAAAAGAGAGTTTGTGCCTTACGCCTTTCTTCTAATTATTGCTAGAGGAGTGAAGGGGAAAATTTACACAAGATAAAACACTTCAAACTATTTTTTTCTTCCTTCCTGACAAGATGGGAAATCTTTTGCTTTTGCTTGGGTTGCATTAAAATAACCTTCCTTGACTAGGCCAAACATTTTATCTTCTACTGCATTCTGTGTCATGCAAAGGCTAGAACAGGTAGACTTCTGCTGCACTGCAAGTCTGTGTTTCGAGAACAGTTACAAGGACATTCTCTTAATACAAGAGCAAATTGTAATGTTCCCTGCTTGAATGTCCCTGCCCTCCCCCATCTTCCAGCAGGAAGTCAGAACCAATCAGCACATGTGGTCCCTACCTCTGCACCATGGTAGCTGGGATTTGAGAAGTGCTTGCTTTGGCCCATCTGCAGCCGTATGCAACTTCTGCTTACCCATCAACCCCTTTGCAGTGTAGGAGTGCATGAATAGGATAGTGTCAAGGTTCCAACGGATGCCCCCACAGAAAGGGTTTGCAACTTGGGCATCCTCCTGGACCCACAGCTGTCCTTAGAGGAGCATACAACGGCCGTGGCCAGGGGGGCTTTTTATCAGGTTCGCCTGATATGCCAGTTGCGACCCTTTCTAGATTGGGAGTCCTTACGCATATTCACTCCAGCACTCATCACTTCTCGCCTGGACTATTGTAATGCTCTCTACATGGGGCTCCCTTTGGGGTGCACCTGGAGGCTCCAATTGGTGCAGAATGCGGATGCGCGGGGGATTATGGGAGCGACAGGGTGCTCCCATGTGACACCTCTCCTGCGTGAGCTGCATTGGCTGCCAGTGGACTTCCGGGTGCGCTTCAAGGTGTTGGTGATCACCTTTAAAGCGCTCCATGGCTTAGGACCAGGGTACTTACGGGACCGCCTTCTGCCACCAATTGCCTCCTACCGGCCGGTTCGCTCCCACAGAGAGGGCCTCCTTAGGATGCCGTCAGCCAGGCAATGCCGGCTGGCGACCCCCAGGAGGAGAGCCTTCTCTGTGGTAGCTCCCACCCTCTGGAACGATCTTCCCCCAGAGTTGCGAACGATCTCAGACCTCCAGACTTTTCGTCGGGCCTTAAAAACTTACTTTTTCCAGTTAGCTGGACTGGCCTGATCCCATGGTTAATTTTTAGAGTTTGATATTAAATATTAATTGAACTGTTTTAAATTTATGGGCCAAATTTTATATTAGTTGCTTTTAAAATTGTTTTAACTTTTGTAAAATTTGTTTTTTACTTCTGGCTGTTCACCGCCCTGAGTCTGCAAGGAGAAGGGCGGTATATAAATCTAATAAATGAAATGAAATGAAATGAATGAAATGACGATAAAAAGAAAAATCTTTTGTTGACGTATGAGAGAAAAGTGTCTAAAAAAACTGGATGATTTTGTGCAAGTCCCTCTGTTTCAACCCTAGGATGGAGGACAATGTTGCTTAGAAAACTGCTGGACTTGTCCATTAGTCACCTGGTGCCAAGGCATAAATGCATGCATATCTATAAATACTGTCAGCATTCCAGAAAAAAACCCAACTCCAAGTAAAAACTTTGAAGCAAGCATTTTTCAAAGTTCCATTTACTAGAATAGGTAAACTGGCACATTAATTGATTGATTGATTGTCAGATTTATATGCCGCCCTTCTCCCATAGGACTCGGGGCGGCTCACAATGATAAAACAACCCGAAAATTATTTAAATAATGTTAAAACCAAATGTAAAATCCCCAAAACCCAAAATAAAAACCGCAACAGATCAGGGAAGCTGGTGAAAGAACCATGTCTTTAGATTGATGCGGAAGGTGCAGAGATCAAGGGCTGTTCGGAGCTTGGTGGGCAACCGGCTTTTTCCTCAGTAAATCAAAACCCCCAAAACCATCCTCTCACTCCTCAGTCAATCACATGCTCCAATCACCATCCATCCCATTGCGAGACAGCACTCCAACCACTCCTTCTCCAGATGCAGGATCGGCCTGACCTTGACCCACAGGAAAAATGCTATTATGTCTAAAGACAACCCCTCTACTAAATCCCCCCTCCTACTTTCCCACACACGAGAAGGTAGCAGCATGGAAGCTTCCATCATAATATGGCTTCCAAAGCTGACAAATACATAAATGCTGTGACAGCATCGGTAGTAGTAATTTCAGCTAGTAGAAGCCACAACAAACTTATGAAATGACACCTAATGAGTGATTGCAGAACAAGGACATATTGACAACCATTGTTTTTGTTAAAAAGAACCACAAAACCTTGCTCCAGCATCACTTGTCCAGGTGGGTTGCTAGGCATTCATTATACTTCCCAAGCTCCTGTTTTGTATTCTTTGGAGACTCAAGTGACATGTTGTCACTGAAAATAGCAGTGCTGCTTCCTGCCCATTTGTGGTGGAAAGCCAAAGGAAAGAAAAAAGCCACTAATGTGTTCACCCCAAGATATACTTAAAAAGTGACAAGAACTCAATCTCGCCAAACCATTAAAAAGAATAAATAGTCTACAGTAGTGGCCAACATTGTGGAAATCTTTTGGGAAAAGTGTATTTTTGAGGTTTGATGGCTAATAACACCACTTTTTTTCGGAGTAGTGCCATAAAATTATATATCAATGGAAAGATAATTTAATCAAGAATGCAATGCTTTTCAACCTTTGTTTGAGAGAGAAAAGTGGCTTTTTTCGTGGAATTCTAGATTTTAGGCCAAATTCCTGCAGTCTGCGCCGAACAATCCTTGCATTCAACTTCACATTGCATTGCACCATTTTATCTTGTATACACCTGGATCAGGGGTGGGTTCTAAATTTTTTTACTACTGGTTCTGTGTGTGTGGCTTATTTTGTGGGCATGGCTTGATGGGGGGGGGTTAATGTGACAGGGTGGGCGTGGCCAACTTTTTTTTTTTTTACTTTTAAAAGCATTTTTTCTACAACCTTAAGAGGTTGCAGAAAAAAATGCTTTTAAAAGCCTCTGAAGGATCAGGCAACTCAGCTGGGATCACCAGAGGCTTTTAAAGGCATTTTTTTCTACAACCTCTTTAGCCGAAGAGGTTGCAGAAAAAAATGCTTTTAGAAGCCTAAGACAATCAAGCAGCTCAGCTGGGATCGTTAGAGGCTTTTAAAGGCATTTTGTAGCCCTTTGTAGAAAAAATGCTTTTAAAAGTAAAAAAAAAAAAAAAAAGCCTCTGATGAGGTGGGTAGGGTAAGCGAGCGGTGAATGGGCTGGGGACAGTTCCGGGGCATGGCCAGCCAATGTTATTACCGGTTCTCCAAACTACTACAAATTTTTACTACTGGTTCTTGCGAACCGGTACGAACCGGGAGCAACCCACCACTGACCCAGATGATTTTCTTCTGTCACGTAGGCACAGTCTCTTAATTCTTCTATCATCACCTGCTGTTGCGCACATTTTCCTGCCTTTACCAGTGTGGTTTTGTAGTGACTGAGTCTCCTTATACCTCTTCAAAAACTTATAAATTTTTATTCTAATTTCTTTACAACTGTAGCCTTAATAGTATCACTTAATAATACTATTTTACATTGCTTTCTGGGTGACCAGTCAATTCTTTGCACCATTACTTTAATTTTATTACATTTTACGAGCTCACTAAATGAAAGAACACACACACACACAAAAAAAAAAACCCAGCCAACTTGATAGCGATCACATAACACACTGACAAATGTCCTTCTCTCAGCTTCAATGCATGACATCAATAACTGAATCCTACAGTGATCTGATTGGCTCATTGCCAAAACAAGATGACACCTGATTGGCTCTCTAAACACTCATGCTCATTGGCTACAATCAGATGAAGGAAAGCTACCTGATATCAACCTAAGCTAGTTGTGCTTTCTTTTTCTGGCTATTTGGCTATAACTTTTCATAGAATACAGATAATTGAACAAACTTTGTCGCATTACAGTCTTATCTTTCCATTGATATATAATTTTATGGTACCACTCCAAAAAAGTGGTGTTTTTAGTCATCAAACCTCAAAAATACACTTTTCCCAAAAGGTTTCCACAATTTTGGCTACTAATGTATCTCTGATCTTTTAGTTAATGTTATTTGTGCATGAGACAATGTGACATGCTAGTTAAAGCATTGGAAACAAACCAGGTTCAAGTCAAACTACAAGTCATGGAAACCCACTGAGTGCCTTGGGGTCAATCATTCTCTTTTCTCTCACTCCAGCCTACCTCACAGGGTTGGTTTTGTGGGTGGAAAAAGTGGACAGATATTAGTATTAATTCTCTTCAGTTCCTTAGGACAACAGTTGGATAAAAAAAAGAGCAACAATTGAAATAAATTGTCTAGTCTTTAGCTGTTAAAGGAAATAAGTTAACTATTTGGTCTTGGTGCTTATAAAGATGCTTTTCCCAAGATCATTCTACCGACTTTGAAACTCTGAAGTTAAATTTTGATGGGGATTTTTTTTTTTTTGTTATTTTTTAAAAATACCTCCCTTACAAGTTCTGGTGAGGAAGGAACAAGTAACTCAGCATGTAGTGACACAACACACTTTGCTACTGTTAAATGAGCAATGATTTATTGAATTAACCCAATCTCCCTAAATCACCATGACATACTGAAATATTAACTGCAAGGGTTGGTTACTTGAAACACATTATCCTTAAATAAAGCTGGCTAATTGCTGTCTCATAATATTTGTGAGACAGTACTTGTAACAATTTGCCCCATAATATATTTTTTAAAATTTATTTATCTATTTCCTTGTATATCGCCTCAGGCTGGCATTATACTACGCCACAAAAATATTGTTCATCTGAGATTCAAATAATTCATCACCAACATAAAATACAGCTGACATATAACCTCCGGCTGATATAATCACAGCCATGTTAAGTAATTAAAATCACCATTTATAGGGGAGAAAAATGGCAGGCTCTGAATGTGCACATGTACTTTCAAAAATATCCCAATAAATTTAGTGAGGCAATGTGTTTTGCATGGTTATATGGTTTGGAATAAAGTTTATGCCAATTGGCATTGATTGTAAAAAACCACAGATATATATATATATATATATATATATATATATATATATATATATATATATATATATATATATATATATATATAGGTATGTGTGTGTGTGTGTGTGTGTGTGTGTATGTATGTATATGTATATGTATATGTATGTATATGTATATATATGTATATATATGTATATATATATATATATATTTGAAAACCACTTTACCATCAACTGGTCTATAGTCTTAGGTGGAAGATGTACTTTGGTGAATAAAATAATCCAACAAAACTGAAATAAGGTAGATAGTGCACAAAATGTATACATTTATTTGCCCATTCAGTCTGGTGTTGCTTGTTCAATTGACATTTGACAGCAGCTCTCCAGGCTGTGGTCTTGATTCTCTCCCAACACTTCTTATCTCCTTCTTTCAACAACAGGTTCAAGGAATTCAACCTGGGGCCAGCCTCATGCCAAGGATGAGCTATAATCCACTTTTGTACTTAAGAATTCTAGTTTCAGTGTTGTAGGTGTCACAATTTCAGCAAATAGAAATACCACCTACTTAGCAGGCAGCTGGCTACACTTGGCCTCATCATTGCAGTGCGACACTCATGGATCTATTCAATGAGAGACAGTTCCTGGATGTTATACACTTCTAATTTTGAGGATTGGTATTTATTTATACTCTAAATTTCATTCCTTGCCCAACTCATCATAACAACCACCAAGATCATAAAAAATGAAATATAATAGCCTTACCAAATCAACTATTGAAGGATTATTATTTGTACCGCTTATTTGTACCCTATGACTATCATTAAGTGTTGTACCTTATGATTCTTGACAAATGTATCTTGTCTTTTTATGTACACTGAAAGCATATGCACAAAAGACAAATTCCTTGTATGTCCAATAAAGAATTCTATCCTATTCTGCTCTGCTCTGCTCTGCTCTGCCCTGCCCTGCCCTATCCTACCCTACCCTACCCTACCCTACCCTACCCTACCCTATCCTATCATATCCTATCTATGGAAGATCTGAAGAAAGCCAGTCATATCCACATGTATAACAATCAGCTGAAGGATTTGGAAATGTTCTGCCAAGTGCCCAACAGTTGGCAGAGAAATCTCAAATTGAAGCAATTTCCACATTCATTCAGGAATACAACTGGCACCAAAGAAGGCATTTTGATTATGTAGGCCTGGGGTAATCACATAAAAAATATAAGAAAACATTTAAGTTGAATTCTTTGACTGTGTGGTTGATTATTCAGTCAGTCAACTGAAAAAGGAATTAAAGGAACACAGCAGTATATGTTTTTTATATGATTTTCCCAAACTCCTGGTTATAGTTGAAAAAGACTTATTTATTCATCAAAATTTGTAAAGCTGCCCAGCTCCATAATAACTCAATACCAATGATTCGTGTGACTAAAGGCAATGTTAACAATGTTAGCACATGATGGCATGCACAATATTGATACATGTGATTTGGGTGATAAACCAAAATGCCTTTGAAGGTACATTTCAACAGGATTAGTATTAAATTATTATTAGACTATTTTTATTCTGTTTTTATTATTTCATAAGTAACTCAAGGCAGCAAATACATAATTATATTCTTCCCCCTATTTTCCCCATAACAGCAACTATGTGAGGTGGGTTGGGGTGAGAATGAGTGACTGGCCCAAAGTCACCTAGATTTTTGCACCTAAGGTGGAATTAGTACTTACCATCTCCTGGTGATTGGCCCAAAGTCACCCAGTTGCTTTCATGCTTAAAATGAGACTAGAACTCACAGTCTCCTGGCAAATGGCCCAAAATCAGCCAAGTGGCTTTCATGCCTAAGTGAAGATTGACAGTGAGGATTGACTAGAATTGACAGTTTCCTAGTTTCTAGGCTAGCACCTTAATCACTACACCAAACTGGCTAGGAGAAGAGGTTTTGGATGAATTGTGGATCAACTTTGGGTTATATGTGTGCAAGTATATATGTATACTTTTGTTGATCTACTCATACTTTATGGTTGCCAGTTGAGAACACATCACTGGTGACTCAGTAGTTAGAATGCAGTATTGCAGGCTGACTCTGTCCATAGCCTGGAGTTCAGTCCTGATGTTTTCAAGGTTGACTCAGCCTTCTATCCTTGTGAGGTTCGTAAAATGCTTGTTGGGAGCAATATGCTGACATTGCAAACCACCAGAGAGTGCTATAAAGCACAATGGGATAGTATATACATCTATGTACAATTGCTATTCACCAAGCTGAAATTAGTAAATCCATATCTATGTTCCACAATGATGTGGAACACTACATCATGTCTACAATGATGTAGACATGACTAGATGTCTTTCAACTATTTCAGCTTTTGAGTCTGCTGGAAGCACTTCACATCTTTGCAGTCAAAAAGTCTAAAGAAAGTGCCACTTAAAATGTTCCAAAGGTGCTTTTTCAAGAGGTAACAGGACTGTCTGTTTTTTCTTTGAAGATGTTTTGCTTCTTATCCGAGAAGCATCTTCAGAGCTGTAGAAACTTGTTGGAGGAGAAGCTAAACGTCTTTGCAGAAAAAACAGAAAGTCCAGTTGCCTCTTGAAGAAGCACCTTTGGGACAACCTTGACTGACAATCTCCATAGACCTGCTACTTAAAATAGATGTGGTTATGATATTTTTTTTTAAATTTATGGCCAAAAGACCCAAGTGGTGGCTCATGAACTTTAAGTAAATTTTAAGAATAGAACAGAAAGACAGAACTCAGACCTCTGAAAGTTTTGGATAAGCATGGAGGCCAGTTTTCCATTTCAGCTCCCTTGCAGGCATTAAAATATTGTGCCCATACCCTGGGAATACAGTAATCTCAACCATGATGGGCACCACTGAGCAGAAAATATTTCTCCCTGCTCAATTTTCAGTGCAAATGCTAACTATAAATAGTCAACTCTGAGTCTCCTGTTTCTCCATTTTATGGTTCTTTGTTTTTAGAAAACAAAATTGGACTGGACGTCCCTTCAATTAAAAGACTGTCCTCTGGCAGTCCTTCAAAGAGGGAGCTGGCATCTGATTTTCCTTGCATTTGTAGACGATCCTTTTAAAAGTTTTGTCATGTTCAATAAACTTCACAGTACTGAATGTTCATTCAAGGAATTCAAGTGAAGGCAATTGTTTTTAAAAAAGAAAGGGAAAGGGTAGAATCATGAATTTTGTTTACTGTACTTAACTACATTTAATAATAAATCAAGCTAGAAGTTTATGCGTAGGTAACACACACAAATCATCTTGAAGGGGCATATCAGAAGAAGAGAGAATAAGAATGGAAAATGGTACAGCAACAAAATTGCTATTTTATTTTGAGGGATAGAGAACTAGTGGTGTGAAAAAAATAAGGAACAAGGCAAAAAATAGGAATTATTCTAGATGACCTCTGAGATCCTTTGCAGCTTTTTTGATTCTATGTAATGTCTTTCTCACATATACTTTCCTCTACAACATGTTCAAATTAAACAGCTTTTTTCATCACATGTGTGTGATGTGTATAATGCATATTAGAAAGTGATAGGGATCTGATCAGCTAGCAGCACCAGGCATCCTGAGTCATTGCCCTCCTGTCCTCTGCACACTGAGGAGAAGAAAGGATGTGCAGCAAAACAATCAAGGTCTCTTCCCAGAAAACATGCATCAATCAAAACAAATAATACAAAGTTAGAAGAACAAATAATTTGATTTGGTATTCAGTAGAATGGGGTAAGACGTTGAAGTAAAGGTTTGATTCAAAGGAGATTCTGGCAAATTATCCCTTCAAATAGAAATATTGAATTGAATAATCAGATTGATCCAAGATATCAAAGTAGGGATTGGTAAATTGCTTTGGAGAAATGAAAATACAGATTGAGAATCTGATGGATTCACCGGTTGTATAGAATCTCAGATCTGTTGCAGCTTTCCTTACATGTGTGAGAAAGGTGAGGATGGGATTGTGAGGAATGGTGGTTCTTTGGTACTGATGAAGAAAGAACTGGAGAAGATAACAAAACACAAAGACCTGCAAATAGAAATAAAATGACTATGGCAAAAGGAAGCAAAGATTGTTCCAATAGTCGCAGGGTGCTTTTTCAAGAGGCAACTGGACTTTCTGGTTTTTCTTTGAAGACATTCTGCTTCTCATCCAGAAGCTTCTTCAACTTGATTCTGGGTTTTTTTATTTATCATTAATTAGTTGTTTGATTTAAAGTGCAATTTTATTGTACATGTTTCTTAACTTGTGTTCTCCGCCCTGAGTCCTTCGGGAGAAGGGCTGCATATAAATACATGTAATAAATAAAAATAAATAAATAAAACTTCTTCAAAGAAGAACCAGAAAGTCCAGTCGCCTCTTGAAAAAGCACCTTTGGGACAACCATGACCTGGCCAACTGAGAATCTGCTTAGATATCATTCCAATAGTAATAAGTACCTCGAGTTCAATCCCAGAACAATTGGCTTACCACTTGAATACCATCGGCACTGACAAATATATCATCAGTTAATTACAAAAGGCAGCTTTACATGGAAAAGCTTACTCCTGCAATGATATCTGTAATACCATAAAACATCCACATCTGCCTAACCTAGGTCCTTGGGAAGGACCCGGTAGGTGGACAATAGTGCCAAATCCAGTCTGAACATCTGGTTGACTGCGTGATAAACTATAGATAAAAATATAATAACTAAATAAATTAAAAAGACACCCCCCCCCCAAAAAAAACCAAACAACCCCAAGAAAACTCAAAGAGTAGACTCAATGAACTTCTGGGTCTTTTTCTGCTGTCAGTTTTCTTTGTTTCCATGACAGCATGATTCTTTGAAACATCTGCAATTTGCTTTTGGAAGTTATTTTCGGTGACATTGTTTTTATTTGTTCCTCCACTTATTTAACCATATGCTGTCCATATTCATTCCTTTGGATTTCTGAACAGAGAAATAAATATTTTAATGCACGCTCCAAGCCTCCTTTCTTTCTGTTGCTTCAGCCAATGAGTTTTATGACATGCAGAAATCTTGACTAGAGCCATATTGTTCTACAGTTTTTTTAACCTGGCTCAGATTGATTGTATTTGGCAGCATTGTTTACTACTGAATGACAATTTGCCCCTATATAGCAATACATGGGATGAACTGGTATCAGGAATATGTTGATTTTCAGCTTTTAAGTGCAGCATATGTTCAAGTAAACAGGAATATATTTGCATGGATCTAAACAGACATGCACATTGTGCTGATATAATCAACCTTCAGATAATAACATTCTTTTGCACTGTTCATTAACCTCAAAGAACTCTGAGACATATTCATAAGCCTTCAAGTCCAGTACAGGAGATAATGTGATTACGACTATAATTAATTGGAAATAATACTGAAACTTAATTATCCCTGCCATATGCTCCCATGCATGCTAGGGAGTAAGATACTAAGATTATATCTATCCTCTGACTAGTGAATTGTGCATTCTGCATTGTTAAGCTAATCATATGCCTAATACTTAATGTCATTTAGAATATAATTAATTTCAGACAAATATGCAGATGGACAAAGAATAATCTACTCAGGTTCCTATGCATAGATAGCTATGGAGAAATGAAATATCACACTGTCGATACCTTGAGTATGCATTACATGCAAAGGAAAAATTAATACAGATTGTACTACAGGGGAAATAATATTTTACTTTTTTTTTATTTTGCTTCAGTGGCTCAA
Source organism: Masticophis lateralis (assembly GCA_030761175.1). Lineage (NCBI taxonomy): Eukaryota > Metazoa > Chordata > Lepidosauria > Squamata > Colubridae > Masticophis > Masticophis lateralis. The sequence continues at coordinate 15,011,828 of JAUDYJ010000005.1, read as the reverse complement.
AGTAATAATTTAAAGCAGGATGATCAATTTGTCATTAAACTGTGACAATTAGAGTCACATTTATGGAATATTATTATATTTTTTCCAATCATGCTAATAATTGTGCAATCCACCATTCATTAATATAAATGAGATAAATTAGGGCCACGATATTATAAAGAAAAAAAATGTTGCATCCATTCAGCTAATTGTGATATCTTGTGGCTTGTAGCATCTATCTACCTTTCTAGTTCTGTTTATGTGTCATAAATGATTATAAAAATAATCTAACAAACTGTTTGTTGGAAGCCACCACATGATGGATTTATACTGTCACTGAAGGCCTGTATGCTATAAATGTAGACATAAACTTAAGGATATTCCATATGAATGATTTTACAGTTTTAATTGGTTGTAATGGTTTTCCATGCTTCTGTTTTATCTAGCTATCATATTTGTTAGTTGTTCTTGTAATTGTTTGAGACACCCAGAGTCATGAATGTGAAATGGATGGCTATATAAAATGACTGACTGACTGACTTGACTGACTGACTGACTGACTGACTGAATGAATGAATGAAATATTTTTTCTTCTCTCAGAGGAGTCTCTCTTTTCAACACATGGAAATATAATTTCTTCACATGATGATTATTCGAGAATAGGCTTTCTATAGAACAGGGCTGTCAAAGTCGTGGCCCGTGGGCCGATGCATCATGCGCTGACCACTCCCTCACCCAGTTTAGCAAAGGTGGGAAAAATCCCGATACGTCACATGACACCACCATGATGCCACATTTTTGACACCCTTGGTATAGAAGTATTCAATTAATTATCCTACCAGTAGAACTGTTACCATCAGTGGAATAGAGAGAGATCATTGTCTCCTGACATCCTACCTTTATTTTTATATATAAAATAGATGCATATAGTGTGTCTGTGTGTGTGTGTAAAAGTATATACGCACACACATTCATACAGTATCTTTCTTTATTTAGATTTTCTTTCTTTCTTTAGTATATATGTGAATGTATATGTATGTATGAAATAAATGTAAAATATTAACTACGCTTGCTATCCTATGTTTGTTTGTTTATTTATGTATTATTAATTTATTTTGTCTAGCATGTATTAGATAACAGATATAAGTATAAACATGATTATGAATACATAAAATGGATTCAAATAAAAGGGGATATTAGGACAGATACGGTAGGCACGCTGGTGCACTTATCCACGCCACTTACAGACCTCTTAAGAATGGGGTGAGGTCAACAGTAGACAGTCTAAGGTTAAAGTTTTGGGGGATTGGAGAAGAAACCACAGAGCCAGGTAGTGCATTCCAGGCATTGACTACTCTGTTGCTGAAGTCATATTTTCTGCAATCGAGTTTGGAGCAGTTTACCTTAAGTTTGTATCTATTGTGTGCTTGTGTATTGTTGTGGTTGAAGCTGAAGTAGTCATTGGCAGGTAGGACATTGTAGCAGATAATTTTATATTCTACGCTTAGGTCAGTCCAAAGGCGGCGTAGTTCTAACTTGTCTAAACCCAAAATGGTGGCATAAGGTATTCTGTTGCGAGCAGAGGAATGGAGGACTCTTCTCGTGAAATATCCCTGGACTCGCTCAATTGTATTAATGTCCGATATCAACTACATATCTCTTATGAGTTCGAAGTGTATGAGTCCTGCTAATCTTTGTCCACTCATATAGAAATATATTTATTAATTAAAATTATATGCCACCTATCTCACTACCTGGAATATAGGAAGGCTTTCTATTTAACATTGTTATAGAAATTCGATTCCCACAGAACCGTCTCATTGACTTGTAGAGTGCCATTATGCAATTAGACTTGGTTCTCAGCTTCAACTGCTTAGGTACATAAAGCATCTATTATCTTCAATAAACTGAATCAAATGTTTAATATAACATTGTGGAAAACCTGTTCGATAGACTGTTATGTCTATCCAATACTAGTTGAGAAATACACAACTCACTTTACAATGCCTAAATCAATGTGGTAATTTTCACTTCTTTTGGTTTGTATCAGTTTTTATTATTATTAACATCTTATTGTGAATGATTTTCTAGCAGCTTTGTGTTAATAATCTATTCTTTTTTTCAAAAACGTTTCCTTGCCTTTGGCTACTGCTGGGAAACAGCTGCGATTTGAGATGTCAGCATAGCCATTTACATCAAGTGTTGTGATTCACTGTTTGTGCTGCATCACAGAATTATTGGGTGTGGATCTGAGACAGTGAATGTCATGTTAGCTGAGCAAAAATATCACTATATTCTCCCTGTGGTGAAAAAGTTTCTTTCTTCATCATAAAAGAAAGTTGATTATTTTTTCTATGCATTGTAAAATTAATTATTAAAATATTAAATGGTTATGGTATTGCCAAAGGTCGTCTATGTTGCAATACAGGGTCTTTCCTGACCTTGTAAAGGTAAAGGTAAAGGTTCCCCTCGCACATATGTGCTAGTCGTTTCCAACTCTAGGGGGCGGTGCTCATCTCTGCTTCAAAGGTGAAGAGGCAGCGCTGTCCAAAGATGTCTCTGTGGTCATGTGGCTAGCATGACTAAATACCAAAGGCATACAGAACGCTGTTATCTTCCCACCAAAGGTGATCCCTATTTTTTTATGTGCTTTCAAACTGCTAGGTTGGCAGAAACTGGGGCAAGTAACGGGAGCTCACCCCATTATGCGGCACTAGGGATTCGAACCGCTGAACTGCTGACCTTTCAATCGACTAGCTCAGCATCTTAGCCACTGAGCCACCACATCCCGTTCCTGACCTTGTAGACATGGCCAAATATAATTTTCAAAACAGTTAATTTATTAAAACTAGTTATATGAAAAATAGATGGACTTCCTCCAAATTGGAGGTTGGAGGAAAGATGTGAATTGTTTCTGAAGGAGCAGAAATATTGTATTTCTTCAGAGAAAGGGAACCTTTAAAAAAACCTCAATCATCCTATCATCACTTCTCAACTCTTGTTTCTTTTGCATCTCAAAAGCTTCTGTGGTTAGATGATGTAAAGAATAGCAGAAGAGGTGTGAAAACAAAGAAGGAAAGTTTATTTCTATGGTTGCTCTGGATGTGCCTTCCCAACATGAATTCTTAGGACTTCGTTTTTCATGGTCCATCAGGAAAGCCTGATACGGTTCTGACCTAGGCTTCCGGAGTCAGTAAAACACACGAGTAGTCTCAAAAACCACTTTTATTGCAACAGATGTGAATTCTGTTCATTCACAGATGAGTCTCACCTTTATCTCCTTTGACACGCTACCAAAGACCTAATTGGCAGAGCCACACGGAGCCCAGAATCAAACAGAGCTTCAAACTTTAAACTGAACAGAATTAACAACATTGCTTCCTGCAAAGGCCCACATGCCTTTGCTCCTCTTTTAAGTCTTATAAAAGGGGCCAATCATCGCCAAGCCCTACTCCCGAGTCGTCCCTTTTGTTTTAACTGTTCTTACTTTCTAACAGCTCTGTGTATGCACGCACTGGGAACAGGCTCTCCCTGTTCCTCTGCCTTGCTGGGGTCCAACTCTGGAGGCTCCATAGGCAGCACGTACCTCCTAGGTGGCCCTTTTTCTGCCTCCGATGCAGAGCCCTTGTCCGAGCCTTCCCCAGACTCCAGGACTGGCCCATGTTCCTCCCCAACCTCCTCACTGTCCGACTCTGCTGCCAGCTCCGCAAGCCTCTGGTGGACCACAACAGATATGTTCTCTATGAGCCAGTATGTCTGCAATATTTTTTTCCCCTTGAACTGCAAAAGCTATTTAACAAACCATTTAAGGACGAAAGGCTGAAGTATGGACCTTGGCATCCTTCATATACCGTATTTTTCAGAGTATAAGACACACTGGAATATAAAATGCACCTACCTTTTTTGGTGAGGAAAACAAGAAAAAGAAATCTGCCTCTGCCTCCCAGCAATTTTGCCTCGTTGCAGCAAACAGCAAACAGTCTGCTTTACTTTCATTTTCGTTTTCAGCATAGCTTGATTAGCACAAGGGGAAAAAAAAATCTGCTCCAGCAATTTACCTCCTTGCAGCAAGCAGCAGAGGCCTGCGCAAAACAGCTGAGAGCAAATCAGCTGAGAGTTGGGAGGCCGATCCAATCAATTTGTGCTAATTAGGCTGTGCTGAAGCTGAAAGGAGCTGTTTCTTCTTGTTGCTTGCTGCAAGGAGATAACTGCTGGGAGGCAGAGGCCAAAGGGTGGGGGCCAGTGGGTGGGCAGGGCTACATTCGGTGTATAAGATGCACCTAAATTTTCACCCCCTTTTAAGGGGAAAAAGGTGCATCTTATACTCCGAAAAATATGATATATCAGAGTTTAGGAGAAATCGGATTCCAGTCAGGATGGTCAGAGTTTGCAGGGATTATGGTCTAAAAATTCATCAGAAGGCCAATCTTGCTAGCTGGGGACTTCTGGGATTTGAAGGCCATACAATTTAAAATTACAAGGTTGAGAAACATTGGTATAGATGCTATTGCTGCTTGTCCACAGTCTCCCAAAATGTGTCCACTTGCCCATTCTGGATATGACAAACCAGGAGCTGAACTGGCTCCCTAATTTACCATCCGATCTGACGACATCCATCATGATTAATCCTGAAACATTACCAAATGAAATTAGAGCAAGTTACAACTCACTATTGGCAATGAGCTTGACGAACTGGATATTATGATATACTGTATGAATTTAATTTTTTTTTCTTAGAAGTCTCCTCATCATTTCTTAGTGTCTCACACTTGAAACATCGTTCAAAACATTTAATTATATTGTCATGGTTGAAAGGCTCAGGTAAAAGGCAGGCCAGTATTCATGCCAAAAGCTTGTTAAGCTAATAGAAAACATCTCTGGTGAATTGCTCTGAAGCAACGAGATTGATAGAAGTTCAATAAAATGTCCTTTAAAAATATCAGAATAGTTCAAGGTGCACTGAGTCAGTTTCTGTATATTAGAATAGAGTAGAATAACAGAGTTGGAAGGGACCTTGGAGGTCCTCTAGTCCAACCCCCTGCTTAGGCAGAAAACCCTGTACCACTTCAGACATCTTCTTAAAAATTTCCAGTGTTGGAGCATTCACAACTTCTGGAGGCAAGTTGTTCCACTGATTAATTGTTCTAACTGTCAGGAAATTTCTCCTTAGTTCTAAGTTGCTTCTCTCCTTGATTAGTTTCCACCCATTGCTTCTTGTCCTGCCCTCAGGTGTTTTGACTTGCTCTTCTTTGAGGCAGCCTCTGAGATATTGGAACACTGCTATCATGTCACCCCTAGTCCTTCTTTTCATTAAACTAGACATACCCAGTTCCTGCAACTGTTCTTCATATGTTTTAGCTTCCAGTCCCCTAATAATCTTGGTTGCTCTTCTCTGCACTCTTTCTAGAGTCTCAACATCTTATTTGTTGAGACATATTGTTTCATCACAGGACACTGAACCTGTACAAGGCAGCATTATTTTGCACCTACAAGGTGCACTGCACTATAGAAGTGACCTGGCTTTCACAGATGTAGCTAACTTAAAGATTCAGCCTAACATTTCTATGGGGGAATCTTATAATTTTTTGCCTTTATGCTGCTTGGCAGATCTGCCTTGGTGGAGTGGTTTGATGGTAATTACCACTGAACCAAATTGTCCCTAGAAAGCTTTGCGCTGCCTTACAAGGTAGTTATCTAAAGTCATGCATGACCAAGATAACATGAACATAGATTTCCTCCCTCCCCTACAATGTTAGAACTGTAGATGATCCACTAAAGTTGAATACAGACAACAACAAACAACAACAGAATATACAGCACAAAAGAAGAAAATTGTGAATATTGATAGTTTTACAGAGAAGTGAAGAGGTGAATGGAGGGTGACTCAGCGGTGAAATCCAGCCAGTTCTATCTGGCTCTTGTGAACCGGTAGTGCCGGGAAGCTCCACTCACCAATCAGGACATCATTATGTCCTGTTTTTGACCTTCTGCATATGACGTGCTCCCATTCCCAAACCGGTACCGAAGGTAAATGAATTTCACTGCTGGGGTGACTGTTACTTCCTGATTCAAAGATAGTATACTAAATATCCCTGGGAAGTAGGAAGGGGTTGTGAGAACTGCCCAAATGCATCTAGTTGGCAATTATAACTGAAATGCTGGTTAACAGTACAATATTGTTGTATTGTGCTTTTGAAAACAGTGAGCCTAAAACAAATGTGTAATCAGCTATTTGCTAAAAAATGGCAATAAACAGAAATACCAAGTAAAGGGATTGTGAATATTCATGAGTTTCATTTTTGGGAATAAGGGCTATTGATCAGTGGTGGTAAATGAATGTTCTGAATCCTGTGAAAGAGTTTTGAATAGCTTGTGTTGATTCCACGGGAAAAGCAGTAACTTCACTGAATGGATGTAGAAAAAGATTACACCTTTTTCACAGCCCGAGAGAAGAGGCTAGAAGGGATGAACAATAATCCTATCTGCTCTTTAGAGTTAGGAGGAAATTGGATGGTTTCACAAGCCTATTCTTTCACAAGGGAGTAGTCCAATTTATACTACTTAACTTCAATCTCAGAATGCTTTTTTCTAAAAAAAAGAAAAGAAAAGAAATACCAAATCATGTTTCTTAGATGATTATGTACTTCACGTTATCAATAAACTGAAATATAACATTGTCCTGCCCACACATTTTAAGATAAAAGATAGATGCATAATTATGTCTCAAGAATGTGAGTTGCAACTCTAATTTGGTTGAAAGCTGAAATGAACAACAGCGGAATTTACTTCTGCATAAATCTCTATAGAATTAGGGTATAATGAGTTTTCGCTTGCACAGTACTGACCTGTACAATCAGCCCTGTGCAATTAAACCAGGAAAGCATTTACAATTTAAAATAACATTAGAGAAAATTCTGGAAATACATAACAAGCAAGTTACAGATAAAAGGATTGTTGCATGATGTAGTAACCTTTTTAAATGACTTGGAGCGAAATTCACAGAAGCGATAGCTGTCGCTGCTTGTGCCTGTGCCTGTGCCCTCCTTTTAATATTATTTGAGACATTCAACCGTACATTGCTGAAAAAATCTTCTCCAGGATTCTTACTGGTTTTTCTTTTTTTTAAATTCGATTTATATGCCACCCTTCTCTAAAGACTCAGGGCGGCTTACAATGTGTTAAGCAATAGCCTTCATACTTTTGTATATACCTGCTTAGTAGGGCTTTCGCCCCCCCCCCCAAGCGGTGTTCTTTTTTATACAAAGTCAGCTTATTGCCCACACAAACTGGGTCCTCAATTTACCTACCTTAGAAAGGATGGAAGGCTGAGTCAACCTTGAGCCTGGTGAGATTCGAACTGGTGCAATTGCAGACAGCTGGATATTAATTACAGTGCTTAGTCTGCAGAGCTATCCAGGCTCTGGTTAATTCTTTATACAGTATAGGCCTATAATGGCGAACCTATGGCACGCAAGCCACAGGTGGTGCATGGAGCCCTCTCTACAGGCACGCGAGCTGTCACCCAGCTCAGTTTCACCCTGCAGGCCCGTGCGCCTCTCACCAGCCAGCTGATTTTTGGGTCTCTGCTGTGCATGTGCAGACACCAGGGCGCATGCAGGACAGCACGCGCATACCAGAAAGGTTGTGTGGGTCGTGCTTGCATGCAGGGGTCGTGGGGAGGTCACGGGGGAGGGGGTCGCACGTGCATTGCTTTATGGCTGCAGGTACATGCGTGCACTTTCGGCACGCGACAACAAAAAGGTTAGCCATCACTGGTATAGCCTATTTCCCTTTCGCCAATTAGGATCCTAAAGAAGTGGTGTCACGATAAGAATGATATATACAGGTAGTCCTAGACTTACAACCACAATTGACTCCCGAATTTATGTTGCTAAGTGAGGAATTTTGTCCCATTTTACGTCTTTTCTTGCAAACATTTGTTAAGTGAATCACTGGAGTTGTTAAATTAGTAACAAGGTTGTTAAGTGAATCTGGTTCCCCTGTTGACTTTGCTTGTCAAGAGTTCGCAAAAAAAAAAAAAAGGTCACACTGCAACGGTCATAAATATGAACCAATTGTCAAGTTTCCAAATGTAAATTGCGTGGCGATTCTGTAACAGTTGTAAGTATGAAAAATGGTCATAAGTCACTAAACAGACTGTTGTAAGTCAAGGACTGTACTTGCATACATATGTATGCACACTGCTACTCTCCTGTGTCTTACAAAGCAAATGCCTCTCCTGAGCGAGCTGCACTGGCTTCCGGTGGTCCTCTGGGTTTGTTTCAAGGTGCTGGTGCTCACCTATAAAGCCCTACATGGCTTAGGCCCAGGGTACTTGCAGGACCATCTCCTGCCATCCTCCCATCGTCCCGTGCACTCTCACAGAGGAGGCCTCCTCAGGGTGCTGTCAGCCAAACAATGTCGGCTGGCGGCCCCCAAGGGGAGAGCATTCTCTGTGGGAGTGCCGACCCTCTGGAACAGTTTGCCCACCGAGCTCAGGATAGCCCGCCAATCTCCTCTCCTTTCACTGCAAACCAAAGACGTGGCTCTTTCATCAAATGGACTGATCCGTTGGGGGGTTTGCACATTGTAATAATTTTAATTTAATTTTAATTGGATTTTAACTTGTATTTTGCTTTTTATTGTTGATTTTTTAACTTGTAAGCCGCCCTGAGTCCTTCAGGAGAAGGGCGGCATATAAATCGCAATAAAACAAATAAAAATAAAATAAAATAAATTTCAATGAAAAAAGGCAAAGATGGGCAACCATACAAATAGTCTTTCATGAGTTGGTTTTCGGTATTATTGAACAGGGCTGTCAAACTCAAGGCCCACAGGCTGGATCCAACCCATGGGGTGCTTAGATCTGACCCACGGGTTCAGCCTGGAAACAGCAAAGGACTGGCCCGTAGTGCCTCTGCTAGTGAAAATGAAGTTCGGGGGGGGGGCGCACCTGCACCCCCTGGGCTCCGTTTTTGCTGGCAGAGGGCTATCAAAACAAACTAAAAACAAAACAAAAGAAGAAATGTTTCTCCTTTTGCATTTGAGCATGCAAGAAGGGACAGGAAAGGAGAAAGGGAAAGAGGAAAGACAAATGAAAAGAAGGAAAGGTGGGAAGAGAGCAAGGAAGGAAAATAAGGAAAGGGGAAGAAAAAAGAATGAGGGAAGGAAGGAAGGAAGGAAGGAAGGAAGGAAGGAAGGAAGGAAGGAAGGAAGATTATAATGAGAGTGAGGGAGGTCTCAGGAAAGTCCTGACTTAGCATTTGGCCACCACAGATGCCCCCGACATGAGTCCTGTGTCATGCCCACCATGATCATGCCTTGGCCACGCCGCCCCCCCCCCAGCCATGCTCCATCCCCCTGGCCCTCAAGGTCAAACACAACCCTGATATGGTCCTCAATGAAATCGAGTTTGACACCCCTGCTATAGAACGTTTTTCAAAATTTGGCAACTTGGCCGGGGACCCAGCTATCTGGCTGCATTGCTGAGGGGGCCATTTTTTAATTCTCCCTCAATTTATGGTGATTTTTAGAGTTGCATTTTGGGTTTTTAGGATAAGAGGTATTCATATTGGGATTTGCTGTTTTTACACTTTTTGGTTTATCTATTATTATGCCTTTGGTGAGACGAGCAGCTCTATCGATTTGATAAATTAATGTGTGGAATTCAGCTTCATGCTGGCTGGGGAATTCTGGGAATTGAAGTCTGCACATCTTGAAGTTGCCAAGTTTGAAAAAACACTGCTTTAGAATAATATGTTTGTGCTAATGAGGCCATTTTTCAAACTTGAAAGGGTGATTTCAGGGTTGAGGAGGATTTCAGCAAATATTTAAATCATCAGCTACTTACTTTATGGAAATGGTAGGCCGCTGGGAAGTTCCATGTAAAAAATGGCCATGTCTAAGCATTGCTAAGTTGTCACTTGATTGGCTCTAGGGCAAACATCTGTGGTAATGTGTCTGGAATTGAAACACTGATAGTTACTCTGCTGCGCATTGATAACTGGCTGCCAAGATGGATCAGGGCTCCACTACTTTAAATATTTCTACCCTTAAATACAGATGCTGGTGATTTTTTTTTTGCATCTGTTCACTCCACTTCTGTTTTCTGTTCTCTCCAAAAAGGTAGAAATAAAGATTTACATGCTATAATTTTACATAGAAGAATTGTAGTAGCATACTCAAAAGGTGTGAGCGTTCCTGAAATTGTAAATTACAATCTTGTAAAGATTTTGATTGTAAAGTGTTTTTGTTTTGTTTTTTTTAATCTGAATTTCTTTAATCTGGAAATAAGTACTGTACATAGAGTAGGGATATGAAAACATTTTTTCAGATACAAAAAGGACCATCGAGCGTGGAAAGTACACACACATATTATTCTGTCTCTGAAGGGGCAAGATTAGGCCTAAAAGGTTTAAGAGAAGATTTAGTTTGGATGTTAGGAGACAGAGAAAGGAATGTTTCTGATGACAAGAGCAACAATTGTTAGAAGCCAATTTTCCCCAAGAGATGATGGCTTCTCCTTCAGTTGAAACTCCTCTGGATGCCACGTGAAACAGCCATCAATTAGGGATCTGCTTAATTTTCTGCCTCAGTCATGAATAGATTTTGATGACATCTGGTGTCTTTGAAGTGTTTTGTTCCCAATCTTGTTTTATCTAGTAGCATCATTGAGAGTCTCTGTTAAAATCAACAAGATCTAGGTTAAGGACTAGGGGAGACATGATAGCAGTGTTCCAATATCTCAGGGGTTGCCACGAAGAAGAGGGAGTCAAGCTATTCTCCAAAGCACCTGAGGGCAGGACAAGAAGCAATGGGTGAAAACTAATCAAGGAGAGAAGCAACCTAGAACTAAGGAGAAATTTCCTGACAGAACAATTAATCAGTGGAACAACTTGCCTCCAGAAGCTGTGAATGTTCTAATGCTGGAGGTTTTTAAGAAAATGTTGGATAACCATTTGTCTGAAGTGGTGTAGGGTTTCCTGCCTGGGCAGGGGGTTGGACTAGAAGACCTCCAAGGTCCCTACCAACTCTGTTATTCTATTCTATTCTATTCTATTCTATTCTATTCTATTCTATTCTATTCTATTCTATTCTATTCTATTCTATTCTATTCTATTCTACTCTACTCTACTCTACTCTACTCTACTCTACCCTACCCTACCCTACCCTACCCTACCCTACCCTACCCTATCCTATCCTATCCTATCCTATCCTATCCTATCCTATTCTATTCTATGATGGCAGATAAAGACTTTTGTGATGCCACTCTCTTTTCTTATATATGATAACACTGAACCGATATTCTAAAAGAGTGTGGTTTGTACCACAATACCCAAATCATTTTGCTGATTTTGATCCTTCTGAAAAAATGCTGCTTTTCTCTAATTCCATCCTACAAAAGAAGCCTCTGGTGCAAAACATGATTTGGATGAAACTTCACAAATCTTGAGTTGTAAAGCTTGAGTCCTGAATTTCTTTTCAGGACATTTCTCCGAACTATTCAAAATTTCCGCTACTGGTTCTCCAGAACTGGTCAGTACCTGCTGAAATCCACCTCTGCCTTAGTAGCGTATCTATGAATATTTATTCACTTCCCTGAATAAAAAAACCCCCACCAGTTTTGAAATCTAATGCCCCCTCTATTTTCTTCAAAAATGCCTAATATGTAATGAAACCTAGTTCTGTGTCATACAGTCTTGACATTAGTGATTTGGTCAATTAACCCTCTTAGTTATCGTTAAAAATCATTAGCACCCATTGACCCAGTTAAGCATATTTGAGAAGAGATCCAATAAGGACAATTGGCAAAATAATTACCTAATTTACTCCTTGTCATTTTTTTAAAAAATCTTGTAAATAGGCCTTTCAAAAGGCATACTTTTTTCCTCCCCTGATGTGACTATTTTATAAGATTGAGAGGTACAAATATTTAAATTTTATGCTCTTTCAATGGAAAATGGAGGTACCTTCTGTCAAATCTCTTTGCCCAAGAATTAAAATAAAATTCCCTATGCTACTAGGCTCGAAATTCTCAGTTTGGATAACTTAGAGCTGTGTCACTTGCGGTCAGACCTAGGAATTGCATACAAAATTATATGTAGTAATGTTTTACCTGTAAATGACTTTTTTGTTTTAATCACAATAATACGCGCACTAACAATCACTTTAAACTCAATGTAAATTGTTCTAAAATTGACCATAAAAAATATGATTTCTGTAATAGAGTTGTCAAAATCTGGAATGCTCTACCTGATTCAGTTGTTTCAGCTATAAATTTTCACTGTTTCAGTCTCAAATGGACTTCCATGGACCTTACATCATACTTAAGTGGTCAGTAGAGGGTGTGTGCATAAGTACACTAACGTGCCTATCATCCCTGTCATTGTATTTTTATTCTTTTATTCTTGTTCTCTCCATAACCGTGTCGTTTCAATGGTCAGGTCGCAATATTTCATTATTTTTTTCCAGTTCTTTTTCTTCAACTCTGGTGTCTCCTGGTACAGCAATATCAATAAATTATACACTTTGGCCCTCAAAAACCATGATATCTGGCACTGTTGTTGTTGTTATTATTATAATAAAATGTGTAAGTTGCCCATCTTACCTCAATATAGGAAACCTTGTGCCAAAATAAGCAACAAAAAACCCCATTTCCACATTGGAACTCCTAAAACTGACTTCAACCTACCTTAGAAGCAGACTGGCAGTAAGGCTGAAATATTCTTGTGACAGTGTGACATCTACAAATGTCAGTGGGATGTTAAGATGAACAGCTATTTGGATTATCAGCATTTTTTAAAATCGTGATGACCCCAGCATGAACATTTTTCCTGGATGCCAGATTTACTTGACTCTTTTTATTATTATCTATCAAAGAGTAGGTCAGAAATATTCATTTTTTTAAAGCCATAGTTACTAGAGATGTTTGATTACAGCTACCACAATCCAGACAGCCCTATGTGACAACAGAGAGATATAGAAAATTCTAAAGTCTGGGATTTCTAGATCTTTGCAAAACAGATTTGGTATTTGTATGTCTTGTTTTCTTGATGACATTGCTGATACATGTGTAGATTTATCAGCTACTGAAGTGTATACTTTTCATTGTATTTTATTTGTTTAAATTCTGGTAAACTTTGTAATGAAGGGTTGGGGAATAAATAGCTGTTGAATAAACACGTTTCTCACTTTGTGATGAGATACTCTTGTTAAGAATAATTAAGTAAACCAACTGTGGATTACTTATTTATGGTAATTAAATGCTTCTCTGTGCACGTGCCTTAAAGAAAGGAGAAGGGGGAGAATAAAAAGAATAGATTGCTATTCTATACCCATTTATATGAGTGTAAGCTCCACTGATTATGAATATATGGAATTTCATGGTGTGTCTCTCATCGTAAATACCCTTTCTGGAGATTAAGCTGTGCTAAACATAATTGACTTATTTTTTGAGTAAATGTGTCCAGGACAGTTCCTGAGAGAGATGCTATTTTAGGTACATAATGTGATAGAATAGAATAATAGAGTTGGAAGAGACTTTGGAGGTCTTCTAGTCTAACCCCCTATTTAGGCAGGAAACCCTACACCACTTCAGACAAATGGTTATCCAACATCATCTTAAAAACTTCCAGTGTTGGAGCATTCACAACTTCTGGAGGCAAGTTGTTCCACTGATTAATTGTTCTAACTGTCAGGAAGTTTCTCCTTAGTTCTAAATTGCTTCTCTCCTTGATTAGTTTCCACCCATTGCTTCTTGTCCTACCCTCAGGTGCTTTGGAGAATAGCTTGATTCCCTCTTCTTTGTGGCAGCCCCTGAGATATTGGAACACTGCTATCATGTCTTCCCTAGTCCTTCTTTTCATGTATTTGTTATTGTCATGAAATACTGTAAAATATGAGTACTTAAGAAGTGCAACTAAAACACTGTTTGAAGGTCAATAATCAAGAATATAATACACCTTTGTTTCAGTATTATGGAGATCTTGGATTTCTGAGAATAGCAGAATTGTGTTTGTGAGGAACGGGAAGGCTGGCTAAAATCTTGTTTACTTTAATTGCCTCTTAGTGGTTCAATACATAGCCACCCAAGGGTATTTGTTTTCCTTCAGTCTGTAAATCAATGATGTGCTTAATATACAAATAAAAATAAACTCTGTGTGTGTGTATGTGTAGAGAAAAAGTTTCTTTTTCCAGAGAAAATGTTACTGTACTTTATAATGTTCAGAGCTCTTGCCTCAAATAAGTAAGGAAAAGTTTAGAAGAAAATGAAATCCATTTATTGTAATGACATTTGGTACCTCCTATATATATATACATGTGAGTTTGTATGCTTCTATGTGTGCGTGTATGTGTGTTTATTGAATATATATATATATATATATATATATATATATATATATATATATATATCATATATCATATATCATATATCATATATCTATATCTAGATAGATATAGACGAGAGAGAGAGAGAGAGAGAGAGAGAGAGAGACAGACAGACAGACAGATAGGATATAGATTAGATGAGATAGATAGATAGATAGATAGATGGATGTCTGGATGGATGGATGGATGGATGGATGGATGGATGGATAGATCTCAAATAAAAGACTCTTGACAACTAGTAATAGAAAACTAGCAGAAAACTCCAAAGATGTACAAAACAGACAATCAGCAGCTGAGATTTTCTAAAAAAGCAACAGAAACAATCACAAATGCAAACCATTTCACGACTTCAATCAATGCTCCAAATTTTAACAGGATAACAGGATAAAGTTGGAAGGGACCTTGGAGGTCTTCTAGTCCAACCCCCTGCTCAAGCAGGAGACCCCATACCATTCCAGATTCAGTCTCTTCTTAAAAGCCTCACTTCTAGCGTCACTGGACATTATCTTTTGCATTGTACCTTCAGGCCTGCCACATTTACTGCTTTGGGAAACTGGATGGGGGGATTGTTGGAACATAGGTGATATATAGTCATAATAACATTCCTTTCTCAGAGAGTCAAGGACATCTTGCCCTGCACCTGGAGAGGTGTGGCTGGGAGGTATCTCCAGTTGGGACTTTGCTTTGATTGGGCCATGTGATGAACTTGTGGATGCTGGGTAGGGATTTGGACTTTCCTTTGAGTGGGGAAAACCAGGAAACTTTCAGATTTGGGTTTTCCCAGATGTGCCAATATGACATCTCTAATAAAATGGAATTTTGAGGAACTTCAGAGCTCGGAATCTTCTTTTGTTGAGGGTATTACTTGGAACCCTAACACTCACACCACAACTTCTGAAGGCAAACCATTCCACTGTTTAACTGTTAGGAGAATTTTAAGCCCAGGAATATTAATTTTAAGTCCAGGAGCACATGCGCAATTTCACGGTTTGTGAAAACTAACAAGGTCAGGACCAATGTGAACTCCTATAGAGAATGGGCTTTGATAGATTGCACTCTTTATTGGACAAGATTCATAAATTGCCTCACCTGCCAAATCTGATGGGAAGGACAGACATGTTCAAGTAGAGACAGTCCTGAGAATTAATTGTTATTTAATGGTGTCACAATATTAATTACAATAATGTAGCTTTTGTCTTGATTCTGTTTTTCTGCTTTCTGTCCCTTTTAAAAATTGCATGTCTCTTGTTTTTACTTGATTTGTTTAATTATTTCTATTTCTGTTTTAATTGGCTGTAAGCCTCTCTGTCATTTATAATAATAATCAGAAATGGTGTACAATTTGAATGAATGAATGAATGAATGAGTGAGTGAATGAGTGAGTGAGTGAGTGAATGAATGAATGAATGAATGAATGAATGAATGAATCCCTTTTTGTTTAAAAGCAGCAAAAGAAAACATATTTCAGTAGCCTTAAAACTATGTGGTGTACCGCCTTTTGCCTTGGTTATTATGGGTAATGTATATTTTTGGCAAATATGGCAGCAATATTCTTATTATTTTTGTTCTGTAGTATCCTATAAAAATGAAGAAGTGTATTACAATACGTAGCCATTCCCTAAAGCATTTTTTTTAAAAAATCAGCAAGAATGTTGTACTTTTCAGTTGCCTTCAGCAGCCAGATATATTTTTTTAGACAAAAGGGGATTTAAAAATAAGGAGAAACACTCCGGTCACATAATAAATGTTTACTATTTCTATATGGTGTTTATAAGTTTACTGCTATATGACAGGGCACATGCTTGTAAGCATGAATACATCTGGTAGGAATGTGTTTAATATGCAATTTCTCTACCTGTACACTCATTTCGAGCATCTGAGAGATAAGCCAGGTGGTGAAATAACACTTTTGTTGCTTAGTTTTCTTATACCTACTCAATTTAATTGGTAACCAAGAAGAGTTGTCTTGTAATTGTCACATTAAAGTAGAAATATAACATGTCTACTTTTAACACCACCAGGCTGTCTTTAGTGTATTTGCTCAAAGAGATAGGGATTACCCAGGAGAAAACTCAGTCTAAAGTGCACAGTTCACACATGCAAGGCCTCTTTGAGGCTGTACAAAGCAATTGGTGATCAAACCTATGCCTGCAAAATGTGTGATAGGAGAAGTAACATGCTTGATTGGAGCTAGAAAAAGAATAAAGACTTGCTAAGGTTTCTTCTACTAAGCCCATGGAGGAAAAGAATGAATGGACTGGAACGGAACCAGAACAGAACAGAACAGAACCAGAGTTGGAAGGGACCTTGGAGGTCTTCTAGTCCAACCCCCTGCTTAGACAGGGAACCCTACACCACTTCAGACAAATGGTTATCCAATCTCTTCTTAAAGGCCTCCAGTGTTAAGACCACCCACAACTTCTGGAGGCAAGTTGTTCCACTGATTAATTGTTCTCACTGTCAGGGCATTTCTCCTTAGTTTTAAGTTGCTTCTCTCCTTGATTAGTTTCCACCCATTCTTCTTGTCCTGCCCTCAGGTGCTTTGGAGAATAACTTGACTCCCTCTTCTTTGTGGCAGCCTCTGAGATATCGGAACACTGCTATCAAGTCTCCCCTAGTCTTTCTTTTCATTAAACTAGACATACCCAATTCCAGCAACCGTTCATTATATGTCAGTCATGGCTGATTCCTCTACCTCAGCAATCCCCAACCTTTCTAGTATCAGAAACCAGTTTTGGAAGGAAAACTGTCTTCCACAGACTGGTGGAGCGGGAGGGGGGAAAGAGAGGATGGTTTCTCATACAGATCCCGCACTTGCGCAGATGAAGCTTCACTCACTTGCCTGTTGCTTGCATGGCCCGGTTCTTAACAGGCCATAGACCGGTACCAATCCATAGCCCAGGGCTTGGGACCCCTAGTCTACCAGATAAATAGCAAAAATGGAACCAAAAAAGAAAAGATGGAAAAATGAGGAAAGGATAGCAGCAAAATAAACTCATATTTTAGCAAAATGAAAGTCAAAAAAGAAAGAAAGCCATGATTAATAAGTTATATACCTCTTATTCTCCGAGTTCAAAGGAACCAAAGTTACCTAATAACTTGAAATATATATTGGGCTACAATTCCCATAAGCTTTAATCATCATGGTTAATAATCAGGGATTTTAGGAGCTATAGCCCCAAATGTCTGGTGGATACCGGATTGTCTATGAATATCATGATCCAATTTTCATTATGGAGAAATTATGTATTGCTAGAATCCAGCTAAAAAGGTCTTCTAGAAGATTCTTCCTACTCTGTGGATTCTTTACCAGATGAACCAGAAAGTTCATCCGGTCTCACATTTTATGATCAAAGTGACTAGTTGTGGTTTTTTTGTTTTTTTGTTTTTTTGCATCATGGCTTACTCAGCATGTAATTATTTGGAATTGTTTTAATTAGTTCTGACTTGTTTTTAGATTCATAATTAAAATTGAAAACTGTGTAGTGCATTTTTTTTTGTTTACATTTTAAATGGGCTTGGAGTATTTTTCTTTTAATATGGCTCTTAAATGTTTTCATAATCATTTTGCATGGTTTTTTATGCAAGCAGAATTATAGTTTATTTATATAAATTGAACAAATAGCTGAACAATACATTTCCAGGAAGAAAGTTTGCATCTGTTTGTGTCAAACATGCAACAAAACTAGGGCAAAATATTTAGACATTTATAAACATTCTGTAATCACAGGCTGCCTCTACCTTGAAATATGCCTCTGCGCCAAACATACTTCTCACCTTAATGTCTGTCCATCTTTGATTCATTTTTGCATCCTATTTGTATTCTGCTTCTAAGCAATCATTTGGATCAAATTTTCCAAATACCCCATATATATTCTGCAGTACTTTATTATTTCTTCCCAGTTCTTCATTACTATTGGGAAAAATCAGCAGTTATTTACATATCTGTGCAGTGTCATATAGGGTGTGGATGAGAGAGGAGGAAATGATTGTAGATTAATTATTTAATAAGTCAGGCTTGTTTGTGAGGTCTTTTTTTTTCTAATTTTTTTTTTCCCAATCTGGAGTCTAACATCCTGAAGGCATGTTGAGAGATAGGAAAATATACTACCGTTTATATAGGCAATCTTTTAATTTATTTCAGAAAATAAAAATCTTAAAAGGAGAAATAGAAATAGAATAACAGAGGTGGAAGGGACGCTGGAAACCCTACGCCACTTCAGACAAATGGTTATTCAATCTCTTCTTAAATGTGAATGTTCCAATGTTGGAACATTCACATCTTCTTTCCACTTATTAATTGTTCTAACTGTCAGGGAATTTTTCCTTAGTTCTAAGTTGCTTCTCTCCTTGATTAGTTTCCACCCATTGCTTCTTGTCCTGCCCTCAGGTACTTTGAAGAATAGCTTGACTCCCTCTTCTTCGTGGCAGCCCCTGAGATATTGGAACACTGCTATCATGTCTCCCCTAGTCCTTCTTTTCATTAAACTAGACACACCCAGTTCCTGCAACCGTTCTTCATATGTTTTAGCTTCCAGTCCCCTAATCATCTTTGTTGCTCTTCTCTGCACTCTTTCTAGACAAAGAGAGAAAGATTGCAATACTGCCCGTATACTAAATTGAATGATAATACTAAGAAATATATAAGGTTTTTCCAGTTTTGATATTACTGCACATTCAGATAGACTGCTGCTGAAACAGACTTTTTAAAATATGTCTTCAAAAGGACAGTAGTGGCCAAAATTGTGGAAACCCTTTTCCACAATTTTTGGGAAAAGTGTATTTTCTAAAACTAGCTAATAACACCACTTTTTTGGGGAGTAGTATCATAAAATTATATATCAATAGAAATATAATTTAATCAAGAACATAATGCAATAACTTTTATGAAGTATTTGCTACTAGAATAACAGTTACAGTGTTAAGAAGAAAAGTGAAGCACGTAGAAAAAATGAGATATACGAAAATTATCACCGTAGAAAAAATGAGATATACAAAAATTATCACCATGTCAGTTAATACTTAGTTGGGTAATCTTTAGCATGAATTACAGCCTTACAGCATCTTCCCATGGAGTGAACCAAGTCTTTTAGTTCTGCAGCTGTTATAATGTTAAACCAAGATTGAAGGATTGATTCTATTAATTGGGTTTTATTGCTGGGTCGCTTCTGACTATAACCAGTTTCTTTAGTCGGCTCCATAGATTTTCAATTGGGTTAAAATCTGGGCTATCCCCAGGCCATTCCAGCAGTGGAATATGATTATCTTGAAACTCAAAAAAAAAAAAAAAAAAGTGGTTTTATCAGCCATCAAACCTCAAAAATATACTTTCCCCAATAGGTTTCCACAATTTTGGCCACTACTGTAATACAGTTGAAGGAATTCTTTACAAAGAACAGGCATTTAAACATTTTAGCCCTTTAACTGAAATATGTGTCTATGGCTGCTAGTATGGATTTGACACAGAGATAAAGAAGTACATTTTATACTGATAATTTACTGACAACAGCTTCTGGGGGGGACCAATTGTGTTCCACGTCTTAGCAAACTCCCAACATTTTCTAACAGCCTTGGTGCAAGGACTTTTTTCCTCTCAGAATCTGTCTGCAATAAGATTGGATTCTCATGTCAAGAAAGCCAGCTAAGGATTCATGATCCAGTAAGCATTTCCTCAGAAAGCAGGTAAATCCCCAATCTGTTCTCCATGTCACTTGCTTCTTGAAGGGCAGGGGTGCCATAAAATGAATAAAAGATGGAGCTAGAAATTCACTTTTTCACTGCCATAAAGCTAAAAACCTGAGAGGTTTTTCCAGGGATGACTGCATCAAAAGGGGTTTCTCACAGATGTCATCTTATTATCTCAAGTGGGTTTCATGACCCAAACCAAAGATGGCCAATTTTGAGCCCTTGGGAATCCCATGCTTGCTGCCCTATATGATTTTTTTTTTAACCATCTCATCTCATTTCAAAGTAATCTGTCTGAAAATATATGTCTCCAGAGGGGAAGGGGAAGGAGGAGAGGAGAGGAACAGAACAGAACAGAACAGAACAGAACAGAACAGAACAGAACAGAAGAGTTGGAAAGGACCTTGGAGGTCTTCTAGTCCAATCCCCTCCTTAGGCAGGAAACACTGCACTACTTCAGAGAAATGGTTATCCAACATCTTAAAAACTTCCAGTGTTGGAGCATTCACAACTTCAGGAGGCAAGTTGTTCCACTGATTAATTGTTCCAGCTGTTAGGAAATTTCTGCTTAGTTCTAAATTGCTTCTCTCCTTGATTAGTTTCCATCCATTACTTCTTGTTCTGCCTTCAGGTGCTTTGGAGAATAGCTTGAATCCATCTTCTTTGTGCCAGCCCCTGAGATATCGGAACACTGCTATAGGAGATGAAGAGAGAGATAGGACAGGAGAGGAGAGGAAAGAGGAGGAGTGGTGAGAGGAGGAGATCACATGAACCTGGGACACAGCAGCCATCATAGATATATACCAGTTGCCAAGTTTGCCCAAATTTTGATTAGAGGACCATACAGAGGTAAATGCAAGGACCAGTTGCAAGTCCCATTTTTCAGTAATGTTGCAACTTTGAACACTCGCTAAACAAATGGTTGTTGAGGACTTCCTGTACTGGTGATTTATATCTTATCCATTCCTTGGCTCCATGGCTTGATTACTATATTTTATTCTAGATGTGGCTCTTTCTGCAGAAGATTGGAAAATCTTAGCTGGTTTAGAATACTGCTGTGAAATTCCTTACAGAGATGGAATAGAGGCTGTCTACTGACAAATCAAAGAGCTAGCTTTAAACGGCATGAATCCAGGTTTCCTGAAGAACTAATTTCCCTGTTAGCAATTTTCCTAAGAACCATTTCTTTTCATGGAGGTTCTTCTCAGTGTCCCTTGAAATGTTTATAAGACGACGATCTGTAAGTTAATCTTTGCTGCGGCAGCTCTGAAAAACCTAATCCTTACAGTTCCTTAATTGTTTGCATTTACAAGGACAGTCAAAATGTGTTTCTTTGGGCTGCTGTGAAGTCAGCATGTAACAAGGCTCGTTTTATTGTTTCACTGCCTTAAGTATATTCCTCTGTGATCTCCTTAGGGATGAAGTACAGGATACGAAGAACTTGAAATAAACAAATGAAATCCTTCTGAGATTTAAGGAGGGCAAAAAAATCTCATGCACGTTGATCAGTGGAAGAGGCAGGATAGTGACCTGATGGGCTATCACCCATTTTTTTATATCCTTTGATATAAAAAAGGTGAAATCTAAAATTTGTTACTACTGGTTCTGTGGGCATGGCTTGGTGGGTGGTAATGTGAATGGGTGGGTGTGGCCAACTTTTTTTGTTAACTTTTAAAAGCATTTTTTCTTCAACCTCTTCCGCCGAAGAGGTTGCAGAAAAAATGCTTTTAAAAGCCTCTCATGATCCCAGCACGATCATCAGAAGCTTTTTTTATACTTTTAAAAGCATTTTTTCGGCCAAAGAGGTTGTAGGAAAAATGCTTTTAAAAATAATAATTAAAAAAACCCAGCCTCTGATGATCGTGCGGCTCAGCTGGGCATGGGGGGCAGGGGGGGTTGGCAGGGATTTTTGCTAACGGTTCTCTGAACCACCCACCATCATCGCTATTGGATTGGGCGATCCGGTCCGAACTGGGAGCATTTCGCCCCTGCCTTTGATATAAAAGTATCAATTTTCTCCAGTCTGCAATGGGACATTTGCTTTTAAGTCAATCGGGCGGTCATGAAACAAATCGAACTTCCCCAACTGACTTTGTCAGAAACCAGCTGACAAGGTAACCAATGATGATCACAGGACCCCGGAATGCTGCAAACTGCATAAATGCAGGCCAGTTGCCAAGCATTTGAATTTTGATCACATGATTATGGGGATGCTGCGAGAGTTGTAAGTGTGAGGACCAATGAGTGACTAAACAGATGGCTGTAAGTCAAGGACTGCCTGTATGTCAGTGATCTGTCATTTATTTGGAAATGAAGGTGTAAGAAACTTCAGTAATAACATTCAGGAAAATGGTCAGTATTTCCTCCCCTAATTATTGAACGTTTGTTTTGACTTTAACAGCATTAGAGAGAGGATCACCAAAAAGTACGATAATAACATACAGATCTTTGAGTAATATTGTTTACTCAAAAACTTCCACGTATGAAACACCTACAACTTCTGAAGGCAAACTGTTCCGCTGGTTAATTGATTTTGCTGGCAGTAACTTTTATTCTCAGCTACATCAGTCACATTGTCCAAAATAGTCCTCAAGATTGTTAAACTATATAACTCTATGCATTTAAGGCAGGATATGCAGTTTGGGATTTACATTATTTATAATCCATCGTATCTGGGATGCATCAGACTGAGGAAAACTGGAATACAATGTCTAGGCAAGAAATGCTCACTAAGCAAACATTTTGAAACCTGCCGCGCAGTTTTGCTTGCCCTAAGAAATGTGACATTTTTTTAAAAAAATATATATGCTAAAATGGGATAACTGCAGAGAGTGAGTGAGTGATTCAAGATTCAAAGGCTTCTGATTCAATCAGAATCAGAAAAGAGCTGGAAGGGACCTTTGGAGGTCTTCTAGTCCAACCCCCTGCTCAAGCAGTAGACTATGCCATTTCAGATAGGTGGTTGTCCAGGCTCTTCTTAAAAACTTCCAGGTATGAAGCACCTATAACTTCTGAAGGCAAGCTGTTCCACTGGTTTTTGGTTTTTTTAAAAAATTTGATTTATATGCTGCCCTTCTCTAGAGACTCAGGGCGGTTTACAATGTGTTAAGCAATAGCCTTCATACTTTTGTATATTTATATAAAATCAGCTTATTGCCCTGACAAACTGGGTCCTCAATTTACCCACCTTAGAAAGGATGGAAGGCTGAGTCAACCTTGGGCCTGGTGAGAATTGAACTGGCAGTAATTGCAGGCAGCTGGATTTTAAATGCTGCCTTAATAGGAGGCATTAGCCTCCTATGCCACTCAGGCTAATTGTCCTCACTGTTAAGAAGTTTCTCCTTAATTCTAGGTTGTTCTCTCCTTGACTAGTTTCCATCCATTGTTTCTTGTCTTTCCTTCTGGTGCTTTGGAAAGTAAATTGACTCCCTCTTCTATCCCCTCAAATACTCGAATACTGCTATCCTATCTCCCCCAGTCCTTGTTTTCTCTAGATTGGCTATACCCAATTCCGGCAATCTCTTCTCCAGACCCTTAATCATCTTAATTGCTCTTCTTTGAACTTTTTCCAAAGTCTCAACATCTTTTTTGTAATGTGATGACCAAATCTTGACTAATACTTCATGTGACTTTGATTCTATGTCTCTATTTATACAACCAAGAATTGTACTAGCTTCTTTGGCTGCTGCTGCACAATGCTGGATCATATTTAAGTGATTGTCCAGCAGGACTCTGTGGTCCCTCTCTTAGTTACTGTTTTCGAGCCAGGTTTTACCTAATATTTGTACCTTTGGTTTTTGTTTTTTGTTTGCCTAGGTATAAAACCTGGCTCTCCTCCACATTAAATTTCATGCTGTTGGATGGGGCCCATTGTTCAAGTCTGTCACGATCTTTTTTGATCCTGAGCTTTCTTTCTGGGTGTTGGCTATTGCTTCCAGCTTAGTGTCATCTGCAAATTTGATGAGTTCCCCTTCTATTACTTTATCTAAATATTTTATGAAGATATTGAACAGTCCTGGGCTTATGACAGAACCTTGTGGTACCCCACTGCTTACTTTCCTCCATGTAAAGGTACTACCATTAAGGATTACTCATTGAGTATGGTTTGTCAAGCCAGTTATAAATCCATCTGGTGGATTTATATTTTTCTAGTTTACCAAGAAATAGGTTGTGGTCTACTTTGTTGAATGCTTTCTTAAAGTCTAAGTATATTATGTCCACAGCATTTCTCTGGTTTACTAAAAGGCTGATCCGTTATCTTCTGATGCCTCAATAATCTAAATTGAACAATAAGATTGCCTTTCCTTTACCAATATTTCTAGAGTGAAAGAACACTTACAGAAATTATGGATAACTTCGTCTCTGTATCTAGATACATGATAGCTAAGCATTCATTAGGGGTAAAAGGGGTAAAGTTTCCTCTGCCCAGTCATGTTGAACTCTAAGGGGCATTACTCATCTCTGTTTCCTAATTTAGTAAACCAGTGTTGTTCAAGGACACTTCTGTGGTCATGTGGCCGGAATGACTATATAAAGGTGCAAAGTACACTGTTAACTTCCCACCCAAATGGTATCTATTTATCTATTCATTTGCATGCTTTTGAACTGCTATGTTGGCAGGAGCAGGGGCGAGAACAGGAACTCACCCTATCTTATGGTACTTGGGTCATAAACTGCTGACCTTCTGATTGACAAGCCTAGTGCCTTAACCACTAGGCCACTGCATCCTTTACTTTTATTACCTTCCTGTTCTGCTAAATTATTTTCACTATTGATGCTATTGTTCACTATTCAGGATTCAAGATTTTACTCAGGAAAGATTTCAAAGCAAAGCAATTTGTGTCTCATTCTTTAACATCTTTCATTTTTTAACCAACATGTATCATGCTGATCCATTCAGTTATTTAAGTGTAGTACTGAGGTATTGAGTCAATCAAATAGAATACTTGTACACATAACTTTTTAACTTTTTTTTAAATTTACCATTCTTCCACGATAAATTAAAAAAAAAGTTAGATAGGATGTTCTTTCTCTCCAATATTAGAGTGATTATTCATGGGTGAAGAAATATTACAAAGAATACATATGAAATAGTCCAGGATATTAAATAGTCTCACATAAAAAGGTGCCAAGCTTTGAAGTACTACATCAGCAATGGACACTCTTGAATTGTCCACATGGTATCAGCTGGGATTCTCTGTATATTTGGGGAATAGAATAGAATAGAATAGAATAGAATAGAATAGAATAGAATAGAATAGAATAGAATAGAATAGAATAGAATAGAATAGAATAGAATAGAATAGAATTTTTTATTGGCCAAGTGTGATTGGACACACAAGGAAATTGTCTTGGTGTATATGCTCTCAGTGTACATAAAAGAAAAGATACGTTCATCAGGAATCATAAGGTACAACACTTAATGATAAAGAAACATTGCTTAATTTTTAGCAGATGGTCTTGTGAGTAAGAAATCCATGGTGAGTCGCAGAGAATAATTAAAAATAAAGAAACCATTAGAGAGCATTTCACTGAGGCAGCCTTTGGCGGCACCATTCCCTCAGCGTAATTGCTGGGCCCCACATCAAACTGTAAATTACATTGTGACCAACTGTAAGATGAGGGCATATAACGATCCAATATCTATTTTTTAAAAAATATAAACAATGCTGTGTTTCAATGGTTAGGTGGTCTAGACATTGATATTTGAACATACATATTTTTAACATTTATATTTTATGGCATTTACTAATCTATGGGGGATGTTAATATGTATTGCCAGTGCATGTATGATATGCCATACACAAATAAATAAATAGTCCAAGACATCTCTTGCTGTTCTCCATTTTGTGAAACGGTGTTTTTTTGTTTTTCTTTTTGCAAACATCTAAAAAACCACAACTGTTTTAAACTGGCAAAGATAATTGAATAACAGGACTCACCAACACCATATACTTCAGATTAAGAAGAAGATCTGTAATTAAGGCTGAGACAAAAAGAGATGTAGCCCCTCACAACTCTTCCATATTGCATTCCAAAAAAGAGAGGCAAAAATAGAATATGAGAGAAGGTTACAATAAATATTGAGCCTAGACAAAGTAAAAATACTCCTAGTAATGATATTTGAGTTGTTGTGCTACTCAAATGCATTTAGAAATAAATCCCATTGACATAATTAAATTTACTTTAGAATAAACATGCATAGGCTGAACTCTAGACACATTTACCCTCTACCTCATGCGTTAGAGTTCTTCTTATTTTTATTTTGCTTAGATTTCAGGCTAACTTTAAAGATCAACCAGCAAATCACTTTCAAAAATATATTTAATTGTATAAAAATGATTCTAAATTTATTACAGCAATTGTAATTATTTTACTTTATTTCATTAAAAAGCTTGTGTCAGAAGGTTGAACTGTTTCAGCTAACATTACATATGCACTTTCTGTACCTAATTAGTAGATAATACTTTGGACGCTTGTAAGGTACAATTCAAAAGCCTGCTTACAACAGTGTTTTGTATTCGGCAAATAAATCATCATGGCAATTAAATTCCTTGCTATGCTGGAAACACTACTATACTGTTGTAATAATGGAGGATAACACTGTCAATGCAAAAAATCAAGAAGCCGTACCTTCAATAATTGTAGGATTTATGACAAGTCATTGTTAGATTTGCTGTAATTCATAATATCACAAGTAGACAAAAATCTACTACCTTTCAAATAAATATGATCAATGTGAACTTACCCATTAAATGATCCATGTATATTAGTATACTAGTACGAGGTACACATAGTTAGATACCTTCCTGAGTATCTAACGTTCTTTGTTCAGAATTTAGGAGTTTACTAACAAACTATGAACTACCGTATTTAGATGTATGTTAGTTTTTGGGGAAGAAAATAAGAAAAAAGCTGATTGGGTGGATCAGCTTTTTTTTTTTCTGCTTCTGAAACTTCCGTTTCAGAGGCTTTTTTTCTGAAGCTTCGTTTCAGAGGCTCTTTTCCTGAAGCTCCGTTTCAGAGACTTTTTTCAGCCTTTGAAACCTCTGCTTCAGAGGCTGGGCAGGGCTTTATTCAGAGTATAAGATGCACCCAGATTTTCACCAACTTTTTTGGGGGGAAAAGGTGTATCTTATACTCCCAAAAATACGGTATGTTTACCTAGAGTTCTGAAATCTCTTCAGGTGCACTAAGAAATAAAGATATGCTGTATTTATTTATTTTATTTAGAAAATTTATAGAGACTGTTTTCTTAAATATTTAACTCAGGGGAGCAAACACTTCATAGAAATATATATATATATATATGTCTGTCTGTCTGTCTGTCTGTCTGTCTGTCTGTCTGTCTGTCTTTGGTTATTCGTGTCTTCTCCCGCGTAAAAGTGGAAGTATCTTGGCGACGTTTCGACGAAGTCTCATTCGTCATCTTCAGGCTGGTGTTCTTGGCTTCGTGCTTCCAGGAGCATTGTTCGCCGAGAACACCAGCCTGAAGATGACGAATGAGACTTCGTCGAAACGTCGCCAAGGTACTTCCAATTTTACGTGGGAGAAGACACGAATAACCAAAGACCTACATACAAACACCCGCGAAAACCTCAGAAAATAATATATATATATATATATATATATATATAAATATATATTTTTATATATATATATATATATATATATATATATATATATATATATATATATAATTTATATATATATATAAATTATATATATATAAAATTAAAGGAAAATAATATATATATATATATATATATATATATATATATATATATATATATATATATATATATATATATATATATATATTATTTTCCTTTAATTTTATATATATATAATTTTATATATATATAAAATTAAAATAAACTCAAGTACAAACAGACACACACAGACACACACACACACCATTGATGGACTCCACAACAATTCCTTTAAAACAAACACACATAACTTGCTGCTATGGTTGTTAAACCTTTGTAGAAGGTTTAACAACCTTCTACAAAGCCAATATGCTCAGGGACCATCCAAATCAAAGAGAAAGGTTGTTTTATAGGGAACAATCGTGTAACAGATAAGATATAATGATTTCATTTCATGACTGTATGGTTTCATATTGCATCCATGAAGGGGGTAAAGGTTTCCTCTGCCCAGTCATGTCCAACTCTAAGGAACATTGCTCATCTCTGTTCCTAGCCAAGGAAACCAGCATTGTTCAAGGACACTTCTGTGGTCATGCGGCCAGCATGAGTATACCCAAAGGTGCACAGAACACTGTTAACTTCCCAGCCAAGTGGTACCTATTTATCTACTCTCATTTGCATGCTTTCAAATTGCTTTGTTTGCAGGAGCAGGGGCAAGAACAAATACACACACACACACACACACACACAAACACACACACAGAGGGACTCTACAGCAATTCCTTAAAAAGAAACATACATAGCTTGTGGAAAATGCTGGTTTAATAACCTTCTACAAAGCCAATATGCTCAGGGACTATCCAAGTCCTTTAAGATTGTTTTATAGGGAACAATCATGTACCAGAGAAGGTATGATGATTTCATTTAATGACTGTATGGTTTCATACAGCTTCATGCACCCATGAAGCTATCTATCTGGTTAGACAGTTTACTGGCTATTTGCTTATACTAATTTCATAGAGTGGTCCCTTTTTCCTAGGGACCATGTTCTATCATTTGAATCTATCTATCTATCTATCTATCTATCTATCTATCTATCTATCTATCTATCTATCTATCTATCTGTTAGTGTGTGTGTAAAAAGTATTTGTTGCTTGTGCAACGGGCAGAGTAGAAACACACAGGGAAGGAGATAAACGTACAGCTCGTGTGAGAAAAATACTTTATATACAAGATAAGATGCAGTCTCGGTGTAGGTAAAACAGTCCAAGGTCATAAGCAGTAATATCAGTCCAGTAGGAATCCTCCCTTACCAAAGCAAACAGACTTTAGTAACTCTTGGTATCGTACCATCTAACGATCCAGTCAAACACCAGCAGCAGGAAGACGCAGGAAGCAACAATCAGGAACAAGAAGGAAAGAACGCTTCTCTGCCCTGCTCATTTATGCACTGTAGCCTGATTACAGGGTTCAGCAAACCCTGATTACTTGGCTCAGTTGTTTCTTAAAGTAACAGATATATATTGCCTGACCAACAGTTAGGAATAAGCTCAGGCTGACCCTAACACTATCTATCTATCTATCTATCTATCTATCTATCTATCTATCTATCTATCTATCTATCTATCTATCTATCTATCTATCTATCTATCCTAGTTATGGGTGTGGTGATGATATCCTTAGGTGACCCAGTTCCACAGATTAGCATTTTAAAAGACAAAACATCCTTCCACCAGCAACTGAATATGCATCCTAAATGGTTATTGGTGAAAAATGGGATTTATTTATTTATGTGTCTTTTATCTCACTTCAGTTCATACCAGTGAGCTTTTTGGAGCTTTCTTTATGATTATTTAAATTTATAATATTGTGTTAGACATTTTTCTCTAGCCCATTTCTGTAAAATTGCTCAGATATTGTAAATATGCTCAAGTATCTTCTGCAAAGATTTATGATGATGTATTTTATAGAGTTTCAGGGTTCTGGGATCAATTGTAAATGCTTATTAGCATCCAAAATGCTATTTACTGTTTTAAATTGTATATAAATTCTTCGCTTTCATTTTCTGCTTTGAGAATAGTATGTAGAATTAATCAAGATAATGTTGTCTTTTTTTAATGGAGTTTGTTTACCGTGGCCAAAAGAACTCTATGAATGTGGATCGGAGAATTTTTTTTTTCAAGAACATTAGCAATGATTTTCATAATTGACCAGTTACATAATTTATTGTTTGTTCCACGCAGCATATGAAATGTTATTATCCTAGCTGTTTTTATTTAAGACTGGTTTACTGTATATTGTTCACATTTGGAAGCAACAATGGAGTAATTCTCTTTAAAAATTTTGTCACAGGCAGCTTTGAATGCTTCTAAAGTAGGATGGTCCACACAGATAGTCCTCTTTGGGCTCAAAATTTCTTTTATGTGACATTTGCCTTGGCTATGGCTGTTTCTCCTCTTCTTCAGGATAATTCTCACAGCCTATTACATAGGCCTTTTAATTTTCTAGTCACTAATATTTAGTATATAGCTTTTTGTGTCTTGTGTTTTTTGTTTGTAATCAGGTTTTCATCATAGTTATTTGTAACAAGTACTCATGGCGAAGGAAGGAAGGAAGGAAGGAAGGAAGGAAGGAAGGAAGGAAATGTAACACACTTCTGTATGTGTGTTGCATTTGATAGATAGAATAGAATAGAATAACAGAGTTGGAAGAGACCCTGGAGGTCTTCTAGTCCAACTCCCTGCTTAGGCAGGAACCCCTACACCACTTTAGACAAATAGTTATCCAATCTCTTCTTAAAAACGTCCAGTGTTGGAGCATTCACAACTTCTGGAGGCAAGTTGTTCCACTGATTAATTGTTCTAACTGTCGGGAAATTTCTTCTTAGTTCTAAAGTTGCTTCTCTCCTTATTAGTTTCCACCCATTGCTTCTTGTCCTGCCCTCAGATGCTTTGGAGAATAGCTTGACTCCCTCTTCTTTGTGGCCGCAGATATTGGAACACTGCTATCATTTCTCCCCTAGTCCCTTTTTTCGTTAAACTAGACATATCCAGTTCCTGCAACCATTCTTCATATGTTTTAGCCTCCAGTCCCTAATCCTCTTTGTTGCTGTTCTCTACATTCTTTCTAGAGTCTAAACATCTTTTTTTACATCGTGGTGACCAAAACTGGATGCAGTATTCAAAGTGTGGCCTTATCAAAGCATTATAAAGTGGTATTAAGACTTCACATGATCTTGCTTCTATCCCTCTGTTTCTGCAGCCTAGAACTGTGTTGGCTTTTTTGGCAGCTGCTGCACACTGCTGGCTGATAAATGGTTAAATGGATATGAGGATGAAAAGAACAATGTGTACAGCAAATACTCAAATTACAGCAGCTTCATATATATATTTTTTAATGATTGCTTATATGAACCCACATAGCACAGAAAGTTCAGCAAGAAAAGGTTTCAGCAGATACTAATCGGTAATATGTTACAGAACATTGAGCAAGCTCTTATCTATGGACCCAGGGAACTAATTGAATCATTAGGAGTGGCCTCCAAAAATTGACCACATAAGGGGAAACTCAGTTATGAGTTTGGTGGCAATCTAATTTGACTTTAGTTGTTTCTGTTTTTTGTGGGGTTGTATGTATGGCATGTCTTTAACTGTGTCAGGTAATTTTACAACATTAAAAAAGTAACCACTACCTCACAGCAGTTTGTAGAATCAAAAGTTCTCTGGTACTTAATAAGCAGTGGCAGAAAATCAGTTTTGTTGAACTGATTTTCTGATAATGAGGTTTACATCAGTTAAGGGACAAAATGGCATCCATCCATTTCTGGTTACATGGATAACTGCATAAAACAGGGATGGCTAACCTTTTTGTCATCGTGTGCTAAAAGCGGGTGGAGGGAGTGGGTGGGGGGGTCACCCACATGTGTCCACACCCATAATTCTATGTGCCCTGCCCCTAGTACATGTGTGTACCCCCCACACACACCCTGCTTTTGCCATGTGATGGCATTGTGGGCCTGGTAAGCCCATTTTTTGCTCTCCCCAGGCTCCAGAGCCTCTCTAGGAGCCTGGGGAGGATGAAAACGGCCTTCCCGACCCCCCCAGAGGCCCTTCTGAGGCCGGAAATGTGCATCAAGCCAGTGTCAGCTCTTAGCAATCACATAAGAAAGAGTTTTGTTTTTTTTCCCATAAAGATCTGTTCCTGTCTTTCAGGTTTCCAATGGTGCACTTCACACTACAGGTAGTCTTTGACGTATGACCAAAATTGAGCCCAAAATTTCTGTTGCTAAGTGAGACATTTATTAAGTGATTTATTCCCCTTTTTACAACCTTCCTTGCCACAGTTGTTAACTGAATCACTGCAGTTGTTAAACTAGTAAGTAAAAACTGATTTCCCCATTGACTTTGCTTGTCAGAAGGTGGCAAAAAGTGATCACATGACCCCAGGACACAGCAATGGTCATAAATATGACCCAGTTGCCAAGCATCTGAATTTTGATCACATGACCAGGGGATGCTGCAACTATCATAAGTGTGAAAAAGTCACTTTTTTTCAGTGCCATTGTAACTTTGAACGGTCACTAAATGAACTGTTGTAAGCCGAGGACTACCTGTGGTATAATTGAGTTTACAGAATAAAAGAATAATAGAGTTGGAAGGGACCTTGGAGGTCTTTTAGTCCAACATCCTGCTCATGCAAGAGACTCTATACCAGGGGTGAAATCCAGCAGGTTTTGACAGGTTCTGGAGAACTGGTAGCGGAAATTTTGAGTAGTTTGGAAAACTGGCAAATGCCACCTCTAGCTGAGTAGGGTGGGAATGGAGATTTTGCAATATCCTTCCCCAGGAGTGGGGAGGGAATGGGGATTTTGCAGTAGCCTTCTCCTGGAGTGGGGAGGGAATGGAGATTTTGCAGTATCCTTTCCCTGCCATGCTCACCAAGCCACACCATGCCCACCAAGCCACAGCCACAGAACCGGTAGTAAAAAAAATTGGATTTCACTACTGCTCTATACTAGGTGTGTCAAATTTGCGGCCTGTAGGCCTGATGCATCACGTGTTGGCCACCCCCGCCCCACTTTAGCTAAGGGGGAAAAAGTCGTGATATGTCATGTGACGATGCCATGGCAACGCGAGTTTGACACCCCTGATCTATACCATTTCACAGAGTATCCACTTTGCTCGCTGGTCATTCTCTTCTAATTCTTTCCACCTTTCTTAGCATCGTTATGCCATCGTTACCAGATTCTTTATGTAAGGTTCCTCTCCAAATATTTTTTCCTCTCCTATTGCTTCTCTTTCTCTCAAAATAAATCTGCAAAAATTTACTCGGGATAAATAAAAGAAATCCACGCACTGTAATGGGAAAAGCTCAGGCTTTCAGTTGTCAGAGCAACCTATATGATTGCGAGCAATATACATTGGGCTGAATCCACAGAGACTTCTAAAACATATGTTGCAATAAGTGAGGTATATGCTTGGTTTGTTATCACCACACACTCTAGACAGACAAATGGGACTTTAGCGGAACAACAATTTTCAACGAAAAAAAGTAAAGGAAATGGAGGTGCCTTGTCTAAAAGTATGATTTATTGGTGGCAATGATTTAACCGAGAAGCTTTAAAAGCCATGCTTTAGAAATTGCCAGTGAATGTTATTTTTTCTTTTTAGCTTTCAATTTTACTCCTGTTTCTGCATCTCCTTTTGCAGTAATTGCATGTAATTCCATATGCTGGAAAGCTGTTCTCAAATTTTTTTTTAAAGAGTTTTAAACTTCAGATTGGAAACTTTGTTAGACTTGTGTTCTAGCAGTGTTTACTTCTACAGTACAGGCTGTAGGTGAAAACCAATATCATAACCCAAATATTTTGATTTGATTTGATTTAAAAAAAAAACGGCCACATTTTGGGAGGTATTTGGGGAAAATGTTCTTCCTGCCACTGCTAATTGGTTTCCACCTCAGTTCAAAACTGCAAGATCTCCAGAGTGAGTGAATGATATGTAGTTCAGGGATTTGATAGGGTGTCATGCTGTATTCCAAAACAAACACGCACACACAAAAGGGGGGGGGATTTGTGTAGAGGGTTTATCTCTTCATTGGAGTATTGGATTCAGGGATCAATGGGATTATCCCCAATTCAGAGTAAATCTTGAAAAACATGTCCCACTGCTGTCTTTTGGACAGTTGAGATGGAAATCATTTTTGCTAGAAACTCTTGTGTAGTCAATTGTGTGTTCAACGTCCCTCTGTCTTGTGAAATATTAATTTTCCCCATTAACTATATAATTATTTTTGACTCTCATTAATTAAGACTATTTCTTTATCCTCCCCTCTCCTCCCTTTCCTTTCCTTTCCTTTCCTTTCCTTTCCTTTCCTTTCCTTTCCTTTCCTTTCCTTTCCTTTCCTTTCCTTTCCTCCCCTCCCCTCCCCTCCCCTCCCCTCCCCTCCCCTCTCCTCTCCTCTCCTCTCCTCCCCTCCCCTCCCCTCCCCTCCCCTCCATTCCCTTCCCTTCCCTTCCCTTCCCTTCCTTTCCTTTCCTTTCCTTTCCCTTCCCTTCCTTTCCTTTCCTTTCCCTTCCTTTCCCTTCCTTTCCCTTCCCTTCCCTTCCCTTCCCTTCCCTTCCCTTCCCTTCCTTTTCTTTTCTTTTCTTTTCCTTTCCTCCTCTCCTCTCCTCCCTTCTTTCCTTTCCTCCTCTCCTCTCCTCCCCTCCCTCCCTTCTTTCCTTTACTCCTCTCCTCTCCTTCCCTTCTTTCCTTTCCTCCTCTCCCCTTCTCTCCCCTCCTCTCCCCTCTCCCTCCCCTTTCCCATTCCCTTTCCCTTTCTGGAATTATTCTAAATTTATTTACAATCTCAAGGTAAAATAATCCTGATTATCCCAACTGTCTATATTTTAGATTGCTGCTCAAAGATACCCTTAGTCATCATATTCAGTCATCTGTACCTTTGATAATCAGTTGCTAAGACAGCAAAACAAATGAGATTGGGGGAATGGCATGATTGCAAAATATCTGAAGGATTTTGAACAATGTTTAAGAAAAGCCTATTCATTCAAGGAATTAATCATGGAAGCCTGAATAGACCATAGTAGAGAAATTCAGGATAGGACTATCTCCCATCACAAAGATACCGGTAGCTGAAATTATGAAAGATCACTGAACTGTTTGGAAGAGAATTTTGTACGTTTCTTTTAGTCACTACTACCTAAAGTATATTTCAGAACTCTTAAATTATGCCAATAATAACAAACTGATATAACTGCAGACATAAAGACCTTTCTTTAGAGAGTTCTTTTATCTTTTAAGAGCTTTCTGAAGTGTTTCTTTGACTGTATTCTGGTCAAAAGGAATCCAGCTTGATTTTTAGTGGCTTCATGGTCATTCCTATGCAGTTTTCTTGGCAACAACAACAGCAACAACAACAACAATGATATGTGAGACCAAAGGTATTACATTTAGATTTAAAACTTCAAATCAAGTTCAAAATAATAAGACACACGCCTCTTGAGAACTGTATCATTCAGAGTCAGAAAATAGGATATTGCATCTGAGGATTTCCTCTAGTATCAGTACAGTTTTTAGGTTTTTTTTTTTAAGAAAAGAAAACAATATAGTCTTAATTTATTAAACTCCTTAAGCCACCTTTATGAAGATTCATTTGTGGTCCAGAGGATATTTGCAGTGCTTTCACAGAAGACATCATATTTTGTAAAATAAAAAGGAGTTCCCATATTCCTATTTGTACAGATAACACCATTTATATCACTTTTTTCTGGTAATTAGACAAATTCTTCAATAGTCAGATGAGGTGGCTTTGTAGAGCTATGTTTTTTTAAAGACTATACACCATTTATCAAACAAAACTAATAAAAGCAATTTACAATTAACAGAAGCAAAAACAAAACAAAAGCGATTAAACAATGTGTCTTTTTTAGAACAATCTCGACTTTACAATTTTCTACTGGGAATTAGCAACATGATTTCAGGTATATGTGTCTCATCTGAATCCAGCTTGTACATCTGACAGTTTTTCCCCCATGGATTGAAAAATTAGCACATGCTATAAATGCAAATGTATGATAGTTTGAGCATTTTTTTTTACCTCTGGCTGGCTGGCTGGCTGGCTGGCTGGCTGGCTGGCTGGCTGGCTGGCTGGCTGGCTGGCTGGCTGGCTTATTTATTTATTTATTTATTTATTTATTTATTTATTTATTTATTTATTTATTTATTTATTTATTTATTTATTTATTTATTTATTTATTTATTTATTTATTTATTTATTTATTTATTTATTCATTCATTCATTCATTCATTCATTCATACATACATACATACATACATACATACATACATACATACATACATACATACCACCCTTCTCCTGTAGGACTCAGGGTGGTGTACAGCCAGAGTAAAAACAATACACCATGAATTTAAAAAGTTTAAAAGTATTAAATAATTTGGCCTAGTTTTGTTTAAAAAAACCCAAAATTAAAATACCCAATTAAAAATTTCACGTCAGCCCAGCCTGTTGGAATAGTAGGGTCTTAAGGACAAAGCGAAAGGTACAGAGGTCAGGGATCCTACGTATCTCCGGGGGTAGTTTGCATTGGAATTGTTATTTCCAGTCCCTTAGCCACTCCTGTGTTTTTAATACCTGCTTACAAAGTACATTAACACTCAGCACGCTACAATTCATCAGTCCAATCTGGCTGGTTTATCTACCACCCATGAGCTAAGAGTAGATAGGCAGGTGAATGGTAGATTGATAGACTTAAGCCTCAGCCAAGCTCCTGGTCTGAGGGCCAGGATGAAAGAGCAGTATTGGACAGCAATGGCAACAATGGCAGCCTGTCAACAGCCTTTATGCTAATGTGCCAGGGCTATTTTAATGGCTGCTACACTCCTGGATTTGCAGACCTGCATGGAGTCAGAGGATGGGCATGACCTGTCCTTTTACAGAAAAAAAATGTTTTCTGACACCTGAAGTATATGTATCACTTAGTTAGGTCATCATGTAAGAATTTAAACAGTTAAAATAAATAGAATAACAGAGTTGGAAGGGACCTTGTAAATCATTTACAACCCTCTCAAGTTTAAGCAGAAGACCCTATACCATTTCTGACAGATGGCAGTCCAGTCTCTTCTTGAAAGCTTCCAGTGGTGATGTTTCCACAACTTCTGTTAGTGTAATTTAGCATTGGCTTTTCTGGATACCGTTGCAGACTGTTGGATCATATTTAATTGATTGCCCACTAGTTCTACTAGTGTTTCATCAACGATTGCAATGTCGTTGTTTAGCAATAATTTCTAGAGCTCCTTGAGCCTTTTCTAGAATAATTGGCTCTAACTGAATCATCCATATGTACCCTCAATTTTGAGAACATTTTTGTTCTTGTCTGGTTCTTCCATATATTAATGCTAGTTTTATTTGTATCTTCTTTTTCCAGTGGATCTCTGGGTTCTTTGTCTTTTATTCCACCAATCTTTGCACAAATGCTTTCTTTGATTTCTGTAATTCTCTTACATAAAACTCTTCCCCTTCCCATTCGATTGCTATCATCAATTTCATTGTTTTGCTAATTAAAATATAATTCCATGCATCTTCTTATAATACGCTCATCTTTTATTTGGGCCATTCTCTTCTGTCTTTATTGCCTCGTGTCTTATCATATCAACAGCATATCAACAGAAAACCATTTTGCTGTTTTGTGTTTGAGATATTTCTATGCGCTTCATCTTTAATTATTTCAAAACTTTCAGTCCAGAATTTTTCAGACACTCTTTATCAAGTCTAACCTATTATATCTAATCTGTATCTTTACCGCATAATCATGCGGACTATTGTTAAGACTCTATCTGATTATTTTGCTTTCCTTAATATAACTGTATTTTTGGAATAAGGAGCTCATAATCACCTGGTTTTCTATTTGCCGAATGTATCTTCACCTTTGCTTGCAGAATGTATCTTCAGTTTGATCTGAGCATTGTCCAGCTGGTGATGTCCATATATATTTTTTGCTGTAAACATGTTTTACATACATCTATTAGATTGCATCTTGCTTTGTTTTATACAACAAAGCTGTTTTGCCATTATTCCACGTGATTTTAACATTTCTGTCTTGCGTCTATCTGTTTATTATTTGTTAGTTAGCTAATTAGTTAGTTAGGTATATCACATCTTTATTATTTTTATAAACAACTCAAAATGGCGAACATATCCAGTATTCCTTCCTCTTCCTATTTTTCCCACAACAACAAATTTGTAAAGTGGGCTGACAAAGAGTGACTGGCCCAAAGTGACCCAGCCAGTTTTCATGCCTAAGGCAGGACTAAAACTAACAGTTCCTTAATTTATAGCCTGGTGCCTTACTGCGTGTATCCACAAAATGTTCAACTTCCATTTTATCTGCATCAGTCTGCATTTACTTGAATAATTGTGATATAAATTGCTTTGTCTTGGACTTGAATTGAGATAATTTTGTCATATTTTGAATTGTATCCAAACACTGTTTTTTTTTGTAATGCAGTTTCTAAAGATGTCTAAAACTTGCATATGTTCCAGAAAAATTGTGTACAAAAGGGCATATAATAGAGAAAATTGTTTCAAAAAATGCATATATCAAAAGAAATGTGAAGAAAAATGCAGAACACTTTTCTATACAGGCTTTTTACAAAATATTCATAAAAGGTTGAGACAATGAGACAATATCTGAGGAAAAATTGAAAAGATTGTATGGAGCAGAACGGATTTAGCAGCCTTTCCATTCCACAAAAATTATTTGTACTAATTTAGATTATTTTTCTTGATCTGTGGGCCAATTTACTGTCATGAAAAATAGCTCAATACAAAGAACCACAGTTCTTCTTAGTAGTCTCTCTACTTTTTAGTATAAAGGATTAAAAAGTAAAGTTTCTTTCAAGTTAAGCATGACTCTTTGTGACTTTCAACAAAGCAGACCACAGTCTACTTCTTTGTAAGCTAGAAAAAAGTGGGATACATAGCTTCATCACCAGATGGATTCACAACTGGCTGACAAACTGTACTCAATGAGTAGTCCTTAATGGGTCTAAGTCTACATGGAAAGAACTAAGCAGTGGGGTACCACAAGTTTCCGTCTTAGGCCCAATACTCTTCAATATCGTCATAAATGACTTAGTTAAGGGAATAGAAGGGGACCTCACCAAATTTGCAGATCATACTAAGCTGGCAGGAATAGCTAACACCCTAGAAGATAGGCTCAAGATCCAAATGGATCTTGACAGATTTGAACACTGGGCCCTATCTAACAAAATGAAATTCAGTGTAGAGAAAAGTAAAGTCTTACACTTAGGTAAGAAAAACCAAAAGCATACATATAAACCAGGCTGAATAGCAGTGACTGTGAGAGGGATCTTGGAGTCTAAGTGGACAATCAGCTAAATATGAGACAGCAGTGTGCAGCGGCAGCTAAAAAAGCAATGCAATCCTAAATTGCATTAACAGAGGGATACAATCAAGATCAAGTGAGGTACTAATACCACTCTATAAAGCCCTAGTAAGACCACACCTAGACTACTGCATCCAGTTTTGGTCACCACACTATAAAAAAGATGTTGAGACTCTAGAAAAAGTGCAGAGGAGAGCAACCAGGATGATTAGGGAACTAGCGACTAAAACATATAAAGAGTGGTAACAGGAACTGGGCATGGGTAGCCTAGAGAAGAGAAGCACCAGGGGAGACATGATAGCAGTGTTCCAATAATTGAGGGGCTGCCACTGAGAGGAAGGGGTCAAGCTGTTTTCCAAAGCACCTGAAGGCCAGACAAGGAATAATGGATGGAAACTGACCAAGGAGAGACTCAACCTAGAAATGAGGAGGAATTTTCTGACAATGAGAACAATCAACCAATGGAACAGCTTTCCTTCGGAAGTTGTGGGAGCTTCATCACTTGAGACTTTCAAGAAGAGATTGGACTGCCATTTGTCAGAAAGGGTGTAGGGTCTCCTGCTTGAGTGGGGGCTTGGACTAGATGACCTATAAGGTCCCTTCCAACTCTGTTAATCTGTTAAAATCATGTCTACCTTGATACAATTTCTTGACAACTGTATAAAAGTGGTTTACAACCACCTTCCTCCAGTTTTCTCCTCCCTACCTTGTTTATAGCATTACCAGTAGTATTACCAGAATTATCCCATCCAAATTCTAACTGGATCAAATCCTGGCATGACTAATCAGGTACTGTCACCTTCTGAGACTAGGTAAGGCAGTATAATTTAAAACCTGAAATTAAAGAATGAGAAAATTGACTTTTCAGATTGGGCAAAATACCTATATGAATTTTTTTTTAAAAAAAATTGATTTATATGCCACCCTTCTCTGGAGTCTCAGGGTGGCTTACAATGCATTAAGCAATAGCCTTCATACTTTTGTATATTTATACAAAGTCAGCTTATTGCTGACAAACTGGGTCCTCAATTTACCTACCTTAGAAAGGATGGAAGGCTGAGTCAACCTTGAGCCTGGTGAGATTCAAACCTATAGTATTTGCAGACAGCTGGTGTTTAATTACAATGCTTTAGTCTGCTGAGCTATCCAGGCTCCTGGATAGCTGTGAATTGTGAATGGTTTCATTTATTTGAATATACAGTATGTGAAAGATGGTTTCTAAGTATTTGGGAAAAACAGAAAGAAAAAAAAAAGAATTAACCCAATTAAGCTAATATCGCATCAGTGCAATACAACACATGTGTGTTGTTTCATCTGCTAAAACCCCGAATATTAATTTGTGAACATACTCTAAGACATGTTTTAGGGTACATGCAGAAACATACATGCCAACAACAAAGCAAACAAAAGAAAAATAAAAGGAAAGAGTCTACTAGCTGTAAAAATGAGATCTGCTATTGTATGTAAACTAATACAAAAGAACCCAACGCAGGAGAAGAGGTGATTTAATGGCAAACACATTTGTTAAACATGAAGAAGGGAACCAGACAGAAGCTTAAGAAAATTAAAATATATCCAGTAGTTAAAGAAAAAGAAAACTCTTTTCCTTGAAATGGATTCTGGCAATGCAGATCTAAAAGAGAATGCTTTCAAGCAGCCATCTGTGGGAGCTTAAATTGTGAAAGCTGCAATTTTATATTTCTGCTGCGCACTGTGTGGCCCCAATGGAAAATGCTTCTCTCTTCCCCCTACTCCCCCAAATCATTTTGCCTGCTGTTTATTTCTTGCTTTTCTTAGAGGGGTCAATCATATAAAGCAAAAAGCTTTATTGATCAGCATAAGAAAAGATCAGACATATCCACAAAGGAAAACATTGGTCTAAATACACAGATTTAAGAATATGGCAAAAAAGGTTTTTATTTTAAAAAAATGTAAAGGACTCCCTGCAGATTTTACTCTGCTAGTTGTTGCTGACTATAAGGGGTGATCTTCCTCTCCGTTTCAAGGTCATAGAGCCAGCGCTATCCACAGTCAAAAGACCAACATGACATCAAGGAGTACTGTTACTGTCCCACCAAAGTGGTACCTATTTATCTACTTGCATTTGCATGCTTTCGAGCTGCTAGGTTGACAGGAGCTGGGACAAGGATGGGAACTTACCTCATCACATGGTACTCAGGTCTCAAACCTGGGCTGCTGGCTTTCCAGCTGGCAAGCCCAGCCTCTTAACTGCATTTATATATTTCTGTATGCATATATATGCGTGTATAAGAATACATGTGACTGATTAGCTTTCTCTACAAAAGCTTATTGAATAAACTTTATGATGGACTTGCCCCAAAATGAGACCTATGGTTTTAATATTAGTTAATGAACAATTATAAAAGATGGAAACATGGATAGAGTTCATTAAATAGGGGTAGGCAAATGGTACTGTGAACAATTATAATTGTGCTTATCATTGAATGTGTGACAGATGTAGGGAGCAGGCAGATCCCCAGGGGCTGTATTCCAGAGAAATAAGAGGCTACTCAGCCCAGGTATTTTGTGTGAGAGAAAGATGAAGCCCCTCCTCAATAGCTCCCAGAGCAT
Organism: Masticophis lateralis; assembly: GCA_030761175.1. NCBI lineage: Eukaryota > Metazoa > Chordata > Lepidosauria > Squamata > Colubridae > Masticophis > Masticophis lateralis. The sequence goes on along the minus strand of JAUDYJ010000005.1, from coordinate 14,970,107 downwards.
ATTGTAGGTACAGAGAGTACCTCATTTTGGCAAGATTTTGTCTGTCGGTGTGAAACAATAAAGAATTTTAGTGGTAACTTACGATTATATTACTTTATTGTTTGCATGTACACTGACAGTTTATGCACTGGAGTGAAATTCCTTGTGTGTCCAATCACACTTGGCTAAAAAAAATATTCTAATATTCTAATAAAGAATTCAGCTTGGGATAATTGCCACGTGGCAATCTTGGTGATATCACATGCTGAGACTGCCCCAAACATGAAAAAGCTTCTCCTTTTCACTTGCACCATAAAAAAAATTTCTTCCCTTACAGAATATTTTCATCCATTCCAGTATGACCATTAATGGAAGTCATAGTTAGGTCCTTATTCTGGTCATTAAAACATATTTTAGTATTGCTGTTCAGAGGTAGTCCTTGACTTACAACAGTTCATTTAGTGACTGTTCAAAGTTAAAACGGCACTGAAAAAGTGACTTACAACCATTTTTCACACTTACGACCATTGCAGCATCCCCATGGTCACATGATCAGAATTCAGATACTTGGCAACTGGTCCATATTTATGATGGTAGCAATATCCTGGGATCAGGTGATCACCATTTGCAACCTACTGACAAGCAAAGTCAATGGGGAATCCAGAATCCCCTAGAGCCGCGGTGGTGCAGTGGTTAGAGTGCAATACCGCGGGCTACTTCTGCTGATCACTGGCTGCCAGCAGTTTGGCAGATCGAATCTCACCAGGCTCAAGGTTGACTCAGCCTTCCAACCTTCCGAGGTGGGTAAAATGAGAACCCAGATTGTTGGGGGCAATTATGCTGGCGCTGTAAACTGCTTAGGGAGGGCTGTAAAGCACTATGAAGTGGTATATAAATCTAAGTGCTATTGCTATTGCTATTGCTATTGCTGTTGCTATTGCTATTGCTATTGCTACTAACTTAACAAATGCAATGATTCACTTAATGACTGGGGCAAGAAAAATGATAAAACGCTCCCATGTGACACCTCTCCTGCACGAGCTGCATTGGCTTCCGGTAGTCTTCCAGGTGTGCTTTAAGGTGTTGGTGACCACCTTTAAAGTGCTCCATGGCTTAGGACCTGGGTATTTGCAAGACCGCCTTCTGCCACCAATAGCCTCCCACCGGCCAGTACACTCGCACAGAGAGGGACTCCTCAGGGTGCCTTTGGCCAGACAATGTCAGCTGGCGACCCCCAGAGGGAGAGCCTTCTCTGTGGCGGCACCCGCCCTCTGGAACGACCTACCCCCGGAGACGCAGGATATCAGACCTCTGGACTTTTCGTCGGGCTCTTAAAACCCACTTGTTCCATCTAGCTGTACTGACTTGATCCCATCCTCTGTTTTAAATTGGAACTGATTTTAAATTGGACTGTTTTAATTGTCGGCCAAAATTATTTAATATTTTTTTAAATTGTTTTAATTTTTATATATATCATGTTTTACTTTGGCTGTTCACCGCCCTGAGTCCGCGAGGAGAAGGGCGGTTTATAAATTGAAATAATAAATAAATAAATAAATAAATAAATAAATAAATAAATAAATAAATAAATAAATAAATAAATAAATAAATAAATAAAACAGGGCAAACTCACTTAACAAGAGTTTCACTTAGCAACATAATTTTGGGCTCAATTGCGGGTCATAACCGGTGGACTACCTGTATTTTTACCATGACTACTTAGCTGTTCGTTCTTATCACTATCTTCACCTATGATTTGTATCTCTGGAAAGAATTGGAGAGGTGACTGGATCATTGATGACGGTGAGAAAGAGAAACAGCTCTTGTTTGCATATACTTGGGTGCCATTCAATGGTAAGACATCCGTCATAGCTTTGCATACACACATATGCTTTCCCATCAACTAAGAATATCAGAGGTGATATTCAGCTGGTTCAGACCAGTAGCTGATTCAGGCCGGTAGCAGAGACCCACACGCCTGGATGTAATGCCATCCTATTTAGCCGTGTCTTGGAGGCTGGGCGCATGTGTGGAAGTTGTGCACCAAACCCACCGCTGAAGAACATGTAATTGTGTAGCATGCAGTTTCCCATTGTGATAACCAAGCCATGAATATGAGAGAGAGAGAGAGAGAGAGAGAGAGAGAGAGAGAGAGAGAGAGAGAGAGAGAGAGAGAGAGAAGGTCATTTTATTGCCCTTAGGTATTGGAACTGAATGTATGAACGAGGCTTAAATCAACTATGGAGACATAGCAGTCCTAAAGGATCTGTATCCAAAGATCTGTACCATTTGTTTTAGGTCCCCAAGGAAGCTTCACATTTGTACTTCTCAAATTAAAGTCTGAAGCAAAGCTTTTCTACAACGGAGAGCTTGACAAGTAGGTTATGAAATGCCAGAAGATGTTTGCCATTCAAAGGAGAAAGTGATACCTTTCAGAGCACAGGTCCACGTAAGTAGTTATTTGGATCTCTGCCTAGATTTCTAAATAAATCGAAATGCATGTTTACAACCACTTAAAGGCAGATCTGTTGCTAGGAAACTTAAGAGATAATGTTTTAAAATCAAGTCTAAGAACAGATGCTCAAGTAGCTAAAAAGCTCCTATTTTGCTCTCTTTGAGATAAACTGTACTAGCATGATATTTGTTAGTATCAATACATTTGTTGGCAATATTTTTGGTTGTGGGAAAATAGTAATTACAATTAGTGCACAAATTGCAAGGAGGGGATTCTCTAACTTTTACGTAGCACCTCTTAATTATTGCTTTAAGCATTAATAGAACTTATTCCTCTATAGCCTTCTTTGTAAATCAGAGCCCTCTGCCAGGTCCTTCTACCCCTTTGTCACTGGCTGAGGAGGGTATGGTGACCTCTAGGACAGTCAGCCCTAGTGACCTCTAGGGCAGTACAGCCTGGTTTGTTCTGTCAGTTTAATCAGATAAGTAAACATGTTGTGCTAAAATTGAGAACTTTAGACTCTTTTTTTGCCTATTCCTAGGTATAAAAAAGATAAAGATTCCCCTCACACATATGTGCTAGTCATTCCCAACTCTAGGGGGTGGTGCTCATCTCCGTTTCAAAGCTGAAGAGCCAGCACTGTCCGAAGATGTCTTCATGGTCATATGGCCAGTATGACTAAACGCCAAAGGCGCACGGAACGCTGTTACCTTCCCATCAAAGGTGGTCCCTATTTTTCTATTTGTATTTTTTACCTGCTTTCGAACTGCTAGGTTGGTTGCCACAATATAAAAAACATGTTGAGGCTCTAGAAAAAGTGCAGAGAGAAGCAAGATTAGGGGACTGAAGAAAGATCGCAGGTATTGGGTAGGTCTAGTTTAATGAAAAGAAGGGCTCGAGGTGACATGATAGCAGTGTTCCAATATCTCAGGGGCTGCCACAAAGAAGAGGGGTCAACTTAGTCTCCAAAGCATCTGAATGCAGGACAAGAAGCAATGGATGGTCACTAATCAAGGAGAGAACCAATCTAGAAATAAGGAGCAATTTCCTGACACATAGAACAATTAACCAGTGGAACAACTTGCCTCCAGAAGTTGTGGGTGCTCCAACACTGGAGATTGGATAATTTGTCTGAAATGGTATAGGATCTCCTGCTTAAGCAGAGGGTTGGACTAGAAGATCTTTTAGGTCCTTTCCAACTCTGTAATTCTGTAACTGCTGGGTGAAGTGGAACAATGTGTCCTTTGACGTTTTTCTGAAGATTCCATTTTTCATTTATTTGTTGATGTCTATTGTTCCTAGAGTCAGAAACAACAAGCACACATCTGCGGGGGAACCTTTATCTTATTGTTCCTTATTATTTTTATTGTGCTTTTAGTTTGTGAAGCATGCAGAGTTATCTGGAAGTTGAGCAGCCTAGAAATACGACAAATTAAATTAAATTAAATTAAATGAACATATAACTGTCAAAGGCACCTGCCTGCAAACGCACCCATTTTCAGTGGGGTTGTTTTTGTTTCTTGCTTTTCAATTTTAAGCTTGCCTATGAAAATAAAAATCTGCATCATAAAAATGCAGCAGGCAAGCCCATTTGTCTCTCTATTTTGTTAAGCATAATATATGCGAATTTGTGTAAAATAGCTGAACACTGGGGAACAACATGAACGTTAAAATATTGCTTGTATTTCCATCTCTAATAAGGGAAAAAATCTTGTTCAAATGCATAAAGATGTACAATGGTACCTTACATTCAGAATCTTGGCTAAGAAATTTAAATTGGCCATTGCAATGGTGTAATGACAAAGATATTAAATTTTCATACAATGATGTAGTTGCTTAGTTTATAAGTAATTCCCTATTTGTTTTCTGCCTTTTGTTACCACGCTTACATGTGGAAGAAAACAAATAGAGGCCATTTATTACAGTAAGCTTTTCTTTTTCTTCCAGTTTGATAATAAAGGTCTTCTTTCTTTCTTTCTTTCTTTTTTAAATGAAAGTTTGTGTAGTGAGAGTAAATCAAATCCAGGCCCTGTATTTATCCCAAAAGATGATAACCTTAAATCCAACATGTTTTACTCCTCGAGGGATGATTAGATGGAAAAGCAATCTCATCTGACTCCATTATGGTACTCTCACAAGCCTAAAGTGAACTGTTTTAAAGGTGAATATGTCTAGCAACAGCAAATAGGGAAGCAAGCAAGCAATGTTTCTATCACCTGGCATGGATTTCATGTTAAACTTAAGCCTTACCTTTTGTCTTAGGAACAGTACAGGTGACACATCCTAGGGAAGAACGTGCAAATTATTGTGTTATTCAATTGTTTAGAGGACAATTCTGAAGATAGATAGAGGATAGATAGATAGATAGATAGATAGATAGATAGATAGATAGATAGATAGATAGATAGATAGATAGATAGATGGGTTTCAGCAGGTTCTGACCAGTTCTGGAGAACTGGTAGCGGAAATTTTGAGTAGTTCAGAGAACCGGTAAATACCACCTCTGACTGGCCCCACCCCCATCTATTCTCTGCCTCCCGAGTCTCAGATGATCGGGAGGAAATGGGGATTTTGCAGTAACCTTCCCCTGGATTGGGGAGGGAATGGAGATATTGCAGTATCCTTCCCCTGCCATGCCCACCAAGCCACACCCACAGAACCAGTAGTAAAAAATTTTGAAACCCACCACTGGATGGCTAGATGGATGGATGGATGGATGGATGGATGGATGGATGGATGGATGGATGATAGATTAGATAGGTAGATAGGTAGACAGAATAACAGACAGAGTAACAGAATAACAGAATTGGAAGGGACCTTGGAAGTTTTTCTAGTCCAACCTCTATACCAGTGATGGCAAACCAACCTCTATACCAGCAGGAAACTCTATACCAGTGATGGCAAACCTTTTCGGCACCAAGTGCCAAAAAGGTCGCACAGAAATGTCGTGTCTGTGCGCTGGTCGGGGACGTGCTCCAGAAAAGCCAAACTTCCAGGTTCTAGCACGCATGCGCACCTCATGATCAGATGGCCAATGCGCATGTGCAGGATGGCCGGTGTGCATGTGCAGTGCATTTTTAGCACTGTCGCACATGCAAAGGACATTCTGGCCAGCACACACATAGGCGTGCCAGAAACCCGGAAGGCAAACAGGCAAGGCTGCACATACTCGGAAACATGGGTTCGTGTGCCACTTTGGGCAGGCATGCCATAGGTTTGCCATCACAGCCCTATACCATTGCAGGCAAATGGTTTTCCAATCTCTTCTTAAAAACTTCCAGTGTTGGAGCACCCACAACTTCTGGAGGCAAATTGTTCCACTGATTAACTATTCTAACTATTAGGAAATTTCTCCTTAGATCTAGGTTGGTTGATTAGTTTCGATCCATTGCATCTTGTCCTTCTGGTGCTTTGGAGAACAGATTAACCCTTACTTCTTTGAGGCAGCCCTTAGATATTGGAACACTGCTATCATGTCACTCTTAGTCCTTCTTTTCATTAAACTAGACATACCCAGTTCCTGCAACTTTTCTTTGTATGCTTTAGCTCCAGTCTCCTAATCATCTTTGTTGCTCTTCTCTGCACTCTTTCTAGATTCTCAACATTTTTTTTTATATCATGGTTGTCAAAACTGGATGCAATATTTCAAATGTGGTCTTACCAAGGCATTATAAAGTAGTTTAATGCTTTGGTAAGACTACACTTGGAATAGGTAGATAGGTGGGTGGGTGGGTGGGTGGATGGATAGATAGATAGATAGATAGATAGATAGATAGATAGATAGATAGATAGATAGATAGATAGACAGACAGACAGACAGACAGACAGACAGACAGACAGACAGACAGACAGGGTTAGAGTTAGGGTTAGGGTAGACAGACAGACGGATAGAATAAATTTATTAAAAACATACTTCTGATCTTTTTACCTTTTGCTTATTGTTCATGAATCTTTCTTGTTGTTTTTGCCTGCATGATGCCCGTGGTCCTATTTTGCCAGTTTTTCTATTTCTTTGCAGTGTTTAATAAACTGTATTTTTTGCTAACTAAACTGAATGGCATGTGCGCTTCCTCTGATCCATATATAGGAATTGAGCAGGAATGTACAGGATGGAATTAAACTGGAAATTACCCAGGATGCTTTTTTTTTTTTTTTTGTCCCCAAAGAGTACTGTACCAGTCATGAAACCATAAATACATCCTTAGCATTGCTTGAGGTATAAATGAAATGTGCAGGCTTGAAGCCGAAAAATCATGTGTGTCCCAACTCACTCGATTCACAAAGGCGGGTTCTATTTGCTGATAAATAATGGACATCATTTTTGTTCTTTCTATTTTTGTGTTTTTAATTAAACTGAACAGAAGATGGAAAAAGAAAAGAGGAGAAAAAGAGGAGAAAAAGAAAGGTTGCTGTGTGCATAGAGGATTGACTTCATCTTTATATAAAGTTTTACACAGCAATTTCAAATTTCTTTTTAACTGTAAGCAACTCAATTATAAGCTGCAAAGCACATCAGATCTTCAATGCGTTGAGAAATTGAAGCCATTTTCTTATCTTTGCAATAGTTGAAGGATAAATATTTTACTAATTAGAAGGGCACATAGAATTCATTTTTGGTTGTCCAGCCATCCATTTCTCTGTAATTAGTTTGTACTTCAAAAAACATGGACATCCAAAAATATTAAACAATGGCTGAAAGTCAAATGAATATGCCTAATGACAGCTTACGAAAAATATAACAGTTTTAATTAAGCATTAGAGTATTTTCCTAAAAAAACCCAGTGGTAGCCAATAAGTCTAAGATATAGCTTTTTTTATTGGTGTTAAATAAGTTGATATTTAACACCTATTGAATTTTTTTGGTATAGATATTCAGATAATTTCCGTTTGTTTAGACAAAATTAATTATCTCGTCTTCTCTGTTTCACTCAGTCTTTAACATTTGCATATCAAATCATATTAAAGTAAAATGTATTTTTAAAGATTAATTATGGCTATTTTGACTTCCAATATTTGTGATTACTTATAATAATTTAAGTCTCTCTAAAGCTGATAATTGTCTGACATTTTCTTTTCTTTTTGGCAATTCTCTAAAAAAAAAGGAATGGTGTGAGATCCCACAATTGCCAGAGTTAAGTCTCAACTTTCTCACTAAAATAATCAGAATTTAAGCTTTGGGACAGTCATTTGATAGGAGTGTTTTAATTTTGATTCCTGGATTAAGTTTCTGAAATTTTGGTGAATATGACATTGACCCAGAGTGTCGTCTTCTAGTAGAACAAGTGCATTGTAGTATTTAAAGATATTGAACTAGAAGTGAGAGACTCCTAGTTCATCTTTAACCATAGAAGGTCTCCAGATCTTCAACTTGAAAGACTTTAGTTAAATTTCCCTCACTCCAACTTACATAATCAAGCTATGATTGTGTAGAAAAATAGGATGAAAGAGTGCTATGTATACCCTGATGAACCCTAAAGAAGAGCTCTAAAGAACTCTAAAGAAGAAAAATAAATTTTAAAAATCTGGCAAAGATCAGGTGGGTAAAAAGGAGAAAGTTGCATGTGAGATACACTTGAATCTAAAGCAGGGGCACCAACCTCAAGGCCTGGGGGCCAGATCTGGCCCACAGGGTGCTTAGAACTGACCCGCAGGGCCGACCTGGAAACAGCAAAGGACCAGCCTGCGGTGCCTCTGCCAATGAAAATCAAGTTCGGGATGGCCGCCCACAGCCCTCCCCAGCTTCATTTTCACTGGCAGAGGGTTGCAGGAGGCCGTCACAGCAAAAAATGGAGCTCGGGAGCCTGTTTTCTCTGGCAGAGTGTTCAGGCCACCACAGGTGCCCCTGACATGAGTGACATCGAGCTGGCCATGCACATCCCAGCCCCCCGAGGTCAAACACAACCCTGATGTTCCTCAATTAGATCAAGTTTGACACCCCTGATCTAAAGCCTTTGACTATACCACAAATTTCCAAGGGGGAAAATGGATGGCATCTTTGTTCAAGAAACAAAGGGAGAAGGGGAATCTGCCTTATCTTGAGTTCTTATCCAGACTAACAATATTATTTTCTTTTTCTCATCTTTCACTGGCAAGTGCTAATTTTAAAATCTCTCTCTCAATCTGTACCTAATTCTTCCTCTCTTTTAAAAGGAGCAGTTGCTCCTTCATGCACATGATTTTGCTGGGAAAATGGTGTACAATTTATATTCATATAATTTATAACTTAACTTACATATTTTAAGTTAAACATTTTTAGGGAGAGGCAAGGATGATAAAACACTGTTAAAATGAGTTAAAAGGTGAAGGGAGAGATCTCAGGACATTGGCCAGCCATATGGCAGCATCAGAGGTGATATTCAGCCGGTTTGGAGTTTTTCGGGCGAACCGGTAGTGTTGACCTGTGGATGAGCCTGCCCACCTTCCAGGGTGCAATCCCGTCCTATATCGCTGTGTTTCTGATGCTGCACGAATGTGTGGATGGTGTGCACAAGCAAATTGATGTGTTGTTTGATGTCACACACATGTGCATGCGTACATGCTCACATTTCTGGTGTTGGGTGAACCGGTTGCTACAGTATGTGATGCCCACCTCTGGACAGCATGCTCCCCGGGGTTCCCTACATGGGATTGCAGAACCACATTTTAATTCTAGCCAAGAAAGTGGGGACTTGCAATCAACTCTGGGCAGAGAATATTCCAGAGTGGGCACAATGGCAGAGAAGGCTCTCTTTCTAGACCCCGTCTGCCTGCCACATCTGTCTGTCTGTCTGTCTATCTGTCTGTCTGTCTGTCTGCAGGGGTGGATTCTACTTACCTTTACTGCTGGTTCGCAATGGGGCCACGCTTACGTGCTTGCGCAGAAGTTTCCTGATGATGTCAGGGTTGGTGGGTGGAGCCTCCCACCGGTTTTACTACCGGTTCTATAGAACCGGTCTGAACCGGGGCCAACCCACCACTCTCTCTCTCTCTCTCTCTCTCTCTCTCTCTCTCTCTCTCTCTCTCTCTCTCTCTCTCTCTCTCTCTCTCTCCCTCTCCCTCTCCCTCTCCCTCTCCCTCTCTCTCATCTAGCTATCATCTAGCTATCCATCCTTCCCTCTTTCTATCTATACATATGTTTGTGAATATACATATGTATATGTTTTATGTATGTGTGTATATATGTATGTGTGTATAAGTAAATAAACATTAATCAAGATATGATAATTCTCAGATGCATGAAAAAGTATTTTGTCAGTATGTTCCTTCAGTGGAGCACATTTTGGTTATGGGATTACATTTTCCCCTCTCTCTCCCTTTCTCTCATTCTCCTCCTCTGTGATATGTTGGAAATTAGCACTTTCTTCAACAGTAAGCCTTGACACTGAGTATAATTGAGGGGCTCCAGGTTGGCATGTTCCTGCATATTTCCTGTCATCTGAAATATGAAAGTGTCGTAGCAGTCCAGCCTTGGAGACCTGAACGCACTGATTCTTCCATCTGATTTGCCTGTCAGGCTCTTACTGATTTCAACCCTAAGATAATTAACACGGCTCAGGAGGCTCATGTCTTGCTGCCTTCTCAGGTTGGTTTAATGAGGTGGTATTGCTCGTCTTGCATTCAATGAGCGTGGGACCTTCAAGCAGCGCCACAAATAGGTGGCTGTGGGAATGCCAGTTTCCTGGATTAGTTATTAAATCCTCATTACGTTAGTTGTTGCTCAAACTGATAGCAGAATTAAATGTCATCACTAACAATATTTTTTCTCCCTCCCATCCTTCTCTAAGTTTAGTTCTGCAAAGAAAATATTTGGAGGATTAAAATAAAAAAATGGGAAGCAAGTAGAAGGACATTTGTTTGATATTCTGTGCTTTATGCTGATCTAGGATCTTAATAAAAGTTTGAACGATTGATTCTGTCCATCCCCAGAACAGAATATTCCTGTTGTGGCTCCATTACCTGAGCCTGTGTTATCGGCAGGAGAGGACTCCGAGAGTGAAGGAGAGGAGTTGGCAAGGCCTCCCTCTCCAGGACCCTCCTCTCTGGCAATGCCTCTGGAGGACATCGAAGGCCAAGAGATAGGCCCGGGGCCAAGCACGTCCACACAGCCACAGGTGGACAGTAATGAGGAATATGAGTCTTGGCTGGACCCTCGACAGCATCGCAGAGATAAGCGTGCGCAGCAGAGGAAGAGGCGTGCCAGGGATTAGGCTGAGTCACTGGACCACACCCCACAGGGTATAAAAGTGGGTGTGGTAGCCGGTTCAGCTCCGTGACAAGCAAAAAACTGGAAGTAACTCAACTTCTATGTGTTGCTGGAACTTTGCCTGACTTATCGGACTGTGTTCGGAATAATCTCTTTGTTTTTGTGACTAAAAGATTATTGGCAGCCAGCCACTGGGTTGCTGCCAACTTTGTCATCAAAGACTCTTTTGTATATTGGCTTATTAACTCTTGGCTGTCTGTGAGGGTGCGTGTGTGAGACAGGGACAGAACAATTCCTCAGTCAAGAATAGGCAAATAATAAAAATAACAAAATCAAGTGACTAACAGATGCAAAGACAGAATAAATGTAATGTCTGACGTGACTTTGCACATGGGGACTGACTTCTGCTGCTCCAGAGTTAAAAGAAGCTTATTTCCAAAGCTGTAGAAGCGACAGATTGTAGGCCCTTCTTTAGAGAACATGAGAAGTTTGCTAAGCGATGGGGCACAAAACCAAGTTTTCTGAAAAAAGCATTTATAGAATTTACACAGTTCTTACAGAGTGGGAATATCCACTGTTCAAATCACACTAAAGATAGCCTTCGTGACCTGTTCTGCCCTTTTCTCAAAGACTCGCAGCTGACCTTTTCTTGGAATGAGCATACTAATGTCGTGCCAAATTCTGCCTTAAACCCTTTCAAAAGGTTTTTCTCCCAGGGCCAAAGAGGCCTCTGTTTTTCTACTTTATTCTTAGGGTGCTCAAGGCATTTTTTTTTCAACATTCCATAAGCGATTAAAAAAGAAAACTGTACTTCTTGAAGTGGAGGCAGATACTCCGAGGCTGCTTTCGGTTTCACATCTCTCTTCAGTCAGAAACTTTACCGGTTGTTTACATTTTTAATGTGAAAAGGCCAGAAGGGATCATGATGGCTTCTCTTGGGATGGGATGTGTACAAAGAAAGCCAAGGAGGCTGCAGAGATGATGGCACAATGGGAAAGAAGAGTAAAAAAAAATATGCATACCAGTGGTGGGTTTCAAATTTTTTTACTGCCGATTCTGCGGCTGTGGCTTGGTGGGTGTGGCAGGAGAAAGATACTATAAAATCTCCATTCCCTCCCCACTCCAGGAAAAGGTTACTGCAAAATCCCCATTTCCTCCTGATCAGCTGGGACTTGGGAGGCAGAGAATAGATGGAGGTGTGGCCAGTCAGAATAATTACTACTGGTTCTTTGAACTATTCAAAATTTCCGCTACCGGAAATTTCCGCTACCGGTTCTCCAGAACTGGCCAGAACCTGCTGAAACCCACCTCTGATGCATACACAGAACAAGGGTTCCTAATTAACAGAGATTTATGAAAAACCACGCCCAACCCATCCTTGAATAGAAACCTAGGGTAAAATTGATTGAAATCTATTGAAAGTCAATACAGAGGTATGCATTTGAATCATGATCACAATAGGATACAAACTGATATCATGTGCCAAATTGAACTACTGATCAGTTCATCTTAAAGTTCAGAGCTGTGAGCTGAGTATGTAGCTGCAATCAAGAATGGAGTGGAAATAGAAGATGATAGAGATAGATAGATAGATAGATAGATAGATAGATAGATAGATAGATAGATAGATAGATAGATAGATAGATAGATAGATAGATGATGGATGGGTGGATGGATGGAGGAGGGACAGACAGACAGAATTCTTTATTGGCCAAGTGTGATTGGACACACAAGGAATTTGTCTTTGGTGCATATGCTCTCAGTGTACATAAAAAGACAAGATACATTTGTAAAGAATCATAAGATACAACACTTAGTGATAGTCATAGGGTACAAATAAGCAATCAAATCATACTAGGAAACAAACAATATAAATCGTAGGGATACAAGCAACAAAGTTACAGGCATGCAGCAGTAAGTGGGAGAAGATGGGTAATAGGAATGATGAGAATATTAATAGTAATAGTAATGCAGACTTAGTGAATAGTTTGACAGGGCTGAGGGAATTATTTGCTTAGCAGAGTGATGGCGTTCGGGAAAAAAACTGTTCCTGTGTCTAGTTGTTCTGGTGTGCAGTGGTCTATAGCGTCATTTTGAGGGTAGGAGTTGAAACAATTTATGTCCAGGATGCGAAGGGTCTGTAAATATTTTCACAGCCCTCTTTTTGACTCTTATTGACTATCAATAAAAGATGATGATTAATGAAATATAAAAAATATGTTGAAAGAGAGACATACACATCATCATCATCATCATCATCATCATCATTATTACTATTACTACTGCTACTAGGATTATTATGCTTAATACTATTATTATATTTTTATTAGATATGTTAAGAGGGAGAAGTGAATATATTTACTATGTTCAATATTAGTATTGTATAATCAGAGAATTAGTATTAATGCAATGATACTGTTGTAAACTTAGATTATTATTGCACAAAAATATTTGTACCCAGACGACACACTGTTTAATAGAAGATGGAATTATTATACTACATACATATATACATACATACATACATACATACATACATACACACACACACATATGCATATACATACAAACTATTCTAAAAATATGAGTTCCAGATATATTAGTAAAAAAAGAAGCAGACATACTGCGAACTCCAGAACTTCAGAGTTTAATTTTTTTAAAAAATTAAGAATTTTATTTTACTAAGCTTTACTAAGCTTTTGCAGCCATCTCCCACCTGCAGTCAGCTGTGTTGTTTTTGCTGTTGTCATGCTGGATGATGGAGACTTGACTCCTACTGTTTCCTCCCTCCCAACCTTCCCACCAGTGGGGGATGATGTTAGCCTGTCAGCCAATGAAATTTGCTGCTTTGTCTCTGATTATAAGTGGGAGACGGCTGGAAGGGCCTATTACACGTGCAAGGGCCAAATTGATTATTGGCATATAAAGGCAGAGATATCTGTAATGGTAGTTTAATACTCTGACAATGTCAGCAGATGGCTGACGAAAGCTTAGTAAAATAAAAAAATTTTTTTTAAATTAAAAAAAATTAAGTTCTGGAGTTCGCAGTATGCCTGCTTATATATAATATATATAAAGCTCCAATCACGCTTTCCTTGCACAAGCACTAAGCCGAAGATACCAGCCTGAAGATGATGATTACACAAAATAGTTTGCTGTGAAAGTGATTGCCTGAGGGTTCCTGGATTGGGGCTGAAAAGCGAAAGGAAGCAGTATGCTCCTTCCCATATTTGGGTAAACCATATATATATATATATATATATATATATATATATATATATATATATATATATATATATATATATATATATATATATATATATATATATATATATATATATATGTTTTCTGAGGTTTTCGCGGGTGTTTGTTGTATGTAGGTCTTTGGTTATTCGGGTCTTCTCCCGCATAGAATTGGAAGTATCTTGGCGACGTTTCGACGAAGTCTCATTCGTCATCTTCAGGCTGGTGTTCTCAGCTTCGTGCTTCCAGGAGCAATTGCGAATGACGAATGAGACTTCGTCGAAACGTCGCCAAGATACTTCCAATTCTACGCGGGAGAAGACCCGAATAACCAAAGACCTACACACACACACACACACACACACACACACACACACACACATAGTATATATATATATATATATATATATATATATATATATATATATATATATATATATATATATATATACACACATATATATGTCTGTGTAAGTTTTCACGGGTATATATGTGTGTACAGGTGATATCTCGGGTTTCTTCCCGTGTAATTGCAAACATATCTTTGGAAGTATTGCAGCGACATTTCGATGAAATCTCATTCATCATCTTCTGGCTGATGTTCTCGGCTTGGTGCCTATGGGCAAACTGTGTGATCTTAACTGATATCCCTCTTTAAAAGGAGGCAGAGGTATATTCTGATTGGTTGACAGTGCTGCTTTATTCTGATTGGCTGATGATGTAGTTGTATTTTGATTGGGTGGAAGCACTGTTGCTGGGATGTGGGTTGATGGATAAGATATGTTGGAAATGGTGGCAACACAGGTCTCCTGATGAACCTTTGACCTATGGCTTACACTTTGTGTTAAGATTCGTCTATTTATGAGAGCAGGTTTCCAAATAGAAGGCAGACGGGAGGTGTCATCACGTTTATTCATGCAATATGGTCTTTTCTCTATTTCAATGGCCTCTCTGATTATTCTGCCATTGAGATGTTCTATTTTTGCAACTGTTTTTGTGTTATTAAAGTTAATATTATGTCCCGTGGCATTTATGTGTTGTACTAATGATGATGTGTGTTCTTTCTTCTGTACTGAGTTTTTATGTTCCTCGATGCGCACACTCGTTCTTCTGTTGGTCTGTCCAATGTATGTTGAGGGGCAGGAAGCACATGGGATTTCATATATGCCTTGATCTTCTAGTTCTATTTTGTCCTTAGGGTTTCTTAGGATAGACGATATCTTTCTATCTGTGCAAAATATGGTTTTGATGTTGTGTCTTTGCAGTATTTTGCTAATTTTATCTGTTGTTCCTTTTATGTAGGGTAAGATGGCTTTCCCATTGTTTTGTTCTTCTTGTTGATTTCTCTTCTGTTTGGGTGTTGCATGTTGGATCATACTGATGATTTTATTTCTACAGAATCCATTTGATGTTAATACATTGGTTAGTGTATATAATTCTGTTTGTAAATGTGCTTTATCAGCTAAACATTTAGTTCTGGTGGCTAGTGTTTTGGCAACAGAGTTTATTTGTGCTGGATGGTGGTGTGATTTAGCATTGAGATAGCGGTTCGTATGTGTCTTCTTTTGATAGATGGTATGTCCTAAGGTGCCATCAGGTTTTTTATAAATTAATACATCGAGGAAAGGTAGCTGGTTGTCTGATTCTATCTCCATGGTGAACTTTATTTTGGGATGGAGGCTGTTCAAATATATTAAGAAGTTTTCCAGTTTATCTCTTCCATGCGGCCAGATCACAAAAGTGTCATCAACATATCTAAGCCACAATTTTGGCTTGTTAACAGTTTTTTCTAAAGCATTGGTTTCGAAATCTTCCATGAAAAGATTGGCTATGACCGGTGATAATGGTGATCCCATTGGTGCACCTTCTATTTGTTTATATCTCTGTCCTCTGTGTATGAAATATGTGTTGGATAAACAATGTTCTGTTAAATCTGCGATATGTTTTGGTAGTTGATATTTGTTTTTAATTGATGACAGGGCTTCTTTGACAGGTATTTGCGTGAATAGTGATACAACATCGAAGCTTACAAGTAGGTCATTTTCTTTTATGTGTTGCTTTTTCATTATTTGTATGAAATGGTATGAGTTCTGTACATATGAAGCAGCTAATTCTGCATAAGGTTGTAGATGTTTTGCTAGATATTTGGCTAGATTTTGTAACGGTGAGCCTATGGAACTTACTATGGGTCTAAGAGGTATTCCATCTTTGTGTATTTTTGGGAGGCCATATAGTTTTGGACATTTTGAAGATTTCTCTCTGGGAATAATTGTTTGTTGGATTTCTTTATTTATAGTGCTTGATTTTATCTTTATTCTTGTGGTCTTTTCTAGATATGTAGTTGGGTCTGTGTTTATGGTTTTATATGTGGCATCTTGAAGTAAGTCAGATAGTTTCTTTTCATAGTCTATTGTGTTCATTACTACTGTTGCATTGCCTTTAACTGCTGGTAAAATCATTATGTTGTTATCTTTTTTTAAAACTTGTAGTGCTTTTTGTTCTTCTTTTGATAAGTTGCTTTTAGGTGGTTTACTAGTGAGTAGAATGTTGGTGACATCATGTCTCACTTTATCAGCATCATCAGTATTGAGTTTCTTTAAGCTGGATTCAACTTCACTTATGATGGTTTCTATGGGGATTTTCTTAGGTGCCACTGCAAAGTTAAAGCCTTTTGCTAAGACATTTGTTTCTGCCGTTGTTAGCTCTCTATTGGAAACATTGTATACTACTTGTTTTAAATGGTCCTGTGCTGTAGTTGGAGGTTTTTTATTTTCAAATTTCTTAAGTTTCTTTGAATGTCTGTAAGTTTTGTGGGTGGTTTCTATTTCAGATCTCCAGATTGCAAGTTGTTTTGTTTTGTCCCATAATATGGGGTGAATAGTATTGCTTATCTTTAAGTGTAAAGCTAATAGATCTTTGTTTACTTGATCTAATAGGAATCTTTTGCTATGGATTTCATTTCTAAGTAATGCCATTTCAGTTCTTCTCAGAATACGTTGGATAGATGTTGTGTAGGTATGGAATTTCAATTTAAAGCAAGTTAAATTTAAATTTAAATATACACACACACACACACACACACACACACACACACACACACACACACACACACACACACACACACACACACACACATATATATATATATATATATATATATATATATATATATAATACTAACTGTTGAGATACCTTAAATATCTGTACGGATCAGTGCTACTTCCAGAATTCCAATTACAAAACAAGATATGTGCATAGGAAATATATAAATACTTGGTGACAATCAGTGAAATCTACATGAAAGCCAGATTCATAAATAGAAAGATCCAGTGTTGGGAATATTACTGCATTTCTTTCACTCCTGGCAACAGTATTCATTGAACAAGTACACTGATTAGTCACAAATAGGATATCATCTATAGCACATATCCCAAATGCAAACATAGTTTACCCAGATGGGGAGACACTCAAATGGTTAGCTCATAAACACCAATAAATTTTAGCTTCATTATATGGGCACTAAGGAAATTAAAAAGACAAATCAATGGAGCTTGTCACATCCATATGGCAGAAAATCTTTTAAATCTATATTTCTTGCTGTGAACGTTATGCAAATTGAAAATTAGGAACAAAATGGAAACAATACCATTCAACATGATTTGGTCATTTGTAAGCAGATAACTTCAAGGAGCATATTTCAAGGAATTAATTGGGGCTGGGTGGAGAAGACCTCTCAAACAAGGGAATCCCATTATCCTTTTAAGGGATGCTTTACTGCTGAAGAATAGTTCCAAAATGCTAAGATCCTTTAACAGAATAACAGAGTCGGAAGGGACCTTGGAGGTCTTCTAGCCCAACCCCCTGTGCAAGCAGGAGATCTTATACATTTTAGACAAATGGTTGTCCAATCTTTGTTAAAAGCCCCCCACAACTTCTAAAAGCAAGTTGAGGAGGCAAATTTGAGGAGGCCTTACAAGATATGCCAGGTGCAGAACAGGCATTGCCAATTGGTTTGCTTCTTCACTAAACAAATTGTCAACAAGATAAGAACAAGGAAGCAATAATTATTCAGATTTCAAAAAAGGTGTTTTAATGCACGGATAGGATAGGATAGGATAGGATAGGATAGGATAGGATAGGATAGGATAGGATAGGATAGGATAGGATACGATTCTTTATTGGCCAAGTGTGATTGGACACACAAGGAATTTGTCTTAGGTATATATGCTCTCAGTGTACATAAGGAGAATAAAATACATTCATCAAGAATAAAAAGATACAACACTTAGTGATAGTCAAAGTTACTAATAAGCTATTAAATTGAACTAGGAGACAAGTAAAAACAATATAAATTGAAAGATGCAAGTACATGGTTATAGTAATAAGTGGGAAGAGATAGATATTAGTTAGGAAGAGAAGATTAATAGTAATGCAGGCTTAGTAACTAGTTTGACAGTGTTGAGGGAATTATTTGTTTAGCAGAGTGATGGTGTTTGGGAAAAAACTGTACTTGTGTCTTGTTGTTTTGGTGTGCAGTGCTCTATAGCATCTTTTTGAGGGTAGGAGTTGAAACAATTTATGTCCAGAATGTGAGGGGTCTGGAGCTATTTTCACAGCCCTCTTTTTGACTCATGCAGCGTACAGGTCCTCAATGGAAGGCAGGTTGGGAGCAATTGTTTTTTCTGCAGTTCTAATTATCCGTTGAAGTCTAGGCTTGTCTTGTTGGGTTGTAGAGCCAAACCAGACAGATACGAAGGTGCAGATGACAGACTCAATAATTCCTCTGTAGAAGGTGAGGGCTAAAGTAAAGACTCTTGGAAACTGTAATAGAAACTTCCAGGATTCATTTCTTAATGACCTCATCAAAGCCAACACGTCAAATACCTTCTTCCAGGACTTTTTTGCTGGAATTAGGACTAAACGGCTCTTTATGAAATAAGCTACTATAGAACTGCTCTGAACCTGCTTGTTGTTTATGTCTATTATTCCTCCCATATTTCCTCAAGTTCCCATAGTCACAAATGGCCTTAGTAACTTTCCAAAGCAAACACTTTTTCAGCAGCAGCAAAAGTTGGGGTGGGGAGATATGCAGACTATTAACTACTGCTCTGATGATACTGTTATCGATATGTATCTCCATTTCGTGCTTTACAAATGGTTCCAGAAAGGTTCTTACCCCATTCCAAGAGGCCGTGAGGTTCTAGATATGGAAGAAGAAGCTTTGATTGTACCCTAACAAGACTGAATGTCTGCAGGGTTTGAAGCCTCCTGCATCTGGATATCTTTCATTTCTGATTCTGGATGGAGAGGCACTTTCCTGGGATAGAATTTGTGTGGAATCCTGAAGCTGTGAGTTGTGCACTCACAGCTTCAGGAAGACTACTCACGTGACTCTGAGGGCACAGATAAACCTCCAAGTGTTTCAATGACCCTCTAAAAGGATGCAGATGATCAGCTGTCTGCAAGGAATATAAATCCTTCCATTCCCCACCATCCTTTCAGAGCTGAAGAAGCTTCTTGAATGAAATGCAAGATGTCTTCAAAAGCAAAACCAGAAAGTTCAGATGCCTCCTGAGAAGGAACCTTTGGGAAGGCAGAAAATCTTCCATTCATACATGCCTTTAATTTACCTTAATTTCAAGTAGAAACTGGGGCAAATCTTCCTATGTATTATAGGCTCCCATGTCTCATCCACGTTGGTCAAAATTTCTGTTGGAGTTCATGCAAAACAACAACAACAACAACCAAACGTCTTATGATTTTTCTGAAATGAATTTAATGGGGAATCAAGGTTATTTTTTCAGCTTTTAATATGAAGTTAGTTGTTGCCAAGATTATCATAATGATATGCTTCTGTCACTGCTATGCTATTTTATATTTGTTACTTTGATTCTGAATCAG
This sequence comes from Masticophis lateralis, assembly GCA_030761175.1. Lineage (NCBI taxonomy): Eukaryota > Metazoa > Chordata > Lepidosauria > Squamata > Colubridae > Masticophis > Masticophis lateralis. The sequence goes on along the minus strand of JAUDYJ010000005.1, from coordinate 14,950,347 downwards.
TGTGATTAACTCTACATATATAAGTAGTAACTAAGCAAGCTAAACTAAAATTTTCTAACTTATAGAAATCTGATTGAGATTATAAATTATTAAGTAAATTTCCTTGGTATGCTTTGGCAATGAAGGTTGAAAAGAGTTTCAAATGTCTATGGTACTTTAACACAACAGAATTATAAAACAATAAGCAGGAACTTAGTCTGTCAGTCTTCCGTCTAATTGGTGTAATTTGCATTGTAACACAGGGAAACATAGTGGAAAATGAGCAGCAAATCTTCTGCAACAAATACTAAAGTAGAATTATAATTAAGGTTGTGTGCAGGTCACAGTTTGTTTCTGAGTTCTCCCTATTTGCATTTATTTGTATCTCAATTATATTTTCTTAGAGGGATCTTTTTATTATTATTCCTATTTATAAGAATGAGGAATCTCTATATTTGGAACCACTATTTCTCTTTTCATTATAAAAAGAACATGAGAAGAAAGGCAGTTCATAAATAAGTCATCATGACAATAATTATTAATGAGCATTAATAATTACTAAAGTTCATCAATAAATATTATGAACGATCAGGGTTTGGCATATTATGTCTGAAGAAGAGCAACAAAAATTTCCTCTTTTCAATCTTCTTTTTAAAGTTCAGTTGTAAATATCCAACACTACTTTTATTTATTTGTTTGTTTATTTGTTTGTATCTTGCCTTTATTATTTTTACAAATACCATATTTTTCGGAGTATAAAATGCACCGGAGTATAAGACACACCTACCTTTTTTGGTGAAGAAAAGAAAAAGAGAAATCTCCCTCGGCCTCTAAGCAATTTTGCCTCCTTGCAGCAAACAGCAAACAGCCTGCTTTAGTTTCATTTTTGTTTTCAGCATAGCTTGATTAGCACAAGGAAAAAAAAATCTGCTGGAGCAGTTTACCTCTTTCAGCAAGCAGCAGAGCCCTATGCAAAACAGCTGGGAGCAAATCAGTTGAGAGTCGGGAGGCCGATCTAATCAACTTGTGCTAATTAAGCTGTGTTGAAGCTGAAAGGAGCTGTTTTTTCTTGCTGTTTGCTTGCAAGGAGGTAACTGCTGCGAGGCAGAGGCCAAAGGGTGGGGGCCAGTGGATAGGCGGGGCTACATTTGGTGTATAAGACGCACCTAAATTTTCACTTACTTTTTTTGAGGGGGAACGTGCATCTTATACTCCGAAAAATACTGTAACTCAAGGCAGTGAACACATCCAACAAACCTTCCTCCTCCTATTTTTCCCACAACAACAACCTAGTGAGTTGGGTTGGGTTGGGAGTTAGGAACTGGCCCAAAGTTACCCATCTGGCTTTCATGGCTAAGGCAGAACTAGACAGTCTCCTGGCTTCTAGTTGATGCCTTAACCAGTAGATCAAATTGGTTGAATTTTTTTTTCCAACTCAGTTTAAAAGAATGGATTTCATAACACAACTGATGGAGAAGGCCATCACATGATGGTAGATGCAGCTGCTGATTTGAGATTGGTATTAAATCTCCAGAAAGCTTGCTTTATTTCCTTTGCTGAATCTTTCTGAATAATTGTTATTTTCTTCAGAATTCTCTTAACATCTTTTTGTCTGAGCAGAAAACTTCACGTTGATGGGATTTGTTCTTCAAAAAAGGCAAAATGCAATGATATTTTTGGGATTGCACAGCACTAGCATTTTAGAAGACACCTTAAGATGCTTACTTCTCTCACAATGTCTCAATGTTTGCCCTATTCCAGGGGTCGGCAACCTTAAACACTCAAAGAGCCACAAAGGTCCTAACCAGATGCCCCCCCCCCATTCAATTCTGAAGCTGACTGGAAGTCCGGTTCCCCCACCATAGAGTCTCCTCCTAGCGCTGCATCCTTTTCCCTCTACCTGTCCTAACTGAAAAACCCTATCAATTGTGGAGCTGACCGGCGACAGGGAGCCACAGCTGAGGGATGAAAGAGCCACAGGCGGCTCCAGAGCCGCAGGTTGCTGACCCCTGCCCTATTCAGACATTATGAGAGCAAGTTGCAACCTGTATCAGCCTGCTCTTTTTCAGCTCTTGTGAAAATCTTGTAGGAGATGGCCAGTGTTAGGATATGATTTGAGCCTAACAGATTGTCCAGAATATATGTGTTCTGTGACTTTAAGTTTTAATGCTGCATCATGCTGTAATGCTGAGTCATGCTGTAATTAGTTGTAAATGTATTTAAGTAAGGTACTGTAATGTATTCAGTGGATTATAAGCTGCCATTGTGCTATCATCGTGTATGTGGGTGGATCTGCTACCATCGGGGTTTGTGAACCAGAGTGGGCTACCAACTACTGTCTGTGTGGTAAGAAGCTTTTTGTATTTCACTAGCAAAGACATGGACTGTTTAAAAGACTACGAGATTGTTTATTTTCCACTGTAAAGAAACCTTTTGATAAACCAGCTTGCACGTATCTCTTATTTCATTGCTCTCAGCAACGTTTCTCTGTGCACTATACTCTGCTGGTTGCTAACACAACATCAATATCCTTAACAGCCAGGCTGAGCTCGAAGGGGGGGTCAAGCACGTCACCAGTTTGAAGTCTCTTTGCGCCCACGAGTGATGTAAGCCAGTCCTTGAATTCTGCTGAGTCTGGTCTACTGCCAATTTGCCTTTTCTATTAGGGGTTCAGATTCTTGTACAGAAATAGCATGGATTAACTTGTACTCATTTGAGCAACCTTAGCTCCTGATTTCTTGCACCTGACATCTCTTTCCATTACAGGTCAGTCCTTTATCTAAATAAAAATCTACAACTAAGTTTGAACTCCAGATAGGAAACCATATTTAAATCCTAGTTTGCTTGAGCTAAATTCAATTCAATTCAATTCAAATAACTGGTTCAAATTCAGCTACGGCTGAATGTACATACTTTGTCAAAGGAGGCTTTGATTTCTTAAGAAATGACCAGACAAATCCAATATACATACTTTTGTGCATCTTTCATTCCCTTTATTGTTAACAGAGATTGCTAATGGAAAATGTTTTAGTTCCACTTCCAAGCATGAAAAATGGACTGTGCAGTTTCCAGCCAGTTTTGATAAACAGTCAATTACTCTTTCTTTTCCCTTTTAGACTTCCCCGTTTCCTTTTCTACACAATTTATGCTATAACAAGGTTAGATTGTGATAAATCAGTTCTTGATTTATACTCTCCAGGATTTCTAAATTAACTATTTCTCTGATTGAAAAAAAAAAAGCTTTTTGATAGCATTTGAACAGTTAAGGAGAAAAATGTTTCTTCAATTCCCTCCCCTCTTTGAGTTAAGCAAAGGCATTAATTTCATTTTGCTCACAAAATAGAACAGTTAGAAAGCTGGCTGAGGAACTCTGAATGTTGAAGTCCGCAACTCTTAACGTTGCCAAGGTTGGAGACCCCTGTGTTAGAATATAATTCCTTGAGCTTCTTCTGGAAGATGATCCAAAATGTAATGTTCTTACCCCCCTCTGAATAATATCCCATGAGACAATTTCTTCCCTTATTAGATAGAACTCCACAAAGTCAATTTGATTCAGTGGTCTTTTCTTGAACATCTGTGGAACAGGTAGTCTTCAGATGCTAAAATTGTCTAATCTTATCATAAAAATTCTGTGTATGTTTGTTTGTTTGTTTGTTTGTTTATTTATTTATTTAGTCAACAAGTACAAGGAAACAAGTAACAGTATAGACATAGACATGGACACATATAAAAGGAAATAAATAAGCAAAATATAGCCATAAACACATAAAATGAGTACATACAAATGGGAACAGAAGGACAGGGACAGTAGGCAGACTGGTGCGCTTATGCATGCCCCATTAGGGACCTCTTAAGAAACATGAAAGGTCCATGATAGACAGTTTAAGGTAAAAGGTATGGGGATTAGAGGGACTAACAACAGGATCAGGTAGAGTGGTCCAGACATATCCAATGGCTTTCCCCCCCCCCCCCCCCAAGACCCACACTTTTCCCCAGCACTAATCCATCTCAGTGCTCAGAGGTTGTGAAAGTCTAGATAGGGAAGAACAGGTTTAGGCTTATCTCAGTCCAAGAAACAAAGATCAACACTGGTTTTTAGAATCACTTGTTTCTGGAAATAGCAATAGCAATAGCAATAGCACTTAGACTTATATATCACTTTACAGAGCTTTACAGCCCTCTCTAAGCAGTTTAGAGAGTCAACATATTGCTCCCAATAATCTGGGGGTCCGCATTTTACCAACCTAGGAAGAATGGAAGGCTGAGTCAACCTTGAGTCTGGTGAGATTTGAACTGCGAAATTGCAGGCAGCCAGCAGTCAGCAGAAGTAGCCTGCAGTACTGCACTCTAACCACTGCACAATCTTCCATTGTTACTTCTGGAGGGGCCTCATTGCACTGTCAGAAGTAATGAAGAATCTGAAGAGTCTTTAAACCTGAGGCTCCTGTTTAAGGAATGGGTGGCAGTGGTGACTAGGAGGTAGGTAAGGTAAAGGTGTCCCTGCAGGTTTTATCCTACTAGTCATGACTGACTAAGCTAGGAGGTGGCCCAGCTTGTACAAATCTATTTTAAGTCAGTTGTCTATGGATTGAGCGGTTAAGGCTAGCTTTAGGGTTAGGATTAAAATTAGGTGGTCACTTGTTGAATGTTAATCTTTCTTTCTTTCTTTCTTTCTTTCTTTCTTTCTTTCTTTCTTTCTTTCTTTCTTTCTTTCTTTCTTTCTTTCTTTCTTTCTTTCTTTCTTTCTTTGCCCTTGGGCCATATCAAAGTGCAGAGTTCCAAAAACAAATTATTACTGAAGTTTGATAAAAGCAATTTAAAATGGAATTGGAATAAAATACGATTTAAAATGAACTTGGAATAAAATACCATCTAAGCTGAAAATAGAATAACTATACAATAATGTAAGATATAGATAAAATATGATAAAATAATAATTCGGTGTCACCCCTACAATCTATACCCCAATCATTCCGCATATGGAGATCTCAACCGGACCATTTTGCTTAAATACTGTGCTGTGTTAAATGTTATTTTCAGATTCTGGCTGCAGGGGTCGGTTGGGCCTAAGTTGTGTAATTCTTTTAATAATTTTTAGATTTTGTATTGGTATATTTTTATTCTTGGCTGTTCACTGCCCTGAGTCCAGCAGGAGAAGGACAGTATAAAAATTGAATAAAAAAAATAAAATAAAATAAAATAAAATAAAATAAAATAAAATAAAATAAAATAAAATAAAATAAAATAAAATAAAATAAAATAAAATAAAATAAAAAATAAAAAAATAAAATAAAATAAAATAAAATAAAATAAAATAAAATAATAAATAATAAAATAAAATAAAATAAAATAAAATAAAATAATAAATAATAAAATAAAATAAAATAAAATATAAAATAAAATAAAATAAAATAAAATAAAATAAAATAATAAAATAAAATAAAATAAAATAAAATAAAATAAAATAATAAAATAAAATAAAATAAAATAAAATAAAATAAAATAATAAAATAAAATAAAATAAAATAAAATAAAATAAAATAAAATAAAATAAAATAAAATAAAATAAAATAAAATAAATAAAATAAAATAAAATAAAATAAATAAGGTAAGTTGTTTCAATATGGGTATCCCAAGGGGTGATTCATTTGGTATATAGACCAAGGTACTTGTCTCCCATCCTCTTATACAAGCAACAATCAAATAGGATATGAGCCACGTCTTCTACCTCTGCCGCTCTGCAAATGCAGAGATGTCCATTGTAGAGTATAGAATAGAAGCTCCCATATCTCACCATTGTGTCAAGCTGTTCGAATCTCACTCATGTAAATATTTCCCTAAGATGTTTTGGCAGTTGTAACTTCAAATAGCTGTCTATTTGAAAAGTACACTTGTATTTGCTCAGCCATTTCAAGTTATCCACCTTATTAAGGATAGCTAGATCATTTTTAATGTTGGTTTGTGTAACATGTCCTACATAGGGCTGCAATAAAAGATCATTTGGAAACTTCAGCTAGTCCAGAATGTAGCAGTTTGGATAATTATACTGTAGGTGAACCTTAGTATAGAACCTCCAAAAGTCTGGTTCTTCCTGTTAAGGATATAGTTGTGAGATAACCAGGAATGGTTATGAAGCAGAGCATAGAGTGTTTGCGCACAGAAACGATGCTGAGAGTAGTTGTGAATAAACTGCATACAAACTGGTTTTTAAAGTAGGTTACTTATAGAGCTAGGCAATGACCATTTCCTAACACTTCCTTTGAGTATTCTGCTAGAGCAGAGGTCAGCAACCTTAAACACTCAAAGAGCCACAAAGGTTCTAACCAGAAGCCTCCCATTCAATTCTGAAGCCAACCGGAAGTCCGGTTCCCTCACCATAGAGTCTCCTCCTAGTGCGGCATCCTTTTTCCTCTACCTGTCCTAATCAAAAGCCCTATGAATTGTGGAGCCAACCAGCAACAGGGAGCTGCAACGGAGGGATGAAGGAGCCACATGTGGCTCGAGAGCCGCAGGTTGCTGACCCCTGAGTTAGAGTATTGCGTGACCCATCTTGTTATCATGCAATGTGAATTTTGACTGTGGACTGTGCTTTTTTATATTATTTGGGGTATATCGGTTATTATTACCGGTAAATATGACAAATAAAATATAATATTTGTATCTCTTTTCTGTTTTAAAATATGTTAGCCACTCAGAGTGGCTTTTAAGTTGGTGGCCCTATATAGTGGATAATAAAAATCATTATCATACCAGATCAGCGTGTATGACTGGGTCATCAAGTGACAGGATTTGATGCTATATTGTGTCTCGTGAAAGGGGGAAAATAGTACACATATACAGTTTGTAATACTACCTTTCCTCTTTTAGTACAAGCTGAAAGATCACAGTTTAAAAAAAACCTAGGGAAGTTTTCATGAGCCCTCAAATGGTTCCCTACCTCCAGTATGTGAACAAAGCTCTTATGAGAAACAGTATTTGTTAAAGCGAGTCAAACAGCAGAAAGTCCAGGTCACTTGTTAGACCCTTTGAAACGAGGTTTGCTTTGACCCATCACCTGTGCTGACCCACATCACTAGAAGGTCAAGAGAAAGCTCTTTTGTGAAGACCCTTGTGAAATGCACTCTCAGAAGCAAGTAGCTGCCCCTGGATTATGTGGAACTGAACAAAATACACTTTGTATTTGGCACGAAAGGACAGAGAAATTGGGGAGAATTCCAACATGTGGACTCTACTTCTCAGCTATGAGAAGCCTTCCCAGTTTTGTGTGGTTGTCGCTATGCTAGAAATGTTGCCTTGGTAACTAAAATTAGTTTCTACTTTTTCTAATTTGATTCAAGTTGATCTACCTAAAACAAAGCAAAACTGGATTCCAGTGGTTAATCTGCTTCTGCGGTCCTTTGTATTTTTTGCATGGCTCATATACATTGTTTTTTTTTTTTTCCACCAGATTTTATCCCTTGATTCACTTGTGCTTTTTCTCTAATATAATACTTACTTTTGGGGATTTGATCCCTGGCTGGTCTTGGGCAGACAATCCACAGGCAGACTTTCAGGAGCAGTTACCTCGACTTGATTAATTTTAGATGCCAAGAAAAGGTAAAAAGTTCCTTTGCTTGACATCTACACTTCCCTATCCAGTTGTGTCCAACTCTAGGGCTCAGTGTTTATCTCTGTTTCTTAGCCAAGGAAGCCAGCATGGTCTGAAGATATCTTCCATGGTCATGTGGCCAGCATGGTACACGGAACTCCTACCAAAGTGGTGCTAATTTATCTACTTGCATTTCCATGCATTTCCATGCTTTCAGACTGCTAGGAGCTGGGGTGAGGATGGGAACTCACCCCATTGTGAACGGCTCAGTCTCAAACCCGGGCTGTTAACTTTCCAGCAGTAGTTCTAGCTGACAAGCTCAGCGTCTTTAAATGCTGAGCCATCGTGTTCCCTTGTATGCAGCTGTTGTTGCTTTCAAATGCTCTTCAAGAGAATGTCATGTAAAGAACAGAAGTGTATTATTTATATGACAAAATTTGATGAAAATGTTTAAACTGGAGATGTCACGCTATGTCCATTGTTTTTTAATTAGTATTATAAATAAAAAAAACTTTTTAAAAATAAAGAAAGAAAAGAAAAGAAAAAAAAAGAAAAGAAAAGAAAGAACAGAAGCCTGTTGCAACCCATCCAGAGCCCCACTTCTTCCAAGCACTGGGACAGGATGTCCAAGGTAGCTTAAGGTTGAGATGTAATGCTGGTTATCACCAATATGCTCACTCAAAGCCATCAAATCACCTCACCAGTGGCTTCCTGTAGAGGTTAAACAGGAAGAGAGGGAGTGCTGAACTCTGTGGAAGAGCTGTGGGATAGAACTCTCCTCCCCATCAACATCAATTGGAACTAGCCCAGAGGAAAAGAGAGAACCAGCACAACAGCCACTCTTATCTCCTGGAAGCAGTCCAGAAGGATAGCATGATTGATGGTACTGAAAGCCACTGAGAGGTCAACAAGAGAAAGAATGGTGTCGGCCCTGGAAGCCATCTTTTTTCTTTGGAGCTTCAGGGCTGCCTGGGAAAACGGGAGGTGGGATTACAAGGAGTCGGTAGAGGATTAGCCAAAACAACACTCCTTTCTCTGGGAGTCAAGGGCATTTGGCCTGCACCTGGATGGGAATGACTGGTGGTTGTCTCCAGTTGAGACAATGAAATGATTGGGCCATGTGATGAACTTGGGCCATGTGATGTGAGTGCAGGGGATGGATTTTGACTTTCTTTTGGGTGGGGAAAACCCAGACTTCTTTAATAGAATGGAACTTGGAGGAAATGGCAGCCTCAGAGTCTTCTTTTGTTGGAGTTGTTACTTGAAACGCTGACAAATAGATTCACTGTACCTACCCTGCTCCCACTGCAAGAACATGATCATGCCATCTCTTTCCATACACCAGTCTGAATTCTGACTAAAATGGTCTTTGGGATTAGAGGACCTCACAGAGGACAGAACTCATTATTGTGATCTGTAATATATATGGCTTCTCCTCTATTGACTATTGGTTAAAGCAAAACAGATGGAGAGTACAAAATATACATTTCAGCAAATTTCACCCAAATTTGGAATCAAGCCCCCAAAAAACTTCATGCAATTTACTTCTGAACAAATTTAGAAATATGTATTTATTTGAAGTGTTAATTATGATCTATAATTTCATCTATGTAATTCCCACCTGTAACCTGAAAATACAAAAAAAACCCCAAACAAACCCTATTCACCATTCTCTTGAATCTGTGAACTGGTTCTTAGAAAACAAATGTACCAAATGCAATCTAAGTTTAAATTATATCCAAAGGCCAGTGAAACGGATGGGATGGGATTATTTTTCGTCTCCACAGAGAAAGAAAACCTGTGCAAATATAAAATATTCATTAAACATAGATGTGTCTTGAAACTCTGGGGGCATTTTCACAAAGAAGAGTAGAACATAGATGGAAATTAGAATTAAAGGAGTAAAATTAACAATAGCAAAATTAGAGGTGCATGAAATTAAAATATGATTGCGATGGGGAAAAAAAGCAATCTTGACACGGAACAATATAAGGAATGATTTGTTTATTTAAATGTCATCATGAATTCTTCCTGGAATAATGGCTATTTAATTCCAGGTTCAATAGTAGCCTTTGATTAAAGATGTCAAGGTTCTTTTCAGATCCTTCATTAACTTTGCTTCACCTTGTTCCTGATAAGCATAGGATTATGTGCTACCCTTCACTCTAAATCTGAGTGCTTTGCACTTTCACAAATAAGCAAGTCTGATTAAGTCATATATGAATTAAATGAGTTCATATGGTTCAAGATTTTTCCCATCTAGTAGAAGGCAGAAAATAAAGCAAATAAAAGGCACTTGGACCATCTCCTAACAAGATAGAGTTTTTTGAGGGGTGGAGGTGGGGGGTGTTACATGTGAGGTTAAAAGGGATGATGTAGAAGAAGAAGCAGGTGCTGGGAACAAAATTAAGAGAGTTATTTGTCTGTAGTCATTATGTTGCCATAAATGATCTGAATCCAGTCCCTTGAATTCTGTTGACTCATAACTATTGCCATTTTATTATGGACCATTAATTGACCAGATCCTTTTTTTAAAATTTATTTTTATTTTATTTTAATGCAAACAGTGTCTTCCATTAAACAGTGTGTCATCTGGGTACAAATGTCTTGTGCAATAACAATTAAAATTTATAGCCATATTCATTATTTGTCTACTTTTAACTTAATCCTGATATACGTAGCATATATAATACTGTAACAATCCTCTTCTTAACTTATTTAATTCTATTGATATACTTTCTATATTTCACTAATCTATTTTTATTTCTAACTTTCATATTTATTCTCTAGCCATCGATTAAATAGTTCCAATATAGTATAATATTCAGTTTGTTCCTTCTCTTTAATTGCAAGTGTTAACCTATTCATTTCTGCACATTCTAATATTCTAATGTTTTCCTAATCACATTCCGTAGGAATCTCTTTACTTTTCCAATTTTGTGCAAATACAATTCTACAACACAATTGCCAAGATTCTTGTGTATAGGCTTGAACAAAAAAATTTAACTGGAACTTAATGTACGATCCTGATTTTTTTGTGCCTGACATGTGGGGATTTGATTGCATGGATGTAGCTGTCATCTTGATGTTTTTGGCCCTTTTTCCCACCCACAACCACCACTGTGGTTAGCCCTCAGCTACTAAGAGAACACGCTCATGCTACCTTAGGTTTTGAAGACATCTTGCCTATCATTCCTTTCCTTCCATCTCTCAAGCTTCCTCTTTCTGCTATGTATTCAAGTTGGACAGTGGTTAATATTTATATGTTAGGGCAGTGTTGGCGAATCTTTTTAGCACTGAGTCCTGAAATGGGAGCATGTGTGTGGGGGAGCACTGGAAACTGGAAGAGCAACTCCCCGGCGCACATGCACAGGAGCACTGGAAATTGGAAAAGCAGTTCCCTGGTGTGCATGCACACACCGGGAAACTGAGCTTCCAGTTTCCAGCATGTGAATGTGCGCTGGTCACTTGATCTTCTGGTTTCTAGCACTCCTGCGTCTGTGAAAATCAACTGGCTGGCGCTCCTGCGCAAGCTGGAGCCTGAAAGAGCAACAGGTGGCAGCTGGCGTGCCCGGAGAGATGGCTCTGTGTGCCACTTCTAGCACGTGTGTCATAGGTACGCCATCATGGTGTTAGGGTGTAAGTGTTGTGACCCAGGCCCATGTAGTTAATATTAAATGCAAAACAGATTTTATTAAAACAGCTGAGAATTAACTCATTCTCAGCATATTCCAAATTAAATGAAAGCAAAGTCTTCAAAACAAGATGCTTCAGTTTATCTCTGACCTTGGGATAATTAGGCAAACTGCCAAAGGCTTTTCTTGGCAACAGTTCAGGAACAGAAAACGCTGACAAGAAAGAAATACATCCAAACATGAAGCAAATCTCTCAACAGTTGTTTTCCGGCAAAGAGGCCAAGAGCCTTATGGGAGGGGCCAATCATCTCTTGGCCCTACTCCCGAGTTGTCCTCTCTGCTTTTGCTGCTCCTGCCTTATGGCAGCTCTTCTCATATGTGCACTAGGAACAGGCTCCTTCTGTTCCTCTGCCTCTCTACTGTCAGCCTCTGGACTGGAGGCTCCAAAGTCTGTGCATCACTCCCCAATGGACCTTGCCCCATCTCTGCCTCCGATGCAGAGCCCTCATCCGGGCCTTCCCCAGCCTCCAGGACTGGCCCATGTTCTTCCTCCACCTCATCACTGTCTGACTCCGCTGCCAGCTCCGCAGGTTGCTGGTGGACCACAACAGTAGGTATATACATATATATGTATATAACATATAGTATCTATATGTGTGTTGTGTATGTGTATACTTTTGAAGGCAGGCAATAGAATTTCATTTTTAATGTGAGCCAGAGTGCCCACAGGGGAAAAAAATGACAATAAAGGTTAAGTTATCTATCTTATCTCAGTCCAATCTATCTCACAAGATTGTTGTAGGAAAAAATAGGAGGAGGAAATATTATGTATGCCATCCTGCACTCCTAAAAGAAAGCATGATAGGAATCTAAAAATAAAGAGCATAATGCTGAATGAATTATAAATTCTTGACACTGACTTGAATGTATATGCTTGAAACCTGGATAGAATAGCTGTATAAATGTTCTTATTTTCACTTACCTGTAATATGATGGCTTGTTACAAAATAGACCACAGTCATAGTCCACCCATAAAATGATTGGAGCTGATTTCCTTATCTTCAAGAAGGCACCAGAATATGGCTACAGTGTAATGCTTTGTAAAAAGAAACTCTTACAATCTGATAAAGAAGAGGTAGAATATGTGAAATGTTGGTTATTCAAATGTATTCAGTTCTTTCTTGAAACCATGACTTTGTGTCTTAACTCGATCTGATGGGGAGCTATAACTTCTACATAAACCACCTTTAGTAAATCAACTCACATGCGGTTTTAATCTGAAAATTGATGGAATGATCATATGCTGTTAAATCATTTTTTTTATTCCTATAGATTTTTCTCCATGACAATCTAATGATTGTCATGGAGATTGGTTTCTCCATGACAGTCTATTGTTTCATGTCTCCCAATAGTTCAATCATTGCCTTTGTAACTGAGTCCA